>CM068991.1:26651856-27851856 GCA_035357415.1 Ophraella communa | reverse complement strand
TAAAATAACTCAAACAAAAGTTACTTCTGGAGATTTATAATGTTAACATTTGGAATCATTTCTTTGACATTTCACAGTTCGACATCACAGAACACAAATTTTGGCGTCATACTTTCCCTGTCCATTATGTTCTTTATGCTATAGTAAAATATTATGAGTAACCATCAAATCTATTACACTACTCTAAATGTTAATTCATAAATATAGAAAAGTAAATTAGATCTCATGTCTGCCTTGTAAATCAATGTACTGTAGCTTGAAAACTATTAAAGCAAAGTAAAATATCTAACAATCAAATTAAGTTATTATTAAATACTTATTTGAATATTAATAATCAGTGTTTTCTTAATGTTCTATAATAACATGATATAAACTTCCAACAAAATGTAATATACTTACCAAAAGTTTTTCAATTATTCCAGTTTCTCTAGTACCTAAATTTGAGGAATTTGAAGAATCATTGTTGTAGCTACTGCTACTGTTATTTCCATTTGAGAATATACTGGTGTTATTCAATGAATTATCACCACTGCTGTTGTAAACATTGTTGGTGCTGTCAATGGAGAATGTACCAATAGAAAAACGAGGAGAGGTGTGTGTGGTACTTGAAGAGCCATATAAACCATTGTTGTAAGGTAAAGATTTTTCTTGTAACAATGGGAAATCTCCAAAACGAGACGACGAAGTTGATCGGGTGAAGTTAAACGCTTGTGAGGGTTTGCCTACAGTTTAACAGTTTAATTACAATAAAATTCATTCTGTATTTTATTATGGTACATAAAAATAAACCAGAATTAATTAAATAATAATTTTTAGGACGTGAAAATTTTAAATTTAGTATCTTTAAATCTCAGAGTAATAAGTAAACATAGAGGTGCCACAACAACACAATAACATACAGTTTGTAGTCAATAGCAATGAACCTATAATTGAGAGAGATGGAAAATAAAATTGACTTCTAGAGGTGTAGATAAACAGCCGTACAGCGTGTAATTGGTTAGAGTATCACCATAATATGAGGCTATCAGCGCAAAAGTGGTGTAACCCACTATTTGTATTGGTTGCAGTTTTGGTGTAAACTACATTCCATACACTATTAACTTTGAATACAAAAGTGTAGTAAGCTACCTTTTGTTATCAAAACAACAGATGGCGCTAAATAAAAAAGAATTAATAATAAATTAATAATAAAAATAATAATTAATAATAAAAACAAATCTATCTTAGCAAATTTTAAATCCTATTTTTCCTAAGTGCAGTGCTGGGGGTTACACCACTTTTGCGCTGATAGCCTCATATATAAATGTTAGTTAAATAATTTACACACATTAAAAATAATTCTATTAAATGAAAAAAACAAAACAAAAAGAAAACTATTTAAAAGAAACTTTTCACTTTTAGCTTCTAGTTTATATATAATGTTTATTTCATTATTAATTTGATTTTCTTATTTGTAATAAATTTTAATTAAAATTGCTAATTCTACGCCAATGAAGTGAATAACTTACCAGTGATGGTTTAGATTATCATTCTGAGAAGTATCACAAATTATACACGCTTTTCGGGTTTTCACCATTTTCAATATTGAAAATAAATAAAAACACTTTATAAAGTTCACTTAAATACACAAAAA
Source organism: Ophraella communa (assembly GCA_035357415.1). Lineage (NCBI taxonomy): Eukaryota > Metazoa > Arthropoda > Insecta > Coleoptera > Chrysomelidae > Ophraella > Ophraella communa. The sequence continues at coordinate 27,850,223 of CM068991.1, read as the reverse complement.
TTCAGGAAAAATCGACCAAAGCGCTAATCACCTCTAGACAATAACAAAGGCACTGATGCCAAATTTTTGGTGTGGGTATTTGATACAATTGGTGCAAAGCTTTTTTATCAGTATTATCGAAAGGTAAGAAAGTGAATATTAAAATGTATTAAAGAATATTTTCTCTGACTAAAAGTCTCCTCTTAAAAGTAAAATAAAATTGTTGTAAATTATACTATTATGTTTTTTGTTTCCCACTTTATACTTACAATTCTTACAAAACACGTCTGGCAATGCTCTGCTGGTAAACAAATCAGTCTTGACAACAAGTAGCAGGAATATGCCTACTCTATGTTTACTTATTACTCTGAGATTTAAATGTGTTTTTAATTAAGTAGACTCTTACCAGTACTGGCCATAGGTTTAAAATCCATGATGCTAGTGTCCTGAGTGATAGTGTCAGGGGGCGGCTGGAAACTTTTCCACTGAGGATTCGTGGACATATTTGGTATAATGATTTTTTGCTTCTTCTTTTTATTCTTTGCACTTCTCTTATTGTTTCTTAAGTGTAGTGAATATCACAGAATTGTTTAAACAATGGTATTTATCAAATAAATACCCCCAAAGTCAATTATGGCAGCCGAATCAAAAAATTACCCACTTCAAAAAGTATTCCATTCACAATATATTATACTCAATTATCAACAATTTCACAGTGCATCAAGTGAAAAAAGGACAATCCAATGGTATAAAAAATGACAACTCACAGTCACTCTAAATTTGTATGAAACATATGAAAAATTAAATAAAAAATCCTCAGATGTCTTCAATGCGTGCTGGGTGCGTTTTGTGCTGTTATGCTCATAATTTTTTCAAGGCAAGTAGTTGCGCTAGATACTTGTTACTTCGAATTTTCTATGCTAAATTTTGAGGTTCTTAGTTACACAAGCTGAAACAATTTTAAAAATTACTGCATTCAATTTTGACAATATTCAATAATTAGAAACTATTGGATACACATTTGTCTACAATTTTTATCTTTTGTCCACCAAATATGCCAATGACACAATATGTACTGATGTATCAAACTCAACTCTTAACATTCTCAGAAACTTTAATATTCTTTCTTATTTTCAATAAAAAGTATTACTTCCACAACAAACTACCTTTATTAAAAGATCAAATACTTTGATTATATTTAAATTGGAGAACACACATTCCTTATTTTTTGTTTCACCTGAGTTATATCAATGTTTTTGACTAAATCTTGGTGAAATGTATAAATAAGAAGGCATTTCAATTTAAAATATTCAGTTCATGAAAGCAAGATTATAAATTAAAAAAAGTTAGCTGTGTTTGTTTATTATATTATTCTGTTGCATCAATGTTGTAGCTTAGTACTTAGTAGCAACAAAGATTATTTCATTTAGTTTGAACAATTTTGGAAGTTTTGATCCTTAGATAGGCCTACATTATTGTTAATGTCTAAAAATGGTTACCTACACAAAACTTTGATTACAACTTGTCCAATATTTACAAAATACATTTTTATTTGACTAACAACATTTTCTTATATTTTTGTCAAACAGTACTATAACCTATATATTTTTAAAAACCCATGTGTAACTATTTGCTTATGTTATTAAACAATAGAGGAATATATTAACAACCTAATTTTATATGTATGAAACACGTTTATATACCAAACACAATTTAAAAAGTTTTAAAGTAATGTTTTCAACAAAATATTTTTATTTAAGTAAATTAATAAATAAAAAAGTTTCAATGTGCCAAAGTTAATTAATGAAACATCAACAGAGAAGTAGAATTGAGAGCAACTTCTGAGCAAGGGATATACTTATAAAGGTTCAAATTATTGATTTATTTATAGTTACATTTTTTTAATATCTTATGTAGATGTCTAATAATAAATAAGTTTTAAATTGTACACAAGAAATGTAATATTTGACGATAATTTTACAATTCGAAAATTAAACTACGTCGAGAATTGCGGCACAAACGAGTCACTGTAAAGAGGGTTAAACATTTTAGCTTAATACAGTCTTATATGAAAAAATGTTTAAAAATAATGCTATATTATTACAAAGGGAATCTCAGAGAAATATTATACGTACGATTTGTAGAAAAATTGCAGTTTTTTTTCGAAAATTTGTTAAAATTTTAACTCACCACGACACAGCACAGCACTGACGACATGCCGCCATGTTGAATGTCAACATGCTAGAGAAAAACAAAAACCGTCAAAAGAGGTTCATCTTTATTGGTTGTAATTTGTGATTGTGAGTTTTTTATATTTTTTGATAAACCAAGAATACAAGTAAAATGTCAGAAATGTACTCAAAATGATAAAGACCTTCCAGATTTCTTTAATAAATAGGAAGATGGAAGGGCATAACTAATCAAATGCCTAAATATTCTACTAGATTTCAAATAACTACCTAATGTTATTACACCACTCTATTTTTAATTTTGAATCAGAATAGTTACTCAATTTTCAAATACATTTTAAATTTGGTACTTCATCGTCTTTTCTACTATGGATACAATATTTCATGAAAAGGTTATTTGGATTAGATACAAGTAGGTCAGATTTACTGATTATTCTGAATTTCAGCAAGAAGGCTCTTTATGTGCACAGCATTGTTTGAATTCTTTATTACAAGGTCCCTATTTTACTGCTGTAGATTTGAGTACTTTAGCCCAAAAATTAGATGATGAAGAAAGAGAAAGAATGGCAGGTGCGTCAAAAATACTAATCTTTTAAAAACTATAACAATCCACAGTTATTTGCTTTGAACCCTTTTTTCTAATTATTAATTACTGTACCTTTTCGTTGATGTTAAGATTAAATTAAACATTTTACTAGCTAGTTTTATGTTATGCCTCAGATTTATTCTGCAAAATGTTGGCCTATATTTTTAAAGATGCTAAATTTGTTCCATTTATTAGAATGTGGTGAGGAAAGTGAAGAATACCACAAGTTTTTACAACAACCATCAGGAAATATGGATGATAGTGGATATTTCTCTGTTCAAGTAATTAGTAGTGCTCTACAAGTGTGGGGATTAGAATTAGTGCCTTACTCTAGTACCGATGAAAGACTTCATAGCAACCCAAGTGAAATGACTGCCTTTATATGCAATTTTCGAGATCACTGGTTTACAATAAGAAAAATTGGTAATAATTGGTTTAACTTAAATTCTCTTCTCTCAAGACCTGAGCCTATATCAGATACCTATTTATCATTGTTTCTGGCACAATTAAAAAATGATGGATATTCAATATTTGCTATATTAGGAGAACTACCTGAATGTACTGCCAATGAAGTATTAAGACATAGTAAAAGTAAGTAATCTTAAAGATCAATAATCCAATTATTGTCATTTTTATTATATTCTAACAAAAATTTTGATCTTTTCAGTTACTAGTTATTCTGTACCTAGACTACCTGAAAAGAATATTTCAACTGAAAGTGATCCTGATTTGCAAGCTGCACTTCAATTAAGTCTAGCAGATGATAAAGACATTATATCTCAAGAAAGTGAAGACAATGATTTACAGGAAGCACTGAGGTTGAGTTTGCAAAGTTTCCACAGTAGCCCTGAGGAAGATGATGAAGAGACTCTTCTACAAAAAGCTATTAATATGAGTTTACAGTGCTAGTGAATGTTTTTATTTTTGGGTTGTTTGGTGCTGTTTTAGTACACTCTTCTTTTATTATTCATGTCTTTTTGACTGATTGTGAAAAACAGTTAAATTAAATTAAATTTTTAATTAATTGGAAAGTTGTGTGATACCTAAACAGAACTATTACCCAACTTTTTGTTATAATTCTAACTCAGTTGTGTATATAATATATATATAAATATTTTATGACATTTATTTAAAACTTACTTTTGTTTTGCATTGTTGACAATAACTTTTTTGCATTTAAAATATAAGGGAGTTAAAATGATACAATTTGTTGAATATATTTTTTTTAACATTTTTTTCTGTTATTAATATTTATTAAACACTATATTCCTTTTAAATTTCTAAAAGTAACCATAAATTATAAATGCCTGTTATAAAATTTATAAATATCTAAAATTAGATAGGTCATCCATCTCAAATGTGGTTGAATCCAATAGAAAAGATCCAATAAAACGCAAAGTCAAAACCACAGACTTTTATTCAAGTAATGTACAATTATTGCAACTAGTTTCGGTCTAGATCAGACCATCATCAGGCTTTATTGTGTTCTTTACAGCCTGATGATGGTCTGATCTAGACCGAAACTAGTTGCAATAATTGTACATTACTTGAATAAAAGTCTGTGGTTTTGACTTTGCGTTTTATTGGAACTTTCTATTGCAAATATCTGTTATATAGTTATACATATGTTCACTTTAACTACAATCTCTTTGTAATACATATATGGAACATTGTGTTTGGAAATAAAATTTTATTATTCTATTAAAACTCAATAATTTTTAAATGTACAGCTACTATTTGTGAAAATAAGCATTTATTGCTGTTTTTGAACCAATTGTTGATAGGTACCAATCACTTTTAAATCACCAAACAAGACAGAGCTTAAAATTAAAATAATTCTATATTTATACATAACAATATAATACATTTTATTCTTTGCAAATAATAATCATAAAAAATGTGTATAAACTGTATTTTCAATTTTTTTTTTATTCAGTTTATGCGTATATATTAAAAGCATTAATTTATTTGCTTTTTTATTTTCAAATGATACTGCAGAATCAAAACGATTAATCGAAATTTTATTATTTAGAAATACAAAAAATGTTACGGTCGTCAGAAATTTAGTCACAATCAATATTCTGTATTCTTTAGCCAGCTGATTATGATTTTTAGAAAAAGAGATACTCAGCTGTAACATGAGATAGAACGTAAAAACCTGTTGACAGTCAGAATGTGTACCGGTAATTTTATTTATACAAAGTGTTTAAATGTATTTAGATTTAGTTGATATTTTGTTGGTGTGTGGGAAAGTTATAAACTATTTAAATGTTATACTTAGTCGATGCAAAAATTTTAAATTTCTATAACAATTCGCGAATATCGATTGATATTTTTGTCTTACATTTTTTAAATCATTAATGAATCTAGTATTCAATTTGGCATTTAAATACAAAATTTTAGTTTTCATATCGTTAATAAATCTTTAAAATCAAAAGTGAAACTCGCCATAAACATGCAAAAAAAGCAAACATCTAAATTAAACAATCACTCATTATTTCATTGAAAGAAAGAAAAGTTTTGAATAACAGGTAACAATTTGTATTCAAACAGTAAGTAAAAAATAATAAACTTTTTTCCAGTTCCTCCCATAAGGAAACAATAATTCTAGATTTCATACTTCTTTCAAAGGTCACATTTGAGAAGGTGTCAAGGTGAACTTCATTTGAAGACAATTATGGAAAGCAAATATGATAAGTAGATATAAGTAACAGGAATTGGTTAGTCACAGGGGTTTTGTGAATTTAAATTCAAGTGTTTACTAAGAGATCAGTTGTTAGTTGAATGTGAGAGGTGTAAGACAACATGAGTTCATCTACATATAATTTGAACTTACATTTATTATTGTTATTTATTGTCATTCACTTAACACAGTGTGCAGTGTTAAGGAATCGTACCAATCATGAACCTGGATTATATTCAGATGAAGATGATGTTGAAATCTTGACAGTGTACAATTTTAATACCAGTGTTTATAACAGTGAGAAAGCTTGGTTAGTAGAGTTTTATAGTAACTGGTGTGGTTATTGTAAGAGAGCTGTTCCAAAAGTAAAGGCATTTGGTACTGATGTCAAAGGTTGGAATGATTTAGTTGCTGTTGCAGTCATAGATTGTGCTAATGAAGATAATGTTCCAGTTTGTGAAAACTTTGAAATAACAAGATATCCTACATTTAGATATATTCATGAGGGTTACCAAGAAGGACCTCAAAATACAGGACTACCAATAGTAGCTGATTCTCATACAAATTTTTCAGAGCATAGAAAAAACCTCATCGATATTTTAATTAAAGAACAAAATGAAAATAGAGGTAAACAACTTCCAAATTTACAACCTTTTAAAGAAACAGAAGTATCAAATATATTTAAAACTACTAAACCACCTAAATATGCATTTTTAATTGTAGAGGATCCTGATGATGATGTAGGACCATCAATAATATTGGATTTTCATAAAGTTAAAGAAACATTAATAAATTATGCATTTGATAATGAGACTAATGTGGTAAATGAAGAGTTACCAGCCTTATATTTAATACAAAAAAGTGGTGATTTGCAAAATATAAATATATCTTCTCCAGATAGGCTAGGTATTAAAATGGCCATCATTGAAATTTTACAATCTAATGACATAGATCTTCCATATGAAATCTTTTCAAATACTAGTGTAACAACTGAATCACCACCAGTGACTGTGAGTACTACCAAAGATGAACTAGAATTATTAAATAAAATTAAGGAAGCTGGAGACACAGTGTTCCAATTGGATCTTGAAAATACTCTTAGATATTCTTTTAAAAGAGAAGTAGGAATTCACAAGGAAATTAAAGGAGAACAACTGCAAGCTCTTCAACAATTTATTGATGTTTTGGAAAAATATTTTCCTTTTGGTGATAAAGGAAAATTGTTATTAATGACTCTTCAACAATATGTTAATTCCAGTTCAGTTGTTGATGGTCACCACATATTCAACCTCATAAAAGAAGCTGATCAACCAGAAAAAAATGTGTTTTCTGGTCCTGCACAATGGTTAGGATGTAGAGGTAGCTTACCGACATTCCGCGGTTATCCCTGCGGTCTATGGAAATTATTCCATTTTCTAACAGTAAATGCTGCATTTGATCCAAAAAATACAAACGATAATGACCCAAAAGTGGTTTTGGAAGCAATGCATGGATACATTAAAAATTTCTTCAGTTGTGAAGATTGTAGTAACCATTTTCAACAAATGGCAAAGAGGCGTAAAATCTTTAATGTTATTTCTTGGGAAGAATCTGTCCTTTGGCTCTGGAATGCACATAATGAAGTAAATAAAAGGTTATCTGGAGATCCCTCTGAAGATCCATTCGCTAAAAAGATTCAATTCCCTTCAAAGACAAATTGTCCTCAATGTTATATGACAGATGGATCTTGGCAAGAAGTAGAGGTGTTATCTTATTTAAAGAAAGTATATGGTAGTGAAAACATTAACTACATGGGTGCTGATCCAAGAATATCCCATCTTATTGATACAAACCATGATACACCTTTACATTCATCTAATGGAAACAGGATTTTAAGTATATGTAAGTAAATTAATTATATTGGTACCTACTATATTTATTCAATCTGCTCATCTGGATTTATTTGATATAAAAGTAACAATTTAACTTAAGATCTATTAAGATGAATTTAATTTGATTTTGCTTAATAACTAAAAATTCTAACACATTATTTGACGAATTCTGTGAAAAGACAATCTTTTTACAAGAATAAATATTAAACCGTGACAAGAGAAATTATTTAATATTGTCTTTGTTGGAAATGTTTAAGAGTGGGTATATGATTTAAATAATTTGTTTCTCATTAGTATGACGACAGTCATTTATAGTATGACAGCGGTCATTGACTTCAATAAATTATTTTCTTCGCTTATATATAGACAGATCATTAAATTTCATTCTTCACTGCATAAATATAAGGTGTCCAATATTTGCGCTCTATACTTTTGTAGTAACCGAATATATGTTGTAAGCTCTGATTGCGTGATAAGAGGGAAGTAACGAAAAATATTTTATAATTTTATTAAGCCAAGGAACATTTGAGGAGAAGAAGCAATAAACTGTTCTCAGCAAAATATATCTATGTAATGTCCCATATCAAATTCCCAGTGGAGACTTTTGTTTAAATAAATAAATACCAAAGAATCGAATTATTATCGATGAGTCATGATTCATTAATTTAACTGAAAATATAGAGAGCCTACGTACATTTGCAAACAATGAAATCTAATTTTATGGTCTTGAAGTGATTACGTAAACAACCAATAGTTGTAATTGTTAGAATAAATACATTTAAATGTAAACTAATCAATTTGTTTATCAACTTGTACTTGGTAACAAAAAGAACTGTTTGGAATAATGTTTTTCCACATAAAAAGGTTTTCATCTAGTTCGATTTATTTTTTTTTTCAAAACACAATATTACAGGCATCTATTACCGCTCGGTATTTAAAAGGAGTGTTTTGATATAAAAGACTTTTTATTTAATTTTACACTTTATCATTACTCAACAATGTCTTAAGTACTCCTTAATTTTTTCATACTTATGCTCAACTGATCATGGTCGTGGACCATTGATGCTGGTCCTCTTTTATCATTAACATATTTTGGCATTTCTTTTGTTAAAATCTTTAAATAATATTTTTAAAGTTCAACAATTTAACTTTTTTTTTCATTTTATTCAACACCAAATACAGTATTGGTATTGGTTAAAATAACCTTGCTAGTTGCATCCTTTTTTTGGTATCAAAAACTTTCTGGTGGCAGTTTGGGTTTTATGTGAGTGGTCAATAAACTTTTTTAAACGACCTAGCTCACCTCTACAGTCATTCTCTCATATACTTACCTCTGGTTAAGCTCATGACACAACCATAAAATTTGTATACAAAATTTACTGATCCCTAGTCTCTATGCACAAAATGTGATCCGCGATTCGCATTGAGACTGACACATTCCGCGCTCCACACCCTCTGCCAGTCAATTTTTTTATAACCCTGTCCAATTCTAAATACATGTCATACTGTTACTGTTCTTGTAAATATTATAAGAAGTTGCTGAGTACGATAATAATAATAATCTTGGAAGTACATTAATAAATAAGTTCAGTAAATGGTACATGGAACATGGTTACAATCAGTGAGCTGTCGCGAAAAAAACTCATTTCCACAACTCCAGTAATAACCGCTAAAAAAGCAATAAACAACTCTTCCAACATACAATAGTTTACAATCTTATTTTATTGGTTCCCATCATGGTAACTGCCATTGTCCATAACTATGCGGGGGAATATTTGGCATGTTTTCGAATCAATCTTCGAACAATTCGGCTGTAGTATCTTGGTGGTAATCCAACGACGAATCTTGAATGTTCTTCGCCGAAAGTCCCAAACTGTTTGGAATCCAACCATCTGCTGATCCAGCATGAATAATCGTGATCCGTTTTTTGCTGGCGTATCGTCGGTATCATACCAGGTCTCATCCAAATAGATTATTGGTCTTTGTAAAGACCTAAATCATTTCCCAAAAATAATATTCAAAAACATCTGAGTTCATATTAATCCCTCTTTTTTAGGCGGACTTCTTTTAAAAAGCCTTTGTCGCTTCCAATGTACGATAATTAACCGTCGTATATACTTTTTCTGAAAGAGTTTTTAATCCTGGCGACAATCCTTCCATAAAAGCTTGTCGCGAGGTTTGAATGATCTTTTTGGATACTGTATCTTCTTCTGAATGTACCTATCCGTTCCGAATGCTGGCAACAAGCACGGCAATTTGAACTTTATTGCTTGCTGCTCTAAGCAGTCCTCGTGTAGTTATAGAGAACCAAGCTCTAAAGTTTCTCAACCAAGAGATTCTATGCCTTACGGGTTCCCTTCTATCAAAAACCTTTTCCTGGAAAATTAACTGAAGCTAACAATTTAAACAATCGTCAATGGAATGGCGGCATTTAACATCCCCTAGGAAGTTCAAATTCAAGCAAACAATTTCTACCCAGAAAATCATGTGCACTATCTTTTGGGATAGGGTGTGTTGTTGGTCGATTTTCTGCCTCGCGATCAATGCAGCCGCGTACTATGAAACTTTAAATCCAGGCGTTGTTTTACTCCACGAAAATGCTAGACCACATTCAGCAAATCGCGCAATAGCTCATCACTTCATTTGGCTGGGAACAATTGGACCATTCTCCATACCGTCCTGATCTAGCGCCTAGCGACTATCTTTTATTTCTGCACATTTGGCGGGGAAGCATCATTCCAATGATGACAAAGTAAAAAACTACGCACTAGTGGTTGTCCAGTCTAGCGGCAAGCGTCTTTGCCAAGGGCGCCGTCAAAAATTTTGACAGGGGGGGGGGCGACATACCGGTGGTCAGGGGGACCGGAAAATTTTTGATATTTTTGTATATCAAACTCACTATTTTGGCCATTTTTTACCTTAAATCTTTAATGTTGAAGCTAAATTCTGTATTGGCCTACATTTGCAACTGTGTTATTTATTAATATTAAAAAAAAATCTTTCCTGAACCAGGGGGGTGCCAAGGCCAAGAGGTATAAAATATTTGCTATTATTGTCTGTAATAACAAATGAATGTTATAAAATTATTGCACGCCATAACACAAGTAAAACTTTCAATGAAATACAAAGACTAAAATGAACAAGAAGTGTAAGCTGTAATCCCCTACAATCCCTCACTGAGAAACAAAATTACCTGAATCAGGACCTTTTACATTTATGATGTGCATCTCGGATTTTACAAGTTAAGGGTCTAATTGGTTTTATTATAATTCTTCAGTCAATACCATTTATTGTGAAAACTACTATACGTCAAGTGATACGTAAAGTGTGGTTAAAGATATGAGGCACATAGAATAACAGTGGTCCAACTCCATTTTTTTAAAATATCTGTTCTTTATTGTAAATACTTTATCTAATGTGTATCTTTCAGTATAAAGGTGGGCTATCTCCATATCATCTTTTTGCAGAAGTCAAAATATGGAGATAGCCCACCTTTATACTGAAAGATACAATAAAGAACAGATATTTAAAAGAAATGGAGTTGAACCACTGTTATTCTATGTGCCTCATATACCGTTGGCTTTTGCTACGATAAATCAATCAGAGCTTTAAACCCCATTGTGTAATGTAACCTTTTGAAGGGGCCATAAAGGGCAAAGGGTATGCTTGAGAATGAGATTAAATAGAATTTTAAATGAAACTTACTAATTGAAAAAGAATAATATTTTTTTGGTAAAGGGTTAATAAGTACAAAAAACGAGTTTAATAAAATTTAAGCTAGACACCTAAATAAAACTGATATTAGAATAGAGGCATAATAGCAAATCCAAAAATTTCTTACAAAATTAAATTTTTTACTTTTGCTAATTTATCCTAACTTACTCAAAATAAGTAAGTAAAGAGCTTAATAAGAATTGAAGTTGTGACACTCAATTTCCTACTTATATTAGACCTTAGAAAATTCGCCCTTTAATCACCACAAATATAGGTAAATAAATTAAATAAAACTTAGTATAGGCAATAAATCACTACGGATACACATTTTAATGTCAGACTACGTTTTGTAACGTCTTGCCAAGGAATACTGGTGCATTTTGTCCATTACTCGGGTCATCCCCATCATTGTTAACAAACTAGCGTTAGACAGGTCACAGTGGAGGTCTTTGGTACACAGTTATAATGGAGACTCGAAGGATACAGCGGCGGCCGGATCTGGTTGGTGACTATCCATGTCCGGAGTGTGGAATGATCTGTAGGTCACGTTTGGGTCTCTACAGTTACATCAGGGCACACAGTCGCAATTAGCCTTGAGAAATTTTCTCTTTTTTCCTTTTGTCTTTTGTAGATTTATTCCCGGTAGCGGGTTACTGCAATGAATGTCGATGTACCTACTTTATTTCAGTACTGCGATATTGCCGATTTATGCCGATGTATTTTGTCTAAGTATCAGCTGTAACAGCTGTTTTTCGTTTATTATTGATAGATTTATCAATATAATTTTCAGCAACAGCGTTGGATTTCCACACACCATGTCTTTTCAACGTTTATCATCTGACAGTAACGTTTCTGACGATCTACTGTATAGTGGCTAGTGTATAATTCCGGATTGTGCAAACCAAATAATGTAGCTATGTTTTTGGGTGTGTCAGAAAATGTGTTGCCAACAGGTTATGTCAGGAATGTTTAATAAAAGAACCGCAGTCTATTAGAAAATCTACTGAAATATTATTCACTAAAAGTTTTTCATTTTTTTGGCCGATATCCTTCCGCATTCCGCAATACTTTTACTTTGTATGAAAAATAAACAAGAACCTTTTCTGATGTCGTTTTTTCAGTATTTATCTTCTTCCCTCCGCACCACTTTTGGGAGTTAGAATAAGCTGTTTCATACGCTGCTTTTGATTTACTTGGCAGCAAATTTGCTACATGCTAAATTTTTTGCTAAATTTGCTTTTGCAGCTTCTTCAACGTCTGAAGGTAGGGAATCAGACTCAGATTCGCTCAAAAAGTAACAAATTAATAAAGGCCAATATTGTGATAAATATGTTTTGACATTTGAGCTTTGTTGTAATGGTTATCTCTATAGAAACAAACAAGGATGGCTTTGATACTATCTAGCAGAAATAGGTTTAATAATAACCAAGTAAAATAAATTCAAAATGAAACTGCATGACAAAAAATCTTATATATAAACACGATGCAAAACACCGAGTTTTTTGCAACTAGTTATATAAATAGCTAATTAAAATGTATTATTTTAATCCTTTATTATTATTTTGTTTAAAACAATACTTTATTTGTATATTTTTCCTTAAAATTTGCTTTAAATAAACAGTTTTATTATGTAAGATTACTCAATATTATTTTTAAAATTAATCTACTATTGTGTATTTTTAATGTTTTTTTTTTAAATTTAACATTTTTAATATCTAAAATTTCACATTATTTTGTTTAAAACAAAACTAATATTGTTTATATAAAATTTGTTTCAAATTAATAATTTTATTACGTAAAACTACTCAATTTAGTTTTTAAAATTGTTCTTATTTTGTGTATTTTTGCTTACAATTTTAATATGTAAAATTTGACAAGGTATTTTTAAAATTAAACAATTTTTGAGTTTAAGTACAAAAAAAATTATTTAAATTTACACAAATACTTAATATGTAAAATTTCGCATAAATTATTTTCAAAGAAGTACGATTTTTGTGTATTATTAGTCCAATAGTTATTAATAATTCGGTGTTTTCCATTTTTTTCAAAATCATGCAGGAAGATAGAGCAGCAATCAATTACCCCAAAAACCCAAAAAAACTTAATTTAAAAAAATTTTGTAGCATAGTTATTCCATCCTCAAATTCAAATTCAGAAATTTTCCGCGTAAACGACTGTTGGCGGGTGGCCTACGTCACTACTCATATGTGTCATTGAAAGCGCCATCATTTTATTGTAAACAGTGTATCTGCGAGATTGTGCGAAGTTTTTTATTTATATTTATTCATCTCTTTATTTTTTGTTGATTTTCATAAAAATAAGTCAGTTAGACATTTTTAATTTAAAAAGCACAATATAAGTACTTACGCTGTTGCTTTTACATTTCGAAATTCAGCTGCATGGAAACCTAACCTAACCTAACCCAACCTACCTAACCATGAAAATGTCTAAGGATGGTAAATTGCTTGACAATGCTTTCACAAACCCTACTGACGACATTTTATGATTGCATAACACAAATAAAACCAATAATTCACAATAAAATCAAAAATAAAAGTCCAACTCTCTCAATTACCACACATTAAATGTAAACAAACTGTAATCGATATGAGTTTTGACGTCACGACCAATGAAAGTTCGTTTCGAATATGAATTTATCAGTTTTAACTTACTTTCAATTTGATATTATATAAAAAATAACCAAAATTGTTGCGTTGTAATGAGTTTAGGATTAAATATTTATAATTTACTATATGATTACAAAGGAATTTCATTGATTTATTTCTAATGAAAACACCGAATTACAAATTTATTGAAAATTATAATTTTATTGAAAAAAATAAAATTACATAAAAATGATTAATAAAGTACATATTCGTTTTCTATTTTTACACTTATATAAGATGTCATTTTAAACAATCATATATTAATTTTAGATTATGTATTTTGAAAATTACACATACATTTTTTATGTTATTTTACATAAAGTTTAAATTCCAACACATATGTAAATTTAAACATCACTTCAAATTTCAAATATTTTGTGTAAAATTTCATAAATAGGTGGGGCAATTTTTTTCAATAATTTTTTGTGTAAAATTTTTTACAGTGTATCTGAACGCCTATGTTTTACTAGTTTTAGAAGGTTTTATTACTCGCGTTTATTATGAATGGAGTATATCTGTACCTACTATTATATATTTAACTAAAATTTTATTTTATTAACCTTTTTTTTATTTTCCTAAAATGGCTTCAAAAATTAAGCAATTTATATCTAATTAATTTATATTTTTTCAGATTCTGGACCAATTATTGCCAGCTTGTTGTTCCTGCAGAGATTCGAAGTATGATCCAAATATTTTAAGACGATACTTTTTGTAAATATTACTATATGCTTTAAAATTTTATTTTTAAACCAGTGACGGCAATATGTTTTTATTGTAATTACCAATTTATTATTATATACAGCGGATACAAGTATTTTAATATATATTTTAACGAATAAGATATAACAATTAAAATGTAACTCGAATATACCGTAGCATTTTTATTTGTTGACATTTCTCCTTTAGCGCATTTTTTGATTGCACAGATCAAAAATGATCAGGTTCCAAATTTTTAAGACCATCACCTTCTTTGTGTTCAATGTTATTTCTAGTCTGCATTGGTTCCACAACATTTAAATTCGCTGGAAAAAGAAAGAAAAGTATCTATCGTAAATTCATTGTTATATAGGCGATAAAAATTTGTCAAACTTCGCCAATGTTTTTTATAAGAAAGATGAGTAAAGATAATAAAATAAAATAAAAATAACAAAAAGGAGGTTTTAAAAAATAATGATTTTATAGAATTTATTTGAATGCAAATGATGAAACGTTTTGAACAAAATACGAAGTATCAAAATAATGACAGTCCTCATTAGGGTTTTCAAAATAAATTCTTATGAATACAACCAAATAAACGTTTTTGGTACTATCTCTTTCCAATTCCAACATTCGAAGGTCATAATTAGAGTTGAAAAAACGTATGACATTTCTTGATAGACAAGTGTATTAATTGTTTGATGTATTTCTATTAACAGTAAAAAAGGATGAGGTATATACTTCAAGAACAATAAACAACTAAAATGTTGAATTAACTTTCACTATTTATTCGTTAAATAATGACAGCCGTTTCGCTATTTCGAAATTTCACAAGCCATATGATATGCGTTGTTTTTTCTAAAAAACTATTAACTTTGGGAAACTTGATATGTTGAGATTCTCATTAACCATAATCATTGATTTTACCATCGAGTATTTGGACCATAATGAAGAAGGTTGAATGTTTTTGACTGAAAATTTAAACTGTTGAAAAGAATATTCTTTAAAATAACTGTTCTTACCACATCCAAAAAGTAAGCCAACATCACATTTTCATCAGCACTACTTTTTAAATTGTGTTGTTCACGCCAGTTGCAAAACAGGGCATATTCTTTTTCATATCTTTTCGCAGACTTACTGGAATGATTTGCCCTATCGCTTCCGCAGTTTTCTCAGCAATTTCATTTAATTTCAGATCCATTTTCTCCGCAGATATTTCAGAAAAATTTAATGTGCCTTTATTTACATTGTTATTGGTAACCGCTGTTAATTTTTTTATTTATAAAGCAAATCAACAATGTTAAGAATAAATCAAGTAACATAATTTTTTCACAGCGCAGTCTACATGACTTCCTAATAAAATGATCAAATATATTATTTCAGTTTTACATTTTATTGTGTTTAAAACCGAAGGCAGTGTGAAAAGAAATATAGTACGATACACGTCCGTGAAGTGATTATTACGGTACTCGTTAAATAACTAATTATGTATAGTAATTTCCTTTTTTAGGATAACGAGATGTTAAATATTTAGATGACAATTTAAAATAAAATATGGTTTAAATTTTCCTGGTCCTCTACCATTTTTGGGTTAACAATCATTAGTTTGAGGTCGTTTGCTTTAATAGGATAGCCAGATGTAAAATATTTGGGGTTTAAATTTTGTTGATCGTTTACTATTTTTGGCAGTATAAAGTGTTTTTTAGTTGTTATATTCTAACATATTTGATGGTAAGTTAAACATGAGAAGCCAATATTTATGTGAATTTTGAAACTGCAACGCGTCACTTTATGTTTGCAATGGTGGGGCATTTTTTGCTTAATGACTATGCCTTCAAAACTGGGGATATGACCAGGCGTATCAGGACGTATGGCAACCCTATTCTAGCAGCTCCAGCTGCATCAGTCGCCTCTAAAACCATGGTATGGTGATAATTCATCCTACAATTATTATTGATAAAAAATGAATATTTGTTGTCGTCAATTAAACTGCAATCGCCAAGTAACGGTAATATTGATAGTTGTTAAATTGTGAGTTGGTTACTGCATTCTATAGCGTTTTGTAGTTTATTCTCTAAACCGTTACATTTCACGAAAAAATCAAGATATCTGTTTAAAAAAAAATTGGAAACAAATGAACCTTATAAAACTGTCTACTATTAGAATTAATCTATAGGGCGAGTCAAAAGTACAGGAAATATTGTTTTCTTCTCTCCTGTGTATATAAGGATGGTATTGCCCATTGCTTGTAAACTACATTTTCCTACGACCACATATGAAAGTGCTAGTTTGCACACTTATTTGTACTTAAGAAAGTAGCTAATATCAATACACGTATTGAAAAGTAAATATCAATACACGTATTGAAAAAGAAAAAAATATAGTTCTATGATCTGTGACATTTACGTCAAATTTATCAATAGTAAGCACATGAATGACAAAGCAAGGACCATTTAAAGGGTATGGTATTTTTAAATCTTTCTTGTGTCAAATATTGTATTGTAATTGCCAATACAAATTTTTCTGTATAAAGTAAGAATAAAGTTTCTTATAGAGTTTTAAATTTTTAAAAAATAAACATATTTTTATTCAGTATTATTATTTTTATAAAAACACTTTTAGAAAGAAGAACAGTTTATTATTCTTTTTTATATTGTGTTATGTTCCGTGCATGTGTCGAATGTGGATTTTGAAGTTATGTTTGTGTTTCTGTTTACAATTATCTTTGCGTCTATTATTATTACATTACTTTTCAATTAATTTCACCGACTGACCATTTTACTTTTAATTTTTATAGAGCCCACAAAAAATTAAAATGTCATTTATCTAATAAAGAATTTTTATGTGAATTCCTGAGAAAGGTGGTTATTTGATTTTAATTAATTATATTTCCATGCAATATAAAAACTCGTTTAAATCCTAATTTTTAACATGACTAACAATTAAAATAAATTTTATAAATAAATTTAAAATATTTATTATAATAAGAAATATTGGGGTCGTAGGAAAAATCGTGTACACAACGCGTTGGAAAGTGTATTTCTTGCACTCGTTACGTTTCCGCACTCGCCACTACGCGGCTCGTGCTAAACTTCACTTGTGCGTAATACTTCACTTTCCACACTCGTTATGTAATATACTATAAACAATAACATGCGCGTAATAGGTGTTTTACATACACGTGTGTTTAAATAAGAAAACTTAAATATCCTTGAATAATCAAATTGCAATAAAATTTTTATCTAAGTAATGCTTTATTTGGTCGATTTACATACTTTTAGTTAAAAACTATTAATATTAGATACATTCTATTAAAAAAATAATGCCCCTACATGTCGGCAACACATTATACAATTTCTTATAAATAAGTCTCATTTTCTCATAGTATGTTATGGAAATAAACGTCATGTCATTTACACTGTCAAGTTTTGTATGGTGTATAGGTGGTTTTAAAGTGTCTGGCATGGTTGGGTCATCCAGGAGCCATTTTAATTTTAAATAACCCAATAAAGATTTTTTTGTTAAACTAACCGGTTAGTTTTTATCTATTTGAGGACTGTATAAAACATAATTTTGGTGGAACAGTTTTATTTAATCTTAATAGTACAGTTTTGAAGTTATCATAAAATAGATTATTATTTTGATTGGATCGAATTTTAAGGTGTGAGTATATTTGAATATTATACTTACTTGTTTTCAATGTTTTTGTAACCTTTATTGGACCTATGATTTCATAAATAATTAAAAAAATATATTTATCGTTAACATAAAAATAAAAACAATAACAATAATAAATTTATGTACAGTAGTTTTATTACCGATATATTTTATGAAGATTGTATTTACATCATTCTAAAAAATCTCCATCAGTTTAATTTCTTGTTTATAAAAATAATAGCTGTTTTATTGGCTGCCTGTTAATTTTAAAACAAATTATGAGTTTGTTTATTGCCGTAATTGGTCTTGAAGAAACTGACAACACGCGGTCTGTTGTGCAAAACAATAGTATATTAAACAACGCATTTCATATGGAAATCTGTTATGACACGAGTTCAAGTTTAAAAAACTAATCGCGAAGCGATGAGTTTTTTAAAGAACGAGTGTCACAACAGCCATATGAAATAAGTTGTTTATAATATTTTTTATATTTTGCCCTTTTTGCCATAATACATCAATAATAATATATTATATAAGTAAAAGATGATATTCATATTCACAAATACTTTCTTAAAGAACAATATAAAATTAATAAATTACTATTAACCACAAATGTCAATGTCAATAGTCTTGCCTTTAGATACTTCACTCGTGTCGCCAACCATTTAAAACAAAGATTTGCGTGCGTAAAAGTTACATTACGATACGCAAATGCGTTTTTATAATGAAGATTTTTATAAGTGCAAAATATAAAAAATATATTATATATACAATGCTTATCATCTGGAAGAAAAAAACTACAACCTGGACTGAACTTTCGATTTTAAGCATCTCGTTTCAAAATTACTTTTCAAGTATATGATGTTGCGATTAGCAAATTAAAGACAAAAATTAGTTACCACAGAAATACACAGTCAATTAAATGCATTAAAAATACACATAGATTGATATGAACATTTTTTTGTGTATTACTTTTAATTGATTAGTTTCTGTGAATATGTGAACTAAGGAAGATCCTTTTTCTTCGATGAGGGGGAGCGTCTATAGATTCTTAAAAATATTTAAAAAAAACTGTTGCATAGACATATTCAAACGTATCAGATATTGGTATGTATGCCAATCTAATAGTTTGCATAATGGGAATGGTCGTACTCAGTGAAGGCCAATTGTTAAAAAAAATTAAAAGCAGGAAACGATCAGTGAGCTATGATACAGCTATAAACATTCGTTTAGAATACATTGATGAACCTTATTATACTTCGACTGCCAAAGGAGAGGGAATACCTGTGTCTATTTTCGCAGACAAAGGCAAAAAAACACAGTGGACTTAATATTTTTCATTCCGAAATATAATATTAAAGACAAAAAAATTGATACAAAACAATTTTAAATTATTGCATCCATTTGATTTTGATTTTGGATAAGAAAAAGATAAAGATTTATTAATACCAATAATTTGTAAAAAAAACTTTATAAGGTTGCAGTATAGGTCTGCAGCTTTAATTTAAGCTTTGTTTTGCTCAATTTGTTTGCGCTCAGAACGGTTTTTTGTTTATAACATTTTCTAGAAGCAAAATTATTAATTTTAGAAAAATGATCGTAGATAATATGGTGGACAAAAAGTGTCAAAGTGTCGAAGATTTCTCTAAAAATGGGTAAATATAAGTTCTTCAGGTCATTAACTTGTGAAATTGATGAAAATAGATTCAAGATTAAAAATGAGGAATATAATATGGCGAACAAAATGTTCCAAAATACTTCCATTGTTGTAAAAAATGCGGACTTATAGGTTATCTAAATTATAGGTAAACATTAATGATGAAATCGTTAAAGTTTTAACGACTGAACAATTAAGAACAGTAAACAACTAAACGGTTGAACGAAACTTCGACTATTTATTCCAAAAATACGTTTTTAAATTTAATTACAGTGGAAGTTTCGTTACTGTTTTTAATAAGATGGACTTTCACAGAGTAAAGGTTACTACAATAAATTTCATACTGAACAATTATTAATATTATAAAAAAATATAATATAAAATAAAATAAATTACTAAATTAAAGCGCGCGCGTGTGTGTAAAAATTCAAGTAAACATTGATTTCTTTATTTATTAAAAGAACTCAATTTTATTTGAAATTTATTTAAAAAAAGATATACAATGCATTTAAATGAAAATTACATTAATTTTCATCATTGGAGGAAGCGTCATCTACCAGGCGTCTGCATTATAGTCAAAGGCATCTGCATCCATTTCCGCAATGACATAGGAGAAAGCTTTCTAATATTTTTAACGTTATTAAAGATATTAGACACAAAACAATAAGATTGGAAAATAGCAAAATCCCAACCTTTAGCAGTGGAAATGGAAAAACTAAATATTTATGAACCCATGATTCCTTTATTTACAATAAAATTTAAAACAAGTGTAGAATTCAAAATCATTGGGCTACTCAATGTATTGGTGCTCGGGGAATCATCACTAAATTTATGGTAAGCGTGACCATACGTATCTAACGCGTCTATTAAAACAGCCAACATAAAAAACTGTAATCCTAAGAACAATCAAAAATAAAAATAAACTAAATTTATTGTACTAACTCTTACTTTTTGGAAGTCCATCTTATTAAGAATAATAAAAAACTCTTCGTTTCAACGTAACTTTCAAGTTTAATTAAAAAAATATGTATGTAAATCTCAATGACGGCCGTTTCGCTAAGAAGCATCGTCAGATTGACATTTAAGTTACATTTTGTTTGTTTGTAGCTAGGTACCTGATGTTTAGGTAGTATTAAGGCTAGACCAAGTATGGAAGTAATAAGACATAACAATATTAAAGCCTAGATGTTAATAGTCCTAAGGGATTATCCTGGATGTAATTCCCTCTAAGATCAGTATAACTGTGCAATGAGGAAAAAACATGCTGATCTTTACAATAACTTAATGTCTTTGTGTTTTACAATTATGTCTTATATATCTATGTATAAAATGTAAACTCAATCAAAGTAAACAGTTTAATAGTGGTGAACTTCCAAGATTTATTTGTTCATTAACAACTTTAAATTGTTGATCTGCTAGATGTCTTTTTATTTCAAGGAAATCTAAATTTTGTTTTTTATCACAAATGTGTAGTATTTGAATGTCATTGGTGTGTAAGAGTGAGATTGGATGTTCAAGTAGGTGTTTTGTATAATTTGACTTATCTGGTTGTTTTAATCTATATGCTCTTAAGTGTTCATTAAATCTTACTTCAAAATTTCTTTGTGTTTGACCTATATATACAGCATTACATTCTGGACAATTAATTTTGTAAACACCAGATTTTTTTAATTTGGGTAATTTTGTTTTTACATTTAACAATTTTGTACCAACATTATTTTGTGTTTTAAATGATATTAATGCTGATGTTGCCGAAGTTATTATTTTTGAAATTGTATTGGAAATATTTCCACAATATGTAATATTTTTATAACTTTTAATTTCTATAGTTTGTTTAGGAAATATTAGTTGTAGTGATACTTTCTGTTCTTTCTTATTAATTAATTTATTTATTAAATGAATTGGATAGCCATTTTGTTACTTTATAAAATTTCATATGATGTAAAAGTTTAACGCGAACATAAATCTTAATACATATGACTTCAAATTGAATTGATAAGGAATATTATACTTTTCTGGCGATAAGCTTGTGATATGAGAAATTCCATAATGTAACAAAATGATGGGTTCGATTAACGTCAGTTTATTAGTTACAGTAGAATAAATTGACCTTTACCCTGACATCACTAACAGCGAACTGTAGTAAACACAATCTTTATATACCTCATCCTTTTTTACTGCTAGTAGAAATACAAAACGGCGGTCCCTCACACACTACTCTGCCACTCAGAAAAATTCTCTTCTCCTAACCATATTCTCCACTGCCTTAGTCACCTCCATCCACTCCCACCGCCACCCGGAGATTTTCCTCCAAGTTTTTAGCACTTCTTCATTCTTCCATCATCTAAACACGTGTCCTACATCATCCTCCTCTTCATACCTTTCACACACTCCAGTCTTTCTTTTCCCAATCTTGTGAAGATATCCTGCTCTTGACCCATGCCCAGTTAGCACCTGTATCAAGAAGTAGTTCACTTCGCGCAATTTCCTAATCATCCATTCTCTCCTATTTCCTCTTTTTAGCGCTCCTTCATACTCCACCTTATTTCCATTTCCTTTTCCATCCAATCCATAACTTCCTTTTCTTTTCCCCTTCCACTGTAGTCTCCTGGCTCTAGCCATCACATGCAATGGATAGAAAATTGCCAGCCCCGATGCTGACCCTCCCACTGTCCTGTACCCTTACACCACCCTCAGCAACATTCCTCGCTAGTTATTAGCGAAATAGCTGTAATTGCATTTTAAAACGTATTTTTCGAATAAATATTGGAAGTTTAGTTCATCCGTTCAGTTATTTATTGTTCTTAGTAAGATGGACTTCCACAAAGTAAAGGTTACCACAATCAATTACGTTAGTACATTTTAGCAAATAACTTATATTTAGTACAAATGAGAAACTCTTGTTAAAATCGTCAATTGTAACTGTCAATAGACCCATCTGGTTAATGGACCAAATTGAATACTCATGCGCGAATCAACTCCCACTCTCGTAGTTCCACCTAAATGCTCGTGCCCCTTATAAAATTGTGTTGGCAAGCCGTATATTATTATGCGTAAGACCATAAGAGGTTAGTTCATTGTTTATTTTATTTTTAGTGGATGATCCACTGTGGATCTGTATTTTTGTTTTTGGACCATGGCAGTATTTTTATTGTTATACGCACTAATAAACATAAACGAAATAAAATTTGGAACTTCTTCTTTGTGGTTCATGGCCAGAGCTGCCGGGCATGCGGCATATAGCTGTAACCACGACAAAAAAGGTGGATTTATGTAACCAGAAATTAAAATTAAGAACATTTGTTACTATAAATAAATCATTAATTTAAAATTCCCACCATTTATTTAGTACTTTTTGCGTTCGGTGTTTTGGTGCTTTTTACTCCGTTTTGGTACATATTTCTTTTTAGTACATTTTCTTGGGACTTAGTACTTTTTGTTTCATGATTTAGTATATTATTGCATTTTCGTTATGGCAGCACTGCCCTCTCCCACTCCAGGCCTAGCCAAGGCGCCCAGCACTGCCATTTTGTGGACCACATTGAATGCATTCCCGACGTTGAATAATACAAGTAGGGTCAGTTTTGATTTCTCCAACTGCCCTCCTAGCATTTTTCCATCAAGCTCATCACTCTGAGATAGAAAGAAATGGCGTACGTAGATACTGTTCCATGACCAATGGATCAAGTGGAATAACAATTGAAGTGTCAACATATTTCCTCTAGGCATAGGGGAAGGTGTTCCACAATCAGACAATGCTGATAATTTCAAAATTACCGCCTTAAGATCAATGTTTTTAAGGTCACTAGTAGATAGCAAGTATATGCCTTGATTGCTGAAACGGTAGGTGTGTACTATTAAATTTGTGCGTGTTTTGCCAAATATTCGGATACGAAGTTTTTTTTTATGTCTTTCTGGTGATTGCTTGTACCTTTCTTCTGTATATAATAAATAGGAAATAAATAGTAGGCAGTAGTTGTGGTATTTTGCTGTCAATCTAAAGACCTGTTTACGTTTATAGGTTAGGTCTGAAGTTCAGAATTTAAATATTTTGTAAACCTGACTAATGTTCTACAATCAGACAGGTGCATAAGTTGTTAATATGGATTAATTATTTTTTTAAGCATATGCGACATTTTATTTCAGAAATATGGCTCGAGGTCGAGAAAGAAAAACTAATAAAGGGCAATTTGATGAGAATAATATGAGAGCAGCGGTCAATGCTGTTATTCAAGATAAAATATATATAAGAGAAGCTGCTCGGAGGTATGACTTAAAGTTCCAGACTGTCTATGAATGTGTTAAACGACAAAGGCAAAACCCAAATGCCAAAATCAGAATGGCACCCAATTATATATGTAGAAAACTATTTTCTGCTGAACAAGAAAATACTTTGGTTGATTATGGACAAACCATCGTTAACATTAAAAAACTAGCTTATGAAATGGCCATTATTAACCATTTGCCTGTACCTGACAACTGGCATGCAAGCAAAGAAGCTGGACGAGAATGGTTTCTTGGATTTATGAACAGACATCCAACATTAAGCCTTCGACAGCCTGAAGGATATAGCCTTTCAAGGGCTACATCATTTAATAAACATAACGTTACCCTGTTTTTTGACAATTTGTAGAAGATTTAAGATAAGTATGGAAATTTCAAAAATGGTACCCGAATCTATAATTTAGATGAAACTGCTACCACAACAGTCCAGAAGCCAAAAAAAATAATTGCTCAAAAAGGCATCAAGCAGGTGTCCTCATGTACCGAAAGAGGTGTTTTGGTAACTACATGTTGTGTTATATCAGCAACTGGGAATACTATCCCACCAATAATGGTATTTCCAAGAAAAAAATTTCAACCGCGAATGGTTTCGGGAGCACCAGATGGAACCTTGGGATTAGTTTCAGACTCTGGCTGGATGACACGTGAATTGTTCTCTAGTGTTATGCGACACTTCATTAGTCACACTTCGAGCTCTCCAGACAATCCTTCGTTACTGATATTTGACAACCATGAGAGTCATTTAGC
The DNA here is from genome assembly GCA_035357415.1 of Ophraella communa. Taxonomy (NCBI): domain Eukaryota; kingdom Metazoa; phylum Arthropoda; class Insecta; order Coleoptera; family Chrysomelidae; genus Ophraella; species Ophraella communa. The sequence continues at coordinate 27,825,494 of CM068991.1, read as the reverse complement.
AATAGAAGTACTAAATCTCGCTAAAGACAACGGAGTCGTCATTTTAACGATACCACCTCATACGTCAAAAAAATTACAGCCACTAGATGTAACAGTATTTTTTCCTTTTAAGGCATTTTATAACACTGTCGTGCAGACTTTTTAGAAAACCCAGGAATACCTCTTGGTACCTACGATATTGCTGGTTGTGTCATGTGACTGGAATCTATCATTTTGACAGAAATATCTTTACAGAAGATGATTTTGCTATTAGTAGTGTAACTGACAGAGACATAAATAATATTAATGACAACAAACCCGATACCGACCCTCATAGTGAGCCTTCAACATCAAATATTAACCAAGAATTGGAATAACCAACTACAGGCAACACCACACGCTAACAAAAAGTCTGCAGTTAATCAAGACAAGAAGAAGTTGTTTGTTAGTCCACAAGAATTCAAGGGCTATCCTAAGGCCAAAGATCGCAAGACGAAAGGGAAAAAAGCAGAAGCATTATTGCTACTGACACTCCCGAAAAACGGCCTTAGAAGAGAAACAAAAGGAGAGAGATAGAAAGAAGGCCCTTAAAATGAAGAAGTCCGTGAAGAGAAAAGTGCTGGAGGAAGATTCAACAGATGAAGAAAATACGGTAGAGATTCTGCAGACCACTGAAGATTCTGATGATGAGATTGACTTCACTGGAGAAGATGACCCTCCGCCTCTTTTAGATCAGCTCAGTAAAGTACCTGAAGTAGGGGACTTCGTTTTTGTTTTATTTGAAGACAAACACAAAGCTATTTATTACGTCGGTGTGAAGTCTTAAGTAAAAATGACACGGAAGAATATGAAGTAAAATTCCTTCGAAAGTCGGTAAAGTATCACAACAGTTTTATTTTCCCAGTAGCAGAAGATATCGCTTTGGTAAAACTTGCAAAAATCAAGATGGTACTTCCAAGACCAGCACACGTGGGAACAACGAAGCGACAGCAATCTTATTTTAAGTTTGAAGTGAATTTCTCCACCCACTCTAGACGTGCGTCAAAACATTGTCTAAAGGTCTATTTATAAACTTGCAGTTGCCGTTGCCGCTCGCAGTTGCCGTTCCCGTTGAAAGTTAAATAGCTGCTTTCTCATTTGCACATTTATATTCACCGTTGCCGTTACCGTTCGCCGCTGAGCTTGACGTTCCCTGACGTTCAGACATAACGAAGTTTTAACTTTTGCAGTTCGCCGTTCGCGTATTAACCAATCAAAACCCAAGAAGATGTTTTATTTATTCAACTCTGTCTGTGAATGTGCATGTATTATACATCTTTGCTTAATTTAACTTATAGCAATTGTAGAAGTATTCCCAGATGACCTAAATAGATATCGTCATCCATTATATCAACAAGTTACTAACATTATAGTAACAAAAATCCTTAATAAAACTTCACGAAAATTCAAACTTTAATAATAAACACAATAAAAAAAAATCGCTCAACTCTCTTTTTTCTTTTTCGAAGTATTGGCCGAACTTCAGTCATCATTAAACATCTAGTTTATAAATTGACACTACGAACGGCAACTGCAACGTCAAACAGCAACGGGAACGGTAACGGCAACAGCAACGGTAACTGCAAGTTTATAAATAGACCTTAATTGTGGAACATAGATTGTCTGATTCTGGAACATACGTGTTCCACAATCAAACATTTTTGGTAATTTTTTTTCTTTTCTCATTGAACTTTCATATTCTATTTTGTTCAAAATATGTTCGTTTAATATTTGTTTGTAAAATGACAAAAAAAGTTTAGTTCTGTTTTAATAAATGTTCAGCATATACAACAAAGTGTGTTTTTTGTCTGATTGTGGAACACCTTCCCCTATAAAGGCATGTAAAATAACTATCATAAAAAATGACAATAAACATATATTTTTTTGTTTCATAAAACCGGTATTTGTGTAGGTAGTAATTGACGAACTTCATATCTAGCTCTTGAATGACAACTTTTTTATTTGATAATTGAACGCTAACAAAATTGTCTATTTATTATTTATTCCACGTAAAACAATAAAAAAAATTAGGATATTCTGCTAGTGCCTGAACTCTTAAGTTATTTCACATTGATTTAGTATTTTTTCTCTGAGATATTAACAAGATTTCGAGGAAGTGTGTCTTATAATAAACAGCAAGAATTATTCTAACAGGTAGTTAGTTACTTAGTACCTAATCAGGAAAACTACGCAACAAAAAAAGGTGTTCAATACATATCACAAACAATTTACTTAGTGTAATTATTGCATCAAAAATAGTTTTCTTAAATGACCTTCACAATCTACTAGCTATTCATTAAAAGTACAGAAATTAATTATTGTTTACTCTACGTATTATCATTATATGCCATTGAAGTATTGTATTTCTAGGTTGGTGATTTGTAATTTTAAAATTGTACCTATCGAACTATTTTTTTTGTGCGATAATTAATTGTCAAAAAATTTCATTGGTAATGTTTTATGCTTTTAAAATTTAGATTACACCTACTAGTCAAACAATTAGAACTTGTTCTCAGAGCTCTCATAAACCATTTAACCTTGTTTGATAGGGAGAAGTCTTACTAAGAATCCAAGAAGTGTTTTGTTATTCTATTAACCTAAATATTTGTTACTAAGAAATTCCAATGCGTATATTAGACGCCTCTATACACTGCGCCCGTAAAGTATGGAACAAATTCATTTTTAGCTAAACAGACCATTTTAACCCTTTAATTGGCAAGGGTATAAATACTTACTGAAAAATTAAATGTTGTTCAAATATATAGTATAAAACAATCATCTTGAAATAATTTCTAGTTATTTTTTGTATTTCATGTCATACTTTTTTTTTACAGATTGTATCCTACAGGATACATTGCCAAAAACTCAAGGCATAATGTTTAGTTAATTTTGAATTTTACACTTTGCTCAAATTATAAAATATCAATAGGATTTAAAAAAATAAAAGATTACTATTAATAAACGCTTTATTAAAAAATACATTATAATTTAGTTTTATGGTAACTCATAAAACAGTTCCTTTCAGAGACAATACATAGTCGTGCATTACATTTTTGGCACATAAAAGTGGTAATGAATCCGGAATATTTGGTTCTAAGGGAGTCAAAAAATTGTGTAAAACTCTTTCTGATCTTCAAACAGATTCTGTGGCACAATCATTCTCACTCTGAATGGAATTGAAATACATAGTATTATTGTCAAGTATCATTTCAATTTCCATATTATTTAGGTCATCATTTTTTTCCAAAACATCCTCTGTATCTGAAACATCGGAATCGTCAGAGTCTATTGGTGGTAACATTGCAATTATATTCATTGTTCGTTTAGAATAAATCCCTAATTCACGACTTGCCATCTGAAAAACAAAAAATAAGTTAATTTATTCATACCACTTTATTAGGCAATGTATCTTTAAAGATACATATTTTTAAATGGGACTTCATACAAAAATTATAGAATATATGGGACAAACAACTTGATATTATATCTCAGTGTACTTACCTTTATCAATATATATTGGTATCAACATAAAATCTCTAAAAACTTTTCTATAAACACTGTTTACATGCGATCAGGACCCCTATTCTTGACGGTGATAGAATAGAACTCTCCCTAGGGAGCACTCCCTACTTTCATTCTATCACCTTTCAATACACCTATCTCTTTATTGAATACTCGTGCGCAAATATTTTTGAATTTTCCCCTTCCACTGCTAAAATATGACTACTTCTTGCCATAGAACACAACGTATTGCTACCCAGGAATACCACAATTTAAATGAAAAAAACCTTTTAGCTGTCAAAAGCTAGCTTCTATTTGCCGGATAGCCGCGGCAACTCAGGCCATAAACCACAAAAAGGAGAAGTTTTAATTTTTATTCCCTTCTTATACGCCGCTTGCTAGTTGTTATTGTGTTTTTCTTATCTTTGTGTATTTAATATTAACGACTTGTGTGTGTACCTAGACTTCTCTTTGGATTTACTTTACTTTGGATTACTGATTACTTTTGCATGTCATACCAACACAATTTTATAAGGGGCACGAACATTTAGGGGGAACTACGAGAGTGGGAGTTGGTTCGCGCACGAGTATTCAATTTGTGCCATTAACGAGATGGGTCTATTGGTTACATGAAACTGTATTCTTGAGTTCGATAGAAAGAAGAAGAAGTACAGTCGCTGTAGAAAGAAGCAAATTAATAAGAATGTTTGAGCAGGGTTGCCAAATAGTTAAACCAATCGGAATAAAGAATTTTTGACAATTGAAGATCATGCAAACGTGGTTATTGTTTATTTTTTACGGTCTCTAAAGTGTTTCAGGAGCTATATTTTATTTCATTTCTACATTTAATTCTATTTCATAGCATAATATTTAGTTCTAGTTTTTTATTTAGTATTGTTTTTAGTATTTGTATGTATTTAGTTTAGTATTAATATTGTTTGCCTTTATTTCACAGGTGTTTTTACAATTTACAATGGATTTGAATAATGTTTTAATTTACGACGCTATACAAAATGATATACGAGAAGCAGGACCCTATTCTTGACGGTGATAGAATAGAACTCTCCCTAGGGAGCACTAATTCTAAGATAATCATAAGGAAAGTGTCCTATGTCTATTGATGAGTTTTTGGCATCAATTACTATTTTATGAAGACACATTTCCGGTTAACTTGTTTTTAATATGTGATTTGGCAACATTGGATGTCAAGTGGAAATGGAACATCAACAACTGAGTTGCTCCAGTGCCTTCATGAATGAATCGTCCACGGAGAAGGTCCATGTATGTCCAGGACCAGCCTTTTCACAGTGGAGTACTTTCCAATCCTGTGTCTTCAGGCCCCGATTCATCTTCCTCAGTCTGTTGAGGACAGTTTCAGCATCAAGAGGGGTTTCTTTGTCTTCATCAGGTATGTATGCCACACATACCTGAGTTTTAGGAAGATCTTTCCCCTCTATTGCTTTTAGCGTTGCTCCTTCCCATGGCTTGAGTCGATTAATCGCCTCAATTAGCTATTCAGAGCTCGCTTTGTGGGCACATGTTACCTGAAGCGATCCTGGCCGATGTAAGCAGCCAAAGAATCTTACTTCAGGTAAATCCTCGACGGCCCGTAGGATGGCTTTCTGCAGCCTTCCTAAATTTTCTGCCTCAATGAGTGCAGCCATGTAGTCAGAGTGGATTATTCCCACTCTGTGTCCACCAACTGCAGCCCCGTAAGACATCGCGTCGGTCCTAACCTTTTTCGGAATAGTGCCCTCAGAGGTGCTTTCATCCGAGCGAAGTCGTTTCCCGACGCTCTTGCTGGAAGGAGTTTTGTTTTATCCCCTTCCAAACACTTCTGAGGTTCCCTCCTTTGAAGGACTTCCTTGAGGGCTTCTTCGTAAGGCGTTCTTAGCTTCAGCAACCGTTGCAGCTGCTTACGCCCCGCCCCACTCAGTCTCTTTCTTTTCCCCTCCGGTTTCTTCATCGGGGAGCTCAGGAGTTGATTCTCTACCTCCTGAGACATTTCTTTTTTAGGAGTTCGTTATACCGTCTCCTGAGTCTCCATGTGTTCAATGAGGGAATCAGCACCTTCGTTGTCTTCATTTTTTTGTTTTTTGGTCCATATAAGTCTCACGAGCAGCTAGGGAAGAGGAGTCCACTCAGTCAGAGCCCCGCATGACCGAATAAGGCTATTTACATCCAGAGGTCGCCTGGTATCTGGATGCCACCGTTCAAGACTGAATTTAACCACCAGCCATCCATCCATCAGCACGGTACGGATAACACCTTAGATTGGGGATTTTTAACGCGGTTTACTCCTCGTGCATCTCCTTTAGTCTGACTTTTCCTCTTTGACCTGTCCGGCATGGGAGACCCTACCAGTAGCAAGCTACTGCCGACATAGCCCAAAGATTCCTTGAAGTTCTCAAGGCCCCTCACCACAGTCGCTTATTACAGCTACTGCTACGTCAAGGTAGAAATGCATGGAGGGGGAATTAAGTTGTAAATAAAAGTACAAATAAACAACCCATATTCAAAATTAAAAAAAAGCAACACTACGATTATACAGTGATAACATCAACAAAAATATGTGTACTGAGAGCAACGTTGCCAGATCACCGTAACGAAGAATATTTGACGGTATGTCAGCATTTGTCAACCGAGGCTTCCAATCTCATGCCGAAACTACCGTAATAAATAATTTGCAAGTTTTGTTTAAAAAAAAAATGTTTGAAGCTTGAATAAACATAATTCGAATATGTTTTTTTAATTGATAAAAAATAATTTCTTTCATATTCTGTCTGCTAGACAATAATTATTTTTGATAATATTGTTAATATAACCAATAAAAAATGTTACGCGTTACTTTAGAGCACACACGAAACTATATATTGTATTTTTGTCCATCCTGTACCAATTGCAATCACACTTCTCGGAACCTGCTCGGCACGTGCTCGGAACGTGAAATTATTTCGCGAAATTATTCATAAGAATCTTTAGCCTTTGCCAAGCACGTCTTGCACGAAAGTGAGAATCGGCCTTAAATGTTGCGGATAAACGTGAAATAGAAATTTACTACGTGCTAAGCTTAGTGTATGAAGATACCGATTTTTTAAGAAACGTATGGTTTTCTGAAGAAGGTCAGTTACTGTCAATTAAGAGCAGTACAGATATAATAGTAGGGGAGCCCAAGCGTGGATTTCTGGAGTTACTGAAGCGCGGCAGATTAATATACAGGGGGATACCTTGCACCCGGTTAATTACTTCCACCATATATGAGCCCTATATATGGCCGGCCTTTAAGGAACAAGGATCAGATTGGTAAAAAAAATGGCCTGAAATTCTCGAGCGCGTCAGATTAAGGTAGGGAGAGTTAGTTACATCCTAAAACGTGTATATTCCACTAATCTGACAATTCGTGAGTGACCTAAAGAAGGAGGAGGGCAACAAAGTTGTAAAAAAACGTTATCTCGACATTCCCGAGCGCAGCTAATTTTTTTTATTTTGAAGAGAATAATACAAGTATTACAAAAAATATATATTCTGACGATTTCCACAAGCCGTGCAATAGTTTTTTTTACATTTTCGCTCTCCCCACCGATGAAAATATATATGTTACGGTTAAAGTATTTACTTGGCTAGTATATAAACTAGTTGGATAGTATACAAACTATCCAACTTCCTGGTTATTTTGATAAAAAATCATATTTTCACTAAAATAGCTACGAGTAATGGCTGGTTTGTATGCTATCCAGCTAGTTTATAAACTATACAAAATTTATCGCTAAAACACAAACCACAAGGAAATTACACAAATTAGCTAGCATTTTTGGCTAGTTTGTAAACTTTGGATAAAGTGTGAACCTGATATTGGTAGTAATACATAATAACCAACGAGTTGGTTAGTATGTAAACCAACCAATTCTCTTTGGGTAATTTAGTGGGGTTATGTTTCGTCAAGTGTTGTGTGTTGTGCAGCCGTTGTAGGTACTGATGTGTCTCGTGAAATTTGTTTAAGATTAGACGTATGACCAAAAGTCGCAAAATTCAAATTTAATGAATGATAGCGATTATAGTGAACTTTTGCAACGTATTAAGAGAATACGCGAAACTGGACCTGACAGTAGTAACAAGAGTGATTATCATGTGACAAATACTTATGATTTACAAATAACCGTAACATATACATTATATAACATTTTTTTGTTTTTATCACCTCAGCATCTCAACCCAATAGGTCTCTATGACGCTCGAGTAAATCCTGATTTAGCATCGTGGGCTGCCCTACTATAATATTGCGTCTCCTTATGTCAGAGATTTATAGAATTTTATTAGTACGCGTAATTTCAGAATCCGTACGCAATGGTCGACGCAACAAGCCATGCAGCCGAATATGAACGTATTGATAACAGAATAATTTCTCGTCGTACAAAGTATTCGCCTCATTCACCGGATTTAACACCACCTGCTGATGACTATATTTGGGGTATGATGAAGGATCCCATAATTCGAAAATTCTCCAGGCACTGCTGGAGAACGACGACAAGAATAATGACCTATTTTCAACATTTGCAGCAACCAGTTTTCTTAAAAATATGTTTAAGGATCTTCAGAAACGTTTGCAACGCCAAAAAGCTGTCTATTTTGGCGGATACTATATTAAAAATGTATAATTATGTATTTATTATTTACTATTATATTATTTATTTTTATTGTACTAACCCTTACTCTGTGGAAGTTCATCTTACTAAAAATAATAAACAACTAAACGGTTGAACTAAATGGATTTTTAAATGCAATGACAGCTGTTTCGCTAGCTACAAACAAAATGTAACTTTAATATGTCATTCAGAACAATAAACAACTAAAAGGTTGAATTAACTCCCACTATTTATTCTTTAAATACTTTAAATGTAATGACAGCCGTTTCGCTATCGAAATAGCATCGTCAGATTGACATATTGAAGTTACATTTTGTTTGTTTGTAACTAGGTACTTGATGTTGATAAGTAGTTAAGGCTAGACCAAGTAAGGAAGTAATAAGACATAACAATATTAAAGCCTAGATGTTATTAGCCCTAAGGGATTATCCTGGATGTATTTCCCTCTAAGATCAGTATAACTGTGCAATTATATAGAAAAACCAGGAAAAAACTATATCCTGCTGATCTTTACAATAACTTAATATATTTGTGTTATAATTACGTCTTATCTATGTATAAAATGAAGGCTCAATCAAAGTAAACTGTTTTAATACGTCAATTTGACGATGCTTATTCTAGCGGTTATTATTTTTATGATTACTATTATCACTTACCTTTTGCAACTACCAGAATTATCGTTTTGGATGTAGATATCTTAATCGTCCAACACAATAAAAATTTTGTTTTACCTATCATTGATTTATATTACCTTAGAAACAGAATAAGTTATGGTAGCAATAATACCTGCTATCACACCTAGGGCATTATGATAATGCCCGGAAATTTTATTGCTTATCCAATTTTATTTCTCTCATAATAAAGAATAAAGATCCATTTTATACAAAAAATAATGTTTCTTTAAATACTAAAAATTAAACTTTATTTCCAAAATAAAAATTACAATTTTGAAATGTCCCGGAAAATGTAGCTGATCCCACTATAGAATCTTCGGTGTTTTTTGTGATGGTAGAGGTGGCAGCACTAACGCTATTTTGTATAGTTTGTAAATTATCCATTAAATTGGTAATCATTTTGGCTACTTTATTTTTGGATGAAATACTTTCTTCTATATATCCTTCAGCTACTGAAGAGCTTTTCCATTTCCCATGTTGCTTTAGAATTTCAAACGAAGCACCTGTCTCAACAAGTAAAGTTGACGATGTGCGACGCAAACAGTGGCCGGTATAAGCTTCTGCATTATCCAGTTTTAAAAATTTTGCGATCAATGTTGGGATGCTTCCTATGGTATTTTTTCCAACAGGTTGTACTGTACAGCGACTCTTTCTATACGTAAAAAAGAATCTTCGCTCCTTTATTCCAGCTGGTCTTAATGCTGCGAACTTTTTTATTAAATTTAAAGTGCCTAAATCTTCTTTAATGATAGTAAAACTTTTTGAAGTTGAAGTTTTAGTTTCTGGTACCTTTATAACCAAAACTCATCTCGTCTTAAACCTCCAAAAACACCCATTACCAATATAACTTTGTAGATATCATCAGGAGCCTTCTTCGTGACATATCCTTTCGACTTAACTTTTAAAAAAGATATGAGAGGATGGTATTGCGAGATGTCTATATTTTTATAGACCATTAACGTAGACCTTAGGATAGAATACTTGGTCCAGAGTTCGGACTGTATTTTTCCAACTTAAAATATTAAAATTTGTTAAACATATGTACCTATTGAAATAAAATCAATAACTTACCAGTTCCTGAAAATATGCCATTAGAACGGTTTCGGTTATTTGAACAATTGCGTTGGCATCTTTCCAAATACCAAATATGCCATACTCCCGATCATACTGTTGCCTTGATTTAACTGGCAAAACATTTTCGGTCGCTTTTATGGCCTTTTCTCTTATATTTTGTGGAATTTTTTCCATTTTAAGCAAATATTTAAACAAAAAATGCCAACTGACAAACTGACAGAAACATCAAAGTCAAAATTAAATAATCACTGCAAGTCACTTGATAAATTTCTGTAGAATTATTTTTGTTCATAAAAATCAATTTTTAGGTAAAACATAAAGCATTGTATGCACCACGGGCATTGTTAGACTCTAATACCCATCAGGCGGAAACCTAGCCACCTTCCAGGCTTTATCGTCCTTACAATGCCCTTGATACATAAATAGCTATAAAAAAATACACCAATTCTTGTAATATTAATATACTTCAAATACGTGTTAACACAATTAAATGAGTTTACAGTCTTAGTAGTATAAAAACACATTAAAAAATAGTAAAATGTAATAAATGTGTGTTTTTATTCGAAGGCCACTATCTTGTATACATTAGATCGAAAAAAGTCTTCTAAAAATATATACCAATAAAGTAATCGTTGGTAACCACCGCTCAGTAAATTTCAAATTAGATCTATCACATTATACACCTATTTACAAAGTCCATATATAAAACTAGATAATTCAATAGAAAAATATGCGTCCATGATATAAAATTTTATGTCATTTCGACAAAATTGTACATGTGTAAGAAAAAAATATTCTCTATATGTTTGCACCTCAACATAATAAAAATAGAAAAAAATCAAGTTCCGGCTTCGAATTCCCGATAACCTTCAGCACCGGTGAAAATGACATCTACCCATATTCGCATAGCTTCTGGAGAAGGTGCCATCAAGTAGTACAGTCGTTCATGAGTTTTTACAATGAAAGTTAAGTGAGGATTAGGAGATTTTACGCTATTTAGGTGATCCAAATAAACTTCCTCGATAGCCTAAAACAAACAGTAAATATCACAAACTATGATCATAGTTTGAAGTACTATAATTTATCCGTTTGTAAATCTTACCTGGAAATAAGCCCCACCTCTGGGCTTCTTTTCGCTTTTATCGGAATAGTAAGCAAAAGTGTGCTTATTTCTATCGAAAACGAACCACCTTCTCGACCAACCATTTAATTTTGAGCCTTTTTTATGTAGGTATCCTCGACACGCACTAGAATTTATTATAACATGAGGGCACAGCACTACCTGATGACCTAAAAATAATAATTGAATATTAACAACAGCGCATTGTAAATTAAATTGGGTATAAAATATTTTTCTTTACTCATTACTTAAATTTATGATTACTAACAATAGTGAAAAATGCCAATAGCTTTATTCCTACTATAAAAAATTAAGATTAAATTGTTTGTTATAGGTTTATATCTATTAGGAACAAATTTCAAATTCCTCTCTACCTTTGGTTTTTTACTTCATCTAGTAGAAATTTTCCCCCTTTTTCTTTCCTTTCTATTCTATTGTTATTTACTAGTTTTACTTTTTCAAACCATACACCGCAACTTTCAAATTCAATTTATGATAAACTCACTAAAATTCTAAATATAACCTACAATCAATTTCTAATCTTGTGACTCTGGTAAGTACTTTTTTGTTAATTTTTTATTGTTCATTATGTTCATATGTACCTAGGTAAAGTACGTTTCACAATAATTCGTTGACTTGGTACCTGCTCTTAACTGCTCTTAAGGGATTACTAATAAAAGGTATATAGAAGTGAAAACCTTTCACTTCTATATACTCCAACGAAGGGTTTTGTTGATTCATCGGGAAATTGCAAAACAAAGGCTCCATCAAATAGAGGACAAAGAATTACAATAATACATGCCGGATCAGAAACAGGTTGGGTTCCAAACGCTTTATTGTTATCAGCAAAGAATATTAAAGATTTAAGTTTAGATTATCACGAAGATACGACAGCAGAACTTTTTGAAGATTGGTTTGAGAATTATTTATTGCCGAATATACCGGAAAAAAGTATAATTGTAATGGACAATGCAACTTATCATAGCCGTCAATTAAATAAAGTACCAAATAGCAACAACAATAAATGGGAAATTCAAGAGTGTTTGTTAAAAAATGACCTTTATTTTGAAGAATCGTACACAAAACGTGATCTCTTACAAGTTGTAGCAGCGTTCGGTATTGAAAAAGAATACTTTTGTGATACTATTGCTATTAATATGGGCCACACATTTTACGGCTTCCCCATATTATTGCATGTTCAATCCTCTAGAACGCATGTGGCATCAGCTAAAATCCAAAGTTAGATCGGAAAACGTTTCATCCACATTAAACTCAAGTGTTATAGAGTTAATCAGAAATGTGACAAGTAATATTCCCGTTGATAGCTGAAAAAATTCGATTCAGCATGTTAATAAGGTTGAAGGTACATAGCGAAATGTTAATGTAACTGTAGCACCCTTAGTTATTAATTTAAATGAAGACGATAGTGATACTGAACTACATTTAGATTAAATAGTTGTAAATAATGTAGAATTAGTTCATTTGTTTAATCGCAATTAATAAATAAAGTTAAAATTTGTTTTTAAAAAATTTCGTGATTTTTTTTACAAAATAAATTTAAATTTTAGTAAATGTTAACTTAGTTTTATTTAAATCAATTTTTTGGGATACCCTGTAGTACAAAATATTTTTAAAATGTGGCCATGATTAAACTACATCTTTTTTATTTGAAACATTTTTTGACAACATCTGCCAATTAGATGAAATAGACCAAAGCGTATACGTATACGTAAGTTTCATCAGTTTTGTTTAATTTCAATTAATAAATAAACTTAAAGTTTGTTTGTTTGTTTTTAAAAAATTTCGTGATTTTTTTTACAAAATAAATTTAAGTTTTAGTAAATGTTACTGAGTTTTATTTAAATCTATTTTGAAAACCGGATTACGGATCTGTTAATGTTTATTGTACAGTGAGAAATTTATAACCTTTCATTACTAATCCCCTAAGGTCAGGTACCGAGTCAACGAATTATTGTGAAACGTACTTTATATAAAAGTATGTTTTGCTGTTTCATTTATTTAAACTAACATCTTTTCAAATGATTTATAAATAATTTGTTCAGCGCTATATTTAAAAAAAATTGTTTGAAACTCCAATAATTTCGAAAGAAAACGAAGTAAATCATCCATATCTCGAATTTGATTACACAATGATTGAAGGAAAATACAAAATCAATGTCACAGATTTTTATTTAATCAACAGCGACTAGTTTCGGCCTTTTAGAAGGCCATCATCAAGCTAGAAAAAACAGGATGAGGTCAACATTACAAAATATAACAAAACTCAAAAAACAAACATACCTTAGTGTCAAAATAAGTTCAAAAACCATAATTGTTCGAACAAAAATGCTTGAGTCGTAACCAAATTTTAATATGGTAAATTATTATTGAAATAATTGTGAAAAAAGGAAAAGATTTGACATAAAAATTATAATTATATGAATAAAATCTAAAAGGTAAGTTATATAGGAAATAGAAAACTATAGGCTAAATGGAAAATTTGTTTTGTGAACTACAAGTTGATTGAAAGATCAAAAATTCTATATAAGGCCTGAAATTGATTGTAACAACAGGTAGGGTGCGAATGAAACAAACATAGAACGCCAATAGTGAAAAAATGCTGTATGAGCCACGGTTGAAAACTGTATTATTGTGTCGGTTCCATTAAAGACCTCGACAATAATAACTCACTTTTCTACTTTATTGCATAACTACTATTTTTCTTTGTTCTTAATGTCTTATACCAACGTTATAACACCCTATTAATGCACCTACTACATAGGCAAAATATTTTACAGGAATACAAGAAAATAACGTTGTATAACTTTCAAATAAAATTAGTGTGAAATTTTAAACTATACAAACCATAATACAAACTTTTGCAATGGACTTCCTGTCAATATTATTTTAAAATAAGTATGTACATAGAAGCTCTTAGGATTTAGTGAATATTTGTCTCTAGGAAGCTGATGGCACAGAATATTTTAAGTTATTTTTAGTATTAAAGGAGCTTATTTGAGACAAGAGCCAAGAATCAAATTTTTATTTATTTTAGACAACTGTGGATTGTCTCATTCAAATATCTAATATTAGCATATTAACTTTAGCAAAATATCATGACGTTTGTCAAAACACCGAAATAAAGCATCTGCCATGTACTTTTGCCAAAATCACATTTTATTCCAAAAAAATAGATACATGTATAGCCAAAACACACGATAAATTATTGCTTTAATTTTCAGGTTTATCTTTATCTTATTAAAAGCAAAATAATGTACTCATAATTTAATCAGTTATAATATTCAGTTAAGTATCTGCCCTAAGTGTTCGGATTAAATTTAAAATTAATGAACCAATAGTGAAAGTAACATCTCTTGATTCTGGAATAAGGCCAATTCAAATGAATTTTGAAAACATATATACAACGTACACAAGATTTTATTGGCGTACTATATCGGTAAAATGTAATTGAACGTTTTAACGATTGATATGTGCTTATGTTCATTATGAATGGGTTAAGCAGAGATATTAACTTTCGCAAATCACTTTAAAATATTAAAATCTAGACAAAACAGCGTTTGTGTGTTTTTAAGTTGAAAATTATACCGGTTAAACTGGTGGCAATGTTATTGTTTCTTCAATATAATATTCACAATTTTATAGGTAACTTTAACTTAATTTAATAGCAATAAAAGACATCTATATGGATTTCTTGTAGTTATTTGACATACTGTCATCAAGCATTGACAAACTTTATTACGAGTCAATGCATGAATTTTTGGGCGGGAGGCTACAATAGTTTATTTTTCCAGCTGGTCCTCTCATTCTTACACTTCAAGAGTTCACACACATCGGTACGCTGAAATACTTAGATTTGCGGGGGCCCTTATTCTCATCATAGGAGTAAAACTGAGAGAAGGGAACATTCGATCACAAATGGTTTAAGCAAAAAGGGGTGTTGTACCAGATTGGATCAGTTGGTAACCAGAGTTTTGCCAACAGGTTTGTTAACCGCCCAAAAATTAGTGATTAAAATAATAACCATCACCAAATGAAAAACCCATAGTCTATGTCACAGAATTTTATTTTATTGTTGATGGAAAAACAATATTCGCTACTAGTTTCGGCCTAACATTGAGGCCATCATCAGGCTATAAAAAAGGTTATTTCAGTGGAACAAATGAAAAAAAAATCCAACAACAGTTGTTAGCGCACGAAGCACATCCAAGCAAATGGTCGCCTGTTTTTTCGGAAAAACATGTCGCAACCGTACCACTAGAACAATGGAGAACAGTCAATTCTAAGTGGTACACAAACATTTGTTTGCCAGTTGTCTTCCCAGAAATCAGGAAAACCAACCGCCGAAGACGGATCAATCTTCACCACGACAATGCGAGCTCCTCCTACACATTGGCTCAAACAACTGCATTTTTGAGCACCCAAAACATCGATTTGATGAGTCATCCGGCGTATAGTGCTGACTTGGCACCGAATGACTTCTTTTTATTCCCGTACGTAAAAAACAAACGGAGAGGTCAACGTTTTTCCGTTTTTCGACACCTGAAGAAGCGGTTGCTGGATTCAGAATGCATGTTTTGGAGATACCTCAATCAGAGGTGGTAAAAGTACTTCGACAATTGGTTCAAACGCATGCAAAAGTGTATAGATCTTCATGGAGAATATTTTGAAAAACAATAAAGTGATTTTCGATTATTAATATTTGTTTTTATTCTCTTATCCGGAAATATAAAAGGCAACCCTCGTATCTAAATTCAATATGATTTATGTCGATAATAAGTTTATTTTACACCTTTAGTTAGTAAATATGATAAACTAGGCACATGTACTAAAACAGTAATCACATTCAAACTGATTAAAAAACACAAAAACGAAAACCCAAAGTAAAATCCACGTAAAATCTTAATATAATAAAGAATATGGAGAGCGGAGAGGGTTATCAATTTGTATTCACTGCGGATGCGATCCCCTTGAAATAACCCGATTCTCTTGGTTCATAGTGAGAGAACAAATTCCATTAGAAAATTAGAGGAAGGACCCAGGAATTAATCTGCATGAGGGCGCTGTTATCAGTAGTTCAAAAATTTGAATTTTATCGGATCTTTCGTACCGTTTTTCTCCGTTATTAGAAGATATATTTGGATAGAATATTAAGGGTATATTACAGCTAGTTGTATATAGAAGCTATGCATGTTTAATCTCAACTTTTATAGAAATTAACAGAAATTAATTAACATTCGTAATCAATATCAAGAATATTTAAAGTTTAAATGCATATCTTATGCGCTACCGTGAACCACATCCGTCCTGACAATTTGAGAAACTTCCATGCAATATTAACAAAGAAAAAGGGGTTTTTAAAAAAAAGACAATTTTTGATAGATTTGTCCAATTAGGTAGTTTACTTATTACTATCAATTATTAGCAAGATTTAAATATATAAATATTTTATTAACCAATATTTGATAAAATGTTTAAATGGTAAAAGCACTAGTACGGCATTTCCTCTTAAATGCACATCTTGATAGATACACTAAGAATTTGGAAGAGAAAGAAACTTTTAATAAATTTTAAAAAAGCATACAAATAAAAGAAAAAATCACTACTTCAACTCTGAATTAAATTAAACTGGAGTATAAATCGCGATTGCTACACTTTTGCGAGTTTCAAAAGGAGAAAGTATGGAAGATAGTTTCAAGGGACAGACTGCTATACGATGGACAAGTTTAAATTTTTAATGTTGTTTTACCTGCAGATTCTATATGTTGTCGTAAATCCAGATCTGAACCTCTTATCGGTAAATACCTCGTCAGTGGTCGTTGTTTATCACTAACCGTTTTTCTCTTTCTATTCAAAGTACCAACCTCTAAGCTCATTTCGCTGGTTTCCGACAGGGGTCGCGGTGATTCAGCATTTTCTGACTCAACGCGTGACTGCAAAAAAATAAAAAAAATGTTTAGTAAAGTAGCTTATAATTAAATAATTTATAATTTACTTCGCAATTTTTATAAAAAATATATGAATAAAATTCTGAAAATGTTTTGCTGGCTATTCGCCTGTTTTGGTGGCTTCAATTTGAAAAGTGCCGTACTTTGATTGATCTACTTGCTTAAAGTTGATCTCTTCAAAAAAGAGAGAAAAAAATGTTATACAGACATGAACAAACATGCAAAATGAAAGCATTGTTTTCTCAATGTCTTTTTCTTTTTCTAACCTCACCCGGCCTCCTCTTCTACTACTGCGTACGAAAAGTATACACGTTTTACTCCGAGCTTTCTTTTACTGGTATAAATAAATACAGGGTCAGAATAAAAAGTGTAAAAAGTGTATAAAGTGTAAAAAGTGTATACTTTTCGTACACAGTATATTTACGGTTACTTATAACATAACCTAACATCTGAGATTTAGTACACTTGAATCTGGTTGTTCGGTTGTTGTGAAAGGAGTAAGATTTTACGAGAACTCCTCATAACAAATACAACATATTTAAAATTGTTCATTTATATATTACTTAAAACTAAACCATTGCTGTCAGCTTATATACAGATGACCAGAAGTCAACATTGATTATTGTATCCAATAAAAACGAAGGGAATATTATTTCAACGTCAAGATGACGAAGAGAAACCTAGTTTCCAAACGAATAAGCCACTAAGTTTTTACACATATTATTAAATATTTTTGTACTATACATAATATACATATGTATACAGGGTGATTGATTAGTGTGAGGAAGCTCAGTAGATCTGTTATAGTAAAAATTACAAAACAAAGTTATTAACGAAAATTATAGGCAGCTTTAAACTCCACATTTTAAAATTAGTTAAAATCTTACAGGGTGTTCCATAAGATGGTGGCACACCAAACTTATGTTTTTTTAAATGGAACACCCTGTATTTTATTTTAAATTTGAAATCTGCTTAACTTCCACATCACAACAATGTAAAGTTTTATTATGTTATACCGGGTATTTAAAAAGTTATAACCAATATTACCTGAAAATCGTATCAAGTTTAACTCCCTGTGTAATTAAAAAGGAGTATAGGAGCATCGATCTATTGCAACCAAAGTTTTTTAATAATTGTTAAAAATTATACAACATATTCGTTTTCATAATATTATTTAAATTAAATACAGGGCAAGTCAAAATGTAAGTACATTATTTTCTTGGTAATTTTAAATAGAACACTCTGTATTTTATATAATCGAAAATTAATAATGTTATACTTCAAATTTTATGAAGTATCCCTATACCTAAAGTTATTAGTTTTCTAGATATTTTTATTTTTTCATCAGAAAAACTAACGTTCTTCAGTTTTGTTTGATTCGGTGTGTCATAAAAATGAAATACATTTACAGTCATCACCTTGAAAACTTTTTCCATGATATATTATAAATAAAGTGTTTGTTTATGAGATGATTCAGTAGTTTGGTGGTTAGTATTATGGCAAAAGTCTATTCATGTTACCTCTAAAGTCTCAAAGAACATTAATTTTTTGAGTCATAATAGTTATTTGAGTTGTATACAGTTTTGTTATTTGAATGTTGCCATAAGAACAATTATTATAAGTAGTAGGTTCGTTCCAAAAAGAGTCCGAAACTATCAGAGATTGTTATGAGGATGCGTATTCCAAAATTTTAGCATTTTAGCGTTCCAACAACAATCTGTGACAGTTTGGTGAAAACTGTCATAAGAGTTTGTGAATTTGAGTGACGAACGCTTTCCTAAAATGTGTTTTGAACAACAACTTCGTCTGATAAATTCATCTGATTCGAAATATAATTGGGCTGCACAGGTCAGAGAATTATTTTCGGATATTGGTCACCTAGATTTATGGAATAACCTCACTTCCAGAGCTTTAAAATTAAACTCAAAAAAGTTGTTATTTGACTTCTACATGAATTTACATAATCTTGACATCTCCTTTTCTCAAAGATGTCGCTTTCTGTCTTTTTATACCTACTTTCTACCGGAAAAAAACCTAAAAATTATTTACTTCTAAAATTACCAATTCACATCACACGCACTATTGCTCAGCTTCGTCTAAGTAACAAGTATCGGTTGAAATTCACATTAAATAATAATATACATTCAATAGATCCTAAAAGTATTTGCACAGTTTGTAATAAGTTGGAGAATGAATCTATTTTACATATTCTTTTCGAGTGCCCAATTTACAATGTCATGAAGCCTAAAATTCTGGCACTTGAAAATTTGGACGCTCTCATTACATCACTGGATAACTTAACGGTCAACGATGCCAAGCACATTTATGCATATATTTCTAACATATTCAAATTGAGATCATTTATTGTGGATGAATAACATATTCTAAAATTCATAATTTGTTTGTACATTTTTTTTTTCTTTAATTTACATGTATATATACTGTCTACCTACTTAATACTCAAACTCTTGCTGTAACTATTAGTTAATAAGCAATAAAATTATTATTATTATTATTATTATTGTGAATTTGTTAGGAACTATAAATCAGACGCAAGCACAAAGGAGATTAAATCATTCGAAACCAGGTGTTTGTCCATTTAATTCAACTTTTAACCTTTTTCGCGTATTATATATTTATATCGTGAGTAGATCTATTTAATATTAATATGAGTTACAGTGGCTCGGTTGAAAATATTGGCAACAGCGATTTATTAGACGAAAGTATTCAGTATCCAGTTATGTTCTCGAGTAAATAATTGAGGAAATTGGTATTCGCCCGAAAAATTCGGAATGGGAAAATATTTTTCGCTTGTTGCACTATCAGATGTTAAATGTCAAACTAGTACTACAGTGTTCCAACAGAACAGTTGTGGACTAGTTTCAAATTTCATCAAATGCGCGCATGCATAGAAACAAATTTGAAAACAATCCGAAACGCATCCCTGATTGTCTGTTGGAACGAACCTAGTGTATTTTTTGTTGTTGTGTTTTATTAAATATGATTAACATTCCCCATTATAATGCTAGTAACCCGTGTTATCTGTATATTTAAAATTAATAACTACAAACAGAGTAGGTTATAATACTACAATATTATATACTATATCATTAAAGGGCAGCTGATGAAAGGTAGGTTGCACTATATTGTTTATTTAAACTATAAAACTCGAGATGTGTGCAGTTTGGCGCAACAAAGTCTACATTGATATTTTTTTATCATTTTGTTTATATTGCGGTATACAAAGTAACGAAATAATATTTCTATAAAATCTCAGCTATAAAATTATTGGTGAATTATATATTACAAAACCGTGGGTGGATTTTATAAACTGCAGTAAAAAACAAAACAACTAAATATTATGAGCACAAGTTATTTTACACAAAATTCTTAATATGAAAAGTTTAGTACCACTTTAAAGTAATATAAATTGTTCACAAACGACACAATCTATTTTTATTTGTTTTTGACTAGCTATTAATATAAACCTAACAGGAAGAATAAGAATAGTCAAAAAAGACTGTTAATGTTTCTAATGCGCACAAAAAAAATATAGTAATACCAGAAAGAGTCGTCAGATATACGAGAGGTAAGAAGCTGGGTCTCTTGAAAATATTTGTCGTGGGTCGTACTGAAAAAGTTTCTACGAGAAAACTGTGGTATCTTGATAATGCGGCAAAAATATACTCGCTTTTGATAAAACCAATCTTAAAATATCGTCGTTGATACTCAAATATGTCATATGTCAAAAATATAAAAATTTCAGTACATTGGAAAAATGATTGTAATTATTGTGCGGAAGTTAGAAACTGCCACTAATAGGTTAATATATAACTTTTGATTCTGAAAATTTATTTTTAGTAGTAGATACTGTATAGGCAAGGAATTTTTTAATTATAATATTATTTTAGGTTTTTGAGTGACATACGACCTATTGGAGTATCAACGACGATATATATTTTCATTGTAGGGTTTACTATGGCCTTGGTCTAACACCTCTGGTCAAACCTGAGAACTTGGCAACCACTGATCAGTTATAAACTTTGAGGTTAGGGAATAATATACAGGGTGTGGTGCGACAAGTTTTGATTAACAGTAATGGCGGATAAAGTTATGTTAAAAATCTGAAATTACGAAGCTGTAGGTTTTGGATGACGCTGAGTTCAAATATAATATTGTCCTGAATGTGGCACTTCCGGTTATACCGGAAATAGATGTCAACTTTGTTATTTTAAAAAGAACCTAATATTTTTGATTTTATTTTTGAACTCTATATGAAATTTTAGACAAAATTTTTGCACAATGTTCTATACCAAAAATGAAGTATTTTCGAGATATTTCGTTTTTTTTTATTTAAAAAAAGTCCTAGTCCACATTAAATAACGATATCTCCAATAATATCAAAACTAGTGACGTGAAATTGTAACCAATAAACAACAAAGGCCTGCACGTCAACTCCATATGTCCAACTTATTGATATTTCATACAGGGTGTTTTAAACTTCAACATGCACAATTTAAATCATTTTTGGTATAGGACATTGTGCACAAATTTTATGTAAAATTTCATGCAGAAATCTAAAATAAAATAAAAAGTATTAGGTTCTATTTAAAATAACAAAGTTGGCGTCCATTTCCGGTATAACCGGAGGTGCCACATTATATTTGAACTCAGCGTCATCCAAAACGTACATCTTCGTAGTTTCAGATTCTTAACATAACTGTATCCGCCATTACTTTTAATCAAAACTTGTCGCGCCACCCCCTGTATTCTTTAACAAGGTTAGAATGAAAATTCGATGATAGTGGAAAGTTCTGAGCGCGAGACGAAGTTGAGTGTGAGGAACCACGATCATCACGAATTTTCATTCTAACCGAGTAGCAGACTATACTTTCTCCACGATCGTATTTATTCTTTGATTTTTTTGGTAGTAAATTTTCCAGTACATTATTTACACTCTTTTCAGGACTATAATCATGATATTTTTTTTATATTTTCAAATCGAAACGTGACAGCAGCAATTTTGACAGTTACTCAACTCTTGCACAATTAACTGCGTCCTGGCTAATCCTATTATTGCTAACCAGTGTGAGAATATTAGTCTATCACAAGAGAGAGAATGTAAATACATTTAAATTGTATGGGGGCAGAGGTGTAACAGAATATTATTTCAATCCCAAGATTGAGAGAATTCCTCCATTCTGTAATAAAATTTGATTTCAGAATTGACTAATTCTGTGATGATCGAGGAGAAAATATGTTCTATTTATTGGTTACTTAATATCGATTGTTGTGTCTTAAACCCTCTAGCTGGAACCAGTAAGAACATCTCATCTGATCTACCCAGTTCGATATTGTTCCTCTGGCTACGATATTCGCTATGCCTAGGAATGGTTCTTGACCTATAAATATTCCTTCAGCACCTTTTCTGGCTAGAAAGTCTGCTTTTTCATTACTTTCAACACCGGTATGTCCAAGTGCCTAAAGTAAGGTTACTTTGTTATTTTCCCATAGACGTATCAGATCTTGAAACTAACTTGGAGTTGATCCGATTTGATTCCAGCGACTTTAGCGCCGCCTGGCTATAGGAAATGATTTTTATAGTTTCGTTCTTGCGCAGTACTACCTAAGCATCACCTGCATACACATCTCTATAGCAAAAACCTCAGCTTGGAAAAAAGTGGATAGGTTACCTAAGTTCTGGTTCAAATTCACCCTTGGTTTCCCTCCATAGACCCCAGCTGCAAAACCACTCTCAATTTTAGAGCCTTTTTTGTACCAATACTGGACATCCATCATTAAATTCGATTTATTCGTCTCCCATTCGCCCCTTCCTGAGAATAGGAGGGTAAATTCGATCTTCGATATTTGGGTCTATTTTAAGTCTATTAATTTTGGGAGCATTCATCTTCACCGTCATAAAATTTAAGTAGTAGTAAGCTTCCGTTAAAATCGAATATGTTAGATCTATGCTTAACCTTTTGGTACGGCATGACATAATTTCTATCAAAAATTAAATGTTGGCAATTCTGTTTTATATGTGTTTTATGCTGAGAGTTGTCAAAATTCAAAATATTAACCTAGTGTAATTAATAATGGAAAATATTGAAAAAAAGAAAAAGGGTTAAAATTTTTGTGCTGAAGAAATGGATTTGTTATGCGACCTAGTGGTTAAATATTCAGACATTATTAAAAATAAAAAAAAACGGTTGTTTTTAACTTGGAAGCACAAAGAGGCGTGCTAGCAAAAGATCGCTAGTGATATCAACAGTAAAACCGTAAAAAATTTCAGACCTTTAAAAAGTTTAAAAACAAAATACGATGGTTTTAAAAAAGATTTAAGGAAAAAAATTGCGAGACAAAAACAAGAAATATTCAAGACAGGAGATGGTCCTTGCCCGAAAACAGACTTTACTTCAAATGAAGAGAAAATATATAGCCTTATAGCAGTAAGCGTAGATAGTTTGGAATCACTATCGATAAGATTGATGATAAGGGTAAGTATACCTTATAAATTTTATTTTATAGGACGAGTATCTAAAAATCTAGGTTATTTTCAGTTGAAGATAATATTAATACAAATAATAATATTCCAGTTTATATTCTCGTGTTCTAGTCAGGGACTCATTATATAGTTGCTCTTTTCGTAAGATTGGATTTTCTAAAGGAGTCATTAGGTATTTTAGGGTTGGATAACCAATATCACCTATAATTTATGAATTGCCCAATTCCTTCATAAAATCTTCTCTTTAAGGCTGAATTTAGAAATATTGTACTATGGTGGGTAGAATCTGGCCACCTTGCTACTACTTTTCTGTTTCCAAAATTTTCTGCTTGATCTTCTCCAGGAGATTGCATACGAATGTGAGTCCCATCTATCACTATCAATACTCCTGGAAACGCAGCAATATTGTAAAAGCCTTGTTGAATTATCGGAATTTCGTCATCTTGGGGAAAATTAATGTACTGTTCTCGTAATAAACATATGGCTTGGGTAACTCTTCTTATAACATATGCCACAGTGGTTGCATGCACCCCTCCAAAATCTCCAACTACGATTAACATATTGCCAGTGGCATAAAACCGTAGTGTAATTAATAACTGTTGGAATTAAGCAAACATAAAAAAGTATTACCTTCTTTTCAATTAATTGCAGTAGAGCATTTGCACTTTCTTTGCTTAATCTAAACCTAATTTTAAATTCACTGTCATCCCAAAAATTCATATGATCCGGTCTATCTCTTACAGTGTATGGCTTTCGTAAAAAAACCGCAAAAAAATCTTCATTTTCATCGTCACTATCGCTATCGAAAATGTTAATATTTTTTTTGAAGTTCACAAAAACGTCTCAATTATTGGAAATTAAGGTTATGAATCTCTTGATATGTAACAATAAAAAAAAATGGCTAGTAACTTAACTTCTTGGTAAAGCCATTTATCCCCTTGGTAAATTATACCAGTACATTGATATAACGATTTTGACAATTACCAAGAGGTTATTTTTACCAACCACTGTACCAATCGATTGATCTGGCGGCCCTTAAATAAACATGTAGTAGATAAAAGTCACATTTAGGTTTACGTAAATATATATTTTTAAAAATTTTTTAGAATTGTAATAAGATCTTGTATACAATAATAAAATCATACTTTATACTTTGTATTTGTACCGTTAAATTTCGATTTTTACAAAGACTTGGTCATTGAAGCCTTATAAATCTCAAGCTGTAGTCGAAAGTTGACCTACGTGTAAAAATGTTATATCATAAAAAAATGGTTGGATTAGAACAGTTTTTAGTTACCTTACCCTGTATACACAAGGAATTTTGAAGAATGCGAAGAAAAATTTAAAAATGTTGAATTGGCAGGAAGTTTTATTTATTATCTAGCTAATGAACCCTATCATTAGCCAATTAAAACTTGGCAAAATCTAAATGAATCGAAAATCACGTTTTACTCGACATCTTAAAGAAATTTCACCAAATTATTCATACCTACTACTAAAAGATGACATCCTTTAAGGATTTGAAACATTCTACGTATTCCCAACAAATTATTATACACGGTATATTTTTAGAATAGATATAAATACTGTCACCAAAATAAACTACATAAAATTTATTAACCCGACAATTTTATTCAACACTGACATCACGCATTTTTCGTTTTTCCCTTATAAGAAAAAGAAAACCTTACCGTTAAAGACTTTCTATTTTTTTTCTTCAAGCTGTTCTTGTATCCAGCCCGAACGTAAGTAATCCACAACGACATTTTTCGATAATTACGTATTTTGCAATTAATACACACACAATTTATACAAAAAATGTATAGCAACAATATCACGTTAATTATAATATTAAATTTTTTCTTCACAAAATTATTTTAGGAATCGCGTGTTGTAATATCTGAGGACGTATAACTAGGATCTCCGTGACTAACACCGGGCGAATGTATGTTGGCGGGAGAGGAAGGCAATGAAAATATAATTTTCCGAAATAACTGCTATTTTCTCAAACTCCCGATAAATAGAGTGGGGTGAATAGGGAACTTGCAATAATTTTCACGAGATGATACGCATTACATCTGCTTGCTGCTTGCTTCACCCTACGTTTACGATTATAAGATCATTTAATATTTTATGAAGGAAGGACATACGAAAACGAATAGGAAAATTAGGGGAATGGGAACATTTTGTACTTTTTTATTTTCAGATGGTGTGAAGGGTATGTATAAAGTTGTTTTATACGCACAATCTCAATTCGAGGATTGAAGATAGACTTAGCAATTTTAGACAAAAATTACGTTTTCTACGGTAATATCGTTTCTTTACTATTCTACATTAACAATCATAAAGTTTGTACGAACATTTTTGGCATAAACCCAATCAAGACAGTTTATTTGGGTAGGCCTTACACGAAGTACACTTGTAAGAACTGTTTCGCTTAATTTTTATCTTTTAAGAAGGAAAAATCAAATCGGAGGTTATATATTAATAGATATTTTATAATATACAACATTCATGATTTATTTAAAAAAAATTGCAATTGATACACGAATTCACTGAACTAAAATACACTAAGGACCGCCACTGGGAATAATACAAAATAGTGTTTATTGTTAGTTCCGAAAAAAAAAAATAAATTGATAAAAGTAATGCTACATTATAATTTGAAATTGATTGTTGTAGTAAGTACTCGGAATTATTTTTACAAAAATATTTAAATCAATATTGTCATTGACTCGTCTTTATTCGTCAATGATCTGTGAATCTGTCAAATAATAGACGTCAAATTTTTACTCTTCGAGTTTTTTGCCGACATTAATAACAGCATTTACAAAAATGAAACTAACAGAAACAGAACCAATCGAGATTTTAACCATGATTGGTTATGGAGATAGAGTGAGGACTTAAGCAGAAGTTCGTAATTTATTTAATGCTAAATACCCCAATCGCGATCCAATTACTCAATAAACAGTATAAGCAAAATCGAAAAAAATTTAGAGAAACAGGCCATGTTAAAGATCCCTCCAGAAGTGGTAGAACATCAATATCCGAAGCCAAAAAACTGGACGTTGTACTGGCGTTTCAAGAAAATCCTCACACCAGTTCTAGACAGGTCGCACTAGATAATAATGTCCACCAATCAAATGTTGTAAGAGTGCTAAAAAAGGAGAAGTGGCATCCATACAAAGTACATCTGGTCCAGGAGAAGATGACTTTGATAGAAGAATCGAACAGATATCCGGGTGTCATACAAAAGGTACTTTTTTCAGATGAAGCGTCTTTTATGCTGGACGGTCACGTAAATCGACAGACTTGTCGATATTGGGTAAGTGAAAATCCACATTGGATGGAAAAGTATAGGACACAGTATCCCGAAAAAGGTGAATGTTTGGGCCGGCATTGTAAACTATCAAATTGTAGGTCCATATTTTTTTTGGGGAAAACCTAACTGCTACTAGTTATCTGGAATTCCATCAAAATTATCTGTTGCCACAGCTGAATCAGCTATTTCCAAATAGAAATGATTTATCGTACCAACAGGATATAGATACGAAATTACCTTAATAACGTTTTCCCAGGAAGGTGGATAGGTAGAAGGGGGCCTATCGAATGGCCACCAAGGTCTCCAGATTTGACTCCGTTAGACTTTTTTTTGTGGGGATATTTAAAGAGCAGAGTATATCAAAATCGACCGAATAATGTAGAAGAGTTGAAGGAGCGAATCCGAACGGAAATTGCACAAATAACACCTGAAGTCCTCGAAAACGTTAGGAAAGAATTTACTGCTCGCCTTTCTCATTGTATCATTGCTGAAGGTCGACAATTTGAACATTTGTTGTAATTTAATTGTATTTAAGTAAACATTTATTCTAAGTTAATTGTATTAATAAACCAACAGTTTTGGTTAACCCTGTAGAAATAAATATTCAAATGATTACATTGTTGCAAAGGCAATAAGGAGACCTTTCAAATGAGCTGTCACGTGACCTCGGTTTATATTTAAAAAATCGTCGATGACGACGTCATTACGCCATCACTAATGACGTAATGTCCAACACATCTATAGCAGTAGATGGCCATTCAAAAATTAAAATTGAACTGTTTTAAGATTTTTTTTAAAAGTCGTCTGTTTCTGAAATAATGAATTTATTTAATATATTTGCATCATACTGTATAAGCATAGAAGAAAAACTGTTAAACAGTTGGTTATTTTGTATTCTAATTCTAAATATGGTAGATTTCCACAAAATAAGCAGACGCTATTGCACGAATCCAAATTTTATTTTATATTTGAGCAATAAATTTTCTTCAATAATCTTTTCCGACGGATTTTATGAATTTCTGCATTGCAAATAAATTGTTGACAATAATTGATCCACTTTTAAAATTTAGAAACAATAGACACAACTTTTTAAAGTGTCTATTGACAAGTTAATAGAGAACTATTGAACAACAAATTTATTTGTTGAAATTTAGTAATTTGCTATCCTATCTGAAAAGTCTGCCCATTACTAACGCCCATACCTCCATGATTTCTTCTCACACACATAAAACTTTTAGAAAGATACAACCCGCTAAGTTGGAGTCAAGTTATCGCTAAGTTGGGGTCGTTATCGCTAAGTTATAGTCAAGTTACCGCCAAGTTACCGCTTTTGGAAGGTCCCTATGTGAAGACAGTCCTTCAAACCACTTCTGAGCTGTTAAGAAAACTATTACATCCCAAGCAGCCAGAACCATTAAAGAAACTTTCATCTCTCCACGAAGAAGCTGAAGCTGCCCTCCTAGACAGCACAGAAACCTAAAGTTAAGTCCACTTTTTACAACTCCAGTTCATTATCAGCAAGTACTTACAGTTTCAATAAATAATCAATTTAAAAAAAAACAGTTTCATTTATATACCTTAGACTATAAGTCTTAAGGGTTAGCGTGGTCGGTCTTTATTTCAAGTAGCTTCTTTATTTGTTGTTTAATTAAAGTAATTACAAGGTGTTTCTATCTTTCTCACCTTAGTTTTTGTGTAGTTTGTTTGCTTAATCGATAGCGTTCCAAAGATAGTGGCGCCCTTATTACTTATACATCCCATTCCTTCCTATAGTGAGCATTAACTTGGAGCCGAACTACCCCCTGAAGAGGGTCTCTTAGCCGGGATCTCTTTTGGAGAGTTTTTTTTTTAGTTACAAATTGGCTCCCTGCCTTTTTGGGACTAAAAAGGGTTACAACAGGTCGAATGTTGTCCAAAAAAAAATGTTAATAAGCCCATAACTTTTCGCACTATTTACTTGCTAATGTTGATGCTTTAATAGGTGTAAGGAGAAGCTTTTGTGTCAAAAATAACATGCTATTAAATTGATTTAAAAATGGAATAAACAACAAACTTAATGATTGTAAAAAGTAAGAAAATCAAATTTATAGACTCTATTATTGTTTCATGGTCTGCTGTATATGAATCACACAAAATATTTTTTCAATGAAGTTGATTAATTGATGTATGGCAAAACAATAAAATAAAACAAGAAGAGTGATATTTCATCAGTTTGCCTTTTCACGTACGTATCTAAAGGTCAAATTCGTAAACAATTATGTCTAATGGAATATTTTTACTAAAATTAACTGATTGTTTTGAAAAAAATCCAAAATATTAAATTCGTTGACCTCGAGCAGAGATACGTTAACAAATACAGTTTTAAGAAAGATTAGCTGTTTTTAGTTTTGGAATTCTAATCCTAATATTAAAATTTTCACAATATCATGTTAGTTTATTTCATACCTAATAATGAAGTTATGTTAAACATTACAAAAGCCTGGATATTGAATTAATTGAAACATAAAAATAGAGTTCAATGTTAGATTATCAGTTGTTCCCACCAAATACTGCAGTCACGTAATATTTTTAGTGTCACCTTTAGTAGTCACCTTAATAGACACAATGCAGATAAACATGTAAAACGTGTCTAGAAAGCGAAGGAAGTAGCTTTATTATATTATTGGTAGATGCTGATACATCTGAAGCAGACAATCAAACGGTAATAACTGATGGGAAACATTAAACAACAATCAGAAGCACAAGGAAAGACAAAGTTAAATTTCAGTGAACATTTTTGCTACCCAATCAACTGAAACATCACAAAACATTTTTTCTTGGCATTAAACTCTTTTATGTACAGTATGTACATGTTTTGTTCAATAAAAGAAATTTATTTAGATCAGAGACAACCCCGAAACGCCCAAGTACATGTGAAAATTAGTTTGGTAAGAACATGAGAAGAATTCTTTGTCTGATACATTGCAACTGCAAAAATATGTCTTTGTTCAATAATTTAAAAGGTGATAGCAGGTGCCGGTAGTAGCGGTGCAACTCAAGTTGCTGTTCTATGCATTGAAATTCCGTTTATCTCTAATTCCGTGCATTTCGTGTTGACATTTGCTGTCTATTAGCCGATTCGCATTATTTGTTTATATTTGTGTTTAAATTTGATTAGAATTTGTCTCTGTTGGAATATTATTTTTTTACTAGTTCCGTTGGAGTTATTTAAACACTTTTTGTCTGCCCGTTTGAAGTGCGTAGAAGTTACCTGATTTTATCTATACGGAAACTTCGAGTCGATGCTGTTGCTAGTTTATTCCCTATAAACAGAATTCCTCAACAAGAAAATGTCTTAGCATCTAGCATTGAAGGTATGTTAACAGATTACTCTTATTTATGATAATCATGTATAAAAAACAAAAAAAACATAAAAGAAAACTGTATATTTCTATTATTAATAACCTTTACTTGAATTCCATTATTTGAAAAAAAAACTAAGACACCATCATTTGTAAGTATTGTTAAGCTCTTCTTTAACATCTATTTTATTAATATGCTTACTTATTTTCATAGTTTAATCATTTTTTTTCTTTTCATTGCAGGTGAAGCAGTAATACCTGTTACAGAAGCTGATGTAAACTGTTCAAGTTTGCAAAGGAGCCAATGTACCCCCGATCCGATAAAGCATTATATTATAATAATATAACACTATATTTATATATTTTTCAATAAACAATTATTTATGTTGATTTGTCCCATTATTTTTCAAATAACTCTGTAGTAAGTACATCAGTTGTGTTGTTCGCGCTCTTTTTAAAAAATTGCCATATCCAGGTACCTTTCTTACCTCTGTATCTACATGCGCGCCATCTACCCACACCTTTTATTACAATGAACCAGTTAAGTATTGCAAATTAAAATTTTGCATGTAGTTGGGCGTCTCGGGGGTTGTCTCTGCTTAGATCAAAGAATAGTTATTTACGTTACAAGTCCGGGAAGTGACTTATTACGGTACGAGATAGATGTTTATGGATGAGGCGACGAAGGAGGCGAGTCAAGATCTAATCGAGTACCGTAATAATCACTTCACGGACGTGTATCGTACTATATTTTTTTTCATACTGCCTTTGGTTTTAAACGCAATAAAATATGAAACTGAAATGACATATTTGATCATTTTATTAGGAAGTCATGTAGACTGCTGTGAAAAAATTATGTAACTTGATTTATTCTTAACATGGTTGATTTGCTTTATAAATAAAAAATGAACAGCGGTTACCAAGTAACAATGTAAATAAAGGCAGACATATTGAATTTTTCTGCACACACGAAATATCTGCGGAGAAAATGGATCTGAAATTAGATGAAATTGCTGAGAAAACTGCGGAAGCGATAGGGCAAATCATTCCAGTTAAGTCTGCGAAAAGATATGAAAAAGAATATGCAACACAATTTGAAAAGTAGTGCTGATGAAAATGTGATGTTGGCTTACTTTTTGGATGTGGTAAGAACAGTTTTTTTTAAAGAATATTCTTTTCAACAGTTTAAATTTTCAGTCAAAAACATTCAACCCTTCTTCATTATGGTCCAAATACTCGATGGTAAAATCAATGATTATGGTTAATGAGAATGTCAACATATCAAGTTTCCCAAAGTTGATAGCTTTTTTGAAAAAACAAAATGTAGACCATCAGCCAAACCAGCTAGTGTTAAGATTAACCAGACAAAAACGTACATTCAACGAGCTTTCACTGTGATTAACAGTGATGAGGTTCACTATTTGGATGTGTTTAGAAAATACATTAATTTACGGCAACACGTCTCGCTGAAAGCTCTTTTTAAAGAGCTGGTATACATACTGGTGGCGGAGCACCTAAGAAAATAGCTGAGTTCCTAAAACTAGACCAACCAGAAAAGTATACAGGTCATTGCTTCAGAAGGACATCCTCAACGTTGTTGGCCAATGCTGGAGCTGACCTTAAAGTTCTAAAACAGCACGGTGGATGGAAGAGTTCTTCAGTTGCAGAAAAGTATATATAAGAATCGATTGAAGGCAAAAACAAGATTGCAAGAATGATCCAAAGGTGCGAAACTTTTGTTTTGTGTGCTATATCACAGCCACACGTCTTCCGCGATTACAGAAAATACTGTAAATCCATCAACAACTCCATTAATACATATCGCTGGCAAAAGCAGTTGTACAATTAATGGCGATCTTCAAAAACTAGAATTAAAGCTTAGTTTATGTTGCTTCACTTATTATTTCAAACAACATTGGGAGAATTGAAGAGGACTCTAAAGTCCAAGTGTACCGTATGTGTACAGTATGAAAAACGTTCCTAAATTGTTTTGAGATCAAAAACATGTCGTCTAATTTTCAGTTGTTCTCCGAATTTACTGGGAATTTATTTATTCCCAGATATTAGATTTAAACCAATTCTTTAAGGTTTTTATTTTTTTTTTAATATTTTCAGGTTTCTCAGCAAACATTAAAATCCTACACCTGGTATATTGGAGGTACGCTCTTAAATAAATAAAATTCCAAAAACCAGATGTTCTAAACTGACTAGTCGTTTAGAGATATCCAATTATTTTGATAGTTTTTATTTTTTTAGATATCGGCTGACACATGGCCGGTCACTAACCTTAATTAATCAACCGGTACATATATATTTACACAATTATCAGGAAAACAATTAAAATAGCTTTCTAGTACTCGAAAACAAGAAGATAAGATCAAAAATACAATTTTTGAAATATTCTTATTAAATCGGAACGTTAAAAATAAAGCAAATCAGCGACCCACAGTCTCTGATTATTAACATTACTCACTGTGTTTATAAAACAACCTTTCAGTATTAAAAATATACAGGTTTTAATATGTTTTTGAGATCAATAGAGTATGTATTTTATTTATATGCACAATATGAACATTCCGTTAAGTAATATTAAAGATTTGCTTTTATCTCAAATGTACGTCATTGTTTTAAATTTTAAAATAGAATTTTTGTCTACTTTCAAATATTCATTGTTTTTGTTTCTTAAAACTATTTCATGCTTTATAATTTGGGAATAATACTGGACGCACGAACACGACATAAAACTAATTTATACCTCTACAACGCTCTTATTTTGTTGCAAAATTAATTAATGAAAAATTTAAAATGCTTCTTAAGTAATAAGAGTGAAAATTCATAAACGAATATTCACTTATATCACAAGAGCTTAAATTTTTTTGAGGGCAGGATTATATTGAAAGTTATCCCTCATCTCTTCGCCACTTTAAATAATCGTGTCCGAAAGAAAATTTCCTCGAATAATTTAAGCTTGAGTGGTATTCGGTTAAATTTCACACCATAATTTGGAAAAAAATTATTATTCCAATCTGGCACAAACTTAATAATTACTAGTTTAACGGTCTGTACTATAGAGGAATATATTCATTTTTATTTGTCTATGGTCTGCACGTTGATATTTCAGTGTTCTCTATGGTTTCAGTTGTCATAAATTTCCTCTAAATATCGTGGCGCCACGAAAACATTTCCGGAATTTTTGTTAGTTGTCATGGTAACTAGTCGAAATGAAGGCATTTTATTGGTAAAAAATATATAAACCGGCAGTTATCAACTATCTATTTTTTAAAAATGAAAAGTAGAAAATTGTTTCTACCTGCACCCAAGGTAAAAAAACTTAATAGTTTCTATACCAAGCTTGACCATTTTCCATGAAAAAACAACTACTTCCTGGGCTATCTGCCCCAACGGACATTGAATTACATTTCAATAGAAAACGTGATGGCGACCCAGGAAGTAGTTGTTTTTTCATGGAAAATTGTCAAGCTTGGTATAGAAACTATTAAGTTTCTTTACCTTGGGTGCAGGTAGAAACAATTTTCTACTTTTCATTTTTACCATTGACTGCACCTTGTATCTGAAATTATTTTCAGTATTTGTTTATCTATCTATTTTTTGGTGTACCAGTAATATGTCACATAACAGGTCGGCTGAGAAGTCCCAAGTCTACCATAGTAAAACACAATATTTTGACAAAATCATTTTTTTTGTTCAACATAGTTGCCTTCAAGGGCGATACAGCGATTATAGCGACCTTCCAACTTTTCGATACCATTTTTGTAGTACTCCTTCGGTTTGTCTTCAAAATAGGCTTCAGTTTCGGCGATTACCTCAGTATCAGAGCCAAATTTTTTTCCCGCGAGCATTCTCTCCAGGTCAGAGAAAAGGAAAAAGTCGCTGGGGGCTAGATCTGGAGAATACGCGTATGGTGGGTGAGGAAGCAATTCGAAGCCCAATTCATGCAATTTTGCCATCGTTTTCGATGATTTGTGACACGGTGCATTGTCTTGATGAAACAACACTTTTTTCTTCTTCATATGGGGCCGTTTTTTCGCGATTTCGGTCTTCAATCGCTCCAATAATGCACAGTAATAGTCGCTGTTGATTGTTTTTCCCTTTTCCAAATAGTCGATGAACAATATACCGTGTGTATCCCAAAAAACTAAGGCCATAACTTTGCCAGCTGACTGTTGAGTCTTTCCACGCTTTGGTGGCGGTTCACCGGCCGCAGTCCACTCAGCTGACTGTCGATTGGACTCAGGCGTGTAGTGATGGAGCCAAGTTTCATCCATAGTCACATATCGACGCAAAAATCGGGTTTATTACGACTTAACAGCTGCAAACACTGCTCAGAATCATCAATTCGTTGCTGTTTTTGGTCGATTGTGAGCACGCGCGGCACCCAACGATATGTCCAACACGTTCCCTAGATATCTTTAGAGTGTCAGCTATCTCGATCATATTCACTTTACGGTCACTCAAAATCATTTTGTGGATTTTTTTGATATTTTCGTCGGTAACCACCTCTTTTGGGCGCCCACTGCGTTCACCGTATTGGGAGCTCATTTCACCACGCTTGAATTTTGCGTACCAGTCAATGATTGTTAATTTTCCTGGCGCAGAGTCCGGAAACTCATTATCAAGCCAAGCTTTTGCTTCAACTGTATTTTTTCCTTTCAAATAACAATATTTAATAAGCACACTTTTAGCACACATTTAATAAGCCATCTTTTAGAAAATAACAAAAGTTGCTTCACTGAAAATGCAATATCTCACAAACTAATAGTCCGACAGCTGTCAAATTTTTACACGAATCTTTTGAAGGTTGATACTAGCTTTATTCGGGTTTCGTTTTTCTGACGGTTTGAGAACGATTTGCTGACTGCGCACAACTGGATGTGCAGTAGACTAAATCCAAGGACTATTTATGTACGGTTTGAAAACTATCAACAAATGAAAAAACCCGAACGCCTTGATTTTTAATATCTGATACAAAATAGTATATTACATAACGAGTGTGGAAAGTGAAGTATTACGCACGAGTGAAGTTTAGCACGAGCCGCGTAGTGGCGAGTGCGGAAACGTAACGAGTGCAAGAAATACACTTTCCAACGCGTTGTGTACACGATTTTTCCTACGACCCCAATATTTCTTATTATAATAAATATTTTAAATTTATTTATAAAATTTATTTTAATTGTTAGTCATGTTAAAAATTAAGATTTAAACGAGTTTATATATTGCATGGAAATATAATTAATTAAAATAAAATAACCACCTTTCTCAGGAATTCACATCAAAATTCTTTATTAGATAAATGACATTTTAATTTTGTTGTGGGCTCTATAAAAATTAAAAGTAAAATGGTCAGTTGGTGAAATTAATTGAAAAGTAATGTAATAATAATAGACGTAAAGATAATTGTAAACAGAAACACAAACAAAACTACCAAAATCCACATTCGACACATGCACGGAACATAAACAAAATATAAAAAAGAAGAATAAACTGTTCTTCTTTCTAAAAGTGTTTTTATAAAAATAATAATACTGAATAAAAATATGTTTATTTTTTAAAAATTTAAAAACCTATAAGAAACTTTTTTCTTTATTCTTACTTTATACAGAAAAATTTGTATTGGCAATTACAATACAATATTTGACACAAGGAAGATTTAAAAAAATTAAATGTTCCTTGCTTTGTCATTCATGTGTTTTTACTATTGATAAATTTGACGTAAATGTCACAGATCATAGAACTATATTTTTTTACTTTTCAATACGTGTATTGATATTAGCTACTTTCTTAAGTACAAATAAGTGTGCAAACTAGCACTTTCATATGTGGTCGTAGGAAAAGTAAATTATTTTGTCCACAAACCTAAAATGTTGGATAAACTGTTCATCACTATATAGGGGTACTGTTTCTTCGGCATAATTCTCATTTTTTACTTTTTTCTGTAATAATTCGGGTAAAAAAGATTTGCTACCATCTCCAATCCATCATCAGTTGATTATGAAAAAGACGAGGATGAATCTGACGAGAATTCTGCCAATAAATCCATAATAATATACTCAATAAATTAAAATACCAAGAATAATTTGAATTTAAAATGCAAACTACAAACAATGACTGACAAATGACCAAGCGCATGCGCCAATTAGTCCACGAAAAATTCTTACTTTTAACCTTGGACTGATTTGACAGTTTTCAAATCGTCCGAAAACAGTCAGAAATAAAACCCGAACACCAAACTAAAATTATAGAAAGGTTCGAAAACCGTACAAGAAAAACCCGAACACAGGATTTTTTAGTGCGCAGAATCCTGAGAGTTTGAAAACAGTAATCAAGTAAACCCGAACAAAGCTACTATCTAAAAATGAAGTGGATTTAATTCTAGTGTCGTAATCTATAGGTCAGACCGGGGACTTTTCAGCCGACCTGTTATATGTTGCATTATTAGTTTCGGAACATACCTAATTTATTTAATTTGAGACAATGAAAGACGGATTCGTGATGAGACACAATAATAAGCTCTTTGTTGATCGGTGCGTTATTTGAATTTGTTTACACTCGTAAACAAATTTCGTCCAATGAAAACGCTTAATTTTAAATGTTTTGTGGTAATTACTAGCCAATCATTCTGTTTTGTACTGATTATTTTTTTCACCTGTCAAAATATCACAGTTTCGTGATTTCGTCCAATGAAAACGCTTAATATTCAATGTTCTGTGCTAAATGCTAGCCAATCATTCCGTTTTATACTGATAAAACCACTAGTCGTTTTACCAAGATCGATAAAATCATAGAACTGTCAAAAATTCAATAACAATAAGGTACAATTAAACAGCGAAAATAGCAAAAAGTAAAATTAATTAGTGAAATTAATTAGTGAACAGATAACGACAACTGACAACTGTCAATACTATCTAGTGTATATGCTAAGTTAATAGGAGAGGTAACGGCATTACGTGGACCATATTGATTACGTCATTAAGTCGGGCTTGTCAAATTTTTTATTAAAGTTATTAAAAGATCAAAAGATTATAAGTATTTTCTCTTAAAATAATAATATATTTGTTTTCGTATTTTTGCCAAATAAAAAACTTTTCGTCGAACCTAAAAATTCGGTGTTGATCGATTCGGTCTCGGCAGGTTATAGATTAAAATGTGTACATTTTAATCCCTTTATCTATAGGCGTATTGGATCCCAATGGTACTTAACTAACTGAAGAGAGAATCTGCCATCAACCAACAAATGACGTAGCAAATATTTTTTAGGTTAGGTTAGGTTAGGTTAGGTTGGGAATTTTTAGATTATTGGTAGGCAACATAAAATACACGCAATTTGAATTTAAATCTGTC
Source organism: Ophraella communa (assembly GCA_035357415.1). Lineage (NCBI taxonomy): Eukaryota > Metazoa > Arthropoda > Insecta > Coleoptera > Chrysomelidae > Ophraella > Ophraella communa. The sequence goes on along the minus strand of CM068991.1, from coordinate 27,787,971 downwards.
ATTGTTGATCGAATCTTTACGTTTTATAATTATTAAAAATTGGGTCTAACAAAAGATATCGATGAATTATTAAACAAAGTGGTTTTTGTACAGAATGGTTCAAAAAATAATCTTCTCAAATACCACTCGTCCTATAAAATTTTACTAGATACATTTTAATTTTCCAGACTCAAACTTCTTTATTTTAGGCAAAACTACTCAATCAAACTGAACAAGATAAAATTTTCGTATTCTTGCCAAATACAAAAGTTTTCGTGAAACTAAAGATTTATCGATTAAATTTTAAGGACTCGTGTTATTTATTACCTTTGATAAATTTTTATTTTCCAGATTCAAACTTTTTTAGTAATTCCTATGTAAAGTACGTTTCACAATAATTCGTTGACTTGGTACCTGCTCTTAACTGCTCTTAAGGGATTACTAATAAAAGGTGGTTAATATTTCTTCGAACTTTGGCTGTAAACCGGTGAACTATTTACAGAAAGGTATTATTTATTTTTGTCCAGGAAGATATATTTTGGATTTTTTATTTTTCAGGTAAAATTTTAAATTATTATTACTGACCATCAATAGTAAATCATTAGTAAATGATTTTTAAAAAATTTCGTTATTTTTTTTACAAAATAAATTTAAGTTTTAGTAAATGTTTTATTTAAATCTATTTTGAAAACCGGATTACGGATCTGTTAATGTTTACTGTACAGTGAGAAATTTATAACCTTTCATTACTAATCCCCTAAGGTCAGGTACCGAGTCAACGAATTATTGTGAAACGTATTTTACTGGTAATTTTACCATATTCGGTTTATTTTCGAATTTTTTCCTTTGATAAACCTATAAGTATATCAATTTTACCCGTTTCTATAATTTCCAAATCTAACTAATAGTTCTAAATGTACTCACCAATTCTCTTGAATTTTGTTCGTCTACGGATTGTTTGGAACTGTTTTTCTGATCTTCGTCGATACTACTGCAATGATAAAAATACATTTTACACAACAGAATTTAGTTTAGAACCGATCAGTAAGTAGATCAATATTAAATAATGTATAATATGTACTAGTTATGTAGATTAAAATTATTTTTTATATTTTGCACTTATAAAAATCTTCATTATAAAACGCATTTGCGTATCGTAATGTAACTTTTACGCACTCAAATTTTTGTTTTAAATGATTGGCAACATGAGTGAAGTATCTAATGACAAGACTGTTGACAATGACATTTAAAGCTAATAGCAATTTATTAAATTTATATTGTTCTTTAAAATCAAAATTTTCGTAATTTTACAAATTATAAATTAATATAAAAAATGATAAAATGGCAAAATATAAAAAATATTATAAACAACTTATTTCAAATGGCTGTTGAGACACTCGTTCTTCCGCTTTGCGATTCGTTTTTTAAAATTGAACTCGTGTCATAACAGAAAGCCATATGAAATGCGTTGTTTAATATACTATTTTCACTACTAGCCTTATATGCCTAACTTTATTGACCTTTGTTGATGTAGTAAAGTTGTTCATTATTAACCAAGTTAAAAAAATACAGGGACATTAATTGGAATTGTATTTCCTAACCGTATTATAACTGTTTTGGTTTTCGTTTCCTTGGTATATTGGTTATAATAAAATAAAAACAAAAATAAGTATAAATCTAATATATTTATACAATGAAAAAATAATTTAGTAGAGAAACAAACATAATACTTACTGGACGAACAAATAATTTAAAATAAAATATTATAATAAATAATATAATATAAAAATAGCAGTGTTGTTGGTGCAGTCTACATTGATAAAATGAATTTTAAACTATAAAAATCCAATAGAGTCCATTAAAAAAGTTTAAAAATACAAAACATTAAATATATTAAAATGTCAAACAAAAAAAATTTAATTAATTACAGGTTGGACGATGCAAAAACCTTAAGGTTTGGTGTGATTAAATTTTTATATGGGATAAGTTTTGCATATCTGGCCTGTTTTTGATGGAATTTGTATATTTTTTAATATGTAACATTTCCAAGATGCTTCTTTTTTTTAAATCTTTTCCTGTTGCAATAATTTTTAGGTTTTGGAAATCGAAAGTGAGAGATTTCTCATAGCATGTTTAACCAATGCTAAAGATGCAGGTTTATTATTGTTATGGAGTTGTTGCAGTTACCAATCCTTCTATATGTAAATATTGGGAAGTCTAGCCTACATAATTTCCAAGGCAATTTTTACATTGTATTCTGTAAACAACATCACTTCTATTTTTCACTAACGATCTGGTCGTAGTTTGGAAAAACATTGTTGACTGAAATTGTTAGATTTATGCGCAACATGTATTTGGTATTTATACTTTTTCAATGTTTTCAGAAGCTCCTTTTGCATATGGTAAGGCGACATATTTTTTGTCTGTTGCAGAACAACTTTGGCTATTGGTGAATTCGTTTTTTAACTCCTCTTGTAGCTTATAGGGGAATTTTAGCTTAACGCCAAAACGTACGTAGTATACGGGGTTGGGATAAAGTATGGAACCAAGTAAATATCTTTTAAACGAAAAGAACGATATTTATGAAAATTTGCAGGTAAGTGCAATGGAACAAAACGCATCTGATGTACATTTTTTTGATAATAATATACTTCCGGTTTAACCGGAAATGCCATCAATTTCTTTAGTTTAAATGGGACACCCTATACTGAGTTTAATGTAAACAAATTTGTAAAAACGAGGAATAACTCACTGTTAGTAGTACAATAGATGTACATTTCATTATTTTAGAATAATGAGAAACAAAATTACTTCAAATGTTTAAAATACTCGCCGTTTACTTGCTGACAATATGCCACCCTATTAACAAATTCTTGAGTCACTCTTTCCAAGACTTCTCCACGTATTAGTTCACATTCATCAATAATTCTTTGTCTCAATTCCTATAAGTTTGTTGGTCGTCTAACGTAAACACGTGATTTTAGATAACCCCAAAGAAAAAATCTAACGGGCTAAGATCCGGAGAACGAGCAGGCCACTCTATGAATCCTCTACGTCCAATCCATTGATTTGGAAAATTCGCATCCAGAAAATCCCTAACCCGTCTATCATAGTGGGGAGGTGCTCCATCTTGTTGAAACCAAATATTTTGTGGTAATTGCCCATTCTGTTGAAGTGCAGGAATAATTTCGTTATTTAGTAGATCCAAATACTTGTCACCATTCAAGTTTCCGTCGATAAAAAATGGGCCTATAAGCTTATTTTCGACAATTCCCATCCAAACATTTAACTTCTGTGGATGCTGGGTATGTGCTTCATAAATCCAATAAGGATTCCCATTGAACAATAGCTTGAGTTATGGCGATTAAATGTTCCATTTAAACAAAAAGTTGCCTCATCGGAAAAAACTAAGCTAGAAGCAAAATTTTCGTCGACATTACAGATGTCCATTAGCCGTTCGCAAAATTCCAGCCGTCGTCGGTCGGTCAAAATCATCGTGTGACAATTCTTGAACCAACTGTACCTTATACGTATGATACTTTTTACTTTTTAATATCTTTCCTACAGAACGTCGACTGATACCATGGATTAGTGCCAAATTTGTGGTGGAAGTTTGAGGTGATTCTTCTAAATCTATTGCAATAGTAGTATTAAAACGTTGTAATGTTTTAGTTACTGTTGAGCGTGATATAGGATTTCTCTCCGGATGCAAATTATTAAAAATATGACACACTTCTTCATGAGTTCTAACACGATCACCATAACCGATCATCATTAAAATTTCAATACGCTCTTTTTCACTTAATTCAACCATTCTAAATTGTGCAATTTATTTCCGACAATTAGAATTTGACACTTGAAGAACAAAAGACGTACTAAACACTACTTGTTTATTTATTACTATGCATACAAACAACATCAATTAGTTTATCTAAATAGTTTTTTGCTCTGATGCAAAAATGCAGGAGATTGGTTAAAGTGCTATATTCCTCGTTTTTACAAATTTTTATACGCTAAACTCAGTATGTATGAGTTCAAAATAACAAAGCTCTTTCAAAATGTGTAAAAATATATAGGGTGTCCAATTAAATTCAAGAAGTTGATGGCATTTCCGGTTAATCCGGAAGTATATTATTATCAAAAAAATGTTCATCAGATGCGTTTTGTTCCATTGCACTTACCTGCAATTTTTCATAAATATCGTTCTTTTCGTTTAAAAGGTATTTACTTGGTTCCATACTTTATCCCAACCTCGTATATTTATGAGTAAATGATATTTTTATTTTAATATAAACAATATACCTAGGAAACGAAAACCAAACATAAATCTCAATACATTTGAGAATGTGAGGTTAACTGAAGCAAAGACAAAATGAAAAAATATTTAGTCCACTTACTTATTCAAAAATGAAAATCAATTGACTAATCCATTACATGATTTTTAATCCATATATATTCATAGTGATTGTAACAGTACAATACTTAATTATCAAATAAAAAAAATATTGGATATGTTATTGTTGACCCGTCCAACCTAACCTAACCTAACCTAACCTAACCTAACCAAAATTTTTATTGGTTTTAAAAAGTAATATTTATAAAAAATACTGCTATACCGCATAATTACTATTATTCTCGCAACAAAAAATGTAAAAAAAATTATTTAGATTAAAGTCTATTTTTATAAAAGAGAGTAATAAAGTAACAAAAAATTTGTGACTCATAGGCCTGTCAGTTTACTAATATTTAATACACACTTAATTTAAATCCTCCCTTTCACCTACAATTTCATAAAGTGTGTACAAAGTCTACAGTCTTTAAATACAATAATTAAAATTTTTGTTTATGTTTTTAAATTATATTTTATTTGTTATATTATTATTAATGAAAATAAAATCAGCTACTTTATTATAAATCCAAATCAGAGTGAGAAGATGAACTTTCACAAACTATTTCGTAAATAATATTGTCCAACTTACTGCCTTTTTCCAGTTTTCTGGTTTTACATTATTTACAACGTCCAAAAACAACTGCTTAACATCGTGAATTTTAAAAGTTGTCCTTGTTTAAACCTTTTCCTTTATCTGTGCCCACATAATTTCAATTGGGAATGCTACATGTTTATTTAAAGATTCGGGATGAAACATATTTTTTTTATTTAGCGAATTTTATTAATATTATTTAGACAATTGGATGTTGGCAATTTTTCACAATAGGTCTAGAGTGATAACTTGCATTGTCCATTACCAGTGCAGAGTTCTTAGGAAAATCTATCATTTGATCGAACGATACTTCAAAAGCATCAACATTCATGTTCTCATTGTAGTCACCGGTACGAGTAGATTCAACCACCCTCAACAAAACCATCTGAAATTCCGATGTGTGCTATTATCAGTCTGCGCCCTTCCCTCGTGGTGAATTTAAACCAGTAGATAAATCATTTATAATAACAATTTCACCTGTCACCTGCTAAAATTGAACTATATTTATATAATTCAGTGGGGTTTTGGTCTACCCAAATCTTTGTCGATTTTTCCCGGCAACTTATAGTCATAAAACGACCCACAAATTGTATTATTCCCTCTTCCATAAACATAGGCTATGGTATAGAAACTAATTTGAAAAATATGTTAAAAAGAAGACAGGTGTATTTCAAATTAAGATAAAATGTAATGACGTTGTGCTTCAAGTGCTCCAACAAAAATATGCAACAAAATCAAGAGCAGAAATATCAAATTTCCAGTTTAAATATAATGAGTGCATTGCACGTCAATTAAGTCCACTATTGTCGTCATTACATCGATTATTTTAACTTTTGAATAAACCTTTTCATTTTCGTATATTTTTTTACCTATATCGTATTTATAAGCGAACAAATTTGACGCATTAAAATAAATTCTTCATTTTTAACAAACAAAACTTGGCAGCCACACTAAATAACTCTTTTTAAATAAGTACCTATTTCATTTTTATACAAAACTGTGATAAAAACTATGTGTGTCATTCCTTTTTATTTTATTGGATTTTTTTTAAAGCAAGCTCACAGTATACACATACTTTATTTTGTTCTTTATATTATATACAAGGAAAGTTCAGGAAGTATTATTGTGCATAAATTTGTGAAACTGGACAAAATTAAAATAATAGAGGTGTGATAAAGAAATGTATAAGGACATGGTACAAGTATCAGGTGCCAAAATAGTAGTTAAAAAAGAAAATGTAAATTTAATTTAAATGCAAAATAAATTACTGCAACAAATAAATATTATGCAAATTTAACAACAAAATTATGCTGACATCAGACAAGAGGGGAAGAGGAAAACTAAGTCAAGGCGTGCTTATTATTCACCAGATTTTTTATTTCTATTTATTCACAAAATTCAATGATAACGGGCAGCTTTGGTTTCGTTTGATATCTCTATCTGTTGAGGAAGGCGAAGCAAAAAAGCTTCTGCACTTATTTGAAGTAGGTGACGACGTCTTAGGGAAGTTTCTCTTATTTTGGCTAATGTGGGGTAGTATTATGTAGGTTTAGTTAAGAGAGCTGTGTTCAGATTATCGTCCTAATATTTCCCTGTTAAATTAATCAGGTGCCCACTGATGTTATTTCTTAGATAAATATAAAATTCTAAAGAATATGCAAATTTTACTTTTATAAAAAAGTAAGTATAAATGAAATGAGAGATTTTCGTCAAATATTATCCAATTCCAGTAGACCAATTTGTAAACGTCATGATATATTAACAAACGGCCTTTAATTTTTAGTAAATTTAATTACTAAAACAATCGTGACTGACCAGGTCAACGTACTGGCATTGAAACAGGGTCAGTAGACAAGGACATTATCAAATTGTGTAAGCTAAATACATCACATGCCAAGATATACGGTATTATTTGCTTTTATGATAAAGTTGGATATATGTGTGTTATTATAGGAGATATCAGAAATAAGTTATTTATAAAAAAAGGAAAAAGCTGTAAGCTTCGCATTTTAAAATTAGCTAACAAACTACAGTTTTCCATAATAATGTAATGTTCATTTAAACTAAACAGCTTGCATATTATTTTAAATTTAAAATCGTCTATATCCCCAAAACTGTTATAGGCATAAAGACAAATCATGTAGTCATAATTAACCATAATTACCTTCTCTAATAACATATACAGGGTGTACCAATCTTACGATAAAGTTCGGTATATGTGTATCTCATACCATTCAGACTGTTACATAACTCCGTTACAAACCAAACATGATTTTTTTAATGAGATCTCCTTATTACACCGAATTCGGACTTTTCATGTTTTTTTGAAGCTTTTGATATATTTTTCTATGTTATACACGGTCAAGTAACTCTTGATGATGGAGTTGGATATGATAAGGATGCATTTTTTGTTCTTTAAGGATGTCTTGCTGTTGTGAAATATTTCTCACCCTTGTATACATATCCTCCGCAATACTTAGCAGTACTTTTTTTATGACGTTTCATAACGTCAACAAGTTTTGAAAAGTACCACTATACATGTCAAAATTAGAATAGTATATTGTGTAACAAGTGCACAAAAGTGCTAATTTCTCACGAGTGTGAAAAGTTGCGGCACGAGACGCCATTCACACGAGTGAGAAATTAGCATTTGCGCACGTGTTGCACACTGTACTTTTCCTACGACCACCATCCAAAACGACCACCATCCAGAAAACAAACAAACGATCGTGTTGCACACGATACTTTTTTATGAGCACTTTTTCTAACATGGCATAGCTTTTGGCGGTGAAAATTTCTGCATTTCATTTAAATAAATTACTAAAGATCGTATTTAAAGATTTATTAAATATTACAGTAGGTAACAAATTTACGTTTTAAGAAACGTATTTTAAATTTAACTTTCCTTGCATGGGATTTTTCACTTAAAATTTCTAATGAACTGTAAAATGGGAACAGTTCTGGATCTTTATCCCTGGTGTTGGTGTTTCCGACAAGTTTTCGGTTATTGTTAATAAGTCATTCGTAGCTGATGTTGAGGGAACAGGAACAGAATCAAATTTCTGTAATGATTCATCGACTCTACTAGATAACGAGATTGACAACTTGCTGCAGGTATTTATTTTGGGTATGCCTAATGTCACTTTGGCTATGCTTTATGTTACTTTTGCTATGCCTTATGTCACTTTTCCCACAACTTTTGTTGCTATGAGAAATTGCTGATTTTGCGTACTGTAACCAATGTGCAAAATAGTGTTTTGGATGGTGGTCGTAGGAAAAAATATTTTTCTTCTACGTACAATAAGCTACAGAGCGTTGATTTATCTACGATTATCACATAAGCAAATCCATGTCTTTTGAAGGACTATGCATAACGTAGCAAAACCTTATATCAAAAGTTTCAAAAAATGTGAGCAATCCATTTTTAGTATAATATACAAAATCATATGTTTGGTTTATAACGGAATAATTTCAAAATATGGAACTTAAAGACATCTACTATTTTTGTTGAAAACATTTTTTTGATATTTGTGAAACCCATATACATAAATGGAAACTTTATCGTAAGACTGGTACACTATGTATAATAGATTGTCACAAAAGTTGATCATTCTATAACTAAGGCCAACAAAGCTTATTGTACAAAATGGATGCGATTCATATACTTAATACAGCCAATTGAGTAGGTAATCTGTTACAAGTCAAGCTAAGATTGGGTATAATACCTTTTTAAATAGTTAACTCTATTATATGAATAACCATAGTAATAAATCAATTCACGTAGTGTTTGAATATCCATTAAGTTTTTAGCTGTAATAAGCAACATCTTTAAATATTAGGTACATCAAATATTGAATTCTTAAATCATTTAATCACTATATCTGTGCCAGGACCACCATGTTATATAAACATAAATTGTGAATGTATAATATATTTATATAACTTTCATACATAAGTGAAAAGAACTAACATTAATGTTATCTAAAATTAAAAGTAAGAATAGATTCGACCATTTGAACGCATTTGAAGGCAGGATGGATAATGAACTAGACAAGACAACAAACTGATTGCTGTGAAGTTCCCTTTTTTGCTATACAGATATAGATAACTATGAAGTAAAAAATGAAGTTGATGAAAAATAATAAAATTAAATAAATAAGCGTGTTTTTTATCATATTTTTGCAGACTTTATAAAAATTTAAATCAGGGGACTGTAGACCTTGTACACACTTAATAAAATAAAAAAGGAAGCTATCTTTGTACTTTAAAAACAGAAGGTAAACTGTGTAATTTTTATTAAAATCGGCAACTAAGCGGTTTCGGCTTACAAGATCATCATCATAGTTAAAATGTGTTCAACAATATAGTGCCTACAATAAAAGGGGACTGATAGTGATAATAAACTTCTTAGGTACTTTTATCTCAGGTATTGGCAAGTTTGGGTAAAGAATGCAGGTCAGGATTAAATTTGCAAAAATAATGTTTTAATAGAAACGCATATTAAAGGATATTCACAATAAAATTTAATAAAAATGTAAATATGTTAATATATCAATTCAGTTTCACTATTACTATCGTCGTCTACATTAATTATAAGGGGTTCTATGTTGATATGAAATGCCCTGTATGAATCCTCCACTTTTATAACATGGTTTATTGTTCTTTTCCAACAAGCAGTGTCTGGGACATCTATATTTTGCCGGATTAATCCAATTACAGAAGGACATAATGTAGGTATAGTATTTTGGGTCCGCACTTTGTTTTTTAGTTTTCTCCACATATTATGCTCAATCGGGTTGAATATGCAGTAGTATAGACGAAGACGAAGAACTGTATGTCCTTTGGTTACTGCAATTGTGTCACATACATATGTCTTCTGTATGTTAAATGTCCTTAGAACGTCTAAAAGCTGCGTTTTTTTATATCCTTCTTCAAAGTACATGTTGTTTTGGAGCATAAATTCCTGGATTTCCGCTTTTGTATTTGAAGGGCCTGGAACCTTCCTCAATTGGCGACTATGATAACTGGTATTGTCCATTACTATGACACTATGCGGGGGAAAATTTATACCAAGTCTCATCCAAATAGATTATTGGTCTTTGTAAAGACTTGAAATCACTTATGTATGGCAGTCAAATATTCAAAACGTCAATGCCTAATCCGTTGGGATTCCATAATAACTGGCCTTTTGTCAATTTTGCAGTACTTGAAACCTAGTTTGGATAAAAGTGTCCATAGGTTTCCAATTGATATCCTTATCTCAGTGGAGCTCCTTAGTCTTGTTTGCAATGATCTGATAGTAGGCACTAAATTTTCTTCGTACAAAGAGTAGGTAGCTCTTCTTATCACATGTTTATCACCGTCATCAGTGGTTCTGGAAACACCACTATCGTTTAGTTTTCGTCTGGGATGAATTGGCCTCGAAATGTGAACTCTCACTGATGATTCCAGTATCCCTGTCAAATCGCTGGTTTCTCTTACAGCAGGAGTAAAAGCCCAACCCTTCTGGACCAGTTTCTGATGAACATGTCTGACGATTTCTTTGGCATCAAAGGATAAAACTCGTCGTCGAACAGAAACAGTAACACAGGGCGCCGCTAATGCAGTTTCCCAAGGACGAAACATTTTTCACAAAAATTATTAAACAGCACAGACTAACTCTCACTACGGGAACACAAATATAAATGATTATACTCAACCCAAATTATACAAATACAAGAACCGATCCTGTGTGCAAATTTTGACCATAAGCAATAAACCGTTACAGACGATCGCAATAAAAGTGGTTTATTACCATCAGTCCACTTTTATTGTAGGCACTATATTGTTGAACACATTATACCTCGTCAAATAGATAAAACCTATTCAGAAGAGGGCATTACAACACATTAAAAAATATTTTAGTTATAAAACTTTGCCGAAAACCTATCGGAATAATTTATTCCTGCAAAAAGGGAATTCTATTTAAATAGAAACATTGATTTGATTTACAAACAACATATCGTGAAAAATTAGCGAAAATTTAGGCTTTAGTCTGTGTTGATTTGAAAATCAATAATTAACAAACAATTAAATGCAAACACCATTGAGACAAATATGCGAAGTAATTGATGTAACATAATTATTTTAATTTCCTAATGTTCATCCTAACAACCCTTCTGTTAATGTTAATCCCATCAATTTCGATCATACCAATCTTTATGTTTTATTTAACAGGCACTGATGTTGGTCTTTTACCAAAGTGAAAATTTTGAATAATGATTCACTCTATCTACTTGTGCTCTTGATCCATTTATGTTATACAACTCTGTAACCTCTCTCTACTGTAACCATAATATGGATTTATTACTCAACTAATTTATCTTTTTAAAATTATCTATTACACATGCAGAAAATGAACTTGCAGTGAGAGATAAAATTAAAATAAATATTGCATTAGTAACGTTTTTTTAAAATAAGTAAAATGTCAATCTAACAATTTCTATTAAATCTGGCAGTACGGTCAAGGGCATCATAATATAAGAGAAACATCTTGAACAGTTTAAAAACGAATAAAAGTTATTTTTATATTTTTGGCTCAATAAAATAAAAACATTAAGACCTAGATAACAGACATATTTATTCCAAAAGACAATTTAACACGGTTTTTTTAGTGCTAATAATTTTGACAATGACTTCGTTTTATAATATAGGCAGTTTAATTAGTACATAATGTTGAATTTTTAAATTTTATTCACCTCATTGCAACATCAATTCCTAAGTGAAATTTTATATGACATGGAATAAAATGTAGTTCTGTCATTGTAGTTGGTTTGAAGCCAAGTATAATATTGAAAATAACGATGGAGTTAGAAGCCCTCTAGTTCGTGAGAAAATGGTATTAGGAAAGCATGTTAAATTTTTAAATTATATATATTGTTTTTAATTTTTTCATTCCACAATATTTCTGGACGTACTAGAATTTATTGTTAGTTTCAACATTCGTCATACAAACTTTTAAATTAACAGAAACTCATAACTTTAAGCTACATCAATAACAAAAACAGAACACCAAAAAACATACCTAAAGTTGTCTTTTAATAAATGTGGATCCATTATTGAACGTTAAAAATACAAAGAACAAAGCGTTGAATGTTAAAAAAATTCACTAATTATCCACTGAATTCGAAAATAGAAAATTTACTAGTAAACCAAGTTACTGATTGATAAGGGTATTTGAGATTAGATAAAGAGTTATTTATGAACACGACTTTTTATTTATTTTGGATTTTTCATGATTAATGAAAATTTCCTTTGACAATAGTAGACGGTAAATTTATTTAAGATTAGAAGGAAACAAATATATAAAAAAAACTATTTAGGAGGATGAATGTCAAAATATTTATATTGAATACCTAATGAAGTAGTCAACTAGTCGATTAGTTTACCTGTTCTGAGTTTCTTCTGATTCTTCTGAAGAATTCAAAGAATTACAGTCCTGTATCCTTTGTGCCCATTTGCTCTTTACCTCCTCCTGTACCCTTTGCTTCAGTGCATTGACTCTTTGCCTTTCTTGTTCAATTACTTGTGATCCTAAAATTAAAAAATTAAATTTCATATTTATTACAATTATTATTTAAATTCACCTTGTTGACACAGATGTATGTGTCGATTACGTTCAATTTCCTTTAGAGATTCAATTGTCTTCCTCCCAAGAGAACCTTGTCCTCCTTCGTCAATGATAGGTGTATCGGAAGTTACTCTGCTTATTCTATCTATGTCGTCTTGACTAGGAAACTTCTTTTCTGTAATAATTAGGAATATGTAAGCAGTGGCGGCCACCATAAGGTAGTGCCACTGTGCCATGGCACTACCTTATTTTTGACAAAAATATGTTTTATTTTTAAATCGTCTTATATTTTTATGTTATGCATTTATTTTTATTTTTATAAATTATTTGAAATGTGGCCCACATCAAATGCAGCCACAGCTATTGGTGAGCTATTGCTATTACGTTAAGTAACGCGTGTCTTTTTGTTTTCGATAAACTTGCTTAAATATCTTATTTCCTAGTTTTTAATTTATTGTGACAATGAATAAAATTGGCGTCTTAAAAAACTCTTAATGGTTTTTCGTTAGAAGAAAAACTACAAATTAAAGAATTAGGCCGGCCGATTCCCCATTTAAAAATTGAAAAACAAAGTGGAAATGGACAAAAATCGCGGTGTCGTAAATTTAATAAAACTTTTTATAGTTTGTGGTTGTGTGGTTGCGAAGAAACTAACAACCTGTTTTGTTTTGTATGTGTTTTATTTGGAGGTGACGACACTTGGTCTAAAAAAGGCACAGACGATCTTATCCATATAAAATATGGGATAAAATTAAATCCCATGAAAAATCTAGTGCTTTTCCATGCTTGGTAAGTTAAATTCGGCTTATTGTGATGCTCTAATTAAACATAATGTACAGGCGGATAAGAATCGATACGTTTTAAATAAAATTATAAATTGCATAAGGTTTTGTGGAGCTTTTGAGTTAGCTTTAAGGGGTCAAGATGAAAAAGATAATTCGGTAAATAGATGAAGATTTAAGGACCTGGTGAATTTTAGCGCTGAATTAGACAACAACTTAAAGGTTCATATTCAAAGTTCAAAAGCTTTCAAAGGTACCTCAAAAACAACGCAAACTGAACTTCTTGAGTGCATGTTAAATGTTTATCACGAAGAAGTTAGGAAAGAAATAGAAAATGCTCCTTTTGTTGCAGTGATTGCCGATTAAACCTATACCTATTTTGACAATACCGGGAAATATTCTTTAATAACAGTTTGATTTATATACCCATGGGCTAAGTCTTAAGGGTGCAGCGTGTTCGTTTGACATTAACAATACTTTCTTTTTGCTTTCAAATTCAATCTAATTACAAGGTGTTTCTATCTTTTTCACCTTAGTTTTTGTGTAGTTTCTGTTGTTTATTCGTTAACGTATAAAAAGATAGTGGCGCCCTTAACCCTTATATACCACCAACCCTTTCTATAGTAAGCATTAACTTGGAGACGAACCACTCCTTGAGAGAGTCTCATAGCCAGGATCTCTCTTGGGAACTATTAATGTTCCACAATATATCTATCGATATTGCGAACTGACGAAAAATTGTGAACTGTTCAAAACTATCTACAAAGTAATCCTGTTGATTATTATTTAAATAGACGTCACACCTAAAGTTATACCAGTTAAATACATGTAGTGAAGTTTTAGTGCTTAACTTGTCCCCGAATATAACCTACATTATAATTTTATTCAATTTAGAATGATGGAAGTTGAACTTGTTGTTGTACAAAACGCTATCTAATATCTAACTTTTTAAAAATTAAGACAAAAAACGAACGAGTATTTTACTAAGAATAATAAAAAAAACTCTTGTTAACTTCCAAGTTTAATTGAACAAATTAGGTATAAAATTACAATTACAGCTGTTTCGCTATATAACTAGCATCGTCAGATTGACATATTCAATATGTCAATTATTATTCTTCGTAACTTCCAAAAAGTAAGGGTTAGTACAATAAATTTGAGTATTCTACTTTTGCTTTTACTTTCTTCATTTGTGAAGAATTCTTTTTTATTTTTTTGTTAGTGAGTTTTGTTTTTATTTCTTTATAAGAGATTTTATTTCTTTGTTATTGAAGATTTTATTATATTTTCAATTTGTTTGATTTTGATTTTAATCGACTCACCACACGAAACGTTTATATTGAAAAATAAAGGACGTTTCTTAATTTAACGGATTGCTAAGGACAGATTATAAAATAACGAAAAAATTGCGTTTACGACAGTTTACAATATCACGAGATATATTGTAAACTAACGGTATTTATTATCTTACGTTGACATAAATTATTTATTTCTATCGTTTTCCCAAATATCAAATATGATCATAATTAATAGACAGTTAGAGTTGCACATTTAAATACAAATACGCTTTCCATGTACTATATTATAGTGATTTGGTCGTTGAAATAACAAATTGACAGGTCTTAAAAAATACCTTCATTTTTTAAATACTTACCGATACCAATTTCGAGTATAGATTTTTCTTGGAACATTTTTTCATTAAAAGATTTCGACATGTTGTTAGTATCGTCTTGAGGAATTTTTGTATTGCTGACGATGATCGAACAACTCATGTCGGTTATTTTACCGAAGGAGATATTTGATAATCGTTTTTCAATATCTTTCGATTTATCACTATCCGTATCGCTGAACATTTCCTGTTCCGATTCGTCGTAAGAATACAAAAGCAGTTCGTTATCTATGCTTTTCAGTCTGTTTCTTATTTCTTCTAATCGCATCATACATTCCATTTTTTGTCGTTCTATGGTTTTGAATTCGTTCGCGTTCGTCTTCGAAGTATCCACCTACAAAAATATAAGTTTAGAAGTTTAATAACTAAATAAATTGATCTAAATTAAAGAAACTTACTTTCTGTTGCTCTAAATCTTCAATATTATTCTTTAAATTATCAATTCGCTTATTTAGCTCTACAATCTCTCTCTGTAGTTCTTCTCTGCTGGCCAACCAATCCGCTTCTTCTTCTAAATGATGGAATTCTAAATCTTCGAAAGCTTTTCTCTCATTATCCAGTTGCTCTTGCGCCTGAAGATAATCTTCGAAAACTTGTTCGTATTCCGAACTAGATTTTTGAGTGGTGCGTAATTTTTCTTCTACTTCGATCATATGTTCTTGAGCGACGCTCAATTTTTGTTTGCATTCTTTTTGGTCTTCTTCTTGCTTCCTTTGACAGTCTTTCATGTTTGCCTCGATCTTTTGGGACCGTTTTTGAAGTTTCTGTTTTCTCGTTTCGATTTTTTCCAATTCGAGTAACTTAGATTTGTGTTCACCCGATATTAGTGCCTTCTCCAATTCAGTCTATAAAAATAATAGAAAAACATAAATTTTATTTAACATATATAATTGAATACGTACCTCTCTTTGCAATTCTTCTTCCTGTATTTCTATTTCCGCCATTTGCCGTTTTATCCTAGAGATAACTGATAGAATGTCTTTCTTTTCTTTTCTTAATTGTTCTAATCTTTTTCTGTCTTCATCATCGTAATCGCTATATTTTGTCTTGTTAAATTTGTTAGTGCCATTGAAATCACTTACGTTTGTTGATTCAAAATCGATATTACTAACATTATTGTCTGTAGGAGACGAAATGTCCTTTGAACTATCTAATATGTTGTTAACGTCTTCAGTTGGAAATACAAACTTTGTGGGAGTCGATTTGTCGTTGGGAATATCGAATATATCGTGGTCTGGTGGAAACTCCCTGGAATTATGTAGATTTTGTTTAAGAATTTGCTCAGCTTCTCTCAGTAATATTTGTTCCGCTTCCAAGATGGCGAATTTGTTTCCGATTATCTCGCTAGTATCCTTCGCTGTTCTGAAACAAATTACTCAGTTTAATAGTAAATATTGGAATCTAAGCAACAAACATGTTATACATCCACATTTATGATAACCTAAAAGAAGAAAGGAAACAAATTATAACTAACACTGTGCTCATTCTTGATAATGTAAAGAGTGAAGGTAAAAAAAGAAGTTAAGTGGTATTACAAAATTAGTATATTAAGTTGATAAGAAGAGGATCTGCTAGAAGGTATTGGAATTACAAGGCAAAAGAATGACATCTAAAGAATACTATGAAACAAAAGAGATATTTGTTAAATACACAATTTCTATGGAAGAAAATATAATTAATTTTAAATGAAGAAAAAAATAATATACAAAAAATTTTAATAATGCTCTGAAATGAAATTGGAACAAATAATAAAACTAAAATAAATTATAAGCTATAAATAAACAATAAAAAGACAAATTAATACACTGCCTATAATAAGGAGAATAAATATATTGGTAAAGCAAAACCATAAGGGTGTTATAATGGCCAGAAGAGCTTATATGCTGTTATACAATGGTATGAAGTAAGCTTATTGAATATGTAGCTTCCCAGTTAATGGGACCAAACCTTTAGTAAGCTAGTAGTAACTGCTTCTTTTTTAACAGATAATTTAATACCATAATTATAACTCTAAATGTTTATATGAGTTTTTCCCAATATGTTTGTATACAAGCTACCAAAAGATAGGATTGCATGCAGTAAGTAAAAAATGAAAAGGCACTATATCACAACAAACCATATAAAATAACCTTAGATGCTTAGGCAAAAACTAGCTTCTAGTAACGAAATGGCAAAATTAAAAACACAGAAGGAACCATAACTTCAAACAAATGTGAATTATTACACACTGTGATAGAACGTTATGGCCCAGAGAGACAATCCAACAAGACATAGTGAAAAGCAGATTTCATGGTGAAACAAGCCATCAAAATGGGTGGCAACACCCTCATTGGTAATATTAAATCTACAGACATATCCATCAGCCTGCTGTCATATGGTAACCCTTCCAGAAATTCGAAAACCATTTATTCAAAATTTAAAGCTGCATGAGAATACCACAAGTTTTCCACTCGAAAGAGGAATCAGACTAGAAAACATGACTGAACCGAAACTCTATAACATCCCTTTAGAATATGCATTTAAACAACTAGAATGGGATCATAAATATTAAAAGCAAGAGATTAAACAATCTAATTTTTTTTCATTACTGACGGCTTACAAGAAGCCCAAAAAAAGGTTGAAAGAACTAACTACTGGCCACTGCTATGACCAATCTACTACTTGGAGGAATAAGAGAATACAGATATCTAGGCAATTACAAAAATATATGGGGACAATCACACTAGCGAATTAGTAACATGAATAGGTTCGGAGTGGATAGTGTATGGCAAATAATGCAATGTGCTTACGAATGATATCCCAATGACTGAAACTTAAAGTGTTCAACCAGTGTGTACTCCTAACATGAGATAGATATAGTAAATCTAAAGAAAACGGCTGCAGAGACTTACCGGATATTAAACAAGTTGGAGTGCCTGATATAGATACCCTTAGTTGACATATGAGTAAGCCATAAAGAGGATTTTAGGAAGAGATTTTATAATGAGTATTTAAGTCAGCTCTTGATTCGACCAAAGAAAATCAACCCACTAGAAATAAGATAAGGTGATGTTGTACTAGTTTGCAATGACTGTACAAAACGTTTTAATTAGCTTCTAGCTAGATTTTCCTGGAAAAGATAGCAAAATTCGAGAAGTTCAGCTAAGAACTACTAAAGAAATTAAAATTTAATTTAAAATTTGTTTCCATTAGAAGTCAACTCTACTAAATCAAAAGAGCTACAACAGAAAGCAGAGCAAGTTAAAAACACATAGGCCGCGTTAAGACAAAAGAAACTAAAGAAGCAAAGTCAGAAAAAGAGAATTATGTTACTAGATATATTCATAAAATTCAACCTCCCAAGATATTTTAGAATTTTAAGATATTTTTCCATTTTTTTCAAAAAGGTGTGAGAATATTAAAAATGACGGTTTTAGATAAATTTTGCCACTGTTTATTTACTATTTTGAAAGAGTACTACATGATTAGAGCTTCTCGAAGACTATAAATACTTGTTATTGTCATTATTATATTTTTTATGTTGTCTTGCTAATTTTCTAATATAATGTTTTCCCTATTTGTCCAGTTTTTTGACGGAAGATCTTTAATGCGTAATATTTGATCCTTTCCTTATATTAAAAACGAACAGAAGACAACAATTAATAGTTAGACAAAAAAGAAGTAAGTGATAATAACTTTTGTATATCTCAATTGGAGTCTTGAATTTGCTAACTTGGAATTCAATATGGATTGAAACATTCTAAAACTTTCCCTTCTTCATTCATATAGTTAATGTAAAATCAATACATTTTCTTTAACTGTAGAGTACTATAAATAGAGAATACAAAAATAAATAATTAAACAAATTATTTAATTAAAGATACAAGCAAAAGAAAATAAAATAATAGGCAGTTCTAGTTGATATAAAATGATTATGAATATACAACAAAATCAATCTAAGAAGAATTAGAAGAAAAAAAATATATTTAAACATTTAATTATAATAAAAATTGTGTCAGTGTAATAAATAAAAGCACTATAAATATTTGTGGATTAATTTAAATATTACGTATGCACATATTGTATGTTATCGGTGATATAAGGAAAAAATATTCTTCCTAGAAAAAATTATGTATATCTTTATTGTTTGTATGGAGATTAGATAAACCAGTCATAAATTAACAGGTGATGACTTGTACTATATTTAACAGGAGAAACGTTCTATTTTCACATTGTTTGTTCATAAACTACACTACAGAAATTGAGCAAGGTTTACATTTTACTCGAATTAACTTACTGATCTTTATTTGATGTCACGAAAGTTTTTATTCTAGTTCTAGGTG
The DNA here is from genome assembly GCA_035357415.1 of Ophraella communa. Lineage (NCBI taxonomy): Eukaryota > Metazoa > Arthropoda > Insecta > Coleoptera > Chrysomelidae > Ophraella > Ophraella communa. The sequence continues at coordinate 27,768,628 of CM068991.1, read as the reverse complement.
ATGGTGGATACGGCCCTGGCGGATTGTGTTGCACATAAACGTTTTCGTACGGGCTTTTTCGCTCGATGTTTCGAAACTCTTGTTCTGTCGTAGCCAACAGGTCTACATTTTCATAGTTTACGCCGTTGGGAGGACTGTAAGTTAACTTCACGTTCTCGTAGTTGTGTTGGTTGGATTGTTTCATTAGTTCATTATGTAGGATATCTAAAGGAGATGGAGGTGGTGTCGAACTGTAACTTGGAGACGGCGGGCCGTATTGTCCCCTCTTTTCTCTCGGAAGCGAACCGTTCGTTTTAATCCTGTAAAATACAAATAACTTATTTTTCCAATAAAGGTTTTATAACTATAAACTTACCTGTTAGGTGTCATCGGTTTGCTCTTCTCACATTGCTGTTTCTCGTATTCGGCACACATATTCAATATTTCCTCCAACCTTTGTTGTTCGGCTTTTTCTATTTCCTGTTCTTTGATTCTATCTTGTTGTGCCTACGATAAAACCATTAAGAAAATAAACCGATAGCAAAATTGAAAACATCATGATAATACAGTACAATATTAGAAAAGTTACAGTCTTATACTGTTACTGATTTAAACAAATTCATATCGGTTCAGATATCCAGTGAAATAAATATTTACACATAGATAAAAACCGGTATAAAAAATTGGTTTGTTTAATAAACAATATTGCAGGTATCTGTTGATGTTTTACTTGAACATGTTTACATTTTTAGCACATAGATGGCGCTACTGGTATTAATTTTATCAAAAAGATTTAACGTTTTTTAGTTAATTTAAATAAAGTAAATTTACCTGCAGTAATAAAGAATCTTACTTGATTTCTTTTTATTTCGGCATCGTACTTCCTACGTTCAAGTTCCTCATAACCTTCGTAACTGAAATCGGCCAGTTCGCCCAAAGATCCACTTCTTCTGTGATCGATTTTGGGTCCGTTATGAACGGGGTTAGGAGTAACACTTCTAAAAAAATTCGGATTTCTATTAAAGTTCGGAGAAGGTGTCGTCACTCTACTGACATTTATATTTTTACTTGCACTAGAAGTCTTATTATTTAACTCGTTGTTATCGAAATTGACGCTCTGGTTTTTAGGTATGCAACCGTTTTCGAATATAATTACTCTATTGTTAATGTTTTTCGTTTCGTTGACTGTCACGTTGACGTATTGACTCTGATGAGATTTCTTCGAGAAGGTCTGTTGCGTTTGGGTTTTGCCTGGTAGTTTTTCGTTGCTGTTAAGTTCGGCATAGTTTAGGGCGCTTTGTGGTAAATTTTTTGCAAAGCTTGTTAGATCTGGGGGAGCTCTACCTACAAAAAAATAGAATTGATTGTTAATGTCATATTTACTTACTCACTATAATTTATAATCAATTAAATAATTTCATTTAATCAGCCCAGCTCGGTTTCATGCTTCGAAGATCTATAGTTTAATATCTAGTTGTTATTACACAATACATTACCGAGATAATTGATAATAAGAAACAAGTTGATGTGATATTCACTGATTTTTCCAAGGCTCTTGATAGGATAAATCATATTGTACTATTAATATACTGTACTGAATTAATTAACACATACTTATATAATAAAAAGCTATATGTTGCTTATTATGACAATTCAGTGAGAATTTACCATCCAACATCAGGTGGAGCTCTGATTTTTTCTACTCCATTTATAAATGATCTCTCAATTGTTTTTAATTATCAAATCAATCAATCAATCATCAACTTTTATTTAAGTATAACAACTCAGATACTTGATCTTGGTATAACATTTGACTCCCAAGTTGAAATTTGCTGATTTATTACTAGGAATTGTAAAAACCTTTTCAAATATTAAAAAGTATATTTTAAGAGCACTAAACAAATGAATTTGCACCAAAACTTCCACTATTTTATTAGCAACATTGACTTTTTCTTCTATGACAATTTAGAAATTATTTTATCCTTAGTTTGGTAGATTGAACTTACATTTTGTTTTATGAGACAATTATCTGATGTTAATTAAGTAGTGTTAAGTATATACTAAGCATTTAAGTAATACTACATAACAATATTAAAGCCTAGATATTATTAACAAACAATTTAATAGTGAAGAACTTTCATGATCATCTGTGGAAGTCGAAGTTTTGCTGCAAAATTATTTGTTTAATGTTCTTAATATGCTTGTAGTAAGGGTTAGTACAATAAATTTAACTACTTTAGACTGGTCAGATTAAAACTGGAACATTTATATATAGTTTTTTAAACCGTCACTATCAAATTCATGTGGGATCTAGTGAAAAAGTTCAACGAAGCTTTCTATGTTTCTAGCTAGTCGATTAGACGAAGTTTATCCTAACATAGAATTTGATCAAGTTTAAATTTTCTCTATAAGGTATTGCATACTGGGACCAATGCCCCAAATTTGCAAATCAACTTAAATTTTTGGTTCCTAGATTTTACTCTCGGCAAGTTAATATATTTTACACTGATAAGGCAAAAATCAATATACTCTCTAGCTACGCTACTCGTATGTCTAAAATATGCAGAAACTATAGGTAACCATTCATTAGCTAGTCTATGGGGAAAATCTAATCAGAACTTATATTTTAACTTATTTCTTAGACAAAATACTGCCTAATTTGTGTTATTTCTAATAACTACTTTTGCTGCTCATTATTTTTGACTTGATGATATTTGCGTTTTTTATTATAACTATTTTATCTAATCTAATTATGTGGTCCTGTAAGAATAAGAGTTGTAAGTAACTTTTTCTACGCCCGGCGGAGTACTCCTAAATTCATCACTTTCACTACTAACAGAAATTGTATAATATGTTGTCGACATTAAGGGGCATTACTCATTTAATCTAAAAGGTATTTCAATAATACTAATAGCTTTTTTATGTTTTTTATTTGGCTAAAAATATGTAAATAGATCAAATAAAGTAGTAAGTAGATTAAAATTTCATTGCAATTTGAATAAACTAAGAAATTTAAGTTTTTTATCTAAACGTGTATGTTATGAGATCTCATTACGTACATGTTATTGTTAAATGTCACTGTGTGATTTTTGACATTTACAGATATATGGGCGTAGAAAAATGGACTTTTTCTGTTACAAATTTTATAAAATAAAAAATAAAAACAACCATATTATATTACTGACCTATGACATCTTTGACGGGAGTATTGACGGTTGCGACATTGGATGGAAACACTTTTGGAGAAATGGATTTTTTGTAATTTTGAGCTGCTAGATATTCAAATTTCGACACTTTAGTCATGATGCTCGAAGGCGGTTCGTCACTACCACTATCCGAAAGAGATTCTCTGGGACTTTTTCGAGGCGCTACGGGAGGTTTTTTGTTGAATTTACTCATGAAGGAATTGTCAGGCTCAAAATTTATTGGAGCCATCGATATTCTAGGATTAGGTAGCACCGATTTCATAAGTTTTGCTTCGGCCGGGTGATTAAATCGCATGTAGTTGGATCTGCCGAACGTCAACATGCAACCTAAACAAAAATAATAAATATCACATTTTAAAAACCAAAAAAAACTTATTTATGTAACTATAGAGCGGGTCACAGTTATTATGCAGCGTGGCCGGCATAGGCCAATGTAAATCTTATGGGCGAATATTCAACACTGTTGCCGCTTTGGTTACCTTGGTTTCCTTTAAACGCGTAAAATTTATCTAAAAGCATAATTATAAATATTCTTAATTACTCACTAAACGATTTTCAAATGAATAATTTAGTCAACATTTAAATCATAATAGTAACACAATGGCAAGTTATATTCCCGCGCCAGTTGGAACCAAATTCGTAGAACAAAACAAGAGAAGCTACCAAACCAGGTATATCAAAAATTTATTTAAGATAAAGGAGCTTAAATGTAAACATAATATAAGTACCGTTCTTCAAACTGTTAGTCATAAACCCTGCGTTACAAAACAAATATTTACACCCTGATTAAAATCAATCATATTAATTATCATTAATCAAAAACTGGAAAATATGTTATACTTTGCAAGGTGGGATCTACATTGTAAAGTGCTTTTCGTGATGATAATTATTTATGGCCGTTTTCACCAGTTTCCATCAACATTTAATCAACACTTTACAGGACAGACTGGTTAAAACGGGCATCTAGCGGCGACAGCAAAAGTCAAAAATTCAAAACCAAATAAGCGTTTTATAGTGCAAATTATGCCCTTTCATATGAGCCTAAGTTTGCTAAAATCGGTCAAAAGAAACGGGAGAAATCTTGGTTTGTTTATAAAAAAAATTGAACTTTCCCCACCGCTTTATTTTGATAGATAGAACAAAATGTTTTAGACAAAAAATATGGGGAAATGGTGAGTAAATATGAAAATGATATCATCGATATACTTTTATTATGCAAAATTCTATACAAATCCCATTTTTCTACTTGGTGTTGGTTGTTACGCCCTCTAACGGACGTTTGACAAACTCGAAAATAATTTACAGCAATTTCTCTTGGCGACTTTTATCATGATTTTTTTCTCAAATATATACGACCAATGTTATGAGATATGGCCGCTCGCTACCCTTAACTGATCACCCTGTATTTAATTCTATAGAAATAAATTGTGAATATTACTTTTTATAATGTTAAATTAAGTATTTTATTATAATTATTAAATATTTTGTTTTATTTAAATCGTTGACATCTCTGGAAATTTAAGTATTAATAAAAAGAAATTAAATTTCCCGCTAGTTTTATTTAAACAACCCGCCAGCTTTTAGTTCGTATTTTAATTCGAAGGGTGCGCTAAGTTTGGTTTATTTAACTACTATGGGCGAGCACTCTATTCGCGATTTCGACGACCGTTGAGGGCGCTAAGAAACGTAAACAAATATGGAGGCTTGTGAGTAATCTTTTTGTTTGAGGTGTCGAACTTAGTGGTTGAGTTGTGTGTTTTAATTGTTTGGTGGTAATTTTACAAATACAAATAAAAGAATCAAACATCAAACTCCACATAACCATCCAAAATAAAATTAAAAATAATTTGCGATTACTCACAAAGTAGGTTTATTATTTATCCTCCAGAGGGCGTCTAGACTTTCGAAAAGGCGAATAGTATTGGTGATTGGCGGATTGCACGTGAGGTGCTCATCCTACATTTGATTGACTTCCACAGCCTTGGTCAGGTGTCAAAAGTTTTCGCGTTCTTGACGGTAAATAAACGACCATAAGGTACCATAAATATATAGTGTTGCGGTTTACTCTCTTCCAAACATTTTGAAACTAATCCTTGTATATAGATTCAAGTAAATAGACAAACATACCTATCAATTAAGTTTAAAGCATATTTTTAATTTCAAGCTCACTATCAATAAGCGGTTCTTTTTCAGACAATACTTTTAGTTGTCCCTTTTAAGGTCTTGTAAAACTTTTAATTCATTGCTTTTAGTTATCAAAACATATCCATCATCATTTTAATACGTTCGGTTTTAATTGCATTAAGATCGATATTTTTAATTACAAGTGGTTGAATAAGTACTTATATAGAATAAATCAGTACCTTAATATAAACAAAGTAATCGCTTTTAATAGTATATTAAACAAAGCATTTCTTATGGCTTTCTCTTATGACATCAGTTCAAGTTTAAAAAGGACGAATTGTTTATAATATATTTTATATTTTGCCATTTTATCATTATTTAAATTAATTTATTATTTGTGTGTAAATTACGGAAATTTTGATTCTAAAAAGTATGTTGGTAGCACTGTGTAATTTATAACATTTGCCAGTTTTGAAATTTAAATTAGGTATCAAATGTTAATGTTTAAAAATATTTTAAAATGAATAATACGCCAATAATAATATATAAGTAAAAGATGATATTCATAAACACTTTCTTAAAGAACAATATAAAGTTAATAAATTGCTATTAGCCACAAATGTCATTGTCAATAGTCTTGTCATTAGATACTTCACTCATGTTCCCAACCATTTAAAACAAAAATTTGCGTGCGTAAAACTTACGATACGGAAATGCGTTTTATGAAAGTGCAAAATATAAAAAATTTATTTATAAACAAAAGTCGCAACTTAACGTTTAAATCAATGTAAATCTCATTATTGTTTTAATTACATTTTTTGAGTCACGCGTTTCTAATTTAAAAGGGATTTGGTAGTAAAACGTTTACCAATACACATTAACATTAATATTTACCTTGAGATAATCTCGTTGGGGTCGTAACCCTCACCCCATCAATAGAAAGATATTCGGATAAAGGGTATATAGTGACTATTCCCTCGCTGTTTTCAATGTGGCAGTGCAAAGATAGAACTCCTGTTCCTTGGATTGGTATATCAACTCCCGAACCGCTTCCCACTGTAACTCGACCTTGAAAAAAAAAACAATAATAAATTAAAAATAAAAAGTCGCAATAATGAAATAATTTAATATTATTTAAACTGTTTACTTCAAACAAAAACAAGTTATGTCATAACAATACTTATTTCACTTAATTAATTGGAAAGTATTTGTTGATTCTGAAGACGAAACACGCGCAGACGACGTCACTTGCTTGTGTGTTTTGAAATAAACTGGATGCTTTTATTAACAACTTAGGTACAAGCATTTTCATTATTAAACAAGTCGTATAGACCAAACAAATAGTTTTTGTGTACCTAATCTGGTTATTGATTATTGTGATTAAAAATATTTTCACATAAATGATGAAATTTTCTTTTAACCGTTTGCAAAAAAATTGTGAATGTAAAAACAACTAGAGAATTCAAAAAAGTCTACTTTTTTGACAAATAACCAGAGACGGACGTTAGAATATTTAATTAAAAGCGAAACTACAATTTTAGTATTATTTATTAAATTTATTTATCAACTTAAATCCAAACAAAATTGGTATGAATGAATGCATATTTTTTTGTCAGTTTGTTAAAATGAAGGGTGTGCTTTGAGGACTTGCTTGAAAGTTATGGGGAAGATAATTTTTAATTTTTCATCAAAAAGTGAAAAACGGTGTGTATTTGAAAAACTTGCAATATATCGCCTTTCACATATCATAGGACTTTTGTAAAATCTAGGGTAAAACATCAAGAAAATAACATCTAGCTTATTTTCAACACTCCACAATCACTTCCAATCCCTTAAAACATTTTTTTACTTACATTTTTATTTTGAATTAGTTTAAATATTTAGTATTTTTTCAACTATATCATTAGGATTTTGTTTAATTATATCCTCTTACGCTAACCTAAAAAATATTTTTTCCTTAACCTTGGTTTTGCTGATATAAAAATTAAATATGTTTATTATTTGTTTCTTTAGCTTTAAAACTTTAAAAATAAACTTAAAGTTTTATCCCATAATGTTTATAAATAATTATTCTGTGATTTTAAAAATCTAATTCCGATCGTATTGGTCGTAGACAGACCTTTTTTTTAAATATACGTTTTTTAACTAGCTTTGGAATGCAAATGTTTAAAATTTTAATTTTTTTTACAAATATGGTTTCTAAAGACTTACCGAAGATAATAACACCAGAATGGATAATACAGTAATTAATTAGCCAGCTGAAAAAAAGGTTTTATTTATAAAATTTGATGATTTTACAAAAGGCCTATTCCGAGGAAAATTTTGGAAAATTTTTAATGGTTATTTTAAAAGTTATTAGCAATCGTAAAAAACGGCCTTTTCCACTTCATTTAGCCATAATTTACCTGGTCGCAAATCGATTGTATAGACATAGACCAATATCAAATGTAAAAGGCGCTAACAGATTGCAGAATAGATAACCGCAGAACACACTCATCAAGCATATATTATACCCAAATGCCACGGCAAGCATACAACTGCATGAAGAGACCCAGACATTCTGAGTATAGAAAGAGGCGTCCGCCAAGGTGATCCTATTTCACCAAAGCAGTTCACGATCCTGCTTCAATACATGCTGAAAGAAGTTAACTGCGAAAGTATGGGAGTTAATATTAATGGCGAAAGACTAAACTATCTGAGATTTGCGGATGATGTAGTCTTGTATGTATGTAAAGAGTTAGGGGTGATAATTACACTGCAACTTACAGGATCTATTGTGTCCTCCCTTACTTGCCCTTACATGCTCATAGGTATCTGGCCCTAGAATTCCGTAAGACAAGTCATTCCGAGAGTATGTGTATTAAGGTTTCGTCCTCTTCCTCAAAGAATTTGCACTTTGCTTCTTCTGCTAGCCCTAGTTTCTTCATGGGACTTCTTAACCGCTGATTCCAGTACGTGGACTTTTCTCCCTCCATTTATTTTCTTATTTTCTTATCAAGATGGTTCTGGTCCCAGATGTGGGGTTTCGGCTCCTTTTTGTCAGCTTATCTGCTGCTTCATTCCCTTTTATTTCTATGTGTCCTGGGACCCACAACTTTGTGATGAATTTTCTCACAAAGTTGAATTTCTTTGGCATATCATCTTGGGGTATTTCCTAAGTTTGATCAAATTAAAGTGATCGAGGTTTTTACTTGATATTTCCTTCTTTGATCATTCTGTTTATTTTCTACCTTACATTTTCAAGTTGAATGTGCAGTGGGGTCCAATTTAAAATCACTTCCATTGCAGCAGGGGAGCAAGTTCCCATGTACAGGCTAGTCTTTGAATATTCCAGAAGTTTTTCCTCGTAGTACTCAGATTAGCTTTTATGCATGATCTAGTCTTGATTACAGACAGACTTAACCATGCCATCAAAATCAGACAGACTTGCCAATGCCATCAAAATGCTACATGACCTAAATGAGATCTTAGAAACTATGGGATTAAAGATCAAAATTGAAAACACACAAATATGACCAGGACCAGCCTTGTTATCGATGAAGACATTTAGATCAACAACGTAAAAATGGAGGGAATAACGTCTTTTAAATACTTGGGACATGAAATCCGTTTCAGCAAGGATAACCAAACCTGCGAACTTCCCTGAAGAATTGGTCTGACATGGACAGCGTTTGGAAAACTCCCAATGTATTTGAAGAAAAAGGTTTTTAACCAATGTGTCCCTCTGGTTTTGACTTACGCTGCTGAAATGCTAAAAAAGCAACACGGGATACACAAAGATGGCGAAACTTAAGGGATGCCTATGTCTAGCAGGCTGAATGATGATTGTCGCAAATGAAAAACTAATCAGAGACTCCCTTCATACTTACTTTCCCTACCCACAACCCAGTAGGTACTTTTTCAATTTTTTTGATTATTTTTCACCTTCATTTGTTGGTCTTTTACACGATTCATAAAACCGATATATACAGGGTGAGTCATAACTATTGGGACATAGACTAAGGACAGGTTATTTGGACCAAAATATGGCTATTGGGCCAAATATGCCTTAATATAATATTGCTGAGAAAAAAGATACAGGGTGTTAAAGTTAATTTCTGTTTTTCGTTTTTTGCTAATAGTGTCCCAGTATATTTATAAATTGATATCAGAGGCATAATCTTAGACAAGAAATAGTATTTTATTTACAATTTTACGTTTTGTCATAGAGGGCGCCACGTGGATCATTCCTAATGATCAAATTGAGTCTAAACTTTTTCTGATGAAATTTTTTAGTAATTTTTATTAGAAAATATGACGTAAACATCATTTTTACGTAAAATTGGTACTCTTGTTTAAACATGATAATTTCAACCGTTTTCGATAAAAACGCAGTCGAACTGCTTAGAGTCTTAAAAAAGGATTTCAAATATTAATTCATTTATGAAAAGTATGCTTTGGACTGTCAGATAATTGTTGTTGGTAAATGTCATTTGTTCAGAGTAAATTATTTTTGATGTGACAGTGTAGTGCAATATTGCATTTTTTAAAAGTAATCATTACTTTTTTTGATTGAAATGCCTCGTCACAATCATTTTACTAATGAAGAAATGCGAAATATGATTTGCGTATACCCACAAGAAAATTTTTGCGGTCGCTCGGCAGCCAGAAGGTATGGAATGTTATACGCAAACAGAAGGCAACCAAATCACAAAACTTTTGCAAGATTATATCGTAGTTTAGGTGAAACTGGGTCATTTCACACTAAAAATCGGGGTGGTCGACCGAAACAAATCACACCTAATCAAGAAGATGAACTTTTAGTTCGAGTAGATGAAAATCCTGAAATAAGTTTACGACATCTATCAGCAGCAACAGGAGTAAGTCAGTCGTCTATAATTAGAATTCTAAAAAAAGAGAACCTCCATCCTTATCACTTCACTCCTGTTCAAAATTTACTTCCAACAGATCTTCCACGACGGTTACAGTTTTGCCAACGTATTCTGAATAAACATCGCAATGACAGACACTTTATTAAGAATATTATGTTCACCGACGAAGCAACTTTTACCAGACGAGGGGTTTTTAATTGGCGAAATAGTCATTATTGGGAAGAAGAAAACCCGCATGCTATTAAAGCTAGACATTTTCAGCATGAGTTTAAATTGAATATTTGGTGTGGCATTATAGGCGACCAATTACTAGGGCCTTATGTTCTTCCTCCGAATTTAAATGGAGATTCTTATTTATTCTTTTTGGAAAATACTCTTAGTGATATTTTAGATGATCTGTCACTGGATGTAAGAAGAAAAATGCTGTTAGAAATCATCTTAATGACGTATTTCCTCAACGATGGATTGGCAGAGGCAGTGATTTTCAATGGCCACCAAGAAGTCCTGAGTACAACCCGCTAGATTTTTATTTTTAGGGACATATGAAGTCCTTAGTTTATGCCAATGAAATTAATACACGAGACGAACTTTGGAGATACATTCAAAATGCAGCTAATCTTATAAGGGGACAGAATAACATTTTTTTAACGTCCGAAAATCCTTTATAAAAAGAATTAGAAAAGGCATAGAAATCGGAGGAGACCATGTATAACATTTAGTTTGAGTTTTTGTGAGTTCTTTTAAGTTAAAGTGTGTTTAGTTTTGATTTATCGTCAAAACGGAAACCTTACGTTAGTTGCAACTTTGTTTATTAGTTTGGTATTTGATAGTGGAATTGTAAATAAAATACTATTTCTTGTCTAAGATTATGCCTCTGTGCCAATTTTGATATCAATTTATAAATATACAGGGAAACTATTAGCAAAAAACGAAAAACAAAAATTAACTTTAACACCCTGTATCTTTTTTCTCAGCAACATTATATAAAGGCATATGTCTATGTCCCAATAGTTATGACTCACCCTGTATATAAACAAAAAAAAATACAGTATTCAGAAAAAAAGGTTTTCGAAAACGTTCGTAAATTTTAAAATAGCTTCACAGTCACTTTAGCAAAAAAAAATAAAATAACCATCAAAAACAGGTTTCATTTCTACTATAAATTATATGTCATGGTTGTTATGTTCTACGATCGACAAATTCCTAATAATTATGTTGATGTTAATGAAGACGTTATGGAAATATTTGGACTGTTACTAAGTTACGGTTACACAATCCTCTAAATTAATCAGTTACAATTTTAATTGCCTCTCCGACCGTATTTGGCAATCCTGGGTAATAAAATTTATTAGATTACTTCCTGCGCCTAGTACGTCTAAATAAATATTTAGAATAATTTGATTTTTCCCAGCTACTAACAAAGTTGACAATTTCTTTATTTTCCATCATCTTAATTGCCCATAACTTCTAAATGGTTTGATAGAAACATGCGGTTTTCACCAAATTGTTCATTTCAGCAAAACTTTTGTTTATAAAAAGTTTTACATATCTTTCAGTGCAACATTTATAATCGAGGTAACCCAAAAGAACCTGAAGACGTCGTCGGGAGAGCCGGGAAGAGTGTTCTTTTCTGCATAAGCGATGTGATGTATGACCGAGCAATTAACTTTTAAAATGAGAGGTGCAAAGTAATACTTAATCACAAAACATAAAAACATATAAATTTGTAAAAGACTTGTGCAACATATCTTGGGTAATGCTGTTTAATGCAAGATGAATAATATTAATTTTATTGTACTAACCCTTACTTTTTGGAAGTCCACCTTATTAAGAATAATAAAAAAACTCTTCGTTTTTAACGTAACTCCCAAGTTTAATTAAAAAAATTAGATTTTATATCACAATGACAGCCGATTAGCATCGTCAGATTGACATATTGAAGTTTCTATTTGTTTAAAACAAATATGTCAATCTGACGATGCTAGTTGTCTAGCGAAACGGCTGTCATTGAGTTTAAAAAAGCATTTTTTTAAATAAATAGTGGAAGTTTTGTTAAAACGAAGAGTTTTTTATTATTCTTAATAAGATGGACTTCCAAAAAGTAAGGGTTAGTACCATCAATATTTAAGTTACATTACATTCGTTAAAAACGAAGAGTTTTTTATTATTCTTAATATTCTGAATAGTATTAATTTGTCAAAATTTTGTGATGTAGTACGCTTAAATTTTTCCTAACCCAACACAAAAAAAAAACAGGAAGTTAGGTCACATGAATTAGAAGCACATTCTACTGGACTACTTCTGCCAATCCAGTTGTCAATAAATTTAATGGAAACAGAGTTTCTAGTTATTAACATATTTTTAAAATACTATTTTTAACATCGATTGGTCATTGTCATTGGTTAATAATAAATCAAAATTCGATATAAGTTATTTCACGTTACAATATACCCAAAAAAATAAAATAAGCAAATTTTTCATGAAAAAAAACAGTTCCAATAAAACAGAAAAATGTTAAATCATTTACTGCGCAGATCATAAAGTCCTTTCACGAAAATTAATATCGTGTGGATCCACCTCTAGCTTGCCTAGTACTGTCACTCTATTTGTCATGGTCCTTATTAAATTATTAATAAATTGCTGAAGTATGTTTTACCGAATTTTCTGCAAGGCATTGGCGAACTGTTCTAGAATTATGGGGGACTGTTCGATTCGGTTTAATTGTCTAGACATTTTGACCCAGACATAATCAATGCAATTCATATCGGGTGAACATAGTGGCCAATTCATTCTCATAAAACCGTCATATTCAATTTATCACACGCCTCTCCATACGCAAACTGAGCCACCACCAAAAAGAGTGGTTGGCGCCATCAAACGTTCATTGTATCGCAAACAATTTGCTATAAAAAGAGTTTTCTGATGGCATGAAACGTATATTTAAAATATTATTTTTGTACGTAATTCTCTGAAATTTAAAAAATATCCACTTTAATTGTTGAGTAGTGTAGTATTCAATGGAGTATATATTTAATTTATATTTTTAATACACCTTGAGAATTTCTAATTGCTACAATTGATAACTTTTACTTTGGGAAAAAAGAAATTATTGTCACAATGGAATACAACAACATATAATACAAACTGCAAAAGAAAAAGTAATTTGGAAGCAAATATAAAATTTACTGGTATTTTATGAAGAGCCATAATACACCCCTAACAACAATTAATGATTGATCTATTTTATTCAACAAGTTACAAATCCATTATAATATCTCATGATTTTTTTTTGTAAAGTGCGACAGCATGTCCAATTGTAATATTTTTACTTTATCGAAATATACATTTTCAAATTCAAATGGCTTGCATTGAATTCATTATAAGGATGGCCTATTTATTGTGTATAACCACTCACGGTTTAAATAATAATAAATTTGAAATCATTCAAACAGTTGTCCACGCCCACATCTTTAATGTTACACAGAGAGGGATGATATTGAGTGAGTGTGTATTTTTAGTATACCTTTGGTATATCTCTTTCGGAGATAATCACAATATTATGTTTTTGAGTGTTCGTTGCACCCCCTAGCAGACGATTTTCAAACTTGACAAATATTTTCAGCAATTTTTCATGATCGATTTTGTTATAATTTTTTTTTCTTTATGTTGTAATAAACTACATCGCAGACCTTAGTGGGACACCCGGTATATAAAATTTTATTACAATTAGTTTATTCGTTTATTTTTAATGATTTTTTAAAACAATTAAACACCCCCTTAACATAAGCCAATAAGTTTAATATAAAAAAAGCATTGATCTTATAAATGTTTTTTCCAATTTTTGTTTAAATCTGATATCTATCTATTTCTTTTTTTAAAAACAATTATTTCGGAACAACACCACAGAACTGGTTACGCTACCACCTCTTCCAGAGGGTTTTTTCTTATTATTTTTTATTCCTTAGTGAAGTAAGTAATAATTGTAGGCGTTTTAAAAATTGTCACTCCTATCTTGTTGAAACAGGGTGTTTTTATAACTTCGGTAGGTAAAGGAAATTCACATTTAACATGTATATGCTATTCTAAAGCCGACTTTACTTATAGGGTATCATTACTAAAACTCTTAGGTGAATATTAAAAAATTGTAATAATTTAAGTAATAATTATAGAAATAATTTAAATCTCATACTAATTAAACTGTCTTTTACTTTAAAACAATATAAAATATTTCTCTATTCCTTTAAAACTTATTATATTTATTCTAAATACAAATGTAAATACAAGAAAATACATATTTGACAGTAGCCAAAGCCACAATTGTGATCTGCTGTTTGTCAAAAAATTATCCAACAATAAACATTTCTTTTAGAAATAGAAACATAAAGTTTCCAAGGTTCTTACGTTAATTGGCACCTGTTATGCAAAATCCATCCAACCCACAAATAAAGAATTCTGAGTTAATAACCTTCAAAGTTTTATTCATATAAATAATATCTAATCTATTTTATAAAATTTTTTATAAGCTTATGCTAAGTAATAATATCTAACATTTCGAATATGTATATATGGACGCCAATAAGCAATACCATGTTAACCCACAAGTCAGCCATTTTGAGAAAAACGATGGTAAAGTTTCAGATAACATATTTGCAAAATCCGAAATGACACTAAATTGATATTTTGTTAAAATAAATATTGTATGGCACATAACACTCTTTTGAAAAACGTTCCTTATCAAGAGAAGATTCCAGTTTGTGTACCTACATATATAATATCTGTTTTCGATTTTTTGTGGGTTAACATGGTATTGCGTAGCTGCGTCCATATATAAAAAGTTGTATTAAACCAGAATTTTTGGGGTAAACGGCAATGTTTTTTAAGAAAACTCTTTTACTTGTTTTCCAAGCTTTCGAAATACATTTATTTCATTTTCAAGGAATAAGTGCGAGTTAAAACAAAATTGGTGTTAACAACTTGGTAAATATAACATAAAAAAACTATTTTAACTTTAATTTGGAATTTAAAAAAAATTTTAAGTCAAATTATTTATAAAACAAAATAACGTCATAAAATTAATAAACAACTTAATTGCTTACGATAAAATTTAATAATAAAAGAGTAGAAAATAATAGGTTATAATTTGATTTCTTCTTTTATAAAAAATGTGAATTTTGATTAAAATTTACTAAATATTTAATTGTTCTATGATAAAAAATAACGATATCTTATTCTTTTTATAATTTTGAATTAAGCTTCTAAAATGTCATTTAAAAATCAAAAAATAAAAATGTCAAATAGATGTCATTAAAAAACATTGCCGTTTACCCCAAAAATTCTGGTTTAATACCTATTAGTCGGCAAATAACAGAAATTTAATTAAAAAGTTGTATATATATTTTCCTCAAAAAACTAGGGATTTTGTGGGTTGGTTGCTTTTTGCATTTTAGAAAATAAAGGTAAATTCTAGAACGTAAAATCTTTATTTTGCCAAAATAGTGAAAATCATAGAAAAGAAATATAATAGTCAAACATATTTTTATTCTGTTTTATCAACACCAAAGTCTAGAGGGTTTACGTCAAATCCATCTACATCCTTAACGATCCTGTTATCAGCATTTAGGTTAATATAAAAATCTTTAGCATCAGCTGGTATAATTTGAAGCATCTCGTTTATATTCTGCAGCTTTGGTACTGAAATCGGCTTTCGTTCAGGCCACAATGGGACGAGATTTTTAAAAATAGAATCAGCAGTAAGTGGTCTGCCTCGTATATTTTTCTTTATATTTATTTTTTGGTAGTGATTGGTAAAATTAGGTATGTTGCTTCAACAAGATGCAACAAGATACAAGCTTTACAGATTTTATGTATAAGCAATTTACTTTCTTATTCGTATCAGTTTGTTTTCGGTTCACATTGTTTTTTTCGATTTGCTTAACTCTGAAAAAATCCCGGGAAATCATTTTTGTGACAACGAGTGGCTGTATCCTTTGACAACTCTTCATTACTGCTATGTAGTCGTCTGGTGTATAAAGTCGCTGCTGGTTTTTTAGAGCGCACTCAATACGACTAAAATCCGAATCATTTGGAAGAAAACTATGCCCCGAAGTTAAAAAATTAATAGTTATAGTTTCAAGGTTGGCAGTTTGTTGCAGAATACTTTTCAGCATCAAAGTTAGCTAAACATTTCTATTCTGCCCGCCGCATGCGTCACTCCACAAAAGAAGATGTTTTATTGTTGCTGTGTATTCCTGCATTATACACCCAAAGTTGCCTTTTATAGAAGTTTGTAGGAATGCGTGGTAGAGGCGAAGTCTTCTCTAAATCGAAGGTTAAGCATTCAATTTCTTCACATTGCTTCTCTGTTTCAAAATCTTGTCTACGGAGCCTTTGAGCTTCTTCTGCTAACTTTAAGTGTTCGTTGTGTTTTTTTAATGTCATCTCTTTTTTCAAAATTTTTTTCATTGTCTATTTGAGATTTAAAGCCATCGCAAGTATTGCAGGTATCTTTCTTTATTGGCTTCATTCGTAAGTTAAATTTTGTGTAAAATATTCTCTTGTATGAGGAAATACTAATAGGCTTATCTTTCCTCTCATTTGCCTCAAAGCAGTACATTTCATACATTTTCTGGATTGTCATTCCTGTAGGAAGAAAGTTTGCTTCTGTTTTATTTCGAGCGTAGTGTGAAATATATCGTGGTATTTTGTTTAGCGGTTCGATTACTTTTTGTACGACTGCATCTGTTAGCTTATTCCTACCACTTTAGCTTGGGCCATCATTTTTGCGGTATGATTGAAAAACATTTTTTCTATTACTGTCGCACTTTTTCCGAAAAAGTTTTGAATTTTTTCGATACATAAAACTAATTAAAGAGCACCAAATTCACTGTTTGTCAACAAACCGAAAGAGACACGTTTTGCATAATACATCCAACCCACATGGATGTCACGTTCTGACTGCAATATTTAAAAACAATATTCATCATGAAAACCAAGTGTGTTGGATGTTTCACGCAAATTTTAAAATCTAACCTGCAACTGCAATATAAATCTCAACAAAACTTCAAGGCATGTGGCTTGGTAGATTTTTGTCCAATTTTCAATCAGTGGACGAAATATCTCAATTTTTTCAAAATTGTGGGTTGAATGGTTTTTGCATAACAGGGCCCAATTGATGTTCACTACCAACAAGTTGTGATTGACGCCTTTATTAAAATCTACGTTTCAGTTACAGCGATTTCTACATCATTGTGTATTTAGAATATTTAAGTTTAAGTTTCATTGTCAACATTGCCTTCTATCTCTTCCTGTAAACACCATTATTTTCAATTTCTAATGCCTTATCAGTGGTCATCATTATCTCATCAAGTTCTTGGAAAAATCATTATCAGTACTTTTTGTATAAGTAGTATTTGTTGCAATAGAAAATTAAAATGTTCAGTTTGTAATAATTCAACAATACGTATAGCGGATATGTACCCGCTCCTTTGTTTACAAGATATAATATTTATTTACTTGAATTTGTTATTTACTTAAATAAATATTTAAAACATTCAGAGTTTTTTAGGAATATGGTTTAATTAATTATTACTTTAATAACGATTACGTCCTTGACGATTTTTGGCGTATTTCCTGGTTGATAAAATAAAAAAAATTACCTAACATTTATTATAAAATCAACTCTAAGCTATATTTAATATTTAAGAAACTTAATTTTACTTCAAAGCGCAATAGAAAAAAATTGTAGTGATTGCAGTTATAACCGATTTTGTAAGAAACAAGAGAATCTTCAGCTATTGTATAATACACATTTTTAACCGATTTTTATTATCATATACAGTGTGAGTCTAAATATAATTGCAAAAAATTTAAATCTTTATTAAAAATTAGCAAAAGCATTTTCTTAATTAACATAAAGGTTTGCATGCTTCCCCAAGAAGTGTCATCGACTTAAAGTTGAGGAAAATAAATTATTTTTATTTTTTTTCTCGAATATGGGCGATTTTACAAGTTACTCCTAACGATAAATTGGTTATCTACGGGTATTTTTTTTAATCGCTTTCTAATTATCTAAGAGGTTGAGGGTAACCTTTGACAATTCTTTTTACAGAACAAAATTTGAAAATAAAAAATATGTATTATTATTCTCAATTTATTTAAAAAATAATTTGTCTCTTTGATAAACTTTGTGGTTTTAAAGCAAATAAATAAAATTTGCGTTCATGCATTTTCGGGTTGTTTTGAATATTATTATCACGTTGTGAATCGAATTCTTAAGATAAATAATTACACAAATGCAGAAATGACTGACATACATTTTGTTTATGGCATGGCTAGGGGTAAATCTTTGGAAGCTATCCGTCTTTACACAGACATGTATCCTGGACGTGCAATACCGTTCCACAGTTTATTTGCAAGGATCCACTAACGTCTTTCAGAAACTGGTACATTTAATAAGAACAAAAGAGATTGTGGTCGTCATAGCGAAGTCATGACAGTGGTGTTAGAAGAAGCTGTTCTTGGTATAATTGAAGAACATCCTGAAAGAAGTACCAGCAAGATTTCTGGTGAACTTCAAACTTCAAGTCAGGGTTCAGTGTCACTTATTACATCCATTTCACTTGCAACGTATACAAAAACTGTTTCCACGTGATTGTCAACTCCGGTTACATTTTTCCCAATGGCTAATCCATAGAATTGTAGAAAATAACAAATTTTATCAAATGATACACAATGTGATAATAATGTTCAAATTTTACTGTGACATAAAAGTTAAACTTAATTACTTATTTTTTATTATTAAACTTACGGAACAACCCGAAATTGCATGACTGCAAATTTTATTTATTTACTTAAAAACCACAAAATTTATCAAAGAAATCAAAGAGGCAAATTATTTTTTAAATAAATTGAGAATAATAATACATATTTTTTTATTTTCAAATTGTGTTCTGTTAAAAAGTTCTGTAAGAAGAATTGCAAATAACTATAAATTTTAGGAAGCGATTAAAAACAATACTTGTAGATAGCTAATTTATCGATAGGAATAACTTGTACAGTTTGTAATTGTAACATGACCCATATCCGAGAAAAAAAAAATAAAAATAATTTATTTTCCTGAACGGAGGATGGCATTTCTGGGGGAAGCATGCAAACCTATATGTTTATTAAGAAAATACTTATTAATCTTTAAATCACGTCCTTAAATGTTTTGCAATTATTTTGACTCACCCTGTATAATTTTATAATTATATATAGAAAATTAAAAACAATTACATCTTTAGGACTATCTTTAAAATAGATTTACATGATTTTAATAACTATTTAATTTTAGACAAATAAATGTCATAAATACGAACTCTTACATTTTAAATCCACATCAAAATACCTATCAATAGTTGAAATTGGAAAAAGTTTTAATTTAGATTATACAAGTTTTAAAATATATTTATATAAATTCATACATTCTTTGGTTTTGTACAAGTACAGCTTGTCCACGGATGGGGTATCCTATAGGTGAAGAATGTTTAAATATTAGTTTTAGTGAAAAATGTCATTCTTGATCAAAAGTTTTGCTTGTTCTGAAACCCCATAAAATATAATAAAATTCAAGTATTTCAAAATCCGTCCCATTTTATAACTAGTTGAATGAAAACCGTATGAAATTGTGCACTAAGTTCGAAAATAATGTATTAATCTAGTGAGTGACGTTTACGATGTACCCAGTAACTGCCAACTTTTATAAATAATTTTCAAATTGTCATTCTTTAATAAATATTTGAAAACAATGTTAACTATTCAAGAATTATAATCACTATCAAAAATAACAACACAGAATAATAATGTAAGAAAGTATTCCGCAGCATTTCTGGGATAATTTCGTTAACGGCATCAGTAATAGCTCGTTTCAAGTCTTCAATATTATGGTTTAAAATATTTGCGTAAACTTTTTGTTTTAAGTAGCCCCATAAAAAAAATCTAAAATAGTTAAATCGGGGGATCGGGGCAGAAAAAATATTGGTCCATAACGTCCAATCCATCGCCCAAGAAAATATTCATCCAGCCATCCTCTAATTAGCAAATATACCTGCTAATTTAATGTATCTTCCAGAAAATATGGTCCGATTATTCGATCCGGTAAAACCGCACACCAAACATTAACTTTTTTAGCAAATAGTTAATCCTGTAGCTCGGGTTTTCATTATCCCAATATCGACAATTTTGGGAACAAACGACTTTATCAGAAAACAAAATATTATTATGAAAGAATCAGTCATGTATAAGTTTTTCACCAATCATCGCACAAAAGTCCAACCTTGTGTCATAATCATAATCTTGTAAGGTATGAATGAATTTCGGTTTGAATGGATAAATTTTGTTTTGCTTAAATATTTTCTGTAAGTGACTCTTGCAAAAACCAACCTTCACTGCTCTTTTTCGTAGATTCAATTTGGGATTTTCCCTTAACGAATGCATAGCTAGTGCAGTAGCTGCATCATCCTCCTAAACGAACGCCTTTTTCAATTTCTTTTTGTCTTGAACAGATCCTGTCTCATCAAACTTCTTTATTAATTTTTTTAATCCACACCGCGTAATGGATACATCTGGATATTTTTCGTGAAATTTTGTAATTGCATACTGGTACGAAACTTCCCCAATACCATAACACTTAATAAGATATACTATTTTTTGAATAGTTAACATTGTTGTCAAATATTTATTAAATAATTTGAAAATTGTTTATAAAAGTTGACAGTTACTTGGGACACGTAAATGTCACTCATTAGATTAATACATTATTTTCGAACTTAGTGCAAACATTTATACGGTTTTCATAAATAAAACTGACTATAAAATCAGACGTATTTTGATAAACTTGAATTTTGTTTTATTTTATGGGGTTTCAGAACAAGCAAAACTTTTTATCAAGAATGACATTTTTCACTTAAACTAATATTTAAACATTTTTCACCTATAGGATACCCCGTATTAGGAAAATTTTTTAAATTCTGTAAATATAATTAAACTAATTAATTAACATCAATAGCTTTTGGCAACATCGCAAAATAATTCCTGTAGTTATAATTAGTATTTTATGATAGAATTTAACTAGTTTAACAACTTGTTGAAATGCACATATGAATACAATTAAAAAGAAACGAAAAAAAATTAAAAAACATAATATTATTTTAAAATCATTGGTTTCACCGGATTATAAATATTTACCAAAACAGCAAATGAAAAAAGCATTATTTTATTACAGTAATATTTTATATATTTGAAAGATTAATAAATACATTTTTTAATAAAACCAGATCCCCATCTAAAACTTTTAATTTTAAATTAGACCAATTTCGTAATATGTATTAATGGGTTTTAAAAGAAAAAACATGACAAAAGTATTTCCAAATATTATAAAAACTATAAACTTATACTTATGACAATAATTAGTAGTAATTGCGAAAATACTAAAAAAATCAACCTTGGAGGCAGTTACGTACAATATGTTAATTACCATGTGTTCAACATCAACAAAATATCACATCACAACAACACAACCACTACCACTTATGACGAAAGTCCACATGCGATTAAAAACGCTACCAAAACATTACAGCTTCGTTAAAAACAATTCCAAGCATATTGAAGCTAAAAAAAACGAAAACAAAACAGCTGTAGTCTAACAGGCGTTCACAAAACAACTAAAAGTTACATAAGTCACACGAATCAATTTACTACATATCAACGGATTATTCAGGAATGTGAATATAATTTTTCAAAACGTTCTTTAAACTGTTTAAATTATTTTTAAACCTACTACACCAATCCCAAAAGTTTCCCATTGAAGGTTAGCATGTCTATGTTATTTAGAAATGCAAATGAAAATTTAATAGTGATTATGAAAACCAGTGTTGGACTTGTAAAGTCTATTCATTACTTTTGCTACTATTATAACAAAACATACAGTACGTTGTTTAAAAACTAGGAAATATTTAAAACTTTTTTAACAAAAAACTAATAGTATCTATCCTTAAGAAAATATTAACAATATGCGAAATAATAATAATAAGTTTAGGATATTGGTATTAGGTATTCAAATAAAAATTGGTTATTGTCATCACATAATGGAACAGTTAAATTCTTTCACACAAAATTATCAGTACATTATGTTTATCACATTAATTTAGAAGGCATGAATACGCCGCATTATTGTTACTACACTGTCCGCCATTGTTTGAGATAGGTCATTGTGTTTTACCAAACAAACAACTTTGGCTTTAAGGTAGTTTGCATTGAAGATTTTTGTATTGTGTATCTTCTTGTTATTGTGTAGTTTTTGTACTATATAGACACAGTAATATCGTTAAGAAATAGTTTGGAATTATATTTATAGAGGTTTCATTTATTTATACAAAAAAGTTTGATTTTGATGTTAAGCAATTTTAATTTTTTCTCACAAAATAAAATAAAACTTCTTCAAATATAAATAGTTAAAGTTATTTTTGATTTTAAGTTGAGAAACAAATAAAAAAATATTACTTAACCTTAAAATTGGTAAGTTTAACTTTTTAAGAATTTTTTTGTAATTTTTTCTTAATACGCTTTCTGGACTTAGTACCTAGAACCAATTTTTTTTATTGAAATCGAAAATTTAAGCAAATTTTATTTTTTCCTTTTCGATATTAACAGCTACCGCTACACACAAAAGCACCTTTTCCAACAGTATCTGATATTCTAAAATTTCTATTTACAATAAACATTTTCGTTTGTAAAAGATTACTCCATTACTCCAAGAGCCTGATCCCTTTCGTTGAAAATTTAAAAAATCTACAGCCTATTCTAATAATTCCTATATCACTAACGTGCACTTGGTGTACTAGCTATTATTAACGTTAAAACCGACCCCGAATCACTGTTAACGCTACTGTACACGAGACACTCCTTATAGACGAGTAACTATGTAACCGTTTGAACGAGGCCAAACAGAAAACGCGCATACCGCTTGCAATTGAATGTGACGAACGCATCCCTTCTGACAAATGACACAAACACGATTTCCGTCTTGAGCGAGACTATATATAGACGAGTATGATAATTTTATATCCTTTCTGGACTAACGCCCATTTGAAGAGTCGGAAAAGCGTCCTAGTATTTCGTCTTGTGAACTTTCCCTTTTGATTGTTGGAAGACACAACCCGCTAAGTTAGAGCCAAGTTACCACTAAGTTATCGTTAAGTTACCGCTAAGTTGAAAGCATCCTTCGGAAGGTCCCTATGTGGAGATAGTCCTTCAAACCATCAAACCATTTTAAGCTGATGTTGAGACCACAGAAGCCTAAATCCAAACCACTTCTGAGTCGTTAAGAAAACCACTACATCTCAAGCTGCCAGAACCATTAAATAAACATCCAGAAACTTTCATCCCTAATTCTCTACGACGAAGCTGACGCCGCCCTTCTAAACAGTACAGAAACCTTAAGTTAAGTCCACTTTTTACAACTCCTTTCTGTTCATTATCGGCAAGTACAGTTTCAATAAATAATCAATATTTTTAAAAACCGTTTCATTTATATGCCTTAGAATGTAAGTCTTAAGGGTGTAGAGTTGTCGGTATTTTGCTTCAAGTAGTTTCTTTTTTTGTTGTTTAATTAAAGTAATTACAAGGTGTTTATATCATTTTCACCTTAGTTTTTGTGTTGTTTGTTTGCTTAATCGAAAGCGTAGAAAAAGATAGTGGCGCCCTTATTCCTTATATATCCAAATCCTTCCTATGATGAGCATTAACGTGGAGTCGAAACACCCCCTGGAGAAGGTCTCTTAGCCTAGATCTCTTTTAGAGAGTTTTATAGTTACAAATTGGCTCCCTGCCTTTTTGGGACTGTAAAGGTTGGCGCCTTTTGGGAACTAATGTTTTTACAAGTTGCTTACAAATCGATCTAACAGTTAAAAAGAAGGAATTTATTAATTTGATAGGATTAGTACCATTTGACGTAGTTGTTTTTGTTTGTATAAAAGTTTTCCTACAACGCAATGGAAATTTATAGGGTTATTAAAAAATACATTTTCACATTTTTCCACTACGACTAAAACACCAAAATCAGTTATGATTGGGTTTACAACATTTTACAAAATATTTGATTTGTGAATACCTACTTTAGATTTGATTAGATTTCAAAAAACATCAACAATATACCTTAGTCTTAATCTTAAGGAGGATAAAAAAATAAATTAATACACAATTAATACAATAGATAAATTAAAAAAAAAGTTGCTAAAATATGATATGGCAAAAATTGCTATTTCTCATAAGACCGGAGTTGGTACACGGACGGCTCTAAAACTGAGGGAGATACATGGAGGGAAGCCAAAGGTAGATCTGAGCCAGAACTTGGATAAACTATACACAATTTTCCAAGCAGAGGTTGTTTGCAATGAAGATGTGTCTACAGGAGATGCTTAAGTGTGACTTTATGGAAGTACATCTTACTAACATCATAAATAATAAAAAAAATTGATAAAAAATGTTCTTATAAAACTATAAAGTAGCCAGGCGACGCTAAAGTCAATGGAATCCAATCGGATGGTATGGAAATGACCTTAGGATTTAATACGTCTAGGGGAAATAACAACCTTACTTTGGACACCTGGGCATACCGGTCCCAAGGACTTCATGGAAGTGTAGCCAACAATTCTGATGAGCTTCATCAGAGCCATAGGGCTATAACCTGGTGGTGAGCCACAATAGATCTTTCAGGTCGCAGTGGAAGGAACGTTGAACGACTGCTCACGTATTACCTACCCTAACCTAACACGTTATAAGGTGTATCCACCACTTCCTGCAACTTTTGGGGCATATTTATCTTAAGAAAGTTAAAAGCTATACATACTTATCTTCTATCACAACATTAAATTCTGGCAAAATAATGATTGTCAGACCAAGTGCATTTTGAATTTCATGAAATTTGCTAACTGTTGATTAAAAATTAATTTGCGCTTAAACGGTTTTTTGTAATTTATTTTCATTAATAATTAATTTATGTAAGTTTAGTTCGTATTTTTATTCCAAAATGTATTCTTAACATTTTCAAAATTCCGCGATAACGGCAATTTTTATGTTAAAGGCTACCGGACACAATTTGCCATTACTCTTTGTACTTCTTAATTTTCCACCCCATTTGGCAGTTTTGAGTTAATTTGCTGCAAAGCAACTAAATTCAAATTATAAATGTCAAGTTTTGTTTACAATTCTGGTTGCCATGCTTTCAAGAGTTAAGCGGCGTTTACATTAGATTAAATGGGTTAGTTACTGGTACCAGTAACTGGCAAGCCAGCTACTAATCTAATGTAAACTCCGCAGACTAGTACGGGTACCAGTACTTGTACCAGTGGATTGGCGAGGATAGTGAATAGCTTCTCAGGCTATTTACTAGTCTGCTAGCCTTCCCCCACTCTAAAAAATTTACTGGTCGCGCTACTACTCGCCGAATGTAAACACACGGATGCCATTGGAAGTGGTAGGACAGTTGGTTTTAGGTTATGTTTACGTTTGCTTGTATGTACACTGAGCACGTGGAACGGTAAACTAAAGTTTTAAAATGAAGTGGTCAGAAGCAGAAACTTCTGGTATGAATTTTGATATTGTAGGTTTCGGAACACGAAACAAATGTTGGATGGTTCTATAACTATTTCCCGTAGCTAAAAAATGAAGAGTTATTTCTAGTTTTGTCCGAGCAGGTATGGCATCTCTCATTTGAGTATCAGAACGTTGAATTACTGGTGATACCATAGTTAGCAAAGTTTCTAATTGCTTAGGAGTTAACCGACTACACAATCTATATTCCTCAGGATCCTCTGTTGACAGTTCTTTTAAAAGTATTATTGTCTTCTCCACATTCTTTTTCTGGTACCTTTTTCCACTTAATCCTTGTATAGGTCATTGATTTCTTCAATAAGACACAGGGACAGATTTAAAAAAAATTTTCTTATTCGAATGTATTGTGAACGCAAAATTCTACGACGAAGAGTCATGTTTATCGCTATGTTTACTAGCTACTAGTGATACTAGTATCGAAATTTTATGTAGACACCTACTTAACCTTGAGATAGCTCACTAGCAGGCCAGTTACTTGTACTAGTGACTGGTACAAGTAGCTATACCAATGTAAACGCCGCTTTAGGTTCCGTTTTGTCGTTGAAAAACTTTTTTTTCGCTGTAATAATGATAAAATTACGGCGGCATATGGGATATTTAATACATGAGTTAAATTGTCATTGCAAAAAATATACCTACTTTATAATTCCAGACATTTTACATTCTAGAAACATTCACCAAAACGAAATGATATCATAGTCTACAAATCTCACTTTACAGTTCAATTAGTTAGAATTAACATATTAAATAGTTATTATTGATTACTATTTCACAAAAGTTTCTAAAGAAGGCCCCATTTCCATGTTACTGGTAGGAGGAATAACAAGACGTCGTCCTGTTTTTTAGTACTCGATGGCTCCACATGTCTTATGTCGTTACACAGATGGCAATTTTATTTATTTAGATAACTCAAGTTGCAATATTCCGAATATACTGCAGTTGTTCTAGTATCTAAGATGATCATAACCGTGCAATGTGGTAAATCTATGTATTATGTATGAAAATATAAAATTAAGCCTTTTAGTAAACAATTGTGACGACACTAACTGATTTTTTTCTTGAATTTCGATGTACCGTACAGTCCGGTACTGATTTAAATTATATTAGTATACCAGCAGATGTCGCAGTGTTAAATAGATTCAAATTAAAATTAATTATGTAAACTGATCTTAATTGCAAGCACTTGTTTCTGAATTCTAATAACGCTAGAGATGTATGAGCGCTGTATATGATAACATTTAATTGGTATTTAATTATTTAATCATATACTTAACAAAACAATATTTATTAATTTTTGACAAAAAGAGATTTTACCAGTATTGAAAGAAAACTCAATAATTTTAGCAGTTTCATAAAGATTCGTAATAAAATGATATAAAATGATTAATGAATGTAGTAGTTCATTTCAATACATATAGGTTATATTTGGAAAGTTACTTACATAGAAAAACTCCAAGCACGGAAAACACCTGCTATAGACTAATAGCAGAAAAAATTGAACTACAAATCACAAACAAAAAACTACATAACAAAGAAAACATCATAAACATAAAATAAACAATAAAATCAAGACAAAAACAATTTTACGGAGAAAAAGTTAGGAAAACAAGACTAACAAAACACATAGGACAAATCCCAGCAATCACGAGTCTAAAATATAGATGAATACAGCAACCCCCGGAGTAGGAAAAGAAAATTATGAGGGGAAAACCCAAGAAAAACTAAAAACAAACAAACTCAAGCAAACCAACCTAACCCGTTCAAGACGGCCGCTATCGGTGAGCACAGATGTAAAGTAATAGTTTAACGTTATTGACCGCCCAAATCCATTTTTGTATTTGCTTTCGTTTTGTGTGTTTATAGTTTGTTTTATATCTTGTGTTTAGTTTCATTATTTGACAATAATTAGAGTGTTTCTGTATTAAAAGCAAAAAATGGATGATTTGGACTTGGCAATGATGATATTTTTGGAAGACAAGTCTTCATCGGAAGAAGAAACGAAAAGGTCGGAAGTAAGTAAGATTTTTAAGAAACGGAAAACTGAAGGCGTCTATGAAATCTTAATATGTCGTCACCTTCAAACAAATGATGAAAATTTTAGATTATATTTTCGTTTGACACCAGTATTGTTTGATTATGTTTTAAATCACATAAAAGATGATATTGTTTCAAAACCATGCAATAGAAATAAAAATCCAATAACTCCTGAACAAAAACTATGTTTATTTCTAAGGTAAGTTCATGGATCAGCTTTATTAATGTTTACATATTAAAAAACTTGGACAATGTTATGAATCATTTGGAGAAAGAGGCATTGTCGTACTGTACTCCGGTGAGAACGCAGGTAGAGGAGTCCTTGACGAAGACGAAGCTTAGTTTTGAGGGTTATAATTACTGCTGGTACCATAACAGCAGAAGTTGATCGGCTGTGCTTAGTTGCTATAGCTACAGTCGTGTATTTATTGACACTATGAAAGATTTAATTGCCACAATCACATCTTTTTAAATATCTAAATAATTTTCGAGGTGATTTTGCTTGCAAAAAAAATATTGATCCTAAATGTTGTGGAAATTAACTTTTCCGCACTTGTTAGGATAATTACTATTTCATACTTAATTTATCGCTACAATGTAAAATAAAAAAAAAATTTTATAATGAAAAATACTATCTCTTTCATTTAATCTTTCTTTACTTGTAATTATTTTAAAAACAATTTTTCCTTTTTTCTGTAAAAATGGATGCCAGTAAATCTAAAAAAAAGTGCAAGACTTAGAGTCTTGGTGCAAGACCACGACCAAGAGCAAGACTGGACCCTGCAAGAACAAGACCAAGACTAAGATTGCTTATTTGACTGCAAGACTAAGACCAAGACCATGTATGCAAGACCAAGACTAACCCGGTCTTGGTCTTGCATTTGCTCATCACTAATTTTGTCAAATGTTGTAAACCCAATCATAACTGATTTTGGTATTTCAGTCCTAGTGGAAAAATGTGAAAATGTATTTTTTAATAACCCTATAAATTTCCATTGCGTTATAGGAAAACTTTTATACAAACAAAAACAACTACGTCAAATGGTACTAATCCTATCAAATTAATAAATTCCTTCTTTTAAACTGTGTGATTTAAAAGCAACTAAAATATTTTTGGCATATGTTTATAATAACCTTCTAGTCAAAAGTTGGGAATATTATAATATTCTGAATATCTTCTGTATGTTCCTTGTGGAACATAACAAAAAAAAATGATTATACACTATTTCAAAAATAAACTTTTGTAAATAATTTTTTTGCAATGGTGTCTTAAAGATGCTAGTATTTGTTACTACACCAACTACACGTGGAGTAATCTTTTACAAACGAAAATGTTTATTTTAAATGTAAATTTTAGAATATCAGATACTGTATGCAAGACCAAGACCAAGACCTTGTATGCAAGATCAAGACCAAGACTAACCCGGCCTTGGTCTTGGTCTTGCATTTGCTCATCACTAAAAACAATTCTCTTTCCGTTGGTATATTCAAAAGTTACTTACAAACGTCCCGAGTAGGCAAAAAATGGATTATAAGCGAATTGCTAACGCAAGTTCGGATTTTACATCTATATATATACAGGGTGATTGATTAGTGTGAGGAAGCTCAAAAAAAGTTATTGACAAAAATTGTAAGCAGCTCTAAACTCCACATTTTAAACCTAGTTACAATCTTACAGGGTGTTCCATAAGATTGTGGCACACCAAACTTATGTTTTTTTTAAATGAAACACCCTGTATTTTATTCTAAATTCGAAATCTGAAGTACGTAGTCGATTACTTCAAATCAGTAGGCTCAGAAGTGATGTCCCAGTGGTACCAAATGACATATTGAGTTCGCAGACTTTGGCGACCTCCTTGACGATATAAAACAAAAATAAAAAAGGAAAGTTAATTTGAATCACTGTTTATATTATTTGTTTAAGGAACGTTATATGTTTCCAATAAGTAAATATTCCCATTGTGACACATTCTCTTAATACAAATTAAAAAACGACCGTATCTTATTTTAGAAAATCTCACCAAGAATTCGTAAAATATTCAATGATCAAACAATGTAAACCATCCAATGTAAATAGATTAAATTCTATTACAATCAACACTTGGTATATAAGGTAAATATTTAAAATAATACTCGAAATCCTATTCATCGGCAATCTTTTAATTGCGATACGTGTGTACGTGTAACCTAATTTTTATTTACGTTTCATTTTGAGGTTGATGATACTGGAAGTGAAAATAAATAAAAAAAAAATAAATAAATAGTCTAATTTTGTATCAGAACATAAACCAAGTTTAGAAACCTCTGAAGGTCTTACAGGAGTGAATTTATTTTGGGTGAAGTTAGATTTAAATAGATATTTCCTAGAAAACCGCCTTTTGGTTGTACTTGTGCTTGATATTTTATAATTATCGAGATAAAATAAAAGACACTATTCGGGCTTATTCAGAAATATTTAAAAGATATGTTACTTTAAAGCCGGGAATACATTGTTTTAATGCTACACCACGCCACGCCATCCGACGCAGCATCAGAATGATCTGACACCGTGGATTTTAATGCATTGTAACAATATTAGCTCCTCAAAGGCGCCAATTTGTAACTAAAAACTCTCCAAAAGAGATCCGGGCTAAGAGACCTTCTCCAGGGGGTGGTTCGACTGCAAGTTAATGCTCACTATAGGAAGGATTGGGATGTATAAGTAAAAAGGGCGCCACTATCTTTTGAACGCTACTAAGCAAACAAATTACACAAAAACTAAGGTGAGAAAGATAGAAACACCTTGTAATTACTTTAATTAAACAACAAATAAAGAAGCTACTTGAAATAAAGACTGACCACGCTAACCCTTAAGACTTATAGTCTAAGGTATACAAATGAAACTGTTTTTTAAAACTATTGTTTATTTATTGAAAATGTAAGTACTTGCTGATAATGTACTGGAGTTGTAAAAAGAGGACTTAACTTTGAGTTTCTGTGCTGTCTAGAAGGGCGGCTTCAGCTTCTTTGTGGAGAGATGGAATGTTCTTTAATGGTTCTGGCTGCTCGGGATGTGATAGTATTTCTTAACAGAGCAGAAGTGGTTGGAAGGACTGTCTATACATAAGCGGTAACTGGGCTCTAAATTTAGGGGTATCTTGACTGTAACTCGACTCAAACTTGAGGTATCTTGACTATAACTCGACTCCAACTTAGAGATGTCAGGCTCCAACTTAGAGGTAATTTAACTGTAGCTTGGCTCCAACTTGGAGGGTTGTATCTTTCAACAACCAAAAAGGAGAAATTTCACAAGATGAGGTTCAGACGCTTCAGTTGGCCTGTTTGTCGATGAAAGGGGCTATCGTTGCCTTGCGGGTCGTTTAAATAGTCTTGCTCAAAATTGAAATCGCGTTTTGTGTCATTTGTCAGAAGGAATGCGTTTTTTATTTGGCCTCGTTCAAACAGATAAATAGTTAGCGTCTACATGGGGTGTCTTGTGTACAGTAGCATTAACAGTGAATAGGGGTCGGTTTTAACGGTAATAATAGCGGTATCGTTTACGGTCGATAATAGTGCAAGGTGACATGACGATAGACATGTTACAGCATATTTATATTTGTGTGTACACTGTTCTGATGCCATCTCATCCCACGCGACTAGACGCCATCCGAAATGGTAGGAATCTCCACTTGCCTGATTTTCATCATATGAAATCACGTTGCGTGGCACCGTATTGTAAGGTGTAGTATAGTCTTTCCAATATGAATTGCTAAAATCCATTTAATAGTGTTATACAGAGTGAGTAAGTTTACTAGGCTTCAAAGTGTAAAGAATGGCAAGGAAACAACATATTTGCCCCGTTAAACATCCACTCTGTATCTCTCTCTAGACTGGTAGTTGTACAGCGCGAAAACAAGTGGGGTACGCACGCGACTTGTTAACAGCTTTTAATGGTTCGCTGTATTCTGTTGCGTGCAGGGATCTCGGGGTTATTTTTTGCGGCAGTTTTTATATAGCTCATAAACTCGGTGTGTAATGCGGAGGCGGAGAGTCCAGATTTTTATTTGGGGCTGTTTAGTATTAACTTTAGATATATCTTTGTTTCGGTAATTCATTTTTAATAATTGGTTTACGTATTGTAATTTTTGCCCATATTAATTGATAACCTTAAATTAGTTACATATATTATGGCAGCGTTTTGGAGACCTTTGGAATCAGAAAATGGAAATCAAGATCAAAATTCAAATTCAGAAGATATGATAGCGTCAACAGGTGAGGTTAGTAGCGAATTTTGCAATAAAGATTTACACATTCAGTGTCAGAGGCAATAGGCGCGGTAATATCTATCTTGTCGAAATCCAAATCTAACTCTTGGGAATGTAGAATGGCTTTATATAACTCAATTATATTAAACACACTTTCAACATCTATTCCTGTCTGGGGATTCGTGATCTTGGAATCATTGAGAGAGTTCAAGTAGGTTTTTTAAAAGACTTCTTTTACTACCCAGAAACACTCCTGACTACCTTGTACGTTTAGAAGCAGGTTGTGTAAAATTAGACTTTTTGGTTTTTAAACTATGTCTTAAATGGTTGCTCAAATTATTTGCTATGGATTCCTCTAGAATGCCTAAAATAATGTTTAATAGATTATTGTATCTCCAACCTCACAACAATTTTAAATTCAATTGGGTTTTACAAGTAAAACTTACTTTTTATGAACTTGGCATTTCAGAACAGTGGGATACCTTGTCATTTGGAAAGCTTAAGTTGGAATATAATAGAATTTTGGATACTTACAAAACTAAACTGTATAACGAAGATTTGCTAAAACTCTCCGAATCACGCTATTGTCTCATTTATAGTGGTCTTCTTGTATTCCCTGAATATGCTTATTATTTAGGGTATCAAATGCCTATTAAATTTATCAGGTTGATTAGCCAAATTCGACTTTGCTCCAAAACGTCCTTACACCTTTCGTTTAATGGCAACTTTTACAAAATCGTTCAGGATGAAATTTGTACCATGTGCAACTCATTGCAACCCGAAACACTGGAACACATCGTTATGAAGTGTAGTCTATACAATAGTATCAGGACACCACCATTTGATAATTTGCGTGACTCAAATTTTGTTTTTGCTTAATTATTTTACTTTTTCTTACTAGCACATTTTGTTTCTTTTTTTTCCTTTGTTATAGGTATGTACTTATATTTAATGTAAGTTGTAATATTATGTTTTTTCCTACTATTGTAACCTAACCCTTGCTATTTGACTGTATTCAATTTAAGTAATAAAGAATTATTATTATTATTATTATCAGTGAGGATTTTCAAAATGGTTCTGATTTTACCTTCAAAAAGATTAACAGCCAACTGGCTTTTTAATCGATAAAAAGACCTCGGTTTGCATGATCCATTTCCATACCGCAGTCAGTCTTTTTACACTCTTCGTCAGGATTGAGACCAACCTTCTGAAATAAAATCCCAAAGGCCTGTATAATTGTGATCTGATGCTTTAACCAAAAAATAATATTTAATCAGTATTTTATAATTCCGCTACAGCAAAGTAAAATGACTGCATGACAACATGCTAAATTCAGGAGACAATCCCGGAAATCCCGGCCATCTGGCAACTCTAGCTCCCGTGTGTAAAGTAACCATTTAACACGCAAATTCGATTTGGAAAAATAGTTTTTTTGGTTATTAAAAAAAAACTTGGCAACAACGCGAAGAAAATCTAATAAATCTGTCTCTTCTCGTTGTCGAGTACTAGCCTATTAAAATGTAATACATTTTTATATGTTATGGATATGATATTTTGTTCAGTTTTGAAATTCTTTTAATCATTGGTGATTAAACCAAAGAGAGGAAAGTTTGACTGGTAAAAATTCTGTAATTTATTAATTATATTTTAGTTTTTATGAATCATAATATAATTATGTTAAATTTTCGTGATTAAATGGGGAGCCAATACTTTTTTTAATTAAAAGAGGGTGATTTTTTATACTTCACAGTAGTGATGAGCGAGACTGGTTTTGGTCTTGTGGTCTTGGTCTTGCGGTCTTGGTCTTGCAGAAAATGTGTTTAACTGATGCAAAGACAAAATATGTTTCTACGATCAACACAGAAAATTTCATATTCCGTATTATAATTTAAATCAGAAAATTGAAAATTCCGTACACATTCACCAAATTCATTCAAACGATATGGCGGGTGGAAATCGACCACAATAGCAGAAGGATATATCGATGACAGCCTCTCTAACAAAATGTCATTAGCAAATAAAATATTGCAATCTGTTGAGAATGAAACAGCATCTACTAGAGGAATATCTAATTCTAAAAAAATAGAAAAAAATGAAAATAAAAGAAAATGTACCTGCAATTGAAATGGCCAACTGCGGTACTGTCAACATACATTTTTGCATTCATAATTAGCTGTTAAGTTGTAAAATATGTACCTAATTAAAGTTGAATAAATATATATTTAATTTGATCGTAGAAAAAGTATAGTGTGGAATAGATTACATTCTGCACTCGTGACACAATATAATATATCAAATCAAAACAAAAATTATTGGATATGCTATTGATTGCCTCGTCATTGTCAAGTGATTTTGATTAGTTTTAAAAACTAATTTTCAAAAAAATAGTAAAAAAACGCTATATGAGCGACGCCTACGGCAGAAAAGTGTATTATTGTCTCGGATCCATTAAAGACTATTAAAGCTTCTTCTTGACAATAAGAACTCACCTTTCTACCTTGGCGCATAATTAGTATTTTGGATATACAGTTAATAAAACTTAAAAAATGTTACAGTCCATCATACCTATAGTATAATAGATAAATAGATATATAACATAGATAATATTGTCGTCTAAGAAAATCAATCAAATCAATAATTCCTAACAGAACAATAAAAAATATATGCTCTAATTTAATGTTGTCAAAGTCTTTTAATTTTATTATCACAAAAATTTAAAAAAAACCTGCTGTATATATACAACAACGATTTTCTAATCCGAAATAATTAGGAACATTTTTCTTGTATCTAACATTTTTTGTGTAGAGTCGTGCATTTACTAAACCAGAGCATTGGGACGAGAGATAAAAAAATTAATTTCTATCCATTCCACCGCAATATTCACAATCGAATAATCATTGTCAATACATTACAATCTAAAAATAACAGAACAAGATAAATATTCGGATTTCACTTGTTCTTTTTTATATTTGATATGCGTAAATATTGTCTTTCGAATTCTAAATATAGGAATCGAAAATTTACGGTTATAAATTAAACCTAAAAAAGTTTTTATATTAAATTTCAAACTCTTTTTTCTGTTGGCACGATTTATTAATAGAATCACAATAATGTTTAGTTCACGTGAGCCTAAGGATATAAATACTAGGTACCCGCAATTATCATGTAATATTTAATTACTATAACTCTTATTATTATAAATGCACGATTAACTATTATTTTCCTATGCTGATAATTGCAAACAATTAGACCTTCATAAACAGCATTATATAGGTACAGTGAGTTGATAATGAAATTTTTATAATTCGCGTTTACAATACACTTCATTGTAACACACAACGGAGTGTGGAAATGAAATCTCTTGCCACACTCGTCTAGTTATTTTTTATGTCAAAGTTTGTAATTGTGTGTAGTTTTTTAAAAAATTTTGAAATTAAAGATTCTTCCATTTTCCTTTAAACTGGTTATAATAATTATGTCTTATACGGGTATTATATTTTCTTAAATTATTTATTGTTAAATTTAAACAATATTAAATAAAAATCCAGTGGATAAACTTTGGAGAATAAAATTTACTTTAATAATTAAATATTTTACGAATATAACTTTTACAGACAGTTGTAACTAAGTAAACCTTAGAACAAAAAGATACAGGAAGGAGTATATGCAAAATGACCTTGAGTCCAGAAAGGAGCTTGCATATGGCGGCCAATTGTCAATTTTAATTTCCGTTTCCATTGACGTACCGAAAAAAAAAATAAAAATTATATCAGGGTTTTTCTTTTAAATAAATTTCAACCAATCAAGAGTGT
Source organism: Ophraella communa (assembly GCA_035357415.1). Taxonomy (NCBI): domain Eukaryota; kingdom Metazoa; phylum Arthropoda; class Insecta; order Coleoptera; family Chrysomelidae; genus Ophraella; species Ophraella communa. The sequence continues at coordinate 27,732,710 of CM068991.1, read as the reverse complement.
AAATATAATTAGTTTTTTAAATAATTTAGTATTTATAAGAACCGAATGATACGCCTATGCGCTCATTTTTGACATTTATATGCAAATATTGCTTTGACAGCATACTGTAAACATAAACAATGAGTCATACAAGGAGCTTCAAGATGGCCGACTTCCGTCGCAAATTTTCCTTAAAGTTAATATATGACAGACTCCTTCCTGTTTCTTTTTGTTCTAAGGAAGTAAACAAATTATGACTAGTTGCCATATAAAAAAATATATATATTATATATAGAGTAACAAAAAATAGTTCTCTTGACACCCACCGAACTTTTAAGAAATGAGACTATTCATTTCTTAATTCTCTCTAGTCCAATTTTCTTGGTTAACTGCTGCAATCTTGGACCGTACAATGACTTTGTGAATAAGTCCGCCAGCTGCAGTTCTGTAGGTACATACTTTACACTCAGTTCCTTATTCAAAACACATTCTCATATGAAGAAGTGCTTGAGCTTAATGTGTTTCGTGCGTTGGTGAAACTGGTATGGAGGATTATCGGAGAGTTTGATCGCCGATTCGTTGTCCACATATATCACTGGCACTTCTTTTAATTGTGTGATTTCTTCTAGTATACCCTTCAGCCAAATTACTTCTTTAGCAGTTGAAGAGAGTGATACACCTTGCTGTTTCTGGCTCTTCCACAAGACTGGTCCGTTATAAAGGAATACCATTCCAGTGGTTGAATGATCTGTCATGGTGTCACCTCCGTGGTCAGCGTCGCTGTATCCTAAAACAGTATTTTCCCCTGATTTCTTGAATATCAGACCATTATCAGCTGTTCCCTTTACGTATCTGAGTATTCTTTTTAGGTTTTTCACATTAAGTTTTCTTGGTTGTTCAAGATGTATGGATACAAGGCTCAATGCATAACTAATGTCTGGTCTGGTTGCGACCATCAAATAAGCTAAGGCACCTACTGCCTGTCGCTGTCATCCAGGACACTATCTTCCTCAGGGTTCGCTTTCACAACAGGTGTAGGAACAGGTTTGCACCATACTCTCAGAATGCCCTGCCTTGCAGAATTCTAGGGCCAGATACCTAGGAGCACATGAAATAGAAGAGGGGGATCTACCTGATTTGAAGCCCGGTGATGTCCTAAACTTCCTCAGGAAAATAGGACTCGAAGAGCTCCTATAAATCTGAGAAAACATCAGAACTTGGCAAGTAAGGGGGGACACAATAGATCCTATAGGTCGCAGTGTACTTATCACCCCTAATTCATACATACATACATACAACAGGTTTGCACTTTGACATTCCAAATCTATCCAAAATCTTGTGTAATAGTGCAATTTTCCGCCTTATGTATTTCAATGCCCAGGAAATACGATGCTGGTTTCGTTGTTATTCTGAAACGACTCTTCAGCTGTTCGATGAACTTTCTACCTTCTTTGTCGTTGGTTGAGGCTACTAGACCGTCATCAACGTAAAGAGCTATCAAAACTTCTTTCCCGATGTTTAGGCAAGGATCCTGCGTACATTGTTTAAAGCCGGATTCAATTAAAAACTCAGAAATACTTTTGAAAAGTGTATGTGCAACAATAGCGCGTGCGCGGGCATTTCAAATTGATTGATTTTTAGTTGAGGGTGCGGTGTTGTCTGCTTAAATAATTTTTTCCATAATCCGCATAGTTAGATTTTAGTTTATTTAATTTTTTACCTGGATTTCCTATTAAATACAATAAATCCTTATCTGACTCAGATTTTTCATTTCAAACACACACTTACTTAGAACGCTGACTTATTTCCACAAGATACTGCAGGTGTAGCGCCGCATTTCGCAGCAATTGTGTACGATTTTTGTAACTTTTCCACAACAATGATTAGGAAGAAGGGGACCAATGGAATAGCTCCCTAGATCACCTATTCTAAACCTATTACATTTCTTTTTATGAGGTTTAACATTTAACGTACCTCAAAGAGACCTAGTAATACAGTTCCGCTACAAGACCGATTGGAAATCCCCAGGAGAAGATGAAGCAGTCATTGAAGCTCTTAACTGTGTGGGGATATAACGTGGGGATATAACCAATCTTACAAATTACCGTCATATCAGTCTGCTGCCTCACATCTACCAAATATTCATAGCAAATCATCGCAAATAGATTTAGAGCGAAACTGAATCGATGTAAGCCAAGGGAACAAGCTGCATTTCGACCAGGTTATGGTACAATGATCTCCAAGTCCTAAACAATATTATTAAAAAGTCCATTGAATACAAATTTAAATACAAACCGGTCACGTGACAGCTCATTTGAAAGGTCTCCTTACTTAAATACAATTAAATTACAACAAATGTTCAAATTGCCGACCTTCAGCAATGATACAATGAGAAAGGCAAGCAGTAAGTTCTTTCCTAACGTTTTCTAGGACTTCAGGTGTTATTTGTGCAATTTCTGTTCGGATTCGCTCCTTCAACTCTTCTACATTATTCGGTCGATTTTGATATCTGCTCTTTACATATCCCCACAAAAAATGTCTAACGGAGTCAAATCTGGAGACCTTGGTGGCCATTCGATAGGCCCCCTTCTACCTATCCACCTACCTGGGAAAACGTTATTAAGGTAATTTCGTACCTCAACGCCATAAATCATTTCTATTTGGAAATAGCTGATTCAGCTGTAGCAACAGATAATTTTGAAGACATTCCAGATAACTAGCAGCAGTTAGGTTTTCCTCAAAAAAATATGGCCCTACAATTAGATTGTTTATAATGCCGGCCCAAACATTCACCTTCTCGGGTTACTGTGTCCTATACTCTTCCATCCAATGTGGATTTTTACTTGTCCAATATCGACATGTCTGGCGATTTACGTGACCGTTCAGCCTAAAAGACGCTTCATCTGAAAAAAGTACCTTTTGTATGAAACCCGGATCTCTGTTACATTGTTCCATAACGATTTCGCAGAATTCGATTCTTCTATCAAAGTCATCTTCTAATAGCTTCTGGACCAGATGTACTTTGTATGGATGCCACTTCCCCTTTTTTAGCACTCTTACAACAGTTGATTGGTGGACATTATTATCTAGTGCGACCTGCCTAGAACTGGTATGAGGATTTTCTTGAAACGCCAGTACAACGTCCAGTTTTTTGATGTTCTACCACTTCTGGGAAGATCTTTAACATGGCTCGTTTCTCTAAATTTTTTTTCAATTTTACTTACTGTTGGTTGAGTAATTGGATCGCGATTGGGGTATTTAGCATTAAATAAATTACGAACTTCTGCTTGAGTCCTCACTCTATCTCCATAACCAATCATGGTTAAAATCTCGATTCGTTCTGTTTCTGTTAGTTTCATTTTTGTAAATGCTGTTATTAATGTCGGCAAAAAACTCGAAGAGTAAAAATTTGACGTCTATTATTTGACAGATTCACAGATCATTGACGAATAAAGACGAGTCAATGACAATATTGATTTAAATATTTTTGTAAAAGTAATACTGAGTACTTACTACAATAATTAATTTCAAATTATAATGTAGCATTGTTTTTATCAATGTATTTTTTTTCGGAACCAACAATAAACACTATTTTGTTTTATTCCCAGTGGCGGTCCTTAGTGTATTTTAGTTCAGTGAATGAATATTTATTGTAATTCCATGTTACTTAACAAAGTTCATAATTTTGGTTAACCCTGTAGAAATAAATATTTAAATGATTACATTGTTGCAAAGGCGATAAGGAGACCTTTCAAATGAGCTGTCACGTGACATCGGTTTGTATTTAAAAAATCGTCGATGACGTCATTACGCCATCACTAATGACGTAATGTCCAACATATCTATAGCAGTTGATGGCCATTCAAAAATTAAAATTGAATTGTGTTTTAAGATTTTTTTTAAAAGTCGTCTGTTTCTGAAATAATGAATTTATTCCATACATTTGCATCATACTGTATAATAAATCATTGAACTTATTAATTTAAATGGAAATAAAACTGTAAAATGATTAGCTGAACATAATATTTATTTTTTGTGACATATTAGGCACGTCGTCAAATGTGCCGTTAGATCAGATCCGTCGACTTCCTTTGTAATAATTAAAATTATAAAATATTAGAAATAAAGTTTTAAATTATCAAGATTCCTTTAACCAAGCATTACATGTTCTCAATACTCTATACTTTTATATAATTTTCTTCGTTCGGACCACTCTTCAGCTGCATTTTATGATTTTTTTTAAACGTACTTGTTTACCTTCTCCCCCACGCAGTGGAACGGCATTCTATTGTGATTTCACCGTGTGCTATTTTGAGGTTAGCTCGGACACAGTCGTTCCTTTTCAAATAATCTAAATCGGTTTGAAAATGAATAAAATTGCCACAAATTTTTCAGTTATTTGACGAAGAACTAGTCGACTTGTTGAAACAGTAACCGCAAGTCGTGATGATAATGACGATAATTTATTCACTTTCAGAATTATAATGAACAAATATTTCGACCATAATGCGCGTAAATGTGTTCAGTGCATATAACAACACAACCATTTTAGTTGAAAGAGTGGATAAGATGAAACCTTTTTGCGGTTCAACGAACCTCGTTGAATGAACTTTGTTCTATCGGCATTGGTGAAGGTCGGATGGATGGAAGATTGCCGTTTACGTGAAATATAAAAGGGATTGTTTTTGTTTTCGTTTTTGTTTTCGATGCGAGACAAACGCAAAACCGCTTTTGTTACTAGCTCAGAATATTATCAAGATAAAATATCCCGCAGAGTAGGGGGGTTCAAACAGTTATTGAGTGGTACCAATCAGCTCACAGATAATATACTCTACAATTTAAACTATAATATTCTATTACCATCTGATAATAAATATATAGGTAAATTAGATAATAAATAAAACACACTAAATTATTAAATACTTGGGTGGTAACTTGAAGGTTCCGGACGCTGGAGTAAGTTATTAGATTAATAACATCGCTGTAATGAGTAGGTTTAGATAAGAAAATCTCTTGTGATCACCCAGGTGCCAATAGGAAGACAGATAGGCAGATGGGAGCTAAGCCACTACTTTATATGTCGTGTACTTATCAAAAGCCTAGACAAACGGAAATATGTAGGAAGATGTCTAAGCAGCGTCTACTGTCCCAAGTTAAGTAAAGCCGGTGCCAATATCTGAGGTGGAAGAATGAAGGCTTGTAGAAAAGCAGATTATAGAGCGGGTCACAGTTATTATGCAGCGTGGCCGGCATAGGCCAATGTAAATCTTATAGGCGAATATTCAACACTGTTGCCGCTTTGGTTACGGCTTGAACCACAACTAACTCAGCCAATTTATTTTCGTAGAAACGTTTTATTATGAATTTTGCAAAACAGATGTATTCTATATAATAAATATTATTAAAAAATGGAATTAAAATCTATTTACGTAGATTGTAATCAGTATATACCTGATCACTTAATGGATTATTTAGGTCTCTACTAAATCTTTCAGACAAATCCTAATCCTATTTCCAGTGAAAATATTATTTAATTACAAAGATGCTAATTATTTTTACCTGTATGATCCCTTGATCCTCGTAAACCGTTATGTAATATTCTTGGAATGTAGAGGTAAGTAAATGTACAGGTAAGTAATAAAATAAGCAAATACCTATCTGTTTCTGCTGATAAACGAAAGGGCATTATTGAAACAACAGCCATGCAGTTAGCAGCACCGTTTGAAAAATTTAAACAAGGTGAAAATCTTCATCGTCAAACCAAGAGGCTTTTATTGAATATTTTAACGTATACGTTGAATACCAAAGATGACAAAAGTGTGACAGCGAAAATAGAACTGATTTCTGAAATGACTGGCCTTACTGTGAGAACAGTGTATAATCTGAAAAGCGAAGCCGCTACTGGACCTTTGACATCCAAAAAAAAACGAAGACGGAACAGCAGCCAGTCGAATTCAAGACTGATCACCTACGATGAAGGTATCCAATCGCAAATACGAAAAGCTGTGTATGAATTCTACTCCGAAAAAATTTCACCAACACTGGCAAAAGTTCTTGCTAAAATAAATTCAGACGAAAATGTACCAAATTTTTCTAAAAGTACGCTAAGACGCTTGCTTAACGATATGGGGTTTGTTTATGGAAAGAGAGGAAGAGACTCGATTCTAATAGAAAGAGCTGATATAATCGCCTGCAGGCACAAATATTTAAGATCAGTGAAGAAGTTCCGCGAAGAAGGGTATAACGTAATATATCTGGACGAGTCATGGATTAATGTGGGCCACAGTGTAAATTTTGAATGGAAAGACACTACCATAAAAAATGCCTGAGATGCATTTGTCAAAGGACTGACAACAGGACTGAAGGCTCCAAGTCAACGAGGACCGAGATTTGTTCTTCTTCATGCAGGCTGGAAAGACGGTTTTCTTGAGGGTGCAGAAAAAACTTTTCTGGCAAAGAAAGGTGCAGACGATTACCACGACGAAATGGACGCAGAAGGCTTTGAGCCCTGGTTTAAAGATCAATTGATCCCTAATTTGCCGAAAAACGGATCAAAGAATGTTGTAGTGTTGGACAATGCGTCATACCATTCGGCGAAGTTACCTTTTCCAAAGACAACTTGGAATAAGGAACAAATAAAGTACTGGCTACTGGAAAAAGAAATTTACTTATAGGATGATTATTTAAAAACAGAATTATTGGCTACTGCAAACGCGTTTAGAGAGCAGTACGGCCTAAGAAAAATAGACGACATTGCCACGGAACATAATATAACAGTCCTACGATTACCACCTTATCATTGCGAATTAAATCCTATTGAAATGATGTGGAGCCAAGTGAAATGTGGCTCGTAATAATAGTACTTTTAAATTAAAAAAGAGGAGGTGGAAAAACTTATAAAACAGCGTATTAGCAAGTTACACCAATGCAGTGGTCTAATTATGAAAAAAGGTAGAGAAGACAGAGGAATAGATGTGACAAACAGATCATTTAATGGAAGACATTGAGCCAATAATAATAAATCTAAATTAAGACGATGAAGATGAAGACTTGGATGACGATGAAGATCAGTTATATTTCTTAACCCTCAAATGTTCCATTCAATTTTCATTTATTTTAGTTATTACCTGCTAATCATTGTCATTTTTAAAGTATAATTTTAATTCAAGTTAAATTACGTAATTATTAATTCATTTACTTATTCTATATTTTGTTTGTTACAACAACCCGCCAGAAGAAGAAAAATCCTCGGAAAAATCATCGAAACGTCGGCAATATTTCATTAGATTTTCTCTGTTAATCGTTCTCCCTTAAAATTTAGATGACAGCTGACTTTTTTACCACTCGTCTTGTAATTTATGTATATATTATTATTATTGACATATTTTTATTATTTATTATATTATTATTTCATAATTTGACAAAGGTCTTTTGTAAGGCCGCTGTATTTATTTATTTCTTTATACGTGATAATTAAACGTATAAAATTTGAATATTTTAGCGGATTTACAATATTTTCCTTTAAACGCGTAAAATTTATCTAAAAGCATAATTATAAATATTCTTAATTACTCGCTAAACGATTTTCAAATGAATAATTTAGTCAACATTTAAATCATAATAGTAACACAATGGCAAGTTATATTCCCGCGCCAGTTGGAACCAAATTCGAAGAACATGCCGTCGTCCAACGCCGTCGTCCATAAACGCAATGCTGCATAATAGCTGTGACTCCGCTCTATAGAAGAAAACAAAGTAGATCTTAGTGTGTAGAGAAAGCTAGATTCTTGAAGTGTTTTCCTGTGTTTGTTTTGCTGTGTTTTGTATTACGGTGTTTGAAGGCCTAAAAAGTAATGAAAAAATTTACTATTTTTATTTGCAAATAGGATTTAACCCTTGGCAACTAATAGTTTTATGGAGGTGAAGTGTGGCCAATAAGTGAAGAAAACTGGATCCAAAGCCACAATTAAGTGTATTCTATGTAAATAGAAATAATGATCCTAATATCTTTATAAACTTTTTTTTGTTGTCCTTGGCTTTAAAATCCGAAATAAAATTCGAAATTCAGATCCATGTGTCTCCGACTAGGGAAAAGTGGGCTCCAGGCTCCAAAACGGTAAAATCAATTTGGCAACTCCACTCCGCTATATATTCCGTCCGCCGGTTATGAGGGAGTTATCGTAATATTTAAAATATATTATAACTCTATACTAATAATTTATATATTACTAAAAAAGGTGGGAAGTCATAAAAATCTTTAACAATAATATTAAAAACATTGAAAATCATTAAATTAATAGTAAACAAAAAATATTATTGATTCTTTGATTGAAGCTGGTGGGTAAATGAAGATGTCCATGAATGAAATTTTGCACAAAGGTAGAACAAACAATTCTCTTTCATCTGGTATATTCAAAAGCTACTTACAAACGTTCCGAGTAGGCAATGTAATTTTAGGCTAAAAATGGATCAAAAATTCACTTAAAATCAATTTTTTTCTACTCGGAACGTTTGTAAGTAACTTTTGAATATATCAGATAAAAGAGAATTGTTTTTTCTACCTCTGTGCAAAATTTCATTCATGGACATCTTCATTTACCCACCAGCTTCAAAGGATATATCCGAATTTGTGTCAAAAATTTATTTATAATCCATTTTTTGCCCATTTGGAACGTTTGTAATTAATTTTTAATATACCAAAAGAAAGAAAATTGTTTTTTCTACCTCTGTGCAAAATTTCATTCATGGACATCTACATTTACCCACCAGCTCCAACGGATATATCCGAATTTGCGTTAATTTTTTTAAATTTAAAAAAAAAACGTGGAAAAAATGTTTTCAAAAAATTAAACGTATACTATGGTATTCAGTATGTTGTGAGGTGTTATAAAAAATATTAAATGTTGATGCAATTGTTTATAACAAATTGTTTAATCAATTAACAATTAAATAATTAACTGACAAATTCGAAAAAAATACCATTTTGTAGAGAAGAGAAAATTATGATTTTTATGATTTTTTTCATTTCTTAATATTAAATTTAAGCAATTGTTAATAAACAAAAACATTAATTTTTTGAAGAATTTTTTTTTAATTCATGGTTTTTATAAACAATAGAAGGGCAAACACAATTTTTTATTAAATTGTTAAATAAGCCATTTATAAAAATTTTTTAAACAATTGGTCACAAACTTTTAAAAAAATGGATTTATATTGTTTATAGCGTATTAAAAACGACTGTCAACAATTGTTTAAAAAATTTTAAATTTTTAACATCTAAAATCGCATCTGTTTACTTTGCTTGTTAATAACAATTTCAATTTTTAAAAATTTAAAAATTTTATTATGTAACTTTGTTCAGTAGCTTTATGATAAAGGATTCCAAGGGTTAAAAAAATTCTTGTGTTTTTATTTTACTCACAGTAACGAATCAATGAAGATGTAATTTTTTAATTAACAAATGGACAGAAATGTGAAAAATAACGGTAAAAAATTTTTGACTGCGGAAATTTGTTCTCTGATATGTTCTCTTAGTGCTAGAATTTTTTAATTTTTTTTTAATAATATTTACTTATTGAAAAAAAAATAATTTATGCGACAGTGACGCGCGACACCGCCCGTTTTTTATACCATTTTCAACAGTTGGGAATTTTTGTTGGAAATTTCCTACCCTTTAAGAATCCGTTCAGTTTTTTGTTCTAGCTATTATTGTTTATGAGTTATTAGCAAAAATGTAAACCCCTTTTTTTAAAATCTTAAATTTTTAATAACAATAGGAAATTTTTAAAACGGATTTTTGATATTCAGGAACAGTTTTTCTATTTGTCATTTCGAATCGATTGACACCAAAATCAGATTTTTCGGATCGGTGTAACCCAAATCCGATTTAAATGACTTCTCGACCAGACTATCACGACAGTAACGTTATTTTATTTATATACCTACCCTATCCCATTTTTCACTTTGTAAATTAATTTTGATATTTCTTTTTTTGATATTATATTTCTTAAAAACATTAAATAACTTATATGAAATATCTCCCACATACAACGTTGATCCAACAAAGTTTTTTGATGACATTGCAGTATTGTCATGTATAATGTTAAAAAAAGTCTGAATTTACAATAAAAATCAAAATAAAACTTATGAATCAGTCCCACTGTGTAATGGTAAAAAAAGACGTGGCAGACCCAGAAGTAGAGGAATATTTAGGAACGACAGGCATTGCAAAGAGGCAGGAAAAACTAGGCACCGAACAATGTGGAAAATAATAAACATGAACATATAATACCTAATGGAAGATGGGGATTGACCCATGGATCTAGAAAACACCGAAGGTACGGCTTAACTTTGCAAGGAGTGTCCGGCCATTGTATGTAAGTAAGTATACAGTGTGTAAAAGCCAAATGGAATAAATTCATTATTTCGGTTACTGTACATATTTATAAAAAATCCCGAAACACGTCAAATTTAAATTATAACTTGACATTCTTCAACGTGAAAATGCAACCCCTACCTTCAACCCCTATAGAATGACAGGTACAACCCCCAATTTTTTAAATGGGAAATATAGGCTTGTGATATATCATTTGAAAGGTCTCTTCATTCTCTATTCAAAAATGTTATTATTTTTAAATTTGATGCAAAAATTAACATCAAAAAAATTAATATCATGTTGTTAACGAAATTCGCTAAAATATACTCGAAACTTATTACAATATACTTAAAACTTATTTCCCGTTTAGGTCTTGATAATGAGAAAGTGAACAAAAACCATAGCAATGTGGTTTTTAGATGGTAACCATTAAAAAACTTTAAAGAATTTCCGTGGCAACGCTATTTTAACAAGCAGTAGTAAATTGTTTTATTTAAGTTGTCATTGTTGTAATTTAAGTATAAAGTTTGTTCAATTCAATTCTGAAAATGGTTAGATTAACGGAAATGCATAAAATAACAGTTTTACAAATGATTGGTTACGGAGATAACATCCGAACACAACAGGAAGTAACTCGCCTATTTCATGAGAAATTTCCTAATTTACCGCCTATATCCCAAGGAACAATAAGTAAAATAGAAAAGCAGTTTCGAGAGTTTGGTCATGTAAGGCAGATAAAAAAAGCAGCTGCCAATGCACTGAGTGATGAACTCAAATTAGATGTGTTGCTTGAGTTTCAGGAAAACCCACATACATCGAGAAGACAGGCATCCACTACATTCAATGCTAGCCATACATCGATAGCAAACATATTAAAAGAAAATAAATTGCATCCGTATAAGTTGATACCTACTCAGGAGTTCATGGAAGACGATTTTGATAGGAGAACTTTTTTTTGTGAGCAAATGATGGACATGTTGGATAACAATATTATCCAATTAGAAGACGTTATGTTTTCTGATGAGTGTACGGTCATACGGTCATACGGTCATGCTAATCGGCAAAATTGCCGCTATTGGTCCACGGAAAATCCTCACTGGATGAGAGAAGAACACACTCAATACCCTCAAAAGGTTAATGTTTGGGCAGGGATTGTAGGGAACAATATCATTGGTCCCTTTTTTATTGAGGGCAACTTGAATGGCAACAATTATTTGGCACTACTTCAAAATGATGTCATTCCAACGTTGGCAAATTTATATCCTGATCCAGGTAACCCTCAAGTTCCAGCGAATACGATATGGTTTCAGCAGGATGGAGCACCACCACATTACCAACTTAATGTCCGGCAGTACCTCGATACAATATTTCCCAATCGGTGGATAGGGAGGCGAGGATCGATTGAATGGCCAGCGCGATCACCTGATCTTACATTATTAGATTTCTTTTTATGGGGATACAAAACTAAACCTTCTGATTTAAATGACTTAAAAGAACGAATAACGCTTGCGATTAGGTCTATCACGCCTGATATGTTAAATAATGTTAGAAGACAGTTTTATTTGAGATTAGGATGTTGCCACTGTATACTTAATCCACTATTGCAAATTTTATTTTCGATTTAAATCCTAAACAAAATTGTGTATGTTTTAAAAAAAGGCTGTAGTAAACAATAAATGTTTTTATCTATTAGACCCTTTTTTAAAGCAACAATGACGCGGCAAACACTGTGACTAATGGAATAAAAAACACACATGTCGACGACAACAAGACCCAGTACACGGACACACACATCCGCCTCCCCGGTACTATTTTTAAGTCCAAAACAAACAAAATCTCTTCCTAATTTCTTCTTCACCGTTTGTTTTGTATTTAACAGAGAAGTGTATCACGCGCCGAAAACATCCAACTACTTCAAAGTAAAAGGTGTTTCCAATTATTACATTTCTTTTGGCGCTCTATTTTTGATTTATATTATACCTGACGTTAACATATGAAAATATTTTAATTTGTAAGTTGTGGCTCTTGCGTCGAGAGATTTATAGAATTGAGGAAAGTTTCTATTAGTAAACTACAAATTACTTTTTCCTGACCCTTTTTATAAACTAGTTAGCTGCAAAATACAGAGGGTTTCAGTTATATTGTTTAAAAAAATCTATCTCTATAAACATGCACATTTATATGCATGAGAAAATAAAAACAAGAAAATTAAATGAATAAGTAATTAATTTTTATGTTCACATGTCTAAGCTAATATACTTTACTTAAATACACAAAATATCTTGATCTGACCAGCCAGTAGTGGTAATCTCACCATAAAAAGTGTCTCTTACCCACTATGAAAATGTATGTAATAAGAAGTAATTAATTTTTTGCACGATTGATCTGTTTACCGTGATAGATTTTACGTCAGTAGGTGACAACTAGCAACTCGACGGTAAGTAATTCACTTTAATTTATTTTTTGAAAGAATAAAGAAAACTCACGAATTATTTATTAATATTGAAACTTATGGTAAAATTCGTTATATTATTTAATGAAATCCCACTTGTTTAGGCTGTGGTTTCACTTCTAACAGAAACTCCTGCAGAATCGCATACATTAGTAGTATTACTAGTATTGCACAATATTTTTTCGGCAAAATCTATTTTATTTTGAAGAGAATCTTCTACATAGCTTTCTGCCACTGTCGATGAACGCCAACGTTCATGACGCTTTAATCCGAGGGCATCAACACCTTTATTAGCCAAAAGCGTTGCTGAACGTTCCTCCTGAACGAATGGCCAGTTCTCGGGATTAGCAAATTTAAGAATTTGGCAATTTGAGAAGGCCAGCCCCCGATTGTCCATTTCCCTATTACTTGAGCACAACATTTTTCTTTGGCGTATCTTAAGAACAAATGATTTAATTTTACTTATAATGGACGAAGTTTTATATACTTTTGCAGAATTTCTATAAATATGGAATTTTATCGTCTGGTTTATTAACGACTAAAATTTCTCTGGAGGTTCGTTTTTGTATTGCGTACTTTTACAATCATTAAACCATCGGTTTTTCGTATGTCATTCATAGATTATATTATATAATTCTTCTCTTCTACAGGCACCAGATATTTCCAATATCATTGCGGCCTACAAATTATGAAAAAATCTTCATTAGAGAATTTCTTTTACCTAAACTCGCTTACATTACCTTGTAAATTAGATATTCTTCATCCGGTGCTTTCATCAGAAATTTTTCAAATTGCTTCCGTGTAAACATGCTCGCTTTCTTAGGCCTACAGCCAACATTTTTTCTCTTCAAATACGCCATCAAAACTGAAAACTTGGAAATATCAATGCCATCATAAAGAAAAACGGTGGATTTAATCATTGAATATTCTGCCCAGAGGCTTCCAGGAGCTTTTAACTGCATATGTCTTTGAACGAAATATGCCAATAGATTCTTTTCATCGATTCTTAAATTATTGCCTTTGCACCATTTTTTAAAACTTCGGTAGGTATTTTGATAACGAATTTTGGATTTTTCGGGAATCATTGCGGAACACCCTTCTTCCCAAGCCCGTCTAATTTCTTCAAATTCACTTTCGCTTATATTTTAATTTATAATAATCAAAGTTGTATTCAAAATTATTGACCACTAAATAAAAACTCAATTCTCCATTGTTGTTATGTACCTTAGTTACTACCTAACAACCCAAGTATCTATCTTGATAAAATGAATGAAACTAGTCAATATGACGAAAATGTTTAATTTTATAATTTATAATGGTATCAATCGTGCAAAAAACGTTATAAGCATGTCGAACGTTAAGGGTAACCGCTCCGCTCCTCCTCCAAACAACTGTCTTCGATCGGTATAAAACCCTTACCGTTCTCCATAATTAATATACTATAATTTAATTTTTTGTTGGGAGTAAACAACTACTAGCTACATTTATTTCTATGTTTATTATTATTCTCCTTAGAATTTGTTGTATTTAAATTAGAAAACTTTATGAAACATTGAGAATAAAATAGACAGGTGAAAAGCAGTGTAGTCAGTTGAAATATTTTATATCAGTAGGGGTCGGGTAGGGGTTCAACTTTGTGGGGTCGCCCGGCAGCAATCTTTTTCTAGGGTCCATTAGTGCATCTCGTAAAAAACGTACCTGGACAGGGATTCTGTATCTTATCGCTTTCGACATGTCGAATTCTACAGTCGCTTTCGACATGTAGAAGCGATATCTCGCGAAAAGGGTATTCTGTGTACCTCTCGACAATACTTCGGCCGTATTCGGCTTTTATCAACATGATATGTAGAAATTCTGGGGAGTTTTTAAATTTCTTCAGACATTTTAGGGATTTTGATTTGCAATTTAACATTTATGTTCTATTTCTATGGTTTATTGGTTTAGCATATTATTATTTTGTAGATTGCAAAGTTTGTTTTGAGATTTTTCTGGTTTTTATTTAATTATTTGTACTTGCGTTGGCTATTGGATAAAGATAATAGGAGTTAAGCTTAACGTAAGTCCTTTCTCAAACATGGTGGCTTTATTATATGGTCTTACATTGATTTCTATAAAAATCGTTTGTCATAAAATATTTCTCCGCTAAATAGTTAAATAAACAATAAAAAAATCTTTTAAAAAGTTTGTATTTTTTCATATACTTCAAGTTAATTTTTTAAATAACATAATTATTCAAAGAGAAGAATTTCTAGAAGATATTCGGACTTTCAATGTTATGAGGAGGCAAATAAGAGATGAAACAAACCTTTTTGAATTAAGGGATGATCTATTTAAAAAGTCTTTTAGATTAACAAAAGAAATGGCTTAATATATCCTTCATATTATTGTTGAAGATATAGTTTTATAGCAAGACTTGCCCACAAAGCGTTTCCTTCACCTTTTCCTTGGGCCCCATTAAAGTTGTTGGTTATAAGTCTGTGATTATTTTCAACAGCATTTAAAAAGGCTTCCCAATGCTGGTTTGCCACTCTCATATTAATCAATAAAATCAAAATTTATTTTTAAAAGTATACAAATACAACAATGAATAACAATACGGACACAGAACACAACAAATAAAAAATATTTTGTCACAAATAGGTTATGTTTTATTGAAGCGATACCTCAAAACGTATCGCCTTCAAGCGACATGACTTGTGCTTAAAGTCGTATAGAAATGTGTACACGGAATACCGTTTGTTTGAAACGACATGTCGCTATCGAAAGCGATAGGATACAGAATCCCTGTCCTGCTTACTCTTCTTCATAGGTTTTAGGGAAAAGGGCGAAAAATAGTATATTACATAACGAGTGTGGAAAGTGAAGTATTACGCACGAGTGAAGTTTAGCACGAGCCGCGTAGTGGCGAGTGCGGAAACGTAAAGAGTGCAAGAAATACACTTTCCAACGCGTTGTGTACACGATTTTTCCTACGACCCCAATATTTCTTATTATAATAAATTTATTATTTATAAAATTTATTTTAATTGTTAGTCATGTTAAAAATTAGGATTTAAACGAGTTTATATATTGCATAGAAATATAATTAATTAAAATCAAATAACCACCTTTCTCAGGAATTCACATCAAAATTCTTTATTAGCTAAATGACATTTTAATTTTTTTTTGTGGGCTCTATAAAAATTAAAAGTAAAATGGTCAGTCGGTGAAATTAATTGAAAAGTAATGTAATAATAATAGACACAAAGATAATTGTGAACAGAAACACAAACATAACTTCAAAAATCCACATTCGACACATGCACGGAACATAAACACAATATAAAAAAGAAGAATAAACTGTTCTTCTTTCTAAAAGTGTTTTTATAAAAATAATAATACTGAATAAAAATATTTTTTAAAAATTTAAAAACCTATAAGAAACTTTTTTCTTTATTCTTACTTTATACAGAAAAATTTGTAATTTAAAAAAAATTAAATGGTCCTTGCTTTGACATTCATGTGTTTACTATTGATAAATTTGACGTAAATGTCACAAATCATAGAACTACATTTTTTTACTTTTCAATACGTGTATTGATATTTACTTTTCAATACGTGTATTGATATTAGCTACTTTCTTAAGTACAAATAAGTGTGCAATCTAGCACTTACATATGTGGTCGTAGGAAAAATAGTTTTAGGAAGTTCAATTATTGTATATTTAATAATTGTAACTGATAAGGCAGAAAATTTTATCAATTGTTTATTTCAGTAAAATAAATAAATTCACCAAATTTTATTAAAATAAAATCATTTAAACTGGGTGTTTGGATTTTTATCACTTAGTAAATTCTATTGTTTTATTTATGCATCTTCTCGTTTCGTACCGAAACTGATAACTTTTCCTACCGAAACTGATGATTATCCAATTGCTTATATTTTTTTTATTATCCATTGTTGTGATATATCACCGTTAAAAAATGAAAGAAAGAATATGTTAACAATTTAAATTTTATGTAGACCTTTTTGTATTATATACAAAAAAATACTATATCACTATATTTCTGCAAATACCGGACACCCTATAATTCTTTACTAGGTAATACTTTTTTTTGACATGTTTAGGTTTTTGTGTACATACAATTAAATATTGTAATAATTTTAATGTACTTCTAAAACATAATAATCTAAATATTGCATAATATTCCGTATAAAATAACGCAAAATAAAATTTCTCTGTATAAGACATTAAAAACTTTAAATCCAAATTATATATACCTAATAGACCCATCTCGTTAATGGAACAAATTTAATACTCATGCGCGAACCAACTCCCACTCTCTTAGTTCCCCCTAAATGTTCGTGCCCCTTATAAAATTGTGTTGGCATGACATGCAAAACTAATCAGTAATCCAAAGTAAAGTAACTCCAAGGAGAAGTCTAGATACACACACAAGTCGTTAATATTAAATACACAAAGACAAGAAAAACACAATAACAGCTAGCAAGCAGCGTACACGAACGAAATAAAAATTATAACTTCTCCTTTGTGGTTTATGGCCTTGGCTGCTGCGGCTATACAGCAAATAGAAGAGCTTTTGACGCTAAAAGGGTTTTTTTCATTTAAATTGTGGGATTTCTGGGTAGCAATACGTTGTGTTCTATGGCAAGAAGTAGTCGTATTTTGGCAGTGGAAGGGGAAAATTCAAAAATATTTGCGCATGTGTATTCAATAAAGAGATAGGTGTATTGCACTGTATATTTTTATATAACCCGTTTTATACATTTTTAAGTAAAAATTTGTGAAATATCCTGAGTATAATAGATAAATGGGAAGATTTTTTAAAGAATTCCAAAAATTTTAATGTTATAATATACAAACCTAACAAGATTTAATTGTACTTACTTGATTTAAAGAATTAATATTTCTGCATTTATACCTGAAACCGTTTTACAAATCGGGTACTAACGAATGGGATGCAATGAGTTGGGGAAAAAAGATAAAAGATTCTCTATAGTTATAAAATTTTGCAACGGACATGGTGATTACTTTTTTCTGTGGTTCCTGTTTGAATTTTTAATTTTTTTAGAATCCCTTTATAAATAGGGCAGAAATTCCTTCAGATTAAAAACAAATTTGAATCTCATAAGTTATTATGCATTAAAAATTACATTCGGTTTTCTCTAACTTTACACCCCTATAACTAATTTAAATAAACATTTTATGAATTTTTACTGACTTTCTACCCTCGGGACTATAGGAACCTTTATTTCTGCGTTTAAATTTTTTTAGGATTAAATCTTTTCAGGATTCATCATTACGTACATTTTGTTAGCAACTTTTATCTTCTTCACATAACCTAACCTTCACAAAATCACTTTTATTTATTACCTAACCTATATATCCTACTACATAATGGTAGAATGCCCCTTTTATCTATTTTGAAAAATATTAAAATTATTAATTGTTTCTTCTTCATCTATTAGATATTAATAAAATAATAAATACCTTACATCATACATCCTCGTAACCTCGTAAAGTTCCTACATTTTATTAGTAAACAAACAAAATCACACAACTGACACAAAACAATAACAGTTCCCGCCGCCACTGTTGATCTAACTTGTTAGGTCACTACGGAAAAACTTCTTTTCCAGACGGCATCCCCGTCGACAAGACGCTGTCGGGTGTTTCCTAACTAAATCAAAAAATATTTTCTATTTTTTTTCTGAGGCGTCGAAAAGTCGGCTGATTAACTTGGTTCTTATTCCGGAAGACGCAGGTACCTGTGCATCGGTTCACATTCTATTCTAGAATACCGTCGACGATTTTGTTTAATTATTATTACTACTGACTGACGTAGAGCTCATCTTTATCTCGTTGCCTCAAGATAAAAGGGTTCTTAATTGGTTCACGTTACAGACAAGCTACGAGGGTATAAACAAAAATACGAAACGTAAAACACTGATATATATCGAAACAATATAGCTTAGTTTAATTCTTAAAATGGAAATTTTTTTGTTACGTTAATCTAGAACCCCAAATGGACTTAACCATCAACTTAAAATTAACGATTAAATACTGCATGTCACTTTTGAATCACTATTGTTAGACCAAAGGAAATTCTTTTTAGAGAATTGTTTGTTCAGGTACTTCTGTACTTTTTTTTCAATTGCTATTTATCTTTCAAGGTAAAAGAAATTTATTGTGGATGACTTAAAATACCTTTTGCTTGTGTTCCTTTTTCAAATAAAATAAATTATGTACATCCGGTAAGACTTTAATAATAAAGTGCACACGTGCTGAAAGCAGTCAATTTTGACGCCACGTAGTGAGTTTAATACACTTTTGACTTCATTTACATCCATTTTAAATATTGTAATAACATTTGCACTCCTTGCTGTCAGTTTGTTGCGGTCTATGGTGCATAAACGCGACCGAGTTCCAATGGCGTTCCATTGGAACCTTCGTCAACCTTTTTTTCTCATAAAATCACACAAAAATGAGACAAAAATTGTGTACAAACCTTGTGGAATGGGATGTAATGTGACTGAGGTACTTAATCTGTCTCCTCCTATGCTGACCAAATGTGGAGTGTCTGCTTGAAGTTTTAGGGCGCGGCCTCCTGCTGCGTCAGTCAATTCTACAGCTCCCGGGCTGCAGGCGCCCATGTTTGCTGCTTGGACACCACCTGCCAGAGTTACTCCAGACATGCCTAAAACAAAATATACAATAAAACATATATTTTTATAGAGCAATATGCTTCATTATGATCATCTTGTACATCATCTGCTTCCACAGTTAAAAGAGCTTAAAGAAAAGAGCTGTCTCTAAAAAATATCCGAACTTACGATTTAAATTATTAAAATGTCAAAATTTTAAAAAGGATTTTTGTTCAAAGTTTTCGACTCTAGTCAATATGGAAAATTCCCAAAAACAATATATTGATAAAATAATTTGGTTATAATATTTTATCGATTAAATTTACAATTTCTAATGTACAATCCTTTTACTATTGTGTATAATAAAACAGGTCTCTTTATAATTTTTGTTTTAATATGCATTTTCGCATTTTCATATAGGTACTCGAATTTTGATAAAAATTTCGTAAAAATTCTTCGGATGTTTTTTTAAGGTTTTAAAGTTTTCATTTTAGAAAAAAATAAAAAAAAATTGGGAAAATAAGGAACAATTTGTAGGTTTCCTAATTTTGATTTTTGAAAATTGACAAAATTAAATATTAGTTTTTATTTTTTTTAAAACAGAATAGTATATTAAACAACGCATTTCAAATGAATTCTGTTATGACACGAGTTCAAGTTTAAAAAACGAATCGCGAAGCGATGAGTTTTTAAAGAACGAGTGTCACAACAGCCATATGAAATAAGTTGTTTATAATATTTTTTATATTTTGCCCTTTTTACCATTTTTTAAATTAATTTATTATTTTTATGTAATTACGAAAATTTTGATTTTAAAAAGTATGTCGGTAGCACTGTGTAATTTATAACATTTGACAGTTGTGACATTTAAATTATCAATTGTTAATGTTTTAAAATATTTTAAAATGAATAATACACCAATAATAATATATTATATAAGTAAAAGATTATATTCATATTCACAAATACTTTTTTAAAGAACAATAAAATTAATAAATTGCTATTAGCCTCGAATGTCATTGTCAATAATCTTGTCATTAGATACTTCACTCATGTCGCCAACCATTTTAAACAAAAATTTGCGTGCGTAAAAGTTACATTACGATACGCAAATGCGTTTTATAATGAAGATTTTTATAAGTGCAAAATATAAAAATATAATTTTAAAAATCTAAAACCTACAGATTGTTCGTATTTTTCTTTTTGAATGTCTCTGCAAAAAAATTAAACGATTTTATTCATAAATAGCCGAGATATTATGGAAACGCTAAAAGACTGCACCGATAAATTTAATATTATTAAAATATCACCAAAAATATAAAGAAATTTACTGTTTGCAATATTTAAATCACAGAATTAAATTATGTACATCTGTTTTAACCAGGTATAATCAACCGAGATTTTATTGATTCAGTTAACTTTCACTCTATGAATAAAATATTTTATTAATTTTCCTAGGTCATTTAATTTCAAGACAGCATTTTTAATCGATATACATTCTATACCTTCGATAGCTCAGTTGGTAGAGCGGTGGACTGTAGAGGAATTTCCAAAAGTGGACATCCATAGGTCGCTGGTTCAAATCCGGCTCGAAGGAAACAATTTTTTTAAAATTTTATTTATACCAAAATGATTAAGCTGAAAAGATATCAGGTAGTGCAAGTCATATAGTACTTCTGTAAATACAATAAATAAAAAACGCAAAACGAAAAGCTTTATACGTCATAGAATTCAATATCGTCATTCGTCGATTATGCCAACCATAATATTTAGATAATAAAAATATCTACATTTAACATTTGGATATTTTGGAACAGTATTGTTTTGCAAGAAAGCGCTGTTGTCAAATAAAAATATATCGATCTAAAATATCGGATATATTGTTGTAGGTATTTGTTTTCTACAAATATTAAACGAAGAAAACCACATATCCGAAAGGGAAAAGGCTAACTCAAAGTGAAACAAAGGAAAGATGAATCTAACTAATAGCGTTTTCGGCTGGGAGCACTGGGTCCGCTCTCAAACTGCTTCGAGAATGTTCGGTTGGCCAGATTGGTCACCGAGCATGGTCGATTTTCTTGTTCGGCTGGTCGACTCAGGTTACCAGGTATTATCAACTTTCATACACCAATTTTACCATTAAAATGCGCCACCATAACGCCACTGGAGTAAAAAGTAGGGGATATTTAAATATCGGATATTAGGCCATAATATGGTTATTTTTAATATTTTTTAATAATTTTAAAATCCCAGTTAATGGATTAGCGGAAGAGGCATAGTATTGGCCGTATAAAAACAAACCTTTCGATAGGAATATTTTAACCTTAAAAATTAATAAAACAAAACCAGCAATACTAAAATAAATATTTTATTGAAAAAATAACATTAGAAACAAGGTACTTTATTTCATTTATTGCACAAACATAAAAATTTGTATTCTATATTATTACATGAAAACAAGACCAATTCTCTTTTTTGTTTAAGACGCATAAGTCATATCCCAGACCATAGAGAGTAAGACACTAGAGACAGACACTATTTTGAAGCGCCACCTTTTGGCGCCCGAAAACTGTAACGTCAATTCCGATACTTCCACTGTTAACCTAACCTAACAATTCGAACTTATGACTAATCTGGTAGCCGGTAAATTCTTCGAAAACAATTATTCCAATACAATTATTCGAATGCAATAGTTCGAATATAACAATTATTCGAAAAAAATTATCCGAAAATAGTATTGGTGAGTTTTGGTAAGGTTTGGTTGGTATAATATTAGCAATATTATTCAGACAAATATTGGTGAGTTTGGGTTAGATTTGGTTGGTATAATATTAGCAATATTATTTAGACAAATAAATATTGGTTAGTTTGGGTTAGTTTAGGTTGGTATAATATTAGCAATATTATTTAGACAAATATTGGTGAGTTTGGGTTAGATTTGGTTGGTATAATATTAGCAATATTATTCAGAAAAATATTGGTGAGTTTGGGTTAGGTTTGGTTGGTATAATATTAGCAATATTATTTAGACAAATAAATATTGGTGAGTTTGGGTTAGGTTTGGTTGGTATAATATTAGCAATATTATTTAGACAAATATTGGTGAGTTTGGGTAAGGTTTGGTTGGTATAATATTAGCAATATTATTTAGAGAAATATTGGTGAGTTTGGGTTAGGTTTGGTTGGAATAATATTAGCAATATTATTTAGACAAATAAATATTGGTAAGTTTGGGTTAGGTGTGGTTGGTATAATATTAGCAATATTATTTAGACAAATAAATATTGGTGAGTTTGGGTAAGGTTTGGTTGGTATAATATTAGCAATAATATTTAGACAAACATTGGTGAGTTAGGGTTAGGTTTGGTTGGTATAATATTAGCAATATTATTTAGACAAATAAATATTGGTGAGTTGGGGTTCGGTTTGGTTGGTATAATATTAGCAATAGTATTGAGACAAATATTGGTGAGTTTGGGTTAGGTTTTGTTGGTAAATATTAGCAATAATATTTAGACAAACATTGGTGAGTTTGGGTTAGGTTTGGTTGGTATAATATTAGCAATATTATTTAGGCAAATAAATATTGGTGAGTTTGAGTTAGGTTTGGTTGGTATAATATGAGCAATATTTAGACAAATATTTGTGAGTTTGGGTTAGGTTTGGTTGGTATAATATTAGCAATATTATTTAGACAAATAAATATTGGTGAGTTTGGGTTAGGTTTGGTTGGTACAAAAAAAGGCATTTTGCCTATAATCCGAGCTTTAATAATGATATATGAACTCTCGAAACATGTTTTAATAAAATACAATTTTTGACTGAAATATAACAACAATGATAAACTAATACACAATTTAAAATTTTTTTCGAATTCGAGTGATTGCTTTCGAATACCTAATTGTTATCTTCGAAGAATTGTTTTTCGAATAATTGTATTCTGATAATTGTTCTTCAAAAAACTGTATTCCAGTAATTTACCTAGACCCGAGTAATCTATGCTAACGGTTAGTTTTGTTTATGGCTTGTAAATTTTTTAAAATTTGTTTTTCTTTTATTTTACTATATATTCAGATCGACCGGGGGTGTTTAGTTTTAGTTTTTGTGTAGTGTGGACTTTATAGACAATATGTCTGAGACAATTATTTCAAGACAATGCATAGTGAGGAATTGTTATGTGAGGTGCACCCGGTAAGCTTTATTTTGATAAAATAAAACATGTTCCATTCACTAAATAGTGACAAAATAATAAATTAACTTCAAACTTCCCAATAAAATATATACACTTAACAATATTTGTCTTATTTCTTCCACTTCGAGGGTGATCAATTTTTGTATATTTCATTTGCTTCTTATTATTGTAATATCATTCAGATGTTGAGTGATTTCAAATGAAATATAAAAAAAATTACTATAAATGCCATTTTGCAATAAAAGTAAAATTATAGTAAGTTTGAATATGCCGCAAAAACTGTAAGATTACAGGAATCTTCTTTTGCGACCATGTCAAAGGTGTTGGGCTTCTGTTCCGGCTCTCTAGGTGGCACCACCCGTAAATTAGTTCGCCTCAGGAGGCGCCACGGGTGAGATGCCTATCTATCAGTGTGTGTTTATCTATGGATCTAAAATCGAAGGTCAGATCAACAGATGACGATGAGTTGAGTTTCCTTATTTTCATAGAAAAGAAGAAAATAGGAAAATAAGAAAATTTTATACATTTTATATTCTGCAAAACTAGATTTTGCCCATTTCTGCGCGGTTCTTCCATACTATCGTCTTGATATGTCTTAATTAGTGGCAGTCATAAGTAGAGTGAGGGGGCCTAAAAAAAACCCCAAAAGCTTTTGCGAAAACTGCCGCCGCGGACCAACCCCCCAAGTGAAGGTGTGAGGTACCGTGCGGATGTACTGAATGGTCACGAGGAACGTGGCCGCGAACGGTCCCCTGAGGGCACCAGGCGACACCCTCTTGTATATCAGCCTTCCTCTCATATGCGGGCTCTGCCAGGGGTGACAAAATCCTTCCCAGCTACTCGTGGGATCCAAAATGGACAGTACCAAAATTAACAAAAACCAAAATGCGGATGCTGAGCGTACACGCACACCTCCGAAAACAATTTCGGAGGCTGAGCGCACACGCACACCTCCAAGGTAGGATGGTTGACGAGCTAATAGGTAGGCTCAATCTCAGAAGAACAAATGTGGCCTAAGTGCAGTAGAACGACCCACCTTTCCAGAATTACAGATACAGATACGCGAGAAAAAAAATTAAATACCGAAAATTCGATTTCCCGCCCATTTTGACGGTTATTTGAGGTTATGTACAAAAGTTTTAGATTTTTCTACTATCTACAATTTTTGTGTAAAATAATTTCCGCTAAGAGGTCACGTTTTGCTCAAATCGCAGAAAACCATTTTAAACTCCTAAATTGCATCACCATTTTGAAAGTTTTCTCCTTAAAGTTGAAACCTTAACAACATTTTTCACATGGTGCTTGCCTGCTATTTTTTTTCCTTTCTAGCTTTAAATTCACTGCTCTAACTTTGTCACCATGCCTATTCAGATGTTAAATTGTCGCTCAATCTTTTTCTACGTATGACTATGCTTCTGCGATCGAAAGGTCGTTGAATCACATCCTGCATCCAGCATGCTTTTCTAATAATCTCGTTTCGCTGTGCCTAGTATGTACAGCAAAGAGAGAGGCATAGATAGAAAAAAGGCGGAGAAAATGTGTAGAAAGATTGTGGAAAGGATAGAGCAATGCGGAAAGGAATTGGCCGAAGAGAAGAAAGTGGGATTACTAGTAAAAGGATGCAGCAAGGCGAGGGAGTTGGAGGTGATGGTGAAAGGAAGAATCGTTGAAATACTTAGGTGTATGGTTGGATAACCAGCTTTCGTTCAAAAACCACATGTCGAAGGCAGCGTAGAAGGCGAAAATTTAGGCAGCATGGCTGGGGAGATTGATCTGTAATGTGAAAGGACCGAGAGAATGGAAGACAAAAATTAATGGTAGAACGATTGAGCAGAGTAGGCTGTACGGGGCGGAAGTGTGGGGTTAAACCTCTACTGAGGATACAGAGAGGAATGCTGCTGAGGGTGGTGCAAGGGTACATGACAGTGGAAGGTTAGCAGCAGCGGTGCTGGCAAGATCCTACCCATTAGATCTGATGGCTAGAGCCAGGAGACTAGAGTGGAAGGGCGCGATGAGAGAGGAAGTTATGGATTGGATGGAGAAGGAAATGGAAGGAGTATGAAGGTGCGCTAAAAAGAGTAACTGGAAGTAGGAGAGAATAGATGACTAGCAAATTCGGCGAAGTGAACTACTTCTTGACACAGGCATGGGCCAAGAGCAGGATATCTTTACAAGACTGTGAAAAAAAGACTGGAGGGTGTGAAGTGGAGTGTGTTTAGATGCTGGAAGAATAAAGAAGTGCTGAAGAAGTGCTGAAGAATTTGGAGTAAAGGCTCGGGGAGGCGTGTATTTGGAAAATATGGTGAAGATAATATTGAGAAGGGATGAGGAATAGATGGAGTTGAGTAAGGCAGTGGAGAGTCTGGTTAGGAGAAGAGAAAGTTTATGAGGTGCAAAGTAAATGAAGAGTGTGTGAGGGACTACCGCTCGTCTTGAAGTATGCTATGGTAGTGATTCCGGAGACGGGGACAACGGCGAGTTTTTGAGGTGGCTTTGGTTGGTAGGCGTCATCCTAGCGTCATCCTCCTCTTGAGGAGGACCCTTCGAATATGAGTTTTTCCATCTCAGCCCGGAAAAAAACCTTACTGGGAAAGACCAAGGCAACTTATGGTAAGTGAGACTCAGGAATCAAAAATGTAGAACATTCTAAAAATACCAACTGACCACATGCTAATGAAATACAACTTTAACAGGAATTTCGAAATTTTCATTAAAGATCAAAAGGTACTAGAGAACGAAAAAATACCCCCTCTAAGTAGAGCTCGGTATTGGAGCGGCAACATACAGCATGTCTGGCAGATACAAAGGTAGCTTCCCACTTGACAAACACATCCGTGTTTCAAGCAGAAATCTATACTATACTTATTTGCGCAAGAGAAAATAATATGAGAGCTTACAATAGAAGACATATCAGCCTTTAAAGCAATAGTCAAGCTGCCCTTAAAGCCCTAGAGAGCTCTAAGTTGTCATCCAGATTAATATGGGATTGCGGCGAAGAGCTTAAAAGACTGGCGACCCAGTACAGGGTTACACTGGATCAAGGAATCGCTGGCAATGAAAAAGCTGACGAATTAGTAAGGAGTGGATCGTTAATTTCATTTTACGGACCCGAACCGACCACAGGAATTCCTAAATGGTCATGGCCAAAAGAGTGCGTTAGAAAGAAACATAAAATTCACACTTCCAGATAAATACATGGGAAGAAATTCATAGAAGTACCATCTGAAAAAGTAGCTAGAGAACTGCTCGTAGTGAACAGGATCAAACTATGCCACTTCGAGAGCCTGGGAAACCCAAATACCCCCAAAAGACCAACCAGCAAAGAACATCTTCCTTCTCTGCTATCAAGAGTAATTGGACGCCAAAACGCAATATTATGTTAACCCACAAAAAATCTAAAACAGATATATGTACACAACTGGAATTTTCTCTTCTTCAAAAGAATGTTATGTGCCATACAATATTTATTTTAACAAAATATCAATTTAGTGTCATTCCGGTTTTTGCAATAACAAAACAGTCAAATAATTGCAGTATTATTTGATTATTGCGTAATTTAATTATTTCAAATGAGAGCAATCAATATTAAAAAGCAGAGGGTAAACTATTATGACCTTATCACTAACCGTTTGAATTTTGGGGCAAATATGTTATCTGAAACTTTAACATCGTTTTTCTCAAAATGGCTGACTTGTGGGTTAACATGGTATTGCTTATTGGTAATGAATAATTGCTTAATTTTACTATTTATCTACTATTATCTGTTGTCTAAAAAATGATATAAATTAATTATTATTCACGCAGTGTAAAGTTCGCTAAATCTTTCGCGCATTTGCAACATTGCTGGTAACATAATTTATTTACATTTCATTCAAGCTAATGCTAATTATCACATGAATGTAGTTGCGCAATGAATGTATATAAACAAACGGTTTTTTTATGTAAGTGTCGATGACGTAATTTGCTGCTATCTTTATGTGCCACATATTATTCAATTATTATAAATACACTAACGAAGATTAAAACGTATTTATCAAAGTTGCACAGAAGCCAATCATGTTGATTATTAACATAGTTTAACAATTTGTGGTTTATTGACTCCTTAATAGTGTTTATATTCATAATAACGCTAAATATAGGTCAGTCTTTAACGGAAGAAAGTATTGGGAGAAATAGTATATTTTTACCAAACTAACAGAGAATAAAAATAGAGTATTAGAAAAATAATAGTAAATAATAAGAAAATGTAATTTGCTAGAAGCCTTATTAAAGTTATAAATAATAAAACTATTTTCTATCCCAATAAACACACATACGTGATAAAGACGTTTTTTATGACGTGACACCTATACCATAGACACGTAATCTGAAAACGTTGATTCAACTTAAAAATGTCGCGCTTTTAAACGTTTTAGGTTACCTTATTTTAAACGTTTCATTAACGTAATTTTTAGACGTTATTTATTCGTCATTATAGACTTCAAATCAACGTTATTTTGTCATCTGTTTCTGACGTTATTTTATAATATAAAATCAACTTTAATTAAATGTTTGTTTTAAACCTTCTTCACACATCTTTTAAGGTCAATTAAATTTTCCAGTAAAATAAACAGAAAAATAAATGGTTTATTATAAAATACAAAATAAAAAAATATTCTATAAAATAAAATCTAAAAACAGATTCTCTAAACTTAAATATATTATTAAAAACAGGTTTTCTCGCTTATTGCCCGAGCCTTTTCTTCTCTTGATTTAATCTAGTCTGGGCGTGTTTCAACCACTCTTTAACTGTAAACGAAATTTTCAAATCATTCTTCTCGTGTACTGGAAAATTAAGTTTCGCAGCTTCTATAAAAAAAAATTAAGTTCAGTTTTGGTTGATAATTTTGAGTTATATTAGTCAGATGTGAAATATCAGAATGCGCGAAAGAAAAAAAGAAATTCGACGAGTCTGAAAGTCTTTGCGAAAAAATGGCATTTAGAAAAAATGTAGGGTGTTCCACACCCCATTCACAATTCTGTGGCTATATGGCTAAAGGGCATAACTCTATTTTTCAAACTTCTAAGAAGAGCCAAAAAATTTTTTTTTCTAAAATTTAGGTAAACAATCTGAAAAACCATTTTAAACGTTGACAATGGTGATATTTTAGTTGTATATACCTATTTTTTTAATATTTTTGTAATTCTTACCTTTTTATTTAGGAAAAAACATGTTTTTTTTGTCATTATAAAATTAACTGAGTTTAATTATTTTAAGTGCAATTATGCATATTTAGGCATAAACCTGATTTTAAGTTAGTATATAAATATAAAATTCTAAATAAGTCAAGTTAAACCCACATTAAACCCTTTTATTACCACAACGCATATTTATTATTATTTAAAACAAGTATACTTATACCTTTTTCTCATAAAAAATATATATTTTTCTTTATAAATATATAATGTATCACCTTTTACTTAACTGAATATATTCAAAGTAATCTGTTATGCACAATTTTAATTAAATATTATCCTTTGTTATTGAGAATTTAGTTATACCGTTTTGCCATATTAAAAGATCGTTTTTTTAAGTACAGATAAATCAGTTCCACTAAAAATCGAACTAAATAGCCTTAAGCCATACAGCCACATAATTTTACCACCAATTAACAGAAACCATCTTGTTTAGAGCGTACTCGGCGACACCGCGATAAGTAGGTATGGATTGCCGAAATGAAATCGGCTTTCCACTTACAACTTGCCGCACATAGCAATCACCGGTAAACAATAGATCATTTAAGTTTTACTCACCCTTTCTTTCACAATTATCTAACTAAAACTAGTAAAACTGCCACACAAGATGCACACATTGTCACAACTTATTAACACAAGTTTGTAGTACCCCGTGTCGTGTATCGTGTAAAAGACTCTCTATCCCCAACTGTAAACGTCACGTGATGTTCGCTGGCCAATAGAAAACCTCCAATTTAATATCCGGTTGAAAAGATGTGTATTTGTAACCATTTTTACACTCGCCTCTTGGTCTTTATTCGCGCCTTTTTACTAATACATCTTTTTTAAACGTTAATTCAACGTTTTATATACTTACATCATTTATGCCTGTTTTGTTTGGTTCTGATTTCAAATTTTATATTTACATCATTTACATATATTTCGATCAATAAAACTGAAAAAAGTAGTGTGTAATGAGTAGTAATAAACTGTGATAGTGAGAAATAAGTAATATGGAATTGGAAGACCTATTATTTGACGATGATTTAAATATTAATGAAATGACAGTTAGATGGGTTTTCAAGGCGTTGGAGTAAGAGGGAAAATTATTTTGAAGCCCTGTATGAACTTAGTTTATTTTTATTTGTTTGCTTGTGTCTTTTAAATTTTAAATTTTTGCCTCGACAAAAACAAAAACACCTAACCTTCACTTCCTCAGCCT
This sequence comes from Ophraella communa, assembly GCA_035357415.1. Taxonomy (NCBI): domain Eukaryota; kingdom Metazoa; phylum Arthropoda; class Insecta; order Coleoptera; family Chrysomelidae; genus Ophraella; species Ophraella communa. Next base: position 27,702,631 of record CM068991.1, on the reverse strand, counting down.
CAGCTATTGTGGCTATTCGGTCTGTCTCAGGACTTTTATTTAAATTCCTAGTAAATTTGCGATGTTGTCATATCCAATCAGCTGGCCATAATAACCAAATCACAATTAGCTAATTTAAGTGCAAAATCCTTTGGTGCATCGAACCGACTTTTTAACCGTTATTAAATAATTAGCCGTGGTCAGCTAATTACGAGAAAACGTGAAAATGGTGCATACATGCATTAATATTAGTTGAATAATAACATATTTTAAATGTTTTACAGACACCAAATTACAATGGTTTCATACAAAAGCAACAATGTACGTTATTTTAACGTAAAAATAAGTACCTCTGTCATGATCGGTCTTAAAAATACGTAGTTTAAACGTTGCTATATAATGGTTTTTATTCAACCAATAATAAATGGTTGAATATTACACATAAAACGTATAATCAACGAATGACACGTAAATTATACGTATAAAAAACGTATGTGTGTTTATTGGGATTGCTTAGCACAATTATTTTTTTATACTTCTTATGGCTTCATTTTAGTTACAAGTAATCAAATCGGATCTTGATTGTTTTTTTTTAATTAGTATCGTTTTGCTTAATAAACATGGATATTTAATCATTTTTAATGGAGAATTAGTATCCATATCATCAATCTGAATTTCATACATAAACACTTCCATACTGTTCAACGCTTTTAGAGTAAGATTCCAGAGCGATCAGATATAATTTTGTTATGGATGAAACTTTGGGTTCTGAGAAAAGACAATGAGAATGCCACCGTTTTTAAATAAATAAAAAAAGGATAAAATTCAAAATCGAAGGAATGATCCATCACTCAAATGTGGTTGATATCAAATATCAATAAAACGCCAAGTCAAACCACAATAAATTTAATGTTAAAACTATAAAAAAGTGCAACTAGTTTCGGTCTTAGACGATCATCCGACTAAAAATAAAAAGATATAGTTAGGTAAAGTATATTCAACAATATAGTGCCTACAATAAAAGGGGACTGATGGTGGTAGGTAGGGACTGGTAGGTGCTTTTATCTCAGGTATTGGCAAGTTTGGGTAAAGAATGCAGGTCAGGATTAAATTTGCAAAAATAATTTTTTAATAGAAATTAATAAAAATTTAAATATGTTAATATATCAATTCACTTTCACTATCACCATCGTCGTCTACATTAATTATAAGGGATTCTATGTTAGTATGAAATGCCCAGTATGAATCCTCCACTTTTATAACATAGTTTATTGTTTTTTTCCAACAATCAACGTCTAGGTCATCTATATTTTGCCGGATTAATGCAATTACAGAAGGACATAATGTAGATATAGTATTTAGGGTCCGCACTTTGTTCTCCAAATATGCTCAATCGGGTTGAATACGCAGTAGTAAGGAGGAAGACGAAGAACTGTATGTCCTATGTCTTCTGTATGTTAAATTCCTTAGAGCCTATAAAAGCTGCGTTTTTTTATATCCTTCAAAGTACATGTTGTTTTGGAGCATACATTCCTGGATTTCCGCTTTTGTATTTGAAGAGCCCGGAACCTTCTTCAATTGACGACTATGGAATATTTGACAGTAAAGTGTTTTCGAACCAATCTTCGAACAATTCGGCTGTAGTATCTTGGTGGTAATCCAACGACGAATCTTGAATGTTCTTCGCCGAAAGTCCCAAATTGTTTGGAATCCAACCATCTTCTGATCCAGCATGAATAATCGTGATCCGTTTTCCTTTGTTCGATGGAGCTTTTGATTGGCATCGCACTGTTCCATCGGTCCATCCTTTTGCCGGTGTATCGTGGGTATCATACCAGGTCTCAGTCAAAGAGATTATCGGTCTTTGTAAAGACCTGTAATCACTTATGGCAGTCAAATATTCAAAGCGCCATTGCCTAATCCGTTGGGATTCCATAATAACTTGCCTTTTGTCAATTTTGCAGTATTTGAAACCTGGATAAAAGTGTCTATAGGTTTCCAATTGAAATCCTTATCTCAGTGGAGCTCCTTAGTTTTGTTTGCGATGATCTGATAGTAGGCACCAATTTTTCTTCGTACATAGAGTAGATAGTTCTTCTTATCAAATCTTTATCACCGTCATCAGTGGTTCTGGAGACACCACTATCGTTTCGTTTTCGTCTCGGATGAATTGGCCTCGAAATGTGAACTCTAAATGATGATTCCGGTATTCCTGTCAAATCGTTGGTTTCTCTTACAGCAGGAGTAAAAGCCCAACCCCTTTGGACCAGCTTCTGATGAACATATCTGACGATTTCTTTGGCATCAAGGGATAAAACTCGTCGAACAGGAACAGTAACACAGGACGCGGCTAATGCAGTTTCCCAAGGATGAAACATTTTTCACAAAAATTACTAAACAGTACAGACTAACTCTACGGGAACTACGGGAACACAAATATAAATGATTATACTCCACCCAAATTATACAAATACAAGAACCGATCCTGTGTGCAAATTTTGACCATAACCAATAAACCATGACAGACGATCGGAATAAAAGTGGTTTATTATCCCCTTTTATTGTAGGCACTATATTGTTGGACACATTTAACCTTATCATGTAAAAGTCAATGTATTTGTACAATTTTAAAAGTTACATTAGTCAAAATATATGAATATGTAAATAAAATATAAAATGCCATAATAAATTACATTACGGAGCAGTGATGGATTTACGCTTAGGCCTGTGAGGCCCGGGCCTAGGGGGGCATAATTTGAAGAGCAGCAAAATTTTTGAAATGCCACAATTTCAGAGGTGAAAAAGTGTAGACAATTTCAAAATTGGTTCAAATTAGTTTTTATTAAAAAATTTCTATAAAATATATAATAATTCAATCCATTAATTTACTTCTCAATCTGTATGGGTAGGATGTTAGTTTTTTAATAGATCAATTATAGTCTTTATTTTGATCGAATAATATTCTTTACTTTCTGTTCATTTAGTTAGATTATCTCATGTATATGAAGCGTTTTGAAATTACCAAAACTTCTTAATTTGTTTTTAATGTGAAATAAAAATACCATAGATTTGCATGTATTGAATATCATTTTGATTTTTATCCAAAAGTGAAAAACATTATTTGTTTATAAAAATAATTTTTTCATGATAATTTATTCCCGTTTTATCCGTATTTAATTTTTTGTGAATGATCAAAATTGATAAAAAAATGTATCTAAACTAAAAAATTATTTGAAAATTTTTAAGTGTGTGGGCTGATATATATTAAAGCGGTACGCATTAGGAGATGAGAAACCGACTACGCGATCTGAATGTAATTTTACATCGTTTTAATGCTGCTAGTAAGAAACTTCAAGAATCTTAAGATGATTTATCATACGTTGTTCAGGTCTATAGTTCTCTGGTTCTATTTCTTCAAGACATGAGAGAGAGACAATTTTCTGAGTATGAAGAAAAAGCCAAAGTACTATCTGGAGTTCATGATTATTATCGTTATGATACTCGTCGCAAAAAAACCAGAAGACTTCAGCCAGATGAGTCACGGGTAAATGAAAGAATACCTTCTTCTGGACAAGAAAATTTTCGCACAAATTTTTATTACCCTATTCTCGATACTCTGAGTATACAATTGGCCGGGCGTGCATATGAAAAGCTTTATGAAAATTTTAACTTTTTTAATAATTCATCTGAAATAGATCCAAGTGAGTGAAGAAATCATGCCAATAAATTAGTTAGCAAGTATCCTGACGACTTGAAAGAGACGTTAGTCAACGAATGTATTCATTTACATCGTCAACTCAAAAATTCCTTAGCAAATAAAGAAGATGTACGCTCTGCACGGAGACTCACGGAGTCTTCAAGAAGTTTATCCGAATGTGGACATTGCTCTACGTATAGTTTTTAAGTATTCCTACTACAAATTGTTCAGGAGAAAGATCTTTTTCCACTCTAAAAAGAGTAAAAATCTATTTACAGTAACGCTCTTGCGTTACTGTCTATTAAAGCTCAACTAGTCCAAGAAATTAATTATGACGATATAATCGACGAAATTTTCAAATTAATTAATATTAAAAAAAATACCAACTTATTTATCTGTCATTTTTATTAGTTATATTTAAAAAAATTATATTTTAATATTATTATTACTGAAATTCATTTTATCATAAAGGGCGGCGCATTAAACAGGGCCTAAGGAGGCAGCAAGCCTAAATCAGTCACTGTTACGGAGGAAAATAAAATAAAGAAATAATTATGTTAAAATAAACATGAACTTAATAGGTTTAAAACATTCAAATGTAACTACAATTCTTATAATATGTTTTAGTAAATTGGTCAATGTTTCTAATACCTCTCGTATTTTAGTGACTTTTTAAACAGCCACGTTTCATTTTTAGATAAAAACTGCCTGTGAGTATGCATTCATGAGGCAATTGTTTATACGTTCATAAAATGTTAGAAACCAGATTTCGTAAGCATCGTAACACGGATTTTAAATATAAAACAGGCAATCCCACAGAATGACATATTGTAAATATGAAATTCCTTTTTTTTTATACATACATACATACATATGTGTACTAAATTTCTCGGAAGGTAGCGATTATATGTGTAGGAAGAAGATAAGTAGGTAGGTATTTGTTCTTCTGTGACTGTTTGTAAATAGAAAACGATGTTGATATGATGATTATTTTTCAGCTAACGGTGTATACAATCCAAATTGAAGAATTTCTTGTATAGTATCTTTTAATATCTTTTAAATTATCGCGCATATTAGCTTAGTAATTTAAAAACAATTGAGGATAACTAAAATGATTTAAAATAGTTGGGATTATTAGAAAGATAGAAATGGACGAAGTATCGTAAAGTAAACTTTTGTTAAATCAAATTGTTCGATGTCTAAAAATGAAGTATCTATGAACATTGTAATAAAATGTTACATTGGATTAAATAGTAATCTTATACGAAACGGTTACTAAAAGTTATTACTAAATAAAGTTTTACAACTGTAGGTAATAAAGTGATCAGTTATTATAGAGCTAGATCCCACTGCCAAAAAACCTGATCCATTTGTTACCGTGAAAATCTTTATTTTAAGACTATAACTGATACATTGGACCATAAGTGCCTCGAATTTTGCAGTAAATAAAATATTTATAGGCATTCTATATTATTTTTTTTGTACAGGTAACATACTGTCGTATTACTGCTTAAACAATTTTTATTTTAACATTAACATTATGGTACAAAGTTTTTATTTATTTTTTAAATCTCCATTTACCTGACTCATCAAGTTATTGCTTCAAACTTGGATTAAATTAAAGTTTAAAAATAGTTTTATATACGAAAGAAAATATTTTTATGGTACTAACCCTTACTGTGTGAAAGTTCATCTTATTCAGAATAATAAATAAATAGTGGAAGTTAATTCAACCTTTTAGTTGTTTATTGTTCTGAAAGAAAAGATGTTTTAAACAATCTAAAATAGAAGGTACAGAGGAATCCGTTTTAATTTTTTTATTAATTGTACAATAAATGTTACTATTTATTATTAATTCTTGTCGATAAGCATTATTTTCGAATTAATTATTAATCTAAAATTCATGTACACGTCGTATTTGTAGGCTAAGGGCGTATATTCAATATCAGAAGTAAATAAAAACAAACAAATATTGCACAAGCAATAAATCGACAGAGATGGTTTTAAGTATCGACAAAGTCGGTCGCCATCACGTTTTCTATTGCAATGTAATTCAATGTCCGTTGGAGCATATAGCCCAGGAAGTAGTTGTCTTTTCATAGAAAAAGGTGAAGCTTGGTATAGAAACTGTCAAGTTTCTTTTCCACTTTTTCAGCAATAAATTAATAGTAATGTAAGAAAATAAATAAATTAGAAGTTTTAATACATTAAACAATTTACTTAAATTAATATTAAATTATTCAATTAGATGTTCCAAATGGTGTCCATCGACTTCCATACAATTATAGGGCCGTTGCTCGAAATTACGTCGAACGTTTTGAAGCATTTGAGGGGTTATTAGGCTGCATTCATGTGCTATTCGTCGTCTTAGTTCTTCCAATGAAGCGGGTTCGGTTTTATAAATTTTGGTCTTTAAATAACCCCACAGGAAGAAATCCAGGGGTGTTAAATCGGGGTATCTTGCAGGCCATTCAATAGGACCTCTCCTTCCAATCAATTGCCTAGGAAATCGTTCATTAAGATATTACCTTACAACTCTACTGTAATGTGGAGGTGCACCGTCTTGTTGGAAAAAGAAATCATCTTCTCAGTACCTATTATCATTTTCAATTATGTCACAGACATAATTGGGATCAATAGTGTCTTCTAATAATTCGAGATATGTTGTGTCCGTTTAAAATGAAAAACCATAGGCGTTACGTTACATTTTAAGAGGTATTGCCTTTAAATGAATTAAGACTTTTTTTGCAAAGACGGTGCAAATATAAAAAAAATCGCAAAATATCTAAATACCTTTCTAAGGATATACTGCACACGGTACTTTCCCTTTTTTAAAATAAGGGGTTGGGGAAGTGGAAGGGAGGGGGTTGACAAATGACAGATGTGTGTATCGTAAAAATGTGTCCCCCTTGGAACAAAAGTCGACCTGTTTTCTCATTTTCTTAAAATCTAATAAATACTGCCAAATATCGAGGTGGACTCTTTTCTGTGGCCCACACTGTATAAATGCTTTGGTGCCACGTATTTGTAATCGGTAAACCCAAAAAAGGTATTTATTTATTCATTAACAAATAAAGATTAATTTAAAACATAAAATCGACTAGTAACTCAGAGTTGTTTGTAAAAACACAAAAAATACCTGTGCGAAGGCTAAGTGTAATAGTATATTACATAACAAGTGTTGTAATGATGCCGTGTTGACAAGAGGCCGTAAAGGCAGTTTTACTACTACTGAAAGTCTGACATCTGAGTACTTTCCAATTTTTATTTATTTACAGTTACATTCTGGCAGCTATTGAATACAAACCACACAGACTTTTCGAATACACTTCCCAATTCTACTACATTAGTTGAAATCGATTGTTGAGTCATCACCAGTTTACAACTGTTACAAAACCCCCCTATTTTGTAACACCTACTTTTTATAACAATTTTTGAAAAGTTCGATTTTCAGTTATACAAAACTGTTACAAAATGGGGGGTTTTTGTAACAGTAATAGAAAAAATAATTTCTTAATAGTTTAATAAATTAATTACACCAAATGAAAAACCCAAAGTCTATGTCACAGAATTTTGATGAAGAAAGTGGACAACAGAAAACAAATAAAGGAAATATAGAAAACAGAGTAAAATATGTTACAAAAAAATACCATTAAAAGGGAAGACTAAGAAATATGTAAGGTTCCTTTGGTCAATAACTTGAGATCCTTCTTGGTCAACACTAAAGACTCTGTTTTTTTTTACATTCTCCTGGAATATATAAGTTACACTCTGATGACTGTAATGCTGTGTATATTGGTCAGTCAGGACGCCTTTTTGATACTAAAATAAAAGAACATCTCAATCATGTTAAAAATTACAAAGACTTTGACCCACCTAATTCACCATCTGCCTTTGCCAACCATATCATTGGTGAAAAGCACAATTTTTCTAATTCCAACGTTTGGAGGTTACTTAAATGTTTTAAAGGTCCCAGGATAAATTTACTTAAAATGAGATCAATGAAGCATCAAGAGACAGTGCAGTTGTATGTTTGTATGAACAGTTGAGCCCAAAGGAGCCTTACACATTTCTAGTCTAGTCTAGTCTGGTATTTGTTTGTAACATATTTTACTCTGTTTTTCATACTTCCTTTATTTGTTTTCTGTTGTCCACTTTCTTTAATAATTGGTTTTCTTTCTTTCTAATGTGACTAATTAGTTTCTTACATTTTACTAGGTTGTTTATCTTCATTTTAAATTAATTCTAATTGTTATTGTCAACATAACCTCACAAACCTTTTGTTCTTCTTCTTGTGACTTATTCTTCTTGTCCTCTGTTTTGTCGGACTACAGTTACACTGGAAAGGTTTCTTAATCTATATGTCTATGTTGAACTGGCCCCCCATCTTTCTTTCTTTTTCAGACATATAAAAAGTTAATTTTAGGCCATAAATTTTATACCATTTTATCCTATATGTTCTTATATTTATTTTTTATTTTTTATCTGTTGGTTCGTTTGTAAATGTTTGTAATTTTGTATTTTATGATTTAATGGTGGTCCTTATACTTATATATTTATTAATTTTTACAATAAGGTATGCTTTTTGTCCTCTTTTTCATTTGTACCACTGAAATAACCTTTTTTATAGCCTGATGATGGCCTCAATGTTAGGCCGAAACTAGTAGCGAGTATTGTTTTTCCATCAACAATAAAATTCTGTGACATAGACTTTGGGTTTTTCATTTGGTTTCCCATTAGTCACATTTGAGATATGGATGGTTTACTTCGTTTAAATTAATAAAAAATGGAAACAATGAATAGGGGCTCTTGTAAATATCTAAAAGAACTTCTCTTTGTTCTGTACAAGAATCAATATTCAAAAATAGTAAAAATTTATTGTATAATCAACAAACATAATTTTAACTCGATGGGTGGTCAGGTATACTTGGACGATTAAAATTTAAAAAATGTTAGTTATTGATCAAAATTTATTTTATCATTATTATGGATTGGCTTGAACTTTTAACAGAATGTAGTGGATAGCCCAAAGATCAAAATCTATACTGGGCCGAAGAGCGCCAAAGCCTTGGGGGGTCAATCCATGCAGGACGAAAGAATTGTTAGGTTTTTTGAGCTGCATTTCCTGTACTATCAATGTTTTTTTCATTTATGAAATTCTCAATACACAGAAGATATGATATAACAGCACTGTATTATTCACTTAATATTCATACATTCCCTAAATATTTCGAGCCCCTTATATCGATTGACCAATACTTTTTAACACCTACTAAACATAATATGACATAATTATGACTAAATGGAAAAGCAAATCAAGTTTACTGTTATTCGGTTAGTGTGTACAGGAAAGAGGAAGGCATTTTAATGGTTAGTCAACGAAGAAATTCGTCCAAACAAAGTGGTAGAACGATGATTCATTTTTATGTAAGTCAGAAAACTAATTTTGTTATGTATGCAATACATGACAAGAGGCAATCCATAAGAGACATGCTTTGTCAAGGACATAGGGGTTTTGTCCGGTTAAACAGTTTCAAAACAATCTAAAAATTATTAATAGTCGGTATATATAGTTTTACTAGTGACGAAAGTAACATTTTTTTGAAGCGAGAGAAAAGTTTATGAGCTTTAAAAAATGTTTGTGACGAATGAAACACTATGCTTTTCCTACAAACCTGTTTTTATCATAATATACAAAGCACGTTTCAATTTCACGTATTTTTACAATTCTATTTTGCTTTTTAATTATATAAAAGTTTTAAAAATGCATTATAATTATAAAAATGATTGCTGTCTTTTTTATTAACAATTTAAAGTCGTCACAACTTACTAAGAACAATAAACAACGAATCGTTTGAACAACTTTGATTTAAAAAAACAAATTTTTAAATTCAATGACAGCTGTTTCAACTATATTTTTATCGAAACAGCTTAGTTTTGAATAAACATTTCGGACATTAAGATTAATTTTTAAACTATTTTTTCATAGAACACTTTACATTGTGATACTTTGGTAGAGTTTCTAAAAAAAATTTGAAATAAAAACATCCATTTTCAAAAATATTAGAGAATATAATTTATTTCCACTTTGTTCTACAGTTTTCTCCAAAAATGCTCAATCGGGTTGAATACGCAGAAGTAAGGAGGAAGACGAAGAACTGTATGTCCTTTGGGTGCTGCAATTGTGTCACATACATATGTCTTTTGTATGTCAAATGTCCTTAGAACCTCTAAAAGTTGGTTTTTTTATATCCTTCTTCAAAGTACATATTGTTTTGGAGCATAAATTCCTGGATTTCCGCTTTTGTATTTGAAGAGCCTGGAACCTTCTTCAATTGGCGATTATGGTAACTGGCATTGTTCATAAATATGACACTATGCGGGGAATACTTGTCAGTAAAGTGTTTTTGAACCAATCTTCGAACAATTCGGTTGTAGTATCTTGGTGGTATTCCAAAGACGAATCTTGAATGTTCTTCGCCGAAAGTCCCAAACTGTTTGGAATCCAACCATCTTCTGATCCAGCATGAATAGTCGTGATCCGTTTTCCTTTGTTCGATGGAGCTTTTGATTGGCATTGCACTGTTCCATCGGTCCATCCTTTTGCCGGCGTATCGTGGGGTATCATACCAGGTCTCAGTCAAAGAGATTATCGGTCTTTGTAAAGACCTGTAATCACTTATGGCAGTCAAATATTCAAAGCGCCATTGCCTAATCCGTTGGGATTCCATAATAACTTGCCTTTTGTCAATTTTGCAGTATTTGAAACCTAGTTTGGATAAAAGTGTCTATAGGTTTCCAATTAAAATCCTTATCTCAGTGGAGCTCCTTAGTCTTGTTTGCGATGAGCTGATAGTAGGCACCAATTTTTTTTCGTACATAGAGTAGATAGTTCTTCTTATCAAATCTTTATCACCGTCATCAGTGGTTCTGGAGACACCACTATCGTTTCGTTTTCGTCTCGGATGAATTGGCCTCGAAATGTGAACTCTCATTGATGATTCCGGTATCCCTTTCAAATCGCTGGTTTCTTTTACAGCCGGAGTAAAAGCCCAACCCCTTTGGACCAGCTTCTGATGAATATGTCTGACGATTTTGTTTGGCATCAAGGTATAAAACTCGTCGTCGAAGAGGAACAGTGACACAGGGCGCCGCTGATGGAGTTTCCCAAGGACAAAACAATTTTTCACAAAAGTTATTAAACAGTACAGACTAACTCTCACTACGGAAACACAAATATAAATGATTATACTCAACCCAATTTATACAAATACAAGAACCGATCCTGTGTGCAAGACTCAATGACAGCCGTTTCGCTATGTCAGATTGACATGTCAATCTGACGATGCTTCATAGCGAAACGGCTGTCATTGAGTCTTTTAAAAAGCAGTTTTTTAAATAAATATTAGAAGTTTTGTTAAAACGAAGAGTTTTTTATTATCCTTAATATTATTGGACTGTACACTCTGTCTTAAAAAGTTACGTAAGTAAACAGTTGTTAAAACTATGTCTCTGGCTTTGTACTGTTCCAAAAGCATAGGTTTTCTTAAGAAAGAAAATTGAGGTGAGGACTCCAAAAGCAACGACTTTTGACAGATGATGCATTTTTCTAAATTTGTAGACAACTGTAAATAAAGGGAATATTAATTTGGATCTGTATTACTTACAGGCTTCCGATAACGTAGACATTTAGAATACCATGACAGATGTGTTAGAAGAAATTAATGAATCTCAGGAAAATCCATGCCTGCCGAAGAAACAGCTCAAAATGCTGTTCAGCACCCTGACCCCTCAAACGGAGTTGGTAAACGGAAAGTTCTTGCTTTTTCAAACAGGGCAACAAAGCACAATAGTTCCGAAGATCTCAAGCTAACTAAAAATGTTAACATCTTGGAGAGTGTTGTCGATGAAACACGGGATGAATGATATGATTTTTAACGCAAAAATGGAACTGTATTCCTAGAATCAGCATATGTTCACCATCAATAATAAAATGCAACTAATAAGAGAATAAAATGAAGTTAGTAACAATATCATTGAGAGAGCAGACTTTTTAAATGAAACTAAAAATTAAGTAAACCAACCACATCTCGAATGTGATTGATGGCAAAAACCAAAAGAAACATCCAAATTCAATGTCACAGAATTTTATTTAACACTAGTGGTGGTTTATCTTTTGCATTTTACAAAAAAATTTCTTTTAGGATTTATTTGTTAACAAACTGTGAGATTTAAAATGAATTTGAACATTGGCGGGTCAAAAAAATAAAATTAAAAATAATTAAAAAAATAACTGTGTCATAAAAATTGTAGTTTTCAGTTTTAATTCACATTATAACCATGTCACATAAATAACTATTGTTATTAGATTTCTATTTTGGTGCTATTGTGGGCCATTGCAATGACAATTTAATTCATTTGAAAAGAATATAATGTGTGGGGGTGTATTTTATGTAGACCTAAAGACCTGGACGACACACTTAATAAGACAATTGATTTCTAGCATTAACTAATACTAATTTCCCACAGACGGCCTTCAAGAATAATTTTCATCAATAAAGTGAACGTAAATAATGTTAAGTAGACATCAGATTTATTTCTGTCGTTGGTTATACGAGGACAATAGGTTTATTATTTTATTTTAAAGAATGCTTATGCCCAATACATTTGATTACTAATTACGGCTTATTATTAATCACTTTTAAATTATTTCGATTGTTCATTCAATTAATCGCATATTTTTAGTCAAATGTAACCATTTATTACATTCTTTACTCGTAGCGCTTGTATTATTAAAAATTAAATAGTATATTATTTTCGGTATAATTTTTTTAATATTCATTGAATTCTTATTGAGGATTCAAGGCATTTAGTCTTTTTTTATAAAATACATAACCAGAAGTTTGTATATATATATAGTCTCTTCAGACGTAGACTCCAGAAATTCCTGAGTTTTCGCCATTAAACAACGTTATTGGCATGTAAAGTATAATTATCATAAATCTAAAGATCCAGACCTTTGCAACGATGCTTTAAACGTCAAAATCTTACCATCTACTGAAAAGTTATGGCTCAATAAAAATTTCATACAGACTCTTTCACTTAATAGTTCTATTAAAATTATAGGAATATGCGTCTGCACACTCCTGCACTTTTTTTATATATGTGTATTTATGCAAATTATAGTGTAAAGAGAACTAAATACACTCACATTTTCTCTTGTCGCGTGAATATGGTGTTCTAGTATTCTTTTTCTTGAAAAAAGTTAAAAATGTTTGTAGCTTATACTGAAATGAAAAAGTTCACGGCAGGTCAAGTCTCATCGAACATATCTTACATGCTATGATTAAATTGATTGTACTAACCCTTACTTTTTGGAAGTCCATCTTATTAAGGATAATGAAAAACTCTTTCGTTTTACCAAAACTTCCAATATTTATTTAAAAATTGCTTTATTAACCTTAATGACAGCCGTTTCGCTAGACTTAGCATCGTCAGGTACGTCAGGTACTTTTGTTTGTAGCTAGGTACCTGATGTTTATTAGGTAGTTATAAGACTAGACCAAGTATAGAAGTAATAAGACATAACAATATTAAAGCCTAGATGTTATGAGCCCTAAGGGATTATCCTGGATGTGCTTCCCTCTAACTGTGCAATGATATAGAAAAACCAGGAAAAAACTATATCATGCTGATCTTTACAATAACTTAATATATTTGTGTTACAATTACGTCTTATCTATGTATAAAATGAAAACTCAATCAAAGTAAACAGTTTAATAGTGGAGAACTTCCAAGATTTATTTGTTCATTAACAACTTTAAATTGTGGATCTGCTAGATGTCTTTTTATTTCAAGTTCTTCAAGGAAATCTAAATTTTGTTTTTTATTACAAGTGTGTAGTATTTGGATGTCATTGATGTGTAAGAGTGAGGTTGGATGTTCAAGTAGGTGTTTTGCATAATTTGACTTATCTGGTTGTTTTAATCTATATGCTCTTAAATGTTCGTTAAATCTTACTTCAAAATTTCTTTGTGTTTGACCTATATATACAGCATTACACTTTGGACAATTAATTTTGTAAACACCAGATTTTTTTAATTTAGGTAATTTTGTTTTTACATTTAACAATTTTGTACCAATATTATTTTGTGTTTTAAATGATATTAATGATGATGTTGCCGAAGATATTATTTTTTAAATTTTATTGGAAATAGTTCCACAATATGTAATATTTTTATAACTTTTAATTTCTTCAGTTTGTTTTAGAAAATATTAGGTTTAGTGACACTTTCTGTTCTTTATTATTAATGTATTTATTAAATGAATTGGATAGCCATTAGATGTAGCTATAGTTATTTGTTTTATGATACTAATTTTTTTATCAAAGTTAATTTTGTCCATAGGAATTGCAAATGCTCTATGTCTATATCAATTTCTTTATCAAAGTTAATTTTGTTCATTGGAATTGAGAATGCCCTATGTATCATAGAATTATAAGCTGCTAATTTATGCGTTATAGGATGATTTGAATTATATGGTATGGTTACATCTGTTTGTGTAGGTTTTCTGTATATTGAATAATTTAATGAATTATTACCTTTTTTAATTCCTAAATCTAGAAAATAAATTGAATTATTTTTTTCAACTTCTAAAGTAAAATTAATTTTAGGATGCAAGGTATTTATATAATTAAAAAATATATCTAGCTGTCGTTCGCTACCTAGAGTAGAACCAAACTAAGAATGGTACACAACATGGCGACCGCATAAGGTGCGCAGTGGCAGTTACCATAGTAACGACTCCCGAAAGAGCGAAATGTAATTATTCAGTGGCGTGACTTGGTTGAGTAGAGTAAGTGCAAAGTGAGCTGAAAGCGAAAAGTGATTATTGTGAGTTCTGACTATATACTTTTTTATTTGTTATTATTTTATAAATGGCTCCAAAAAAATTGGAATAAAAGGAAGACCCCTTAATAGTCAAGTAAGGGAAATCATCCATAATATTAATATTAATGATTAAAAACTAACTAGAAATTTGTCCGCCTCTGTTTCTGACGTCACACCTTCGCGCAGGTTTCAGCCATGTGGTGTACCATTCTTAGTTTGGTTCTACTCTACAAATCCTGCTAACATATCATCAACATATCTATACCAAAAATACAATATTGTTTTTATAACTAGAATTGAAGATTATGTTGATAAGTATAAATAAATATAAATATTTGCTAAAATTGGAGAAATAGGACTTCCCATTGGAAGACCCTCATTTTGAATATATCTATACTTTGTTGTCAAAAGTAAAATAGTTTTGACTAATTCATACATTAAATAGGTCAATTATATCTGATATTATACCTGGATGGATATTTCTTTCATCTAATAGCTTTTTTTAACAAGAACTATACATTCTTTAGGAGGTATTTTAGAGAACATATTAGTTACATCAAACGATACTAATTTAGTATTATTTTGTAATTTACAGTTATTAAATTTTTTTATCAAATCTAATGAATTTTGTACTGAATATTTAGATGTGTAACCATAATTATTAAAGTTAATAAAGCAATTTTTTAAATAAATATTGGAAGTTTTGGTAAAACGAAGAGTTTTTCATTATCCTTAATTACATGCTATGCTTATATTTGTGATAAAATAGTATATTAAAGTATAAGTGCATAAACAGGTCTTAAGAGCAGGTGCTTGAAATAGAGCAAGTGTTTTTAAAACCAATTATGCTACTTTTTGTATTGGTGCACTTTTAAATAAAAAATACTGGTATTATTACTACAAGAAATGGTCGAATTCGTGATGTAAAATCAGTATACCTTTGATTGGTGAAGACGCATATGAAAAAGAATACGACAAGTTTCACACGGCAAGTATCACATGGATGGAAGACCAAAGGTAACAAATATAAATGGACGAGTTGCTCTTGCTTATAGTAGTTTTTACAATAAATGGTATTGACTGAAGGATTATAATAAAACCAATTAGATCCTTAAGTTGTAAAATCCGAGATGCACATCATGAATGTAAAAGGACATGATTCAGGTCATTTTGTTTCTCAGAGATGGATTGTAGAGGATTACAGCTTACACTTCTTGTTCATTTTAGTCTTTGTATTTCATTGGAAGTGTTCACTTGTGTTACGGCATGCAATAATTTTATAACATTTATTTGTTATTACAGACATTAATAGCAAAGATTTTATACCCCAACGTACAGAATAGGTAGTATGTGGCGTCCGTGGATAAAAAGTAATAGTGCTTCTTCCAGTGGTTCGTTAAAGTAGAATCACTTATCTTGTGACGCGAAAATCACTATAAAAATGTGTATAGTTTATTACTCCTGGCAATATTTAGTTAATATTTGAGCCAGGCACTATAAAAAGTTTTCTTCAAGTGACTATACCGACTAGATCAGATTGATATGGTTTAACTCAGTACTGGAGAGTGGGTCGGGTCTTAGTTAATTCATACAAACAGAATTGCTGGATAGAGTTCTTTATCATATGCTAAATGCCACAAAACATTAAGTACTTACTAAGATATGTTTAGTAAAATGAGTACTTGAACCTTAAATATTAAATTCTCTAAATATTTTGAACAGTAAATTGAGCCCCAAATAGTACTATTTGTTTTACAATTTTATATTGATAATGGTAAGTAGATTATTTTATATTCTGTACCAATTGTTTTATAAGCTAGTATTGTTTTAACAGATAGTTTTAAAGTCTTGATTGGATAAAGTTATATTATAGTAGTATAATTTTAATATTAGTTCAAATAATAATTTAACATTTATTCTTAATTTACATTTTGTTCTCCAGATACCCTTGATAGTTGAAGGAAATAGAAATGCAGCTGTGAACTGGTGAACACAAAGATAATGGAAAGTTCTTACTTGTTTTCAGCAGTGTGCGGTAAAGCCAAAGCATCTAAGATGTTATTAGACATTACTCTCTAAGGGTGCAGCCTAATCACTAATGGTACTGTAGGTGATAGAGGTGCAAATAAGGTGCTGGTACTACAGGCTACTTCTATGGATGAGTTATCTACTATAAACTAGAAGGTTTGGGTAGTAGGTGATGGTTAGGTAGTTATGGCCTAAAAGCATGAATGATTATGGTAACCTTTTATGCACTACAGATGTGATCAAGATATAGCTTACCGGATATGAGGAGCGGCCTTTTAAAGATATGTAAGTATATCCACAATTGATGTGCAAAATCAGTAAAGATTTTTATTTATACAATATCTTTGATGTTGCTTACTTTTGTTTTAGGCTAATTTTCAAAATCCGAAATAAATTCGTCAATGTGACCACATGGCCCAAATTTAGCCCAGAAAAAGCAAGAAGAAAGACAGAAAAGACAGTGAGAGAGAAAACCTGATATTCTTTATTTAGCTAGTAGATTTATGGTAATCACAACTAATATTAACCATGGTAGGCTTTTATTTTTGCTAATTAGGCATTAGAGAACTATTAAATAATGTTGCTAATAAGAAGAAGAGTTCAACCTCAAATTCAAGTTTATAATGACAATGTAAATAATGATTTTGAATCAATAGATACATATTCAATTAATATTTTCTTAGTTTTATTTTAAATGGTAGGTAATGATTTCCCTAATTTATCCTGCATATGAAAAATGAACCCGTAACAAGTTCCTTACTTCAGCCAGGATATAACGCGGGTGCTGCAGCAACAGTAATCAGTAATTTGACGAAGGTGCCTCTTACTTCATCCAGACGAATTATTGAAAATTCCATGGAATCAAGAAAAAGCGTTAAGATTCTGGTGTCACAAAAAGTCTAGATGACTGGGAAAAAGATTTGATAAGGCGAAAAATCTACACTATGTACGATGAGCAGCGTGTCCCTACAATCAAAAGTCTGCAACAGCGGCTCATCAATGACGAAACTCACATCAACTGGGCCTCACTACTCTTTGGCGAGCTCTGTCTGCAATGGGCTTTAAATATCGCAAAATTGACAAGAGAAAAGTAATAATGGAATCCACACGTTTAATAAACGGGCGTTCTGAATATATAACGTCAATAAGAAAATAAAATCCTTTGTAAAAGTGCACGCATTCATGAAGACAATTAGCAAGGCTAATGTAGCCAAGAAGGCGTATGTTTTCAAAGAATATGATTTGCGGAAGTTTTTCAAAGATGCGCCGGACATTACGTATTTATTTTTGAAGGTGGTAGCCATTTTAGGCATATTTGAGTCTTCTAGAAGATGTGAATTATGCGATATGCGCCCGCAAAATATAAGTATAGACCGAGTTTTCTGACGATATGATAAAGGAAAATATACCAATCAAGTAGTTGGTATTAATACATTTGGATCATGTATTTTGCAAAGTGCACGTTATATTTAATTGGATGCTTCTGAGAAATACAAGGGACTTATCGCTTCGAGATTCATTTTTTATAACAGAATTCCATATGAAATGCGTTGTTTAATATACTATTATCTATCCATGCAACCTCTGCAACCATAGAAATATATCGCTGGATAGGGAGGCAAAGATCAATAGAATGGCCAGCAAGATCACCTGATCTTACCCCATTGGACCTTTTTTCATAGGGCTATGTCAAAAATCTTGTTTACAAAACTAAACCACATGATTTAGATGACTTAAGACAAAGAATATCGCTTGCGGTGACGCCTGACATGTTAATTAACGTTAGAAAACATTTTTATTTAAGATTAGGATGTTGCCAAGACGTTCGCGGTGAGCTTTTTGAACATCTACTTCACTGACATTTATGTTTTTACGTTATGAACAATTAAATAATACATATATATTTTATTTTTTTATGTTAATTTTTGCAATAAATTTAATAACAATATTTTTGAATAGAGAATGAAGAGACCTTTCAAACGATATATCACAACCCCATACTTCCCATTTAAAAAATTGGGGGTTCAGCTTGGCTTGAAATCAAGCCAAGCTTTTGAAAAACAAGCCAAATCTGTGATTGGCTAATCTTTTGTCTCTGTAAATTAAGGGGGATGAAGCCCAAAGAAAAAGAAAATACTCAGCGAATAGTGAAGTGTTAAATATTCATTTTTTTTAGATTTGTCAGTTTGGGATTTTAGATTTTATGTAAAAGATGGGGTATTCCAGGCCAACTCATCCTACCGATTGGATTTACATCTCCGATTTCGCTGAAATTTGGGCATCTTTTTGTACCCTTCGAAAAAGGATTTTATGAATTTTTTCAAATTTTTTCATGCAGCCAATCGAGAGATATTAATTTTTGAAAATTTCGTGGATTATTTTTTTCAAACAGCCATAACTTGGTGAAAAATTGACCAATTTGAGTATTTTTTTAAATTTCGTATTTTTTGAAGAACTTTAAAATCAAATAAAATTGGTGGAAAGAACAAACTTATATTTTTGAAAAAAATTGAAAAGGTAGAAAATTGTTTCCACCTGCACCCAAGGTAAAAAAACTTATCTTCTATACCAAGCTTGACCTTTTTCTATGAAAAAACAACTACTTCCTGGGCTATATGCCCCAACGGACATTGAATTACATTCCAATAGAAAACGTGATGGCGACCGACTTCGTCGATACTTAAAACCATCTCTATCGATTTTCTATTGGAATGTAATTCAATGTCCGTTGGGGCATATAGCCCAGGAAGTAGTTGTTTTTTTTTCATAGAAAACGGTAAAGCTTGGTATAGAAGATAAGTTTCTTTTCCTTGGGTGCAGGTGAAAACAATTTTCTACTTTTTCAGTTTTATTATTGACTGCACCTTATTGTAATTATTTCATGTATTGTTTATATTTTTGTATGGCGAAATGTGTAATATTAATTTTTTAACTGTGGAGGTGGAATGTTGTGACCGTTCATAGTAATCCTGGGATTTTATATTAAATGTAATAAATCACAACAGTATAAAATCAAGTAGGTGTGTTAGTTTTAAGAATCAGTGAAATCAATGAGTAACTGTTTATATGAAATAAACTATATAACGAACAAATAATAGAAGAGTCATCGATAAAAATGTTTACATCTGTTACAAAGAGCGTAAATAATGTTTTAATTTCAAGTTCGTTTCTTCCCATAGTTCTTCGTAGAAACAGTCTTAAAACATTAGAGCACTATTAATTTTGATTTACATAACTAAAATGTCAATAAAACTTATTCCGTTACGAAATAAACATGGTTTTAAGAATTGCTGTATTTCCACACAACACAATGTCAGACATGTGCACTGATTCTACTAATTACTGAAACAAAGTTATAAACTGCAATGTTATTTTTAAACCGTAACCAAAAGACGATGTAATTACAACAATTTATTAAGTGTAACTCAATATATGGAGAAAAAAACATCAGTGTCAGGAATATGTATATTTTTACCACGTGTATTCAGAAAATAAAGGGAATTTTTAAATTTCGCGAGTTTGGAGAGCGCAAAGTCAAAAAGTTTTCATTCTTAATCAAATATCAAATTGTATAAAGTGTTAAAACGATCTATGGTGTCAATGACGATGTTAGAACAGGTGACGAAGCATGAGTTTATGGACAGGACGTCAAAACTTAGCCTCTAGCTTCCCAGTGAAAAAAATGATCACCAAAACCGAAAAAGGCTAGACAGGATGACAATCAAGCTAGCACCCCCACACAGACGAAATTAAAAAAAATAGCCCATAATTAAGAGCTAATTAAAGGCTAATTTGTACCACAAAAATTAAAATTTGTACCACCGCGATAATCGAGAAAAATCGCCTTGAAAATGGGGGGTGCTAGGTTGAGATCAAGGCAGCACCCCCACTTTGATCGAATTCCAATTTAATTACATCAAAATAAAGGGCATATTAAAGGCTAATTTGTACCACAAAAATTAAAATTTGTACCACCGCGATAATCGAGAAAAATCGCCTTGAAAATGGGGGGGTGGTAGGTTGAGGTCAAGGCAGCACCCCCACTTTGATCGAATTCCAATTCAATTACATCAAAATAAAGGGCATATTAAAGGCTAATTTGTACCACAAAAAGTTAATCCATATTGTTATTTATAATGTCAAAAAATAAAATCGAACTCTGTAAATATCGCTGCTCTATAATTTTAGCACCCCCACTTTCGTCTATTCAAAAAGTGAACACACAATATTATAAAACTAATTAAAGGCAAATTTGTACCACACAAGAAATTTTTATACTTTTCAATATAAAGCCGCCAATTGAATTTAACTCTTTGCGGTCGTATTGAATGGTGGCGGATGCGCTGAAATCTTTTATTTTTGTCAATATTCTAAAAAAAATTAAACCTATGGTTTCTAATATATTTGATGATTCTATTATGGTGCACATTGCACAATTGCTTTCCTGCCAATAGGCCATCTCTGTACTACTGTAATGATTTACAATCCCTAAATCGATAGAAATTCTCAATAACAAGTAAACACTTGGCCAATTCGGGAAAAGTACTTATTCGGTGTCGAATGAACGGGATCTTATTTACCCGATAACCTATAACAACAGTTTACAAATGTCCAGTTAAACAAGTGCTTTAATCGTAATCCTGTCTTTGAGAATAGTGTGTAATAAAATGAGTTCGGTTGGAAGGAAACGTTTTTTACATTATGAACATATTGCTGCAGTCGTTTTACAAAATAAGGAATTACTAATTAATAATGGTAAATTAATAACGCGAGCAAATAAAGTGTGGGTGGAATTAGGTAAAATTTTGGACATGAAAAACACTGCCCTGTATGCATACATTTCTAATAATAAAAACAATATTAAAAGTGAAATTCTCGGCCTCGAAACGCATAAACCTATGGACAAATTTGAAGCTGACGACGAGATAATAAACAATGATTTAGATTCAAGTGTAGGTAAACACCGCTTATGAATCAATTATCGAAAAAGAAATTTGTATTTACTTAAGTAAACAGCAATTTGATAGTTTATTGAAAATACACACAGATATAAAAGGTAAGATAATAATTGTTCATTCATTAGATTTTGTGAAATAAAATAACTATTTTTTATGAGAACTAATTTGAGCTAAAAATTGTATTGCACCCGAGAACGCTCGCTGGAGCAGCTGAGTTGTTTAAGTGAGCGATAATGAATGTGATTGAGATTTACTCGAGAAACATTCTCAATAATAGTCATTTAGATACATATTGGGGAGATTAAAACAAACAAGAAAATTCATACAACATATAAATTTGGCAATTTGGCAACTTTTGGCAACTTGAAAAACTTTTAATTTATTTATATTCTTTAACTTAACTACTTGCTTCTTAATTATCATAAAATTCTGTTGAATGATACACCTACATACCAACCTAATGTTTTTAAAGTTTTTAAGTTTTAAAGTTTTTAAAGTCATTTGAACTTTTGCTTTGTTTTGACCTCTATTCTTTTGTTTATATCCTGTATATTCCTTTCACGGTGTTGACATTTAGTAATCAAATTTAAAACCTGCATAGTACTAGAGGTATTTTATCATGATTTTTGAAATATTTAGATCAGAGTCAATCAGAAAACACCTAACGAATAGAAAGTATTAAAAATTCGAAGAAAACAAATGGCAATCTCAAGGGCAATCTCTAATAACAGAAAAATTAGACGAGAATGGTATGAAAAGTGGGTTTCAGTTTTAAACTCACAAAATATATCCTACAGCAGATACTGCTACATTTCAAGGAAAATGTTAATGTGGTAATGCTTTGAGAGGGAAATTTTGTCTATGAAAGGAGAAGTGTCATGTTTTGTTTATATCCAAACTTGGCAATACTGAAATATCGAGTGAAATATGCGGCAAAAGGTATTTAAGAGGCGACAAATGATTAGAAGCTACCAACAAATCAAAGTGCCACATGTTTAGGATTATAACCAAAATAAAATATTTGAGCGCATCCGCCACCATTTAATACGACCGCAAAGAGTTAAATTCAATTGGCGGCTTTACATTGAAAAGTATAAAAATTTCTTGTGTGGTACAAATTTGCCTTTAATTAGTTTTATAATATGGTGTGTTCACTTTTTGAATAGACGAAAGTGGGGTGCTAAAATTCTAGAGCAGCGATATTTACAGCGTTTGATTTTATTTTTGACATTATAAATAATAATATGGATTAACTTTTTGTGGTACAAATTAGCCTTTAATATGCCCTTTATTTTGATGTAATTAAATTGAAATTCGATCAAAGTGGGGGTGCTGCCTTGATCTCAACCTGGCACCCCCATTTTCAAGAGCAATTTTTCTCGATTATCGCGGTGGTACAAATTTTAATTTTTGTGGTACAAATTAGCCTTTAATTAGCACTTAATTATGGGCCACTTTTTTTTAATTTAGTCAGTGTGGGGTGCTAGCTTGATTGTCATCTAGACAGGTGCTGTCGAATGTGAAGGTTATATTTACGTGTTCTTCGATTTTTACAGTATAATTCTTGCCACCGGTTAATAGGGTCAAGTTTAACACAGTTTACCACAATAATGCACCTTATCACACATTATTGCTTGTAACGATGCCCCAACCTCTATATTCGCAGGCTTGGCTCGGTGTGACTTTTTTCTATCTAAAGTTAAAATGAACCTAGAGGAGAAAGTTAAAGAGAAACTTGAGGGGCCGTAATTTTACAAGTATAGGTAGATAAAATTAAAAGCTTATCACTGAAAGAGCTAAAAACTCCCATTTGAAGTGTTTCTAGGATTGGAAGAATAAGAATAAATAAATATTTTTTCCAAAAACGAAAATTAGCGCCATTTTCTTAACTTACCACGTATAATATAATCTTTGTATCAACAAGCAAAATTTCTTAAGTATTTGGAATTATATTTACAAGTACAAATTAAAACACAATCCGATTTTTATGTTTTTATTTCGAAGAATTAGTTTTTAAATGACACCGGAAAAATGTGACAATCTTTTTTGTCAAATTTTAAACGTCTATTCAAAGTAGACCATGTCCTTGTAAAATGCGAAATAAATAAAATATTGGACATGGTCTACTAGAGTTTTATCAGAAAATAGAATCTCTAAAATGAGTTTTAAAAAGCAAGCTAATTATGTGATCTGGAAGCTTTAAAGGCACTGAGGTATTTTATTTATGAGTCAAAGCTAGTCTGGAAGTGTAAAGAATCCCTCAAGAAACTGGCAGAAATAACAAGGTTACCTTGATGTGGGTGTCAGGTCAGAGAAGGATAGTAGGTAATCAGGAAGCTGATAGACTCGCAAAAGTAGGGGCTAATACTCCCTTCTATGGTCTTACAAAAAGCCACATCAAAAACTCCGTTCCTGGGAAGAGGATCTCACTGGAGAAATGCGTCAGGACTGAGGCAAGCTAAAAGGTTTGTAGGCATATTACCTGAAAAAGCAAAATGCCTTCTCGAAATAAGCAATAAGATATAAAATTGAGGTATCACCTCAAAGTAATGGGAAAGTGAAAACTGCCGTTTCTGCGAAAGCGCTAAAGAAACAGCTAATTTTGCAATCGAATTGCTCTATTACCGGATAGCGATGAAAACTAGAGACGAAACTATTTGAGAAGCATAAAGCATTACCGCAGAGAGCAAAAGAGAATATTTCGTCTTGATGAAACGTGAATAACCAAAGGTCATATACTACAAAAAAGATAAAAATATATCCAATGCTCACCAGACCTGTCAAAGACACTTTTTTATCTTTTTGAAAAGTTACTTTTTGAAAAAGTATCTGAAGTTACTTAGGGTATCTAGTTACTCTTGATAAAAAAAGAACTTTAATACGTATCTTAATTTACCTTTTTAGATAATAAATAAGATACTTTTGAAGATATTGTAAACATTTTTATTTTATTCGGATTTTTCTTGGTTGTAACAGTTGACTAACAAATTGCTTAAATAAAAACAGGTTTAGTTTATAGTTCAAAGTTTATTGGAAGTAATAACATGAACAATTTTACTTTGATATGCTTTTCGTTAATACAAAAGAATTTTAAGAAATTTAGTAGCTTATGATTCCCTCCTCTGGCAGTGATAGCTATCAGTGTTAGAAAATGATAAAATTTTAAAAATATCTATAAAATTATAATTATTCATGTTTATTATTATTTTAATATGGTTTGACATTTGATTGTAACCTTTTCTACTATTATTTTTGACACTTAATAATATTCTCTGTATTATCAGTTTGTTATTGTACTCTTACGATCCTCTTTCTATTCTTTTGTAATTCTTTCAGTCTGATGATGGTCCTATACTCCTATAGGACCAAAACTAGTTGCAACAATTAATAAAACAGTTGTGGGATAGACTTTCAGTTTCCTTTGAACCTTTTATAGTTAATAAAAGCTTCATAGAGTAGATATTTTATATCAAATACAATTTCCTTTTAACCTAAAATAACATAATTTTGTTTTAAAAAAAAAGTTAAGTACATTAAGTTTAGGACAAGATATATTTTTATGTTATATTCTATAATGAAAGAAAATTATTCACTTTTAACAAAACATCTATTCAAATATTGTATTAACTAAACATCTGTCGTCTGTAGCTTCAAATAGGGAAATCCGGATCTGAAGGCGCTTTGCTCACGCCATCACTTTCGCTTAGGAATGCAATGCACAAAGAACCTTCTCAAGAATGTTGCTTGTCTCTTTGACTTTGAACGCTCGGTTACTGGTCAGTTGATTGGTCGTTCGGCTTTGCACCTGATGTCTATCCCGCTCGTTTCGATAGCCGTTAATACTTTTTTAGGCACGCACATAACTATTAAAAAAGATGTGCGGTTATGGCGATATTAGTGACTCCCTTAAAACGCGACAGACAGATGACATTTTTAGACATTAACGCATAAAATATTTTAATAAATAAAAAGGTTGGGTTTACTTCTGACGGTTTTAAGTTAAAAGACATAAAAAATGTATAAAAAAATAATGCAAATTGTATTTACTGCACTAACCCTTACGAATAACAATAAAAAACTCTTTTTTTAACTCAACTTCCAAGTTTAATTGAAGAAATTAGGTTTAAAATTATAATAACTAGTTATTTAGCGAAACAGCTGTAGGCAATTGTAATTTTAAACCTAATTTCTTCAATTAAACTTGGAAGTTGAGTTCTTCGTGTAAGGAAAATTGAAACAGCTTCTAATGAACATGTCTGACGATTTCTTTGGTATCAAGGAATATAACCGCCGCAGATGCAGTTTCCCAAGGACGTAACATTTTTCACAAAAATTATTAAACAGCACAGACTAACTCTCACTACGGAAACACAAATATAAATGATTATACTCAACCCAAATTATACAAATACAAGAACCGATCCTGTGTGCAAATTTTGACTATAAGCAAGAAACCGTGACAGACGATCGCAATAAAAGTGGTTTATTACCATCAGTCTTATTTTATTGTAGGCACCATATTGTTGAACACATTTTACCTAGCTACAAACAAACAAAATGTAACTTAAATGTCAATCTGACGATGCTAATCAGCACAACGGCCGTCATTGAGGTTAAAAAAGCAATTTTTTAAATAAATAGTGGAAGTTTTGTTAAAACGAAGAGTTTTTTATTATTCTTAATAACATGGACTTCCAAAAAGTAAGGGTTAGTACAATCAATTTAAATCCATAGGTTTTATCTTGCTGTCCATCAAAATTTTCTTTTCTATTAGGAAACTTATAAAATATTCTTTTTGTTTTCTTGTTATTCTTTTAGCTCTAGACAAATTCAATTAATTGTTTGAACACAAAAATATTAAAATAAACCACAAATTTAACTATATTTCACTATTATAGGTTGGAATTTTTTCTTTTTTGCTTTCTTTGATTGACAAAGCTAACTTATATCAATGTTGCCAAATGTTGCACACTATTTTTATAGGCATACTTTAAAATTACATATTTTTAAATGTCTTTTAAAAACTATGCCTACAGAATACCTATTCCGATATTATTATTTAACGGACCTTTAAAATACAGTGTGTAAAAGCCAAAAGGAACAATTTCATTATTTCGGTTACTGTACATATTTACGAAAAATCCTGAAAAACGTCAAATTTAAATTATAACTTGACATTCTTTAACGTGAAAATGCAACCCCTACCTTCAACCCCCTTAGAATGACAGGTACAACCCCCAATTTTTTAAATGGGAAGTATAGGCTTGTGATATATCATTTGAAAGGTCTCTTCATTCTCTATTCAAAAATGTTATTGTTTTTAAATTTAATGCAAAAATTAACATAAAAAAATTAATATCATGTTGTTACCGAAATTCGCTAAAATATACTCGAAACTTATTACAATATACTTAAAACTTATTTCCCGTTTAGGTCTTGGTCTTGATAATGAGAAAGTGAACAAAAACCATAGCAATGTGGTTTTTAGATGGTAACCATTAAAAAACTTTAAAGAATTTCCGTGGCAACGCTATTTTAACAAGCAGTAGTAAATTGTTTTATTTAAGTTGTCATTGTTGTAATTTAAGTATAAAGTTTGTTCAATTCAATTTTGAAAAATGGTTAGATTAACGGAAATGCATAAAATAACAGTTTTACAAATGATTGGTTACGGAGATAACATCCGAACACAACAGGAAATAACTCGCCTATTTCATAAATAATAAATTTACCGCCTATATCCCAAGGAACAATAAGTAAAATAGAAAAGCAGTTTTGCGAGTTTGGCCATGTAATGCAGATAAAAAACAGCTGCCAATGCCACTGAGTGATGAACTCAAATTAGATGTGTTGCTTGAGTTTCAGGAAAACCCACATACATCGAGTAGACAGGCATCCACTACATTCAATGCTAGCCATACATCGATAGCAAACATATTAAATGAAAATAAATTGCATCCGTATAAGATGATACCTACTCAGGAGCTCATGGAAGACGATTTTGATAGGAGAACTTTTTTGTGAGCAAATGATGGATATGTTTGATAACAATATTATCAAAACGTTATGTATTCTGATGAGTGTACTTTTTTACTTAACGGTCATGCTAATCGGCAAAATTGCCGCTACTGGTCCATGGAAAATCCTCACTGGATGAGAGAGGAACACACTCAATACCCTCAAAAGGTTAATGTTTGGGCAGGGATTGTAGGAAACAATATCATTGGTCCCTTTTTATTAAGGGCAATTTGAATGGCAACAATTATTTGGTACTACTTCAAAATGATGTCATTCCAACGTTGGCAAATTTATATCCTGATCCAGGTAACCCTCAAGTTCCAGCGACTACGATATGGTTTCAGCAGAATGGATCACCACCACTTTACCAACACATGGCGTTGAACGTGTTAATGTCCGGCAGCACCTCGATACAATATTTCCCAATCGGTGGATAGGGAGGCGAGGATCGATTGAATGGCCAGCGCGATCACCTGATCTTACATTATTAGATTTCTTTTTATGGGGATATGTGAAGAGCCATGTATACAAAACTAAACCTTCTGATTTAAATGACTTAAAAGAACGAATAACGCTTGCGATTAGGTCGATCACGCCTGATATGTTAAATAATGTTAGAAGACAGTTTTATTTGAGATTAGGATGTTGCCAAGACGTTCGCGAAGAACATTTTGAACATCTACTTCATTAACATTCATAGTTCTTTTTCGTGTTCTACATTTTATTACGTTTTGCATTACATTTTAGTTTTTGATTGTATTGAAGCGAATTGAATTGTTAATTTTTGCATCAAATTTAAAAACAATAACATTTTTGAATAGAGAATGAATAAGAGACCTTTCAAATGATATATCACAAGCCTATACTTCCCATTTAAAAAATTGGGGGTTGTACCTATCATTCTAAGGGGGTTGAAGGTAGGGGTTGCATTTTCACGTTAAAGAATGTCAAGTTATAATTTAAATTTGACGTGGTTCGGGATTTTTATAAATATGTACAGTAACCGAAATAATGAATTTATTGCATTTGGCTTTTACACACTGTATACATATATTTTTAAAGGCCTTTAAAATTTAACGAAATAGTTACGGAATAGACCCCAAAGGAGGTTAAAAATAAAAGATTCTAGTTAAAAAAACCTCTAGTGGGATTTCGGATAATATGCTAAACATTTTTGTTTACAAATTTTTAACATGTTTTAACAATACATCATATTTCTCCTTCTTTTAAAACACAGGTAACCTTTTCCAAGTCCAAGAATTTGGGTTTTACGTTGATGAATCAGTTTGTGAATCACTGGAAAATAGTCTACAGTTACAGCATTTAAAATAAAATATTATAAATAAATTATATTAATTACCTGAGTTACGAGATAAAACTATCAACGAAACAGCTGTCATTGAATTAAGAATCGGATTTTTAAAATAAAAGTGAAAGTTATATTTAAACGTTTGGATGTTTATTGTTCTTCTTAGTAAGATGGACTTCCACAAAAGAAGGGTTAGTACGAAAATTTCATTAATACTTCCTCATAAACTTTAAAAATATTTTTCCTCAGTAGGTATTTATAAAACCAAACCATTAAATAATCGTTAAGTGTTTAAGATAACCATAAGAGTACACCAGGCTCCTGTTTATCTAATATTTTCTCAACCTAACACTTTTTTACAGGATACGTTTCTTTATTTTTAAAGTGGGTGATATACTTTTATTGATTCAAGCCATACAGATACCGGATAGTCGGTATCTTTGATGATATTTTTATGATTTTCAGTAGCGTTTTAGGTTTATACGAGGGTCGTTGGTGAACTATGATAATTTTTTAAAATACTCTCACAATAGGGTATACACTCAATTCTGAAAAAACTTATTTACTCTGTGGCCGTGACGTCAGTTCGCTGCGTAAATAAATACGCTGACTTTCTGGACCTTAATCATAAATATTTTTGCACAAAAAATGAGCTATTATTCCACTTATCGTTGGCATGCTGTTCTGGAATGCAAGAATACTAGTGTAAAAACACCGGAAAAATTATGGATTCAAGTGCCAAATGATTTAAATTTGAGAATAACTTTTAAGTATTTAATATACTCGAAAAATATCTTTAACTTTACACTGTCACCACATATTATTTTACTTTTAACGTCACTATAAGTTTTAATTGATTAATTATTGTAATTTTTAATTATCACTACAACTGTTTCTAAAGAATGATTGATTATTGACGACCTCTAACAAAATGTCATTAAGTATATAGTATTTAAGTTTCCAGAAAATGATATTTAGAATAACTCATTTAATTTCATTTAAATATAACTCGAGTTATAAAAATACACATTTTTCTAAATCAAAATCTCATTCATTATCTATTTCCTATATTTCTTGTTAAGATTATCGATCAAAAGAAAATCAGTAACTGAATTACAACATGCAGATCTCGCAAGCGACTAGCAACCAAAAATTTGGTCAGAAAATCGGCTAGTTGATCCTTTGTAGAAACATAAGTAGTTGTCAAACTACCTTCCAAGACTAACTCTCGCACTTTCTTCATGCGAATGTCAAAATGACGAGTTCTTGAGTGGTATTCTGGATTATGCGTCAGATTTAGTGCACTCAAGCTATCCATAAGGAGACGAGGCTGCAGTGACTAGTGATGAGCAAATGCAAGACCATGACCAAAACCGGGTTAGTCTTGGTCTTGCATAGAAGGTCTTGGTCTTGGTCCTGCACCAAGACTCTTGCAAGTCTTGCACTTTTTTTCTAGATTTACTGGGATCCATTTTTACAAAAAAAAGGAAAAATAGTTTTTAAAATCATTAAAAGAAAAGAAAGATTAAATGAAAGGGATTGTATTTTTCACTATAAAAAGTTTGCTTTCTTTATATTACATTGTAGCGATAAATCAAGTATGAAATAGTTATTATAACAAGTGCGGAAAAGTTAATTTCCGCAAGAGTTAGGATCAATATTTTTTTTAAAGCAAAATCACCTCGAAAATTATTTAGATGCTTGAAAAGATGCGATTGTGACAATTAAATCTTTCATAGTGTCAATAAATACACGCGCGACTGTAGCTATAGCAACCCTACTTAAACAGGTGAGTTTGTTGTTGCTTTGAGTAAGGTTTACAGGGGTGATTTAATAAATTATGATTTTTTTAAAAACAAACATTTTAAAAATCCCTATTTTCATGTAAAATAATCTCAATTTTTTTACTATTTGTATGTAGTCCAACAAGATAAAGATAATAATACAATAATTTGTCAAAAAGGTTATCGGAAAACATCTCTAATTAATAAAAAAATGCGTGCGGGAGATATTGTCTAAATTAAAATGTTGTTTTACGCATGCTTGTAGAAATGTTTTTTTATATTGTATTCATTGTGACAATTTTTTTAGAATATAGTTTTATAATGTGTCAATGATACTAATATATAGAATCAGACGTGAAAATTTAACATTTAATAATTTTATTTATGAGTTTGGAAATATATATGAATATTAAAGTCACTGAATTTTGCGCCTCTCTATAAAAAATTATTCTTTGCAGGCCTATTAGCTGGGATTTGAAATAAACTAAAACTATGTTTGGTGTTGATAAATAAAAACAATAGGTAGGATACATTACCAATAATAGAGCTTATGTCAAGATTTTCGAAAGATATATTTAATAAAAACAACAACAGTTCGAAAAAAGTACCTACTATATGTATAAATATCACAAAATATTTTTTTTCTTTTGATTAAAATAATGAAAAACAAAAATAGGACTAATGCTTCGAATAGATATAGGTAAAAACTATTTTAGTTTCGTTGCCCAACAATTCATACACAGTTACCAGACAAAAAATCACGTGCCATTTTTGCCAAGATAAATTTTTCATCATATGTTTGAAGGTGACGACATACGACATCTGTTTCTTAAAAATCTTACTTTTTTCTGACCTTTTCGTCGCTATCCTAGGAAACCAAAGCTTTAGAGTTTAAAATAATCCATGGCTGCTTTATTTTTCGCTTTATATGTTTAAAGGACGCAAGACCGCAAGACTCTTGCAGGGTTGGTCTTGGTCTTGCGTTTATCTTGCAATGTCAAGTCTTGGTCTTGCATAAGTCTTGCACTGCTCGGTCTTGGTCTTAATCTTGCAGCTTGAAGTTGGTCTTGGTCTTGCAGAACATGCAAGACCAAGACCAAGACCAGTCTCGCTCATCACTAGCAGTGATTCTCCCAGCAAATCCCTTGCTGCAATTTACTAGACCATGCAGTCAAGCATCCACAAAACAAAATTAAATCTCCTGATGTAGAACGTCGAGTAACTTCATCACCTGCGAAGTTAGCATCAGCGTAACTAATCAAATCAACAGAACCAGAACATGAAAAGAACAGGCCACAGCCACTTGTACCCTTCAGATACTTTAAGACATTTAAGCCTAACTTCCAGTGCCCTACTGTTGGTCTATGTAACACTCTTGACAACATACTTACAGCATAAGTCTCAACAGGTCTCATCAGGTCTAATACACACACTCAAATCAGCTAAATCAGTTTTACAACCCAGGATTCGTGGGATTCGTTTGACGAAAATGCTATCTGAGTGGCTCGATGTAGAGCATGTTCCGATGTTTCGTTTTTTGATTTGGATGCATCAGTGTAAATATGAATTTATTTGTCTAGAAATTGTATTAATCTATTACAGCACTAGATAATACTATGAAAAGAAACATAGCGAATTAAAAAATATATGACCAGAAAACATTAGGATACTTCTTCAGTTTATTTTTTGAATCAATCTAATACCGTTCTTTTATTAAAAATAGCTAATTGAAAACAGTTGTAATCAATCAATTTTCCAAATGGAAGCGTCTTTCGGCAATCATGCGTTTAATTACAACTGACAACGCTCTCGAATAGTTATCAAACCGTTTTAATTATTTAGTTAAATAACATATTTGGTTTTAATTTTGTTTTGGGCATTTTTACTCCCACGATAACATCTTTAATTATTTAATTAGGAAATAATTTTAAACGTTGTCAAATTATGGTTAGTGACCGAACGTGCAGGTGGGTATGACGTAATTTAAAAATGATTTCGTTTTAACCGCACGGAGTAAAATTTTAAGTAGGTACAAATCGTGAAATTTGATATATTTTGTAAATGTATTTTTTACATACATACGAATAAAATTTGTTCAAATTGTGAGGCACTTTTTCTTTTAATATTTTTTTTATTGTTTGCATAATATAATCTGACAGAGATCCTAAAAATCTATTTTTGTTTTCCTCACATCCTCAATACTAATTTTAATAGCCGGCTGTTATTATAAAAGTAGAAACTGTATTTTAGTCTGGAGGCTTATCAAACAATTCATTGGGAATATATAAATTTTGATGTATTGTAAAGGCTTATTTTATATTTAACATTTTAATTAGTTGAAATTTTAATTTAGGTAATAAATATGTATAATTGATTGCAAATTTAAAATTATTAAAAATATTTGTATTTAGAATAAGCTGCTTTATATCAGGCGGCTGAATCGAATGTTTCTTTTGGTAAATAGTAAATTAACGAAAATCGATTATTAACAAAAAATTTAATGAAATTTATTGTACCAACTTTTACAACTTTTTACTGACGATGCCAGTTTATAACGAAACAGCTGTCATTGATTTAAAAAAGTTTTATTTTTAATGTTTTTAACAATTTATTAAGACAATAAAAAAATCTTAAACAGAATATAAGCAAGAAAGATTTTAATTTTTTAAAATTTGATGTAACATCGCGAATTTAGTAACATCGATGTTAAATTTACAAATTGATTGTGTTAACCTCTACTTTTTGGAAGTTCATCTTACTAAGAACAATTAATAACTGCACAGTTAAACTAAACTTCCACTATTTATTTGAAAAATTCGCTTTAAAATCAATTACAGCTGTTTCGCTATCACTAGCATCGTCAGATTGACATATTGAAATTACATGTTGTTTGTTTGTAACTAGGTGCTTGATGTTGATAAGGAGTTAAGGCTAGACCAAGTAAGGAAGTAATAAGACATAACAATATTAAAGCCTAGATGTTATTAGCCCTAAGGGATTATCCTGGATGTATTTCCCTCTAAGATCAGTATAACTGTGCAATGATATAGAAAAACCAGGAAAAAACTATATCATGCTGATCTTTACAATAACTTAATATATTTATGTTATAATAATGTCTTATCTATGTATAAAATGAAGACTCAATCAAAGTAAACAGTTTAATAGTGGAGAACTTCCAAGATTTATTTGTTCATTAACTACTTTAAACTGTTGATCTGCTAGATGTCTTTTAATTTCAAGTTCTTCTAGAAAATCTAAATTTTGTTTTTTATCACAAATGTGTAGTATATGAATGTCATTGGTGTGTATAAGTGAGTTTGGATGTTCCAGTAGGTGTTTTGCATAGTTCGACTTATCTGGTTGTTGTAATCTATATGCTCTTAAGTGTTCATTAAATCTTACTTCAAAATTTCTTTGTGTTTGACCTATATATACTGCATTACATTTTGAACAATTAATTTTGTAAACACCAGATTTTTTTTAATTTTGGTAGTTTTGTTTTTACATTTAACAATTTTGTTCCAATACTATTTTGTGTTTTAAATGATATTAATGCTGATGTTGCCGAAGATATTTTTTGGAAATTGCATTGGAAATATTTCCACAATATGTAATACTTTTATAGCTTTTAATTTCTTTAGTTTGTTTTGGAAATATTAGTTCTAGTGACATTTTTTGTTCTTTCTTATTAATTAATTTATTTATCAAATGTATTGGATAGCCATTAGATGTAGCTATTTGTTTTATGATCTCAATTTCTTTATTAAAATTACTTTTGTTCATTGGAATCGAAAATGCTCTATGCATCCTAAAATTAATTTTACTTTAGAAGTTGAAGAAAATAATTCAATTAATTTTCTAGATTTAAGAATTGGAAAAATTAATAATTCATTAAATTATTCAATATACAGAAAGCCCATACAAACAGATGTAACCATACCATATAATTCAAATCATCCACTATCACATAAATTAGCAGCTTATAATTCCATGATACATAGAGCATTTTCGATTCCAATGAACAAAAGTAATTTTAATAAAGAAATTGAGATCATAAAACAAATAGCTACATCTAATGGCTATCCAATACATTTGATAAATAAATTAATTAATAAGAAAGAACAAAAAATGTCACTAGAACTAATATATCCAAAACAAACTAAAGAAATTAAAAGCTATAAAAGTATTACATATTGTGGAAATATTTCCAATGCAATTTCAAAAATAATATCTTCGGCAACATCAACATTAATATCATTTAAAACACAAAATAGTATTGGAACAAAATTGTTAAATGTAAAAACAAAACTACCAAAATTAAAAAATCTGGTGTTTACAAAATTAATTGTTCAAAATGTAATGCAGTATATATAGGTCAAACACAAAGAAATTTTGAAGTAAGATTTAATGAACACTTAAGAGCATATAGATTACAACAACCAGATAAGTCGAACTATGCAAAACACCTACTGGAACATCCAAACTCACTTATACACACCAATGACATTCATATACTACACATTTGTGATAAAAAACAAAATTTAGATTTTCTAGAAGAACTTGAAATTAAAAGACATCTAGCAGATCAACAGTTTAAAGTAGTTAATGAACAAATAAATCTTGGAAGTTCTCCACTATTAAACTGTTTACTTTGATTGAGTCTTCATTTTATACATAGATAAGACATTATTATAACATAAATATATTAAGTTATTGTAAAGATCAGCATGATATAGTTTTTTCCTGGTTTTTCTATATCATTGCACAGTTATACTGATCTTAGAGGGAAATACATCCAGGATAATCCCTTAGGGCTAATAACATCTAGGCTTTAATATTGTTATGTCTTATTACTTCCTTACTTGGTCTAGCCTTAACTCCTTATCAACATCAAGCACCTAGTTACAAACAAACAACATGTAATTTCAATATGTCAATCTGACGATGCTAGTGATAGCGAAACAGCTGTAATTGATTTTAAAGCGAATTTTTCAAATAAATAGTGGAAGTTTAGTTTAACTGTGCAGTTATTAATTGTTCTTAGTTAAATTTACAGCTGTTACGAATATTTGTACAGAATAACCCTATTACTAGGGTTAACAGCGCGGTTAAAAATCTGAACAATATTACATTGCAGCTAACTTCACTTTTATTGTGTTGGTTAATATAAATTGCCGACTTTTTAGGTTATCATCGTTATATTTATTGAAAGATATTTATTATTATTAGTTTTATATATTAACTTTTATTATTATTAGTATGGAATGATTTGTTCATTTTGATTTACTTCTTGAAAATTTACAATTCTATCACAAACACAGTTTGACAGTTTCAACACTCCTAACGTCGAATGTTTTGGTTGGCGTTATTTTAACAGCGAAAATGTTAAAATACATCGATGTAAATTACAGTAAGAGCGTACAGAATAGCATTTTCATAACATCTCTCGACCTTGAAAATTTACAGCGCTGTTACCGCTAACATTTTTGTACAGAATAAGCCCATAACTTTAATATTACAACTTATATTTTGCTTGTCTAATATCACCGACTAAAACTGAATGAATTGCCAAGAGTTTTATAGTTTCATAGGGCTTCTAGAAACTTCTAGAATACCTCTATCCTTGTCTTTACACATTACAAAGATATCATGTTCTAGAACAATATTTGGTTCCATTAAATATACATACTAAATAATATTGATACAATTATACAATAACAATATTACAAATGAACCACTGATGACGGTGATAAAGATTTGATAAGAAGAACTATCTACTCTACGTACGAAGCACTAGGTGCCTGCTATCAGATCATTGCAAACAAGACTAAGGAGCTCCACTGAGAGAAGAATATCAATTGGAAACCTATGAGCACTTTTATCCAAACTAGGTTTCAAATACTGCAAAATTGACACAAGACAAGTTATTAGGGAATCCCAACGGATTAGGCAATGGCGTTTTGATTATTTAACTTCCATAAGTGATTACATGTCTTTACAAAGACCAATAATCTATTTGGATGAGACCTGGTATGATACAATACGCCGGCAAAAGGAACAGTGCGATGCCAATCAAAAGCTACATGGAACAAAGGAAAACGGATCACGGTTATTCATGCTGGATCAGAAGATGGTTGGATTCCAAATAATTTAGGATTTTCTGCGAAGAACATTCAAGATTCGTCGTTGCATTACCACCAAGATACTACAGCCGAATTGTTCGAAGATTGGTTCGAAAACAATTTACTGCCAAATATTCCTCAGCATAGTGACATAGTTATGGACAATGTCCATAACAGATTTCTATTAAAAAGTAAAGTATTAAAAGTACCTATGAAGTTTATTATCACCATCCCTTTTAGTGTAGGCACTATATTGTTGAACACACTATATTTAGAAGATAACGTTAGATTAGATTTATTGAGTTCCTTTATTATGGTAATATGTCTCTACTTATACAATGGACGGCTAATTTATGAAATATTATCATTATTTCGATAACCATCAAGTTTTGAGGGTAATCCCAAAACAGGTCGATTTTTGTTATAAAATATACATGTTATAACGTACATGGAGTAAGGATGCCGTCACCGGTGTGGGTGTAGTGACGTAATCGTTAATTTTTTAAAGTAGAAATCGGTATAATGCGGTATAATGCGGAGGATTTAATTCTCTATTTAACGACATTACATTTGAAACTAAAATATTTTTTAAGGGTATTTAAATTCAACCAAATTACAACTAATGATTTAATTCATAATGTACCTTAAAGTACCAAATTATGCATAATAAATATTTTAAATTAAATGTTCGAAATGCCCTCCATCGGTTTCTTGACAATATGCGAATCTACGGACACATTCATCAAGTAAATTGCAGATGACTTCTGGAGTAATGAGAATCATTTCATGCCTAATTCTATCTTTTAAGTTCTGTAAATATTGGGGTCTATTGACGTAAACTTTTGATTTTATGTAACCCCACAGGAAAAAGTCTAGAGGTGTTAGATCTGGCGACCTTGCTGGCCACTCTATAAAACCTCGTCTTCCGATCCATCTCCTGGGAAAGCAATTATTTAAACATTGACGTACTTCACGTGCATAATGCTGAGGGGCTCCATCTTGTTGAAACCAGATATTGTCACTAGGTAAATTTGCATTATTGGCATTTGGATACATGTTAGCAAGGACAGATATAAGTTGATTTCTCAAAAAGTCAAATAACGTTCGCTTGTTAGATTTTCTTCAAAGAAAAAAAAGGCTAATGATTCTGTCATCGATGATCCCTGCCCATACATTCACTTTCTGAGGATATTGCGTGTGTGCCTCAGTCATCCAATGTGGGTTTTCTTGACTCCAATACCTGCAATTTTGACGATTCACGGTACCATGTAAAAAAATGTGGCTTCATCGGAAAAGAGGATTTGATTGATGAAACGTGGAATGCCGATACATAAATTCTGTATAATTTCAGAAAATTGAAGCCGGCGATCGAGATCGTCGTCGTTTAATTCCTGGTGTAGTTGAATTTCGTAGGGATGGTATTTTTCTTTTTTTTTAAATACGTAATACCGATCGTTGGGAATCTCCAGCATATTCACCCATTTGTGTTGAACTACTTTGAAGATTGTCATGGACATTTAATAAAACATCAAGTTTCACATTGTCTTCAATTTTAGGACGCCCAGCATTTGGAATATGTTTAACTTGCCCAGTTTCTCCAAATTTTCGGACTATTTTACTTACTGTTGATTGGCTGATGGGTCTGTCTGGATATTTTGCGTTGAATAAATTGCCCTCGTTCTATGTTCTTTTTTTATCTCCACATCCGCTAAGAATTAATATTCTATGCGTTGTGTTTCATTTAGGTGAGCCATAATTTAGTATTCAAAAGTAAAAATTACAATTGACAACTGATGACAATTCACAAAATCAAAAATATTACATATAATAAATATTACAGTAACTATGCCAATATCACTTGCTTGATTTAACATTTGACAAAAAGTTTCAGTGTTTATGAAATAACTTTTTGTGTCCATTATTATTTTTACTTATTTTTGCTGTTTTAAGTAAATTTAAAATAATTATTATGCATAATTTGGTTACTTTAAAGGACGTTATGAATTAAATCATTAGTTGTAATCTGGTTGAATTTAAATAAAAAAAATTTTTTTGTACCCTTAAAAAATATTTTAGTTACAAATGTAATGTCGTTAAATAGAGAATTAAATTCTCCTTCAAATGAGGTTCGCATTATACCGATTTCTATTTACAAAAATTAACGATTACGTCACTACACCCACACCGGTGACGTCATCCTTACTCCACGTACGTTATAAGATGGGTATTTTATAACAAAAATCGACCTGTTTCGGAATTACCCTCAAAACTCGACGGTTCTCGAAATAATGATAATATTCCATAAATTAGCCGTCCACTGTAAATTAAATAATATACATATACATCATACAAATATTTAAAGATAGTTGTTTAACCAAAAGTGACTTTTCTATATTTTGTATATATTTACGAGTTATTTCCTGTAAGAAGCGACTACAACTGCATAAAGATCTATTCAACGGACAATTACGATTGTAAAGTGGTTGAAAATTGCCGCGGCAGACATCATAAACTACCTACACGCCGACAATAACGTTATAATTTATTTTTTTAGGTCAATAGCGATTTTATTCAAATGAAAAAGTAACAACAACTACAGTCAATAGAATTTTTTATAAGTTGTATACCGTAAATAATTTGTATAATATCGATTAGTGCCCAATTTCTTTGCCATTTGATTATAGATGAGGGCGGCGACCCCATTCATAAAAGGTGACAAAGTAATCACATTAAAACATTATTGGGCGACGGATTTACCACTCAATTAAATAAATATTCGGTATACCGGATGACTCTAAAAGTTTATTTGTTTGGAGTTGGCAGCTAAGAAAAGTTATTAAATTGTAAAATTTTGTAAACAAGACCCTAAATCAGTAGCGCACGTAGGTACTTATTTATATCGGTATTAAGAAATTTCTTTTAAACATCATATTTCAATCTTATTAGGTAAGGGATAAGTAGTCATAATACGATATTTAGAATATTTTGTTTTTCGATTTTAACGAGAATAATTGTGGTCGTTAAGGGTGTTAAGGAATTAAGGTAAGGTTTTTTTCCAGTACAAGTGGCTTATTTAAAACAAAGTGCGTTTTATGAGAGAAAATAGGGAAATGTTAGTGAACCAAAAAAACATGTAGGAAAAAAGTACATTATGGTGGATAACTTTAATAGAGATATCATTAGAAGACAAGTCCATTCTTTGTACTTAAATAAAGAGATTCCGACTTTGGACAAAGTACCTAATGACTGTTATAGCAGAAGTAGATACGATTCCCAAATTTGAACGAAATACTTTATGGAAATTGGTTTTAAGTATAAAAATCGAAAATTTTTGAATGAGACAAAAGAAATTATTTGCTGGAGAATACAATACTTAAGAAGTATTAAAAAGTTTCGGAGCGAGGGAAGAACTATCTTTTATTTAGATGAAACATGGTTGAATAAAGGATACACTGTTTCTAAGGCATGGATCGACACCATTATTTCAAATTCCCGTCAGGAATTTTTAGAGGGATATTTAACAGGATTAAATGTTCCTCGAGGAAAAGGTCGCAGACTAATAATCGCACACATTGGCAGTGAACATGGTTTTGTAGAAAGTGGGTTATTAGACTTTGTATGAAATGACCTCTGATGATTTTGAAGATTATTTTTCCCAGCTATTGGACTTTTTGCCAAGTACTTCAGTGGTTGTCTTAGATAACGCTAGTTATCATTCAAAATTGGTAAAAAAGTTACCAACGACGTCATGGAAAAAAGGAGATATTAAAGAG
The DNA here is from genome assembly GCA_035357415.1 of Ophraella communa. NCBI lineage: Eukaryota > Metazoa > Arthropoda > Insecta > Coleoptera > Chrysomelidae > Ophraella > Ophraella communa. Next base: position 27,662,071 of record CM068991.1, on the reverse strand, counting down.
TGGCTCCAGAGCAAGAATATATCTTTTAACGACACCATGCTGAAAACGGAATTACTGCAAATTGCAAAGCTCCACAAATTACAATATAAAAGATATGTAATTGTATTATGTTTGCCACCTATTATCACTGTCAATTTAGGGTTAATATGGGCACAAGTAAAAGATAAGGTGGCACGAAACAATACAACTTTTAAATTGAATGACGTTAGACAACTTTTGACAAATTCTTTTAGAAAAGTAACACGGGGTCATAAACCATGTGAAGAAGGAAGACGAACAATTGTGAAGTGTTAAGTTAGGTATACTACTTTTTATTTATTTTTCATGAACCACCCTTGCTAGGGCTTTGAAGGATTTGCATTTATAATAAATTCACTGTGCTACCAACTCCAAACAAATATAGTATAATACAGTTAATAAAAGAAGTGAGGCATCATTGGTGTATTTGTGGACGGGTAAAACAATGGAGTTGGATTTCTTTCAGAAAATATTTTCAAGGAGTATGTTCCAGGTAAATTCCTACCCAAATAACCAAGTAGAATACAGAATGCGTGAAAATTTGTACAGCTGTCGGACCATCAATTTGTTTGATCGAAGCAACCTTGGTTAATGTGAAAAAAAAATGGATAAAACGGATTTCATGTGTTGATTCAGCACTACTGCTTTTGGAAGGGAAAAAATACTGTGCAAACCAAATAATCGTTTGATAAATGGACTCCCGGACAATCAAGTATAAAGTATTGGTTTCGTGAATTTAAAAATGGTCGTACAGACACAGATGATGCACAACGCAGTAGACGCCCAAAAGTCGTCAGAAAACTAAAAAAAATGCACAAAATAATTTTAATTGACTTTAATGTGAAACTGAGCGATAAATCTAAGACTCTAAACATTTGAAAGGAACGTGTGCATTATATTATTCACGAATATTGAGACATGCGAAAACTCTGGACAAAGAGGATGCAGCGTGAGCTCACAAACAACGAGTTAATGATTCGGAGCAATGTTTGAACCTGTTTAACGGCAATAACGCCTACTTTTTGCGTCGATACTTGACAATGGATGAAACATGGTTCAATCAATACAGTCCAATCGACAGTCATACTATTTATATGAAAAATATATTTAATCAACATATTAAACCAAGGTAGGCTCAGTTTTGTATACTCTACAGTTTGAACTCGTAACCTCTTCTTAAACTCTAGACTGCCATCAAGAGTCTGTCATCAAGATAGAAAGTTACACTTACGTATAGGTAAGAATGAAATTTAATTTTATAGTGAATGAGAACGATTCCTGCTGCTTCCTTAATGCTTTGACAATACTACAATACTCATTGTTAAATTATGATTGATTTTGTCAGTTATATATTGTTTTTTGATAGTTTAAAAGAATGAAAAAGATTGTCAAATCAATTAATAAACGGTTTTAAAAAGTCAATGTAGTTTTTGATAAAAAGGTAATAAAAGATCATTTTGGAAAGCTACCGAAGACATAACAATTATAATATAATAATTTGGTCCTTCATGGAAGAAGCAGCGAATTTAAGAAGGTCAAAACTCTTTCAGAATGTGGAAAAATCCTGGAGAATGGTGAACCAGTTATAGTAAATATGAACAGTATAGAAGAACCATTTAAGGGATTTTCCAGAAGTGAACAGTTTCTGCACAGTAGTAGAAAGCTCCCGAGCAAAAGCAAAATAGAATCGACAAGTAGAACATCATTAAAAAGATCATTAGAAGCCAAACGAAAAGAAATTAAACTTGAAAGAGAATTTGAGAAAAAAGAAATGGAAAGACAAAAGGAGTTAATAGTAATAGAATTACAGTTAAATCTTAGCCGTTCTTGTACAACTATGTCTGAAAATCAAGAAAAACTTGACACGTTTGAAGATTTCGAATTTGAAGAAGATAACTACACAAGAGTTGATCAGTGGTTAGTTGAAAATGAAAAGAAAGAACAAAAAGAACCAGTAGATCAACGCCGAAGTATGACTATCGATGAAAATGTTATTGGTTTGTTGAACAAAACTGAGAATAAATATGATCTGCCAGATGGTGCATGTCCAAGTACGTCAAAAAGTTTTAATTGTGAGGAAAAATTGGAAAAAATTTTACTCAGACAAACAATAGATAAATATTTAACAGTATTTTCTGGAAATGTAATTTTCTATAATCAATTACATACAAAACGTCATCGCTTAAACTTTCTGATGCAGAAAATATATGTAGACTAAAAAAATATCTTGTTGGTGATGCGAAAACATGAGTCCCTAGACATGCAAAATTATTTAAATTGCCCGCAATTATTAAAAATACTTCTTCAAAAACTATCTTATAGTATGCAGTTATCATGGGGAAAGGTAATGGCACGCAGTGAACGAAAACTAACACTTAGGGAATTGAAAAGCTGGATATGGGAAGAAACTGAAGTAGCAAGTTATGTATCGAAAAATTGGAGATAGATGGGAGACAAGTTTGCTGTGGAGAGATAAAGAAGAAAAATTTTATATTTTTTATCTATACTTATTTATATTTTATTTATATATTCTTATTGATATGCTTTTTTTTAATTTTTTTTACATCCCTTTTTTATATTGAATCTTTTATTATGTACTGTAATGTAATGGGTTGCTCTGTTGGGCAATAAAGCTATTATTATTATTACCTTTTACTGATTATTTAAAATTTCCCTCACTTTTCCCTACCTTTTTTGGGCGAAATAAAAATTCCCGACATTTCCAGCCTTTTTGGGTTCCTTTTTACAAAGTTCTCCAGCCGAGTTCGAATTTTTTCTACAGTTCAAATTTACTTTTTATTATTTCACCACTAACAATTATTAATTTTTAATTATATCTATTTTTATTTTATATCACATTCTCGAACATGATTTTTTATCACCAACAGATGTCGTTTTCGTCACGCTCCCTGTCAATAAGTTCATTCTCGCTTTTCACTGCATATGCTCAAAGTAGAAGTGACAAACACGTGTTCAAAATGTTATCCACTCTCCTACTGATAAATTACCAATCATACCTCTTGATTAGGAAATATTTTTTAACACAGGTGTATGCAAGCTTGTTAGGGTGTTATTTTAAATCTCAAAAGTGAAAATATTTTGTAAATTCAGATATTGTATAATTATTATTAAATAAATTGTTGATTGAACTATTAATAAGAATTAAGTAATATATAATTAGTTGGGAATTAATTAACTTAAATTCTGTATAAAAAAAACATGTTTATCTACGATTATAGCATAATGCAAACTTTATTTATGTGAAAACCCCACCGTAAATTTTTTACCCATCGATAACTTAAAGGAGAGCTTTGATTGCTTCTCAGCTGTGGGTAAAATTGACAGGAACTCTTATCCACTGGAATAAGGACCGGAAATATTGGGATTTTTATATTTTCCCCATTATTATGTTGGCAACAGCTTTCAATTGCTACGGTGACATAACCAAAAATTCAAACAAACAAAATCACACAATTGACAGCAAAAACGTACAAAGTGAAATTCGTGGGTTTTAAGGTAGTTTTTTGTGACTGTGACTGTGACTGAAGAAAATGTCGACAGAAGAGAACGAGATGTCCTGTACACCACCTGACATTCGCAATATTGCAACGACTGCAATAGAAAATCTACCACAAAAATCACGGCACAAGTACGAATGTGTTTATGAAAAGTTTTTAAAGTGGCGAGCAGAACAAAATACAACATCGTAGATAAAGTATAGTATTATTACCTTCAACAACATACAGAAGAACAACAAGAAGTATCTTAAACCTGTAACAGCTCTCCCCTAACTACAAAAAGGTTTTCCTTAATAAACCTATGAAGCTATGTCTAAGTAAGTTTTTATAGAACTCCAAAATCAATTAATTAACCAATCTATTTTTAGAATCTTGGACAACATAAAGAAGATTGAATATTAAACCTGTAACAACCATTATTGTAATTTATTTGTGGAAAAGCTTTGGAATATTCCAAAATATACTAGGTTTTTTGCTGCTGCTTATCATATAGATTTGATTGTGAATATAGAATAAATTTTGTGAAATCGCGACTGATTTTGCTCATTTTTGACATGCAGGCTTTACATACGTTCAAAAATTTTGCAAATTAAAACAACTTTGTAAACAAATGCGCCACTGCGCCTCACTACATAGTAAAATCTTGTCCAAATTTTAACCACCCGGTATACGAGACGGTTTACGACCACTTTTATCATTACAAACAACATAAATTTAACGAGAATACATACGGGTTGCAATTTAAATGATTTGAAACACCTGGAACTCTGGTCATGCAAACCGGACAAAAGAGTGTTTGTCGCTAGCAAGGGGAACTCAGGATGTCCATAAATTGTTGGTAATGGACGTGAAAACATTATTTTTATATTGTACGTACCCAAACTAAAACAGATATATTTTTAGACAAAAAATTCTATGAAATGTAAATTATTTCGACTTATTTCAAGAAAGTAGTTCTGCCGTGAACCCCACCGTTACGCTACTGCTTATACCACAATTGACTTCGCCTGAATCTTTATGGGTCAAACACGTGGACAACCGTAAATTATTTTCTACAATAAACTTATCGAAATATGGGCCAATTTTAAAAAATCCAATTTAGATATTTTCATACATTCCTTGTATCTATTACCCGGCGCCAAATAATTATGGTTGTAAGCATTTTCGAGAATGGAAACTTCAGCAAAATAGAACTGTAGGTCACACAAATTTCCTAGAAAACATCCAGCGTATTTTTCACTTTAATTGGGTGTATTTATCTATTCGAGGAGTTTTATAATATGGCTTCTTAAATAACACTTTTATCCAGAAAGAAAAAAAATGTTGTATAATCAAATGCATTCGGGTAAGTAATCATATTCACTTCCTCCGTTCTGCTATAATTAATAAATTATAGAATCTGATTTTATAAGTATAAATCCAAATGTTGACCAAAATAGTTTTATAGTTCGTAGCTCATTCCAATTGGCAAATCTATTCACAAAAGTACCTAATTAAAAAAGTTTTGATAACAGCTATAAACTATGAAAACAAAAATAATTATTTATTGTACTAACCCTAACTCTGTGAAAGTCCATCTTATTAAGAACAATAAACAACTAAACGTTTGAACAAAACTTCCATTTTTTATTCGAAAAATATACTAAGTCCAATTCAGAACAATAAACAACTAAAAGGTTGAATTAACTTTCACTATTTATTCTATAAATACTTTAAATACAATGACAGCCGTTTTGCTATCGAAATAGCATCGTCAGATTGACATATTGAAGTTACATTTTGTTTGATTGTAACTAGGTACTTGATGTTGAGAAGTAGTTAAGGCTAGACCAAGTAAGGAAGTAATAAGACATAACAATATTAAAGCCTAGATGTTATTAGCCCTAAGGGATTATCCTGGATATATTTCCCTCTAAGATCAGTATAACTGCGCAATGATATAGAAAAACCAGGAAAAAACTATATCATGCTGATCTTTACAATAACTTAATATATTTGTGTTACAATAATGTCTTATTTATGTATAAAATAAAGATTCAATCAATGTAAACAGTTTAATAGTGGTGAACTTCCAAGATTTTTTTGTTCTGAATTCATATGTGTACATTCAATTGTTATAAAACAGATTATTATAACCGATTTCGAATGGCTTTTTTGGTTGGTTAATGGTTAACCGGTCGGTTCATAAACGATGACGTCAGATCAGAACCTTGGTTGGCTCTGACCCATTCGAATTCTTCATAAACAAATTAGTTGGTTAAACGGCTGTCAATCACATCATTTCAGAAAAATTTGTTTATAAGTGTAATTTAGTTCAGTTTTTGTTTAAAATTGAAAGTTTTATAAAATGCTAAAACGCAAAGGAGCTGCAGCCCTCTTATTAGTGGATGAATTGGGTGATTCATTTAATTAAAAAAAAAATGTTTTTAATAAGTACAAATAAAAGTGCTACTATTAATTTAATGACCATAAAAACATTTGTTAAAGAGAAGCACACAAGGATTTCACATTATTTTGAAAATTGGGGTAACAGATATCTGGACTATGATTATTTTAACCTTAAACCAGTAATGCTGGTAGAATAGAAAGAAATAGAACAAATAACCAGAAAGCGAACCGTGCCCTAGAGCACGGTTCAAGTTTTGGTTAACCAACCTTGAACCAGACAATTTATGACGTCATCAATTTGCCATTCGAATGCGGTTGGTCCAAATATGACGGACCAATCTATGAACCAACCAAGAACCAACATCATTCGAAATCGCTTTATTTATATTGAAAGAGGTTTAGACTGTTTATTGTTTAACAACACATTTGAAAACAAGGGGAACACCTAGACACACTTCTATTTTTTCAATTTTATTTGGTATGTAGTAAACATAGTTTATTCAAAATTAAAAAATCAAATTATCCAAATATTTACTTATAAGTAAAAATATACAGGGTGTTTCATTAAGAATTATCCACATAGTAACTGGAGAAACCTTAGCACTAAATATGAAGATTTAAGCCAAAACACTTAAGTAAAATATTCCTCCTAACCGAGATATAGGGTGTTTTATTTTAACTATTTTAAATGATTGTATCCCATATTTTTGACACCTTCCAATATTTTTTCTTCATACTTGGCAAAAAGTTTACACATATTAGGTTACTTTAAACAGTGGCAAAAGATAGTTTTTCTCGATTACCAGAGGCGTGCGGTAGGGATGGATACTTTCTTGTATCGCCCTACAATTTACGCCACTGTCGTAATAATTGTTTCTGCATGTTTTTTTGATTCTCCGTCACTTTCTACGTAAATATTATCCTCTTGTCTCAATACGATAGAGTGAGTAGTTTTCGAATTATTTGCATTTAAAGGTAATGTTTAAAATATCCATTTTTGTTTTATTGCTTATTCAACATGAGTTTCCTTAATAATATAACCACCTTGACAACAAAATTTGTTAATTCTAATCGTAAATTCACATGCCTCAATAACTATTTCACTAAATAAATAAAGTTTATTAGTTTCAGTAAATTTCATTTCAAAAGATTTTTTCATATCAATGTTTTTTAATTTTAAATTTATGAAAATTCAGAAATTTGATTTTTATTATCAGATATTAATGAATAAGCTAAAATTCGCAGCAAATTCGCAGGTCATTTTGAATTACCTGCAAATTTAAATGGCCGTTCATATCTGGAATTACTTAAAAATCCAGCTGGAAAACTTACTATTAAACCAAAGAAGAAGTTTGTGGTTTATGCAAGACGGCGCCCAACCACATTATCCTTTAGCGGTTCGAAATTACCTAAACAATACATTTCCTCATAGAAGGATAGGGCGAGGGAGTGAATTTCCATGGCCTGCTCGGAGTCCCGATTTTAATCTCCTAGACTTTTATTTTTGGGGACATATGAAGACACTTGCGTAAGCTGAAGAAATTAATACCCGACAGGAATTATGGCAACAAATAGAAAATGTTGCAAATTTTATTAGGAATCAACCCTACATATTTCTAAAGGTTAGGAGAATTTTTTCCAAAAGGATTAATAAATGTATTGAAGTCAATGGAAGCCACTTCGAAAATTTACTATAATGTTAACTAACTAGAATTTTTTGTTACAGTAGTCTAAATAAATAATTGTTTCAGTACGTTTATTTTATGTATTCATCATGTTATTTCATAATAAAAATCATAGTTCTATTTTTTTATAAATTTAAAACTGAAATTTTGATAAATATTAATATGAAAAAATCATTTGAAACTAATAAATTTTATTTATTTAGTGAAATAGTTATTGACTCATGTGGATTTACGATTAGAATTAACAAATTTTGTTATCAAGGTGGTTAAATTATTAAGGAAACTCATGTTAAATAAGCAATAAAACAAAAATGGATATTTTAAACATTACCTTTAAATGCAAATAATTCGAAAACTACTCACTCTATCGCATTGAGACAAGAGGATGATATTTACGTAGAAAGTGACGGAGAATCAAAAAAACATGCAGAAACAATTATTACGACAGTGGCGTAAATTGTAGGGGGATACAAGAAAGTATCCATCCCTACCGCACGCCTCTGGTAATCGAGAAAAACTATCTTTTGCCACTGTTTAAAGTAACCTAATATGTGTAAACTTTTTGTCAAGTATGAAGAAAAAATATTGGAAGGTGTCAAAAATATGGGATACAATCATTTAAAATAGTTAAAATAAAACACCCTATATCTCGGTTAGGAGGAATATTTTATTTAAGTGTTTTGGCTTAAATCTTCATATTTAGTGCTAAGGTTTCTCCAGTTACTATATGGATAATTCTTAATGAAACACCCTGTATACTTTTAAATTTATGGATTTAAATACCAACAAGTTACTGTAAAATGTGTTCAACAATATAGTGCCTACAATAAAAAGGGACTGATGGTAATAAACCACTTTTATTGCTATCGTCTGTCACGGTTTATTGCTTATGGTCGAAATTTGCACACAGGATCGGTTCTTGTCTGGTCCAAAGGGGTTGGGTTTTTACTCCTCCTGTAAGAGAAACCAACGATTTGACAGGGATACCGGAATTATCAGTGAGAGTTCACATTTCGAGGCCAATTCATTCGAGACGAAAACGAAACGATAGTGGTGTTTCCAGAACCACTGATGGCGGTGATAAAGATTTGATAAGAAGAACTATCTACTCTATGTACGAAGAAAACTTGGTGCCTACTATCAGATCATTGCAAACAAAACTAAGGAGCTCCAGAGATAAAGATATCAATTGGAAACTTTTATCCAAATAAATACTGCAAAATTGACAAAAGGCAAGTTATTATGGAATCCCAACGGATTAGGCAATGGCGTTTTGAATATTTGACTGCCATAACTAATTACAGTTCTTTACAAAGACCAATAATCTATTTGGATGAGACCTGGTATGATACCCACGACACGCCGGCAAAAGGATGGACCGATGGAACAGTGCGATTCCAATCAAAAGCTCTATCGAACAAAGGAAAGCGCATCACGATTATTCATGCTGGATCAGAAGATGGTTGGATTCCAAACGGTTTGAGACTTTCGGCGAAGAACATTCAAGATTCGTCGTTGGATTACCACCAAGATACTACAGCCGAATTGTTCGAAGATTGGTTCGAAAACACTTTACTACTAAATATTCCCCCGCATAGTGTCATAGTTATGGACAACGCCAGTTACCATAGTCGCCAATTGAAGAAGGTTCCAGGCTCTTCAAATACAAAAGCGGAAATCCAGAAATTTATGCTACAAAACAACATGTACTTTGAAGAAGGATATAAAAAAACGCAGCTTTTAGAGGTTCTAAGGACATTTAACATACAGAAGATATAGGTATGTGACACAATTGCAGCATCCAAAGGACATACAGTTCTTCGTCTTCCTCCTTAGGTACTACTGCGTATTCAACCCGATTGAGCATATGTGGAGAAAACTAAAGAACAAAGTGCGGACCCAAAATACTATACCTACATTATGTCCTTCTGTAATTGCATTAATCCGGCAAAATATAGATGACCCAGACGTTGATTGTTGGAAAAGAACAATAAACTATAAACCATGTTATAAAAGTGGAGGATGCATACAGGGCATTTCATACTAACATAGAATCCCTTATAATTAATGTAGATGACGATAGTGATAGTTAAACTGAATTGATATATTAACCTATTTAAATTTTTATTAAATTTTATTGTGAATATCCTTTAATATGCGTTTCTATTAAAAAATTATTTTTGCAAATTTAATCCTGACCTGCATTCTTTACCCAAACTTGCCAATATCTGAGATAAAAGTACCTAAGAAGTTTATTAATATATACCATCAGTCCCCTTTTATTGTAGGAAATTGTTGAACACATTAGTTGGAACTATTAGTTGTTAGACATAAAAATAATTTGAACATGAAAATTCAGCAGAAAATGATTTTACATGGATTAATTTGTAGTTAAAAAAAATTAGTTATTTTGTAAGTAATTACTTTCTTGTCCGGGGGACATCCCATGCATTGCGTTGACAGTTAAATAGCTGATACTCTTCGGGAGGCATTAACAAACGTAGGGAAAATAAATTAAAACATACATTACATAACCAACATTCCATTGTCTCGATTTCCGCGTCCGTTTGATGCGGTTAATTTAAAAATCCAACGCAACGATGGAAAAAACTACAGGAACTGTAATCATCTCGTTCTGACTGAATATATCCGCTGCATGTTTAGGCAGTTGTAGTACAATTATACAATTTGTGCGTGTAAAGGAAACGCCAGTTGATGCGGAACGCAGTAAAAAATTCTAGATTTCATCAAAAAAGTTGATTAAAACAAAGAACAATCGTTAATGCTAGTCTCTACAGAATTTCGGTTAAATAATGTCACTATTTTTTAATTTAGTTATAATAAGCTTTTCCACCACTAGTGGAAGGTAGTAGTCTCCAGCACAAGGGCCTCTAATTTTTTTGACACACAAAAATTTCATACTTTGTGAGTGCTTTCTTCTCGTCGAGTCCGACAAACTTTTCCTCTGCGAAAACTTTTTGCGCTCCTGCGTTTTTGAATGCCCGATTCTCGAAATTGTCGATATTACGTCACTATGACTCCCCGTAAATACATATTTGATTTTTTAAAAATTGTTTATTAAAATTATACTAAAAATTGTGGTCAACTTGTCCGACAAAAATCATGCTGCGTATGGGGTGTCCATCACCCTCTAAATGCCGATGTGATGTCACTATGACTTCCCTACATAAGTTTGATTTTTTTAATTTTTTTCATGAAATTACGTTGACACCAAAATCAGATTTTTCGGATCGGTGTAACCCAAATCCGATTTAAATGACTTCTCGACCAGAATATAAATTTACTACAAAAATAATTGATTGACGCAGCTTCGCATGAGCTGGCTGAGGAACAACAAAAATTGATTGCAAAAAGTACAAAAACCCCATGTTATTTAAATGGGAAATCAATTGCCTTTGTGGTACGGTTTATTATCAATATTAAGGGCTTATATAGGTTCGATCTTTTTTTTTGGGTTAGAGGAGGAAATATTCAGTCTAAGAAAATGAAGCGGGCGCCTTGTGCAGCAATAGCAGCAGATGCTCTAGAACTGAGTAGAAGGGAATTGAGGACCTTAAAAATATAAAATCTTCTGGAAATAAAAATTAATAAATTTAAACGATATTTAAACTTGACGTCATGATCCGCTTATCGAACAGCCTACGGCGTGCATGAGCGAACTAAGTTTATAGACATAGCTTTAGTGTACCTTGGGCCCTTGAAGAAGATAATTTGATTATAGAAACTCGAGGTAGACAGTAAAAATTGTGTGGTGGTATAGTGGTATTGTATTACCTTTAGTATTTCATATTTAAAGTTGGCATTGATGTTTCTACTTCTCTTTTTCATTAAATTCATCTATTGATGTTGGCATTTGCTTTTCTGTGTCATCTTTTTGTATTATAACTGATAGATTTAGTACAACTATAGTCCCCAGTACAAGGACCTCTAATTTTTTTACATACATACAAATTTCATACTTTGTGAGTGCTTTCTTCGCGTCGAGTCCGACAAACTTTTCCTCTGCGAAAACTTTCTGTGCTTCTGTGACAATATTATCTAAGGTTCCTATTGTGTTTGAGTTAGTTAATCCCTAATTACAGTGTAGACTCTTTGAAAAATAACAACTATGACTATGTTTCAATTGAAATGTATACTTTTAGTTATTTTTCATGAACCACCCTTGCTTGGGCTTTGAAGGATTTGCATTTATAATGAATTCACCTACTACCAACTCCAAACAAATATAGTATAACAATTAAAATTTACTGAGAATATTTCATTAAAATTCCCCGATTGTGTTTTTTTGTTAGTAGTTCTTATAAAATGATAATTAAACAACGAAATAAGTTTACTTAATCAAAAGTCGTGTCACCAAAATACTGAGACTTTATGGGTAACATAAAATCTAACTGTTGCTGTTTGCAGTATGAGCATATTTAAAATTGCATACTAAAAACGTCAGCGTACATTATAAATAGGCAATTTACATGATCATCTCAACCCAATATCAATATACTCATATTTATCCATAGTGTGGGTTGCCGATCAAATAAACGTGAATGATACACCCACTGGAACTGTGGTTTATTGGATGTATTTTACCGAATTTTATCTACAAAATACTCCTTGTTACTGTCACATTGATTTTGTTTAATTGTTCTGAAAAATCAATACATAATTACGTGCATTATAATCAAAACAAAACTGTTGTTCCAGATAAGGAAAGCGTCGCTAATTTGCTCTATAACTTTCGGTTTCTCATACAGAATTTTATTAATATTGCCATGATTGGAGATAATAAGTGATAACTGTAGGCGTTTTGCCGCGAGGTACCAGATGACAACCGATTCAGTGTGAACGGTCCTATCGATATCCTTTTCTAATATGTGATTTTCTTTTTTTGTACCGATTTGTCGCCAAAACGCATTGGTCTGTTTACTGGTGTATCTTTTCAAACTGGTGGTCCGTTTTTCATGGTTCTTTACTGAGGTTTTTTTATTTTTGCTGGTTTTCGTTTGTGTATTGTGTATTCAATTAAAGTTGTATATTCATTTTTTTTTATAAAATGGATAATTCGATATCTATTGAAGACCTAATGCTAACAGACTTTTTTCTTTTTGAAAATTTTATACAAAATGAATGTACGTATTTTTCTATTGAAGAGGAGGAAACTAGTGTTCAGAAAATAGTAATTTTTATAGATAAGTGTATTCAAACACCTTATCATTATGTTTAGAGATTTTGAAGAACCATAGTTGGACAGTGAACGAAATGCTGTTTTTTCCAATATTTCGCATGGAAAAAGAAACATTTAAAAAATTATTAAATGTAATTTAAGAAATTACACTCATAGTTTAATAAAAAAGAAATATAGAGGTGGGAATTTTCCTATTGCCCCTGAAAAAGGATTACTAATATTTATATGGTTTATATCAAAACCTGATTGTCTTAGTACAATAGCAGAAATATTTCGTGTTCTGCCATCTTCTGTAATGAGACTAACAAATGTTTTTTTATATGTCATAAAATAAAATTAAGATCATAAGATCGTTTTAGCTATTTTTTTTATTTTAAGCGGCAAAGAGCAAGAGCACAATGATATTTTTAAGGTTAATTCGTTAATTGATAAATGACAACTGAGAGCATCATCAACCGCTCCTAGAAACCACCTTCCTCACCACGGTCCTTAATTTTACGAACCGTTGAAAGTATACACACCGGCAAAAGTTGGAACCAACCTATCCCGAAAACGTTACGGTTTCGCAAAATTGTGTACCGTTGAGTCAACAATAGGGACTTAAAGCAATTCTAAAAATTTATCACGTATCCTTATCCGTATACGTAACGTAACCATTCATGTGTTTTAATTTTGAACCTAAAATAATACCCCGATATCTACCTTGACAAAATAATGTCGTCATTGCCACTGTAAAATAATCTTTTTTCTTTTTAAATCCAGTATCGCATATCACAGAAATGTTTGTTATGATTGATGCACAGAAAATAAGGTTATGATTTTTGAGCATACATCACTTTTATCGCTAAATTATTGAAAAACGCGATCACGGAACACAATAATGTGATACGTTACGTTAGATACGTGTGACGGATTGATACGTTTCACGTAACGTAACGAAACCCACGTATCGCTTCTGCACATGCGCATTGCGATACGTATACGGATACGTAGTGATTTTTAAAATTGCTTTAAGTCCCTATTACCTCGCGGCAAAACGCCTTGTAACTTTTTGGCACCGATCAACGCTTTCCGGTTTACAGGTGGTCAATTAAGCAATTTGTTTAGTATAACATAACAACCTCGATAACAGCAGTCACTAAAGCTTTGAGGACCCTATTCGAGCATAGAGAGATAGATAGAGAGAATTTAACAATTTTACACTTTACAATGTTTAAAGGTTCGTTCCAACAGACAAACAGGGATACGTTTCGGATTGTTTTCAAATTTGTTTCTACGCATTCGTGAATATATTTATTTTGACCTCCTGAAGGGTGGACCCCTAATTGTTATCAACAATTTAATTGTTTAAATAATGAGGACTTTTTTGTTCATAAAGATAGAGATGTCCACCCAAGCTCAAATTGTTCCTTTTTTAATTTAGAAACGTTTATCTAGTTTTTTCTCTGTCTAGCTTCTAGAAAAAGTTATAGACAAAAACCGTCCTAAGTGTTTATAATAACCCTCAGAGCGGTCCGCGTGCGCTCACTATTTTATTTATAACTATTCAAATAAATCGAGCAAAACAAAGCTTAAATTAAAGCTACAGACTAAGACTATACTATAATCTCGACTATAATATTCTACAGTTTTTTTACAACTTATTGCGTTTTACAATATTTCAATTATTAATAATGTTAAATTTTGTTGAAAATATTTTGAGACTAATTTGTTTATAAGTGTTTTTAAAAAAATTAAACTTGTCCAATCTCACTAAAAACTATATATAAGTTGTATGAAACCTAGAGATTCATCTTTTTTTTTTTCATACCGGATTGTTTATACAGTGCTTTTCAGATAAAAGTATCCACCTTTAATAACTCTTATAATACTGGTAGGTATTTAGGAATAAATCAAAAACACGTCAATCTATATTGGAAGGGGCAAGCATTATAACTTTTTTACTGGAAAAGCCACCACCTCACCCCTATTTTTTAAATTACTTTTCATATTTTTTATGTAAATTTTCGATACTCCTCTTTGAGCTGATTTCAAACATTAAAGTGGTTAGTTTATGAGATAAACAATTTTTCTTTTAATAGCACAAATTTTACTTATTTTTTACTTTCACCTTATTTGCCTGTAATAAAATGAGTTGTACAACAGTTCAAACTCTTTAATCTTTTTAACTGTGCTATTTATTATGAAGTTACAATAAGTGTTCAAAATGAGTACCATTCACTTCCATACAATGGTATAATCTATTTTGAAATGCCTCTCTTAATACGGCTGGATTTAATTGTCGACATTTATTTTCTATCCTCTCTCGAAAATCATCCATAGATTCTGGTTGGGTAGCATAAACTTTTGTTTTTAAATACCCCCATTAAACCTATCCAACGAGCGGGGAATGTTTAAAAATTGTCGGACAGGCATAGCATAGTGTGTTGAAATACCAGTACATCTTAGAAAAGGTTTTTTCTATTATTGTTGTAATACGTGGGTCAACCCCTTCCCTGAGTAACTCAAGATATGATTCACCATTTAAATTTCCGTTGATTAAGAAGGTCATCTAAGATAACACACCAAACGTTTAACTTTTGGGGATGTTGTGTATGAAATTCACGAATAATATGTGGATTACTTTCAGCCCAAATATCTATAATTATTTACTAAGCCATTTAATGAAAATGAGCATTCATCAGAAAAGCAAATATTGTTTAACAATTGTGGATTGTTATTGATAAATTGCGTCATTGATTCGCAAAACTCTAGACGACGATCAAAATCATCTTCATTCAACTCGTGCACCAACTTAACTTTGTATGGGTGGTACTTGAATTTATGTAGAACTCGGAAAACTGTAGAAGATGAAACACCAATCGCTCTACTTATTGTTGACAATGATTGCAGTTGTTGAGCCTCTAAGCTGACTTGCCTTAAAATTGCCACTTGGATTGCTTCGTTGTTTACGAGTTCCTCTCGCTTATGCACTTTATTGCAAACAGACCCTGTTGTGGTAAATTTCTCCATCAGTTACATACTTATGAGTTGCATGTCTTCCCGAGTGTCTTCCATCATGTAATTTGTTAAATATTTGCAAGACCAGCAGCTCTTGCACAATTATTATTTTGGTAGTATAAACCTACAATTTCAATTCTTTCTTGCAAAGAGTAAACCATTTCAGCGAAACAAAATAAATAATGTATCAAAGTACACTATCAATAGTGACTACAAATTCTAGTTGACAATGTCAAACTTTAATAAAAAGTAGAGTTTTTTGTTGTTTGGATTTTTGAAGTAGAATAAATAGCACAGTTAAAAAGATTAAATAGTTTGGACTGTTGTACAACCCATTTTAATTTATTACAGGCAAATAAGGTGAAAGTAAAAAATAAATAAAATTTGTGCTATTAAAAGAAAAATTGTTTATCTCATAAACTAACCACTTTAACCTACAAGTATTATACATTTTTGAAATCAGCTCAAAGAGGAGTATCCAAATTTTACATAAAAAATATGAGAAGTAATGGGTAAATTCTAGAATAGTGCCCCCAAATGAATTTCGACAATTTTTTGCACAGCGTATGTATGGGTGGGGAAATGATGGAAAACCTGCAAATTTTTTCCGCGGAAACGGTTTTCAAGACATAATTTTTCTTTTTAAATAATTTTTTTTAGTATATGACATCCATGTTCACTACTACTTCTGCGCATGCGCGAACTGATTGCTCTTGTTTCCAACGATCTGTCAAAAATTATTCAACATGGCGGCTGTAGGCAAACAATAGTATTGTTTTGTATTGTTGTCATAGTTCTTTCTTTATTTAAGTTGGTGTAGAAGTTTTTATTGTTGAGAGAATATAGTTTTTGTGACCTTATAAAATAGATTTTATATATTATTTGGACTTGTTAACGTTATAAGTTGAAAAATGCCTGTTACATGCCTTGTGATTGGTTGTGGAAGTAGATCAAACAAGGATGACTGACAAAAACCACGTATAGAATGGTTTATGAAACTTTGATTATATGCGGTATGTGACTTTCACAGTGTTATGTTCTAAGGTTTGCCCACAGACGCCATCTTTATGTCACGTTATTTGGAAAGCCTTATTGAACAGTTAACCTATTAACGTTTTACTTTTTATTTTATTATAATTCATAAAAATTGATTGTGCGTCGACATCATCGTCGTCATCTGCTCCTTCTAGTCCAGTAAGTGAAATTTGTTGAATGGTTGCAAGTTTTATTTCATTTTTTATGTATTTAGGTCATGAATCTACTGCGGCTAGCTGCAATTTTAGGAAACCTTAGATGAATTGCCACAGCATTTACAACGGTGGGGCTTTATTCCCCAGCAAGGGAATTATAAATGTCCAGCGTGTGGCAATTCGTTAACTTTGCAGAGGATGCAGGATAGGTAAGACTTATATATTCACTATATTTGTTGATTGCTTACTGTGTTGTCATTTTAGAATAGATGGCTGGATTTGGCAATGCAACCATAAAATATCTGTCCGGAAGCATAAAGCTCAAAAGTGCGCGATGTGGGTGGAATTTAGGACAGGAACATTTTTTGCGCGGTCAAAACTGCCCCTACTGCAGATCCTCGGGTTCATAAATTTGTGGGTCAAATGCATACCTCTAGCAGTTATTTGCGAGGAATTGGAGCTCTCCCGCCAGACTGGTGTGGATTGGGCTTCATTTTGTCGCAAAGTCTGCTTAGAGTATTTTATGCACCGACCCACAAAATTAGGCGGCCCAGGAGTTGTAGTCGAGATAGACGAATCCAAATTTGGGCGAAGGAAGTACCACCGGGGACATCGTATCGAGGGGCAGTGGGTTTTTGGAGGTTTCGAGAGAGGCTCCGGACGGGTATTTATGGTGCTAGTGGAGCAGAGAGACACGGACACCCTCATCCCCATTATCAAGAAATGGATTGAGCTCGGGACAACCATAATCTCCGATTATTGGAAAGCCTATGATGTCCTGGGTCAAGAAGGGTATGAGCACTTGAAGGTAAGCTGTAGCGATTATAGAAATTTTATAAAAAATGAATACGATGAAATTAGACAGTAGTGAGTAAAGCTGCCATTATTTACCTGGTCAGACAGAGGTTAGGTTAGGTCAGGTTAGGTGAGGTTAGGTCGGGTCAGGTTAGGTTAGGTTAGGTCGGGTTAGGTTAGGTCGGGTTAGGTTAGGTCGGGTTAGGTTAGGTTAGGTTAGGTTAGTTTATGTTAGGTTAGTTTATGTTAGGTTAGGTTAGGTCAGGTTAGGTTAGGTTAGGTTAGGTTAGGTTAGGTTAGGTTAGGTTAGGTCAGGTCAGGTCAGGTCAGGTTAGGTTAGGTTAGGTTAGGTTAGGTTAGGTTAGGTTAGGTTAGGTTAGGTCAGGTTAGGTTAGGTTAGGTTAGGTTAGGTTAGGTTAGGTTAGGTTAGGTTAGGTCAGGTCAGGTCAGGTCAGGTTAGGTTAGGTTAGGTTAGGTTAGGTTAGTTGAGGTGATTTTAGGTGAGGTTAGGTTAGGTTAGGTTAGTTGTGGTGAGGTTAGGTTAGGTTAGGTTAGGTTAGTTGAGGTGATTTTAGGTGAGGTTAGGTTGGGTTAGGTTAGGTTAGGTTAGTTGAGGTGATTTTAGGTGAGGTTAGGTTGGGTTGGGTTAGGTTAGGTTAGGTAAGGTTAGGTTAGGTTAGGTTAGTTGAGGTGATTTTAGGTGAGGTTAGGTTGGGTTAGGTTAGGTTAGGTTGGGTTGGGTTAGGTTAGGTTGGGTTGGGTTAGGTTAGTTGTGGTGAGGTTAGGTTGGGTTAGGTTAGGTTAGGTTAGGTTAGGTTAGGTTAGGTTAGGTTAGGTTAGGTTAGGTTAGGTTAGGTTAGGTTAGGTTAGGTTAGGTTAGGTTAGGTTAGGTTAGGTTAGGTTAGGTTAGGTTAGGTTAGGTCTGGTTAGGTTAGGTTAGGTTAGGTCAGGTTAGGTTAGGTTAGGTCTGGTTAGGTTAGGTCTGGTTAGGTTAGGTTAGGTTAGGTTAGGTTAGGTTAGGTTAGGTTAGGTTAGGTTAGGTTTGGTTAGGTTAGGTTAGGTTAGGTTAGGTTAGGTTAGGTTAGGTTAGGTTAGGTTATGTGCCATCGTATGGTTTGGTCTGGCCCCGCTGTGCCCTACCTTTTCACTGTGTGGCCCGGACTGGCCCCGCTATGCTCTGCTTTGGTACCGTTTGACACGGTCTGGCCACGCTATGCCTGGCTTGGCATCATGCGGCCCGGTCTGACCAAAGTTATATGGTTTGATTTACCAATGTTTTTTCATTATGCGCAGGTTAACCACTCCATAACCTTCAAGGATTCGGAGACGGGTGCTCATACCAACTCCATTGAATCTTCTTGGCGAGCTGCAAAGACATCGATGACAGCCTCAGGCCGCATTAAGGCACATGTGCCTGGCCATTTGGCCAGGCACATGTTTCTTAAAAGATGTCGGGTTTTACAACTCGATCGTACAATTGAATTTTTCCGATTGGCGAGCGAGTTGTTTATCCCTTGGTTGGTCGAGAAGATTTGAACGAAGATCGGTCCGATGATGGGGATGATGAAGACTTCTAGATGCGTCCCCATTTAATTTAATTTTTTATTTTATTAGAATTACTTTGATTTTCTTTGGTTAGAATCATTTTTATTTTGTTATCATTATAATTTACGTTATCCTCCTTTTTTTCTTAAAATTATTATGTATCTGAAATTATTTATACATATTACTTCGAATGTTTTTTTGTGTATTAAATAATCCGTTTTATTTTTTACAATTACTGTAAATTTGAATTCAGCGATTGAAATTATTACTGTTATTTTTTAAATGACTTTTTTTCGTACTTTACTATCAATAAACACACCTAACATTATATGTGTTTTTCCTTTAAATGCCTACATTCATTGATATAGTCGTTGGCGTTGTGATATAGCATTTATGTAGTTTCAGTACGTGTCAATAAGTGATCTTGAACCTATCGGATATCGCACATAACCTATAAATTTTCACTATCTTTGTTTAATTTTTCCGCAAAAATCGGCCTTTCCGCGTGGAAATTTTGATGTCATTCCATTAAAAATACCTCAAAAAGGCCCTATGCAAAAAATTGTCGAAATTCATTAGGGGGCAATATTCTAGAATTTTGCCGAAGTAATTTAAAAAAAGGGATGCTGCTAGGGGTGAGGGGGTGGCTTTTCCAGTAAGTTTAAATAAGCCATAATGCTTGTCCCTTCCAACATAAATTGAAGTGTTTTTGGATTTTTTCTAAATACCAGTATTACAAAAGTTCTTAAAGGTGGATACTTTTATCTGAAAAGCACTGTATATAAAAATAAATTAATCAATTTTTATGAATAGGAACGTTTTCGATAATAAGGTAAGTCGTAGGTTTTAATTTATATTTATACCTAGATAGGGAACAATATTTAAAATCAAATTAGGTGTATTTATCCCTTGATTTATTCTATTGTTGATTATATTCAATAATCTATCAAAGCATGATTAATCAATTCTTTCATTAATGGTATGTACATTTCACTATTATATTATAATAGTTACCAATTAAAAAAATAATATCTTCCAAAAATGTTCCCACCAGCGAAAATACAACTGCACATATTTAATTGAATGTAATGTAAAGGGGAATGCAAGGGTTTTAAACATTTAGAGAAGCAAAAAATAACATTAAAAAAATAAAATGGTATTGTTAGCTGCAGTCAATAATATCAATAAATAATACTTATCAATAAGTGACAAGTTTTCTGAAACTTTGTTATATTTTTAAAAACCATAAATATACCTCCTACACAATAAATATGTTTTTATGTAAGTCTGCCGGAAATTTTACTGTGGGTTATTAATAATTTCGGTCGTCTTTAAATTTACTGTAATTTATACACAAATATTGACAAATCTAAATATACACAGAGTTGATAATTATTTATAATACAAAACTGATTCTCTTCAAAAATAGGTAGGTATATAATAATGAACAATCGGTTTCGTTATTTAATTTTAAGAATACTTGTTAAAATAAGCAAACCGACATAGTTTATAAATATTATAATATAATATAGGAAGACCTGTTAAAAACAATTTTTAGTAAAAACATTGGGTTAAATACCTATAAGGCTGTTGTAAATCTATAAATAAATGTTAAAATTAAAATTTTAATTTTTTAATTAAACAATAAGTTTTTTTAACTAGTGTCTACCTATTATCTGCAATTAGTATTAACACTAAGATAAAGAGAAGTTTCCAGATGTATTAAAATTAAATAACTACCTGTTTTATATATTATAATATTATTTAGCAATAAACATAAATCAAAATAAAAAAGTTATTAATTACTATTATATGGTTAATTAATTAAATAAATATTTTCATGTATGTTTTTATTCCAATTGAAAATTACACATTCCATTATTTACGAAATAATTTTACTAACCGTTGGTCCAATGAAGTCGAAATACTGGAATGTTCAAAACACATGCAAATAATAATGCATCTTTTTCCGTAAGACAGAAATGTTCACTAGTTATCCAAACTTTTGAAATACACGCGCACCTCAGTCACAACAAGCACCGACTAAAATGTAAACAGAAAAATTATAACTGATCGAATCATACTATAAAACAAACTTCGAATGTTGGTTGTCTCTGTTCAAAGTATACTCCTTTTGCTTCAACTAAACTTAATGTTTCTGTCTTTGTTTTTTTTTAATATTGACAGTACTGACGAGGCGCTAATTGCGAATTTCTCCAATAGATGGAATTCTTTTTTTTATTTTAATCGAAGATCTAGAATTTTTTTACCTAATTAATATTAAAATTAGCCAATACTTGAAATATCTTTATATCATTTTAGTCTGATAAAAGTTATTTACTAATAAATAGTCCCTACTTCATAGGCAACCAGTTAAATACCAGTCAAATAGTAAACATTCCTGAAAATTAAAAGCACAGTAGCGGCTCTACCAATTATATAAATACCAGTATTTCTTAAATCAGTAGTTCTTATTAAAAACTATCACCTTATTAGAAGTAAATTACAAAAAGCCTTTTACCAATTTACCACATTCCTTAACGAAAAATTATTTTTTTATGTACAAACGACACCACTGGCGATTATATCCATTCAATTGTTTACGTTTATAGGGGTTGTGACGTTGCTTACATTTGATATACTAAACCTCAAACTTTTGACAGTTAATTTGACCTTTGAATTTGTATTAACTCTGCATAAGTTAAATTTATTGTTTGTTAAACTGATAATATAAGGTAAATATTGTATATGATTGTATGTTTATGTAATTTTTACTATGTATATTATAAACCATATATATTAGTTTGCAAATTCCATTATTCCATCATTGTAACTTCCTGATTAAATTTAATTATAGATACAGATTTTTGATTAAAATTTAATTACACTTCTATGTATGGTTATAAATTTAACATTTAATTAATTAAATATTAATAACATATTTAAACACATCAAAAATAATTTGATTTGACTGTGAAAACCACACAGATTCTTTGAACTTAAAATATATCTGTTATTTGATACGCAGATACCTAAGTTATATGGCTTTAATATTGAACATAACTTGAGGTGGGTTTTAAGTACCAAAAATAAAAAAGAACTTACTTTGTCTCAACCAGCTATGGAAATATAAACAAAATACTCAAAATTCATTGGACTAACCCTTACTCTTACTAAAATACTCATAATTATTTATTAGACAATGTTTGTTTTAGGATTTTTCCAAAGTAACATTCTGTCTATATCCAAACTTATGTAGTTTAATTCATAATATGGTATTTGTTCCAAAAAGGCGATTAGTTAGGAGGTAAGTAAAACCATTAATTTTTATTAGATACTTATTAAATTTTTAGAAATATAGTACAGTTACAGTACTGTATACCTACCTAAGAGAAAAAGCCATCTGCTTGTGGGGGTGATACAGATTTATTGAAGCTTTTTATAGGTATAACATATTATTGTTTCTCTTTTTTTTGTTTTCATTATATAAAGTATGTTCTTGAACTAGGCAATAAAACAAAGAAGTATCATCAAAACCATGTAAAATATTCTAAAAACTTGCTCTTCTTTCAATATACTCATTTTTCCAGTTTTATAATTTTTGTTTTAAAATGTCCTTTGTTTCTATGTGATTGTAAGTTTTTATTTGATTTCAGTTAAAATTACTTGCCAAAATGCAATCCAATTTCAAAAATGTTTTAATACATTTGATAGTTGGCAGCATTTTTCCATGTACATTGTGTACATTATGTCACTATAATGTGTAAGTATATACAATATTTTCAGAAAGGGCAAATTCTAGGCTCTAATACAGGTATACAAGACACATTAGTTTATTGAATTGAGGTATTGAAAAAATTAGTTTTTAATGAATACAAAATGAAAAACCTATATTAGAATCTAAAAATATTGCTTAAATTTATAAGTGGAATAGCAAAGTAAATCAGTCTGATAAGCAAGTTTCTTCCATCATAAACTTAAACCTGTCTAACTTGGTCCAAGGTTTAGTCGCCTCAGGTTGTATTAAAATTTGTGTATTCTCTACACTTTATTACAATTTACTTTTATAATTTCCAAATGCCTTACATATAAATATGTTTTGATTAAAAAAATAGCAAGATTTTTGAATAAGTAGCCAAATAAGGGGATTTTTTTAAATGAAATATTTAA
Organism: Ophraella communa; assembly: GCA_035357415.1. Lineage (NCBI taxonomy): Eukaryota > Metazoa > Arthropoda > Insecta > Coleoptera > Chrysomelidae > Ophraella > Ophraella communa. The sequence continues at coordinate 27,638,562 of CM068991.1, read as the reverse complement.
AGTTGATTTATATCAGCATTGGTTTTTAGCAGCTACATGATACAAATTATAATGATATGAAGAGAAAGGACTAAACAATTTACAATATGTATTAGTGTTTTAAAGTTACATTCTTTGATAAATTTAAGAATTTTTAAATAGTTGTCTATTGAATCTAAAATATTGATGATAGATCCTGGGATGTTAAACTTATCTCTTGTTAGTGTGAAATGTCTGCATTCCTCTAGGATGTGGAGCATGGTCAGGTTGCACCCACAAACTGGACATTTTTATGGGCCTTTAGTAATTGTACACTAGTCTCTTCTATTTAGTGGTCTTGCAGCATGTTTGCCATGTCTTACTGATTGGAGATGTGTTCTGAAAGATCTCCATTTATTATTACAGTGTTTATTTACAATTCCAGAATAGTACCTTTTGGCCTCTTGGGAGATGAATAAAAGCAACATGTTGGCGGTGATTTTAAAATTTGTTATAATACATGGGCTGGTTAAAAACTCCTTAATATTTAACTTATATGATTTATGTAATTTTATTGTTTCATTTTTATCTAAAACCAACTGTTTCCATCATCCCATAATCTTGGTTATTTGTTGAAAATCAAACTACATCAGTTCTTGTCTCACGCAAGGATAGTTGCCAATTATCCAAGGTATTGGTGTTTTCTAGATGCTTACTTTCCAATGGACTGCCACTCCTTTGAACAGAACACATCCTGGAAATCTGTGAGTGCATAACTGTTTATAATTATATAAAAGATGTCATTGAATCAACTGCATCATTATGTGAGTAGGAGTTGTAAATGTTGTTAAGATTTTGAATATCCGATCTTTTTGTTAATTGAAGGTTGGTGTGTTTGTATATTGACCATTTCTAAGAATTCTCTTTTTGTTTTGTTTTCTCTTTCAAGGAATTATGATGCTGTAAAAATCTTTAGCCCAAAAACCGATACCCCCCTTTTATTTTTTCAGTAAACATACTTTACAAACAGCAACTAGAATTTATAATAATAAACATTTTAAAATTTTATTTAATTTAATCTATTTCTGAACCTCATTAATTTTGAACAATATTTGAAAAATATTCCTTTTCCGTTTTTATATTCTACTTTGGATATCTGATGTTATGAACCGTGTATACGATAAAAACATTTTATTATCTTCCGCATAGTTTTATGTTTAACCTCAATTTTTATAATGATATTAACAAAATCTTTCTGTTAATATGTTCTTGTTATCTGAATTTTATTACGCTCCAATCATCTGCAAACCAAACTCTTCATTTGCCTTTTAACATTTAAGTTTGTTGTTTATGTCCCCCCAAACTGCCGACCTTTTAGTAAATAACATTGTAATTTCTTTTTATTCGTTATAAGTATACATGTGCGAATGTTGTGTGTGATGGTAGTTATAGAACTTGTGTAGTGATAAACAATATGACCGATAGAAAAGTGTATCATTATAATTTTTCAAATTGGAATTTAATTGATGAAAGAAGAATATATTTATGTAAAAGGTAAATAGTATTTTTATTGTTACTTAACGTATTACATTATTCGGGCCATTAAGTGAAAGTTGTGCGTTGGTCCACTTATTTATAGGATTTATTAGTAGTTTAGAATATTTGTTTATTTAATTATTTTTGCGCAACATTTTTTTATTATCAATTTAAAAAAATCAAACACGTACCTATTTAGTTCGCAATAAAACATTTCGGATGAGATTTTAAAGTTAGACATTTTTAGGATTTTTTTCTTGTGATAATTCATCTAGTACTTTGAAGATAATATCACTCCCGAAATGACAAGCAATACTAAATTTCTTTGTACATAATAAATGGTAAAAAATACTTAAATATTAACAAAACGTGTTTGGTTTATTAGTTAAGAGAAAAATGTGGTGGATTCTTGCTTTATGTGACCAATTACTATTGATTCTTTGCTTTCTCACAAAAACTAATGGTTTTCTAACAACTTTTAAAATGTAAAAATCTTTGCTTTTAGTAACTAAATAAAATAACATTAATGGATAACAAATAGGTAGTGCTGTCAGGTGATTAACTAAGGGAAAATATTCAATTTCAAAAACTAGTTTTTCTTTGTTCTTTTAATAGATTTTTTTAAATTACTGGCCTATATACCTGACTTTATTGACGTTTGTTGAGGTAGTAAAGTTTTTTAGGTAGAAAAAGACAGGGACTACTTAAATCTCGATCCAGAATGTAACTGATTGAAAGACAAAGTGAAAAACTATTTTTCCTTACCTAATTAATAGTCATGTCCACCTACCTATTCAGAAATCAATTGACTTATCCATGCATCTTCAAAGCGTTTTTTACAAAACAATACTTATTATCAAATCAAAAGAAAAATGATTGGGTATGTTATTGATTGCCTTTGTCACTGTCATGTCATGTGAAACGGGAGTGACTGTTGACCTCTACAAACATTTTATTAGTTTTAGAAACTAATATTTAAAAAAATAGACTGCCAGTAGTGGAAAAATGCTATATGGACCACAGTAGAAGATTGTGTAATTGTCTTGGATCCATTAAAGACCTTGAATCTTCCCTTCTCGGTCTTCAATGGACCTCGACAATAATAACTCACTTTTCTTCCTTGGCTCATAATTACTATATTATAATTCTTATTTTTATGCTCATAGCACAACAATATCGTTGTACTGTACATTATAATGGCTTACTATACATTAGACCCTTCTTTCCTATACACAATAGTAATGTCTAATGCCGCGTTATAATTCTATTATAATTCTTAGTCCCCTAAGTTTATTTAAAACAATCGCTAAAATATTAAAGAAAATCATCCTATTGAATTACATAGATTTTGAAAAAGATAAGTAGAAAGCAAAGTATTTTGAATATTTTACTTGACTATCTAAATGTGTTTAAATGGTAATACATAATGAAAATCAAATATTAAAAATTTTCTATTTACATAGACAAAACAAAATACATGTATGTCATGGTAAACTTCTAATATTAACATTAATAATTGGCGAAGCAGTTCAGTATAGGTATATTAAAGAAAAAATTAGATATCTTTGAAGTCGTGTGATTGTAGAAAAATCTTTTGTGTAATATAAGCAGAAATTCCTCTGTTTCTGACAATTTTAATCTCAACTATAAAGTTGCATTATTAATACATACATTTTTATCAAGCAGCATGGTAATGGCAGTATTAAAAAATTGTGTTTATAGTTCTTGAAAATAAATAAATTAAATTTAAAAGATTAATTTAATTGAATGTAATATTTACACTGTATTGTTTACATTTTTATGGCTTTTGTTTTGTTTCAGAATTTCCATTGCCACTGTCAAAATATTACTACTGATATTTTTCATACTTTTTGTTATAATACCGCTGGTTTTTAAATATTCATACAGGCTACAAACAGCAGTGTTATTTTTGAATTTTGGTAAGTAAATTTTTTATATATAATAACACACTGCTTGAAACATTTTTATCAGAAATAACACTAACATTTTCTAAAATCCCTCCCTCTAAAAGTTATAAGAAAGGAATATCCATTGGGATATAATATTTAAGTTTTTGTAGTATACATTAGTTAGAACTATTATACATTTAATAAAGTATATATTCAAAATAAAGTACTTCCAAAGTTCCATATTATAGTTTAGAAAAAAGATCTTTAATTCTAGTTATAAAATAGTATATTGTGCAACAAGGTGGAAAAGTTACACAAGTGTCTTTTCCACCGTGTTGCACACCATACTTTTTCTACGGCTGCATATTAATAATAAAAATAAAGAAGTGAATTCTTAACATTTTATTATTATTGGTTATAAAATAAACGGCACATACTTAATACAAAAAAAACTAATTTAATTAATATTGTAATTGTACTGCAATTTTGTATTGAGATTCCTGGTGTTTCATTTTTTCGTAACGTATTGCTTTCAACTGTGGGAAAAAATCTACCTCACGGCTGAATTCCCATTTAAATGTACGTGGTGTATTGATAGCAATACGTCACTTTGTAGTTCTGTCAAATGTGTCAAAAGCACCACATTCCATAGCAGCCGTAGAAAAAAATATTTTGTGTTAGTTTGTTTTGTAAATTGTTAGCAACAGATATATTTTCTATACAGGGTGTCCCAGACTAATTTGTCCAGGCTATTTCTCTTAAACTAATAAAGATTCTTGAATGGGACAAAAACTGATCTATTCCATTTCCAATACACTTTAATAATGCGTGGTCTTCCATTGTGTATTCAACAAATTTTTCAAAAATAAAAAATTAATTAATATTTTCTTGATTACCTACTAACCTATTTTATTTTTGAAAAATTTGTTGAAAACACAATGGAAGACCAAATCCAACATTATAAAAAAATGTACAGGGTGCTATTAAGAAATTTAAAGTTAGGGGTTGTAACTAAGGGATGAATATTTAAGGGATAATTTTTTCCACGCCATATTAAAGTGCATTGAAAATGGAATAGATCAGTTTTTGTCCCATTCAAGAATCTTTATTCATTTAAGAGATATAGCCTGGATAAATTAGTCTGGGACGCACCCCGTAGATTTATTTATCCAAGATAACTTTTTAGGGCTAATAATACTGTCATATTCTTTAATACTGGCTCTATCTACCTCAAATATTTTATTCAAAATCAAATTGTTATCTTATGAAACAAAATATGACTTTTTTTTGATGTTTGAAGTAAAGTAGTGGTAAACTGTTGTATATTTAGCACCATAATTAATTTATATCTAAATATTCTAATTTATTTAAATAAATATCATTTTCAGTCCATTTACCATACAATGCCGATTATGCTCATCCTCACAAATATGGTTTGCCTAACACTCGAAATTTCTATTTAAAAACTGATGATGATGTTACTTTGGGTGTTTGGCATATTCTGCCAAATTTAAATGACGATTATAGCGAAATTAATGAGACTGATAAGTTTTTTGAAGAAGCCCTTGGCGATGGTAAAGACGTCATTATTTACTATCATGGCAATGCAGGTGCAAGACTATCGGGGCATCGAGTAGAACTGTATAAAATTTTGAGAAACCAATTCCATGTAATTGCCTTTGATTACAGAAGTAAGTTCTAAATTTATTGTTTCAAATAACCTTATCCCAGTTTTAATTGAAATTCATTTTGTTTTTTATAATTTGATACCCAAACCAGATGCCTGTTAAAATTTAAGTGGTATTTTTTCTTTTACTTAATAGATGGCGGTACGCATTCTACACATTAATAATAACTTCAATAATTTTTGTTTTATTTCCTAAGGTTATGGCGATTCGACAAACGACCTGCCATCTGAAAAAAAATTAGTCAAAGATTGTATATTTATGTATAAATGGGTCGCCGAAAGAACAAAAGGTAATTTGTTCGTTTGGGGTCATTCTTTAGGAACTAGTCTGTCGATACATTCCCTATCTATTCTCCAGAAAAGTGGAATACAACCAACTGGTGTGATATTGGAATCTCCATTTAATAATTTTAAGGATGAATGTTCAGAATTTCCTCTTGCAAGGGTAAGTTTTTTATTTAAACATAATAATTATCATGGTATTCAAATCTTAAACATATATTTTGTTATAAAAACGTTTTTTTTTAGTTATTCCGGTTTTTACCGTGGTTTAGATACACAATAACCGAACCGATGTATAATAATGGTTTCACTTTTGAAAGCGATAAATACATTTGTGGAGTAGAGGCTCCTATTCTAATTTTACACGCTCAAGATGACCATGTTGTACCTATGAAATTGGGTAAACGTGTAAGTTTTTAAATAAATTTCAATCGAGATTATGTTAGCACTTAAATAAAACAATTACAGCTATATGAAGAAGGGAAAAGATGCAGGCGAAATTCTCATGGTGATTTAATGTTTTACGAATTTGATGGAAAACATGGTTATCGACACAAATATATATGCAGGGCGCCTGAAATTAGTATGATTATTAGGTAATGTTATGAAATGAAAATTTTTAAAAGTAACTGAAAAGTAGAAAATTGTTTCTACCTGCACCCAAGGTAAAGAAACTTAATAGTTTCTATACCAAGCTTGACCGTTTTCTATGAAAAAACAACTACTTCCTGGGCTATATGCCTCAACAATTTTGTACTTTTCAGTTTTATAATGACTGCATCTTATCTGAAATTATTTTCAGTAGTATTTGTTTATCTTTTAAAAGTAAGCTATTTGTTTGTGATTCAGCCTACATTTTATATATGACAATTTTCTTATGCCTAAAACTGTCAAATTCTAGTCATTACATATTAAATTTATGTACATTGCTCTGTCAGTTGGCTTGAGAAAAACATCATAATTTGTCGTTGAAAATTGCATTGTTATTGTTCAAAGTTTTTTTCATGGACTTATGCTTTAGTTTTAACCAAAGGCGCTTTCTTTCATGCCAAACATTTGTAAACATCATGAAAATGATTACATTGGGATGTTCTTTAGTATTGTTAAGACTTTTGCTTTAACAAAAATTCATGAACATGTTTAACAATCCCCTTTCCCCTGAAAAACTCGATATTTTTATGTTTATTGGTTGACAATATTAGTGTTCTATGGGTTCACAGTTCTGTGTTTATAAAAACAACTCCGTACTATGCTCCAAAGAAAAACTATTTAAATCATAGACTTGTCTTTTGTAGTTTTACTCTTTAATAACAATTGTTTCATTTAGGTAATTCAAAATAATATATCCAATTTGAGGTTAGAATTATATGGATAGCGCTTATCTAAAAGGTCCCATCCGCCAAATTATTGTTTTGAGCAATTGGTGATTAAAGTTTTAAAATTCTGAAAAATAAATCAGTGGGTCAAACCGATCAGTCTTTATATTTTATGACATAAAATAGATCCCTAAAGTATCCTAATAAGTTTTTCATCGATTTAATTTTTCTATCTTAATTTTTTTCACAAAAAAGGCGCTTGGTTATTTTTTGATTAAATTGATTGTTTTTACATGGATCTCTTTGAATGGTTTTTCCGGCGTTTAGATCTTTATGCATAAAGCAAAAATATCGCGTAGATTTGTTCTTATACAATAAATATTACGTGATTTTTTTATATTATTATAATAAGTAAATCTACTTAGAGGTAAAAAATTTATTTAAAATGAATTATAACAATAGAAAATTATTTTTATATTTTTTAACATCCTTTAAAATCAATGTTTTCACAAAATGCATCTACATCATCATGAAAATCGTTACCATTTATATTTCTATAAAAATGCTTGACATCATTGGGAATCAGGCCATTAAAGTTTTGATATCAGCCAGCTTTTTATTGGAAATTTCTTTTCCGTTGGGATATAACTGAAAAAGATTTGATGCAAAATAAGGACTCCCACTGGTTGGCCTGCCTTTGGTTACGTTCCTTATGTTAATTTCTTTGAAATCTTCATCACCTATGTGGCTATATTTAATAAACATTGAGAAAGGGTTATCTTTACAAAGTTTTATTAACCTTGCTTGAAGTCCATTAACTTTCTCTCCATTACTATCAATTGGTATCGATTGGTTATAGATTGCTTTATTATTGAAGTTCCCAGGAAATAATCCTTTGTCATTTCAACCCCAACAAATTTATTCTTTGGTGAACACATTTCTATAATTTTTTTAAAATCATCTAAAGTGTAAACACGTAATTGATACTTCAGTTTTCTTTCAATCTCTCCAGTCCGTAACGTAAAAAAAATGTGGCCAGGTATCAAGTATTTTAGGCAAATAGTTTTAAGTGAAATGTTTGATTCTAGAATAGCTTTTAGAGGTAATACGATTTTAATGTTTCTGTTTTGGCCTCCACACGAGTCTGATCATAAAATTAGGTTCTCGGTTTCTTGGGTCAAAAAAGTATCCACAAACTTTTTAAGACAAGACCCGACCTCCTGAGTTCCTCGTCCAGCTATTCCCTCTTTCCAAATGAAACAATATGGTGTGTTAGTTGAGGCTACATGTAGGCCTTCATTGCTGTCTTTTGTAGTATACAATATATGTGGGGAGTTTTGGCAATCCTAAAACTTTCTCCATGTCATATGTCGCTGTCTCAACTCTAACATCTATTTTACCTTGCTCCATGTCATGTTTCATTGCATCACGTGCTTCTTTCGCTTTTAACAAGTGTTGTTCGTGTTGCAATTTAATCTCATCCAGTTCATCATGGTTGCAGTTTTTAATTTTGTTTGTATAACTATCACATAAATTGCATGTGTCTTTAACAGGAGGTTTACGCCTCAAATTGAAATTTTCGTAAAAAATAATGTAAGGACAGTTGCCAAAAACTTTGCCCCAGTCTCGTTTCTTGAGTAATGCGATATATATGTAGGAAATTTGGCAATATGGTTTATTACCATATTTTTTGTTTTTTCACTCAACTTATTATATCCTCCTCCTTTTAAAGCCGTGTTTACCCTTTTAGGGGATAATTTTAAAGTTTTAATATACATATTCCTGCAGACCTTTATATTATTTATATAATAGGTTCGAGTATTTTGTCTCCTCTCTTTGTTTCTTTTTCTTTTGATTCCTTGTTGATTGAATGTAGCTGCTATAAAAGTTGTTTGAGCATTATAGCTTTCCAGTCCCCAAAATTGGTTAAAAAATATTGTAACATTTTCATAACATTTTAAAGTGCAATTGCACTGGAAATATATGAAACTTTTTGGTCCTACATGTTTGCCCTTATCTGTAAAGTGTCTTTTAATTTCCATCTTTTAGTTTTTTTCTGTTTGCAAATGTTTGTCCAGAATATTCCTCCCCTTCTTAGGTCTGCACTTCCTGTTGGATTTTTCTTCATTTAATTCCACATTTACTTGAGCCTCTTCAAAATTTTCTTCTAAAGCAGAAACTGAATCCTCTGAATCTGAAGTTGGCTTATATTCCAGATTCTTCAAAATCACTGAAATTTTCAATAGGCTCCTTACTTTCATTATTATGATACTTTAGCATCAGAAGGATGTGAAGATACTTCTTTACCACCCTGAATTGGCATATTCTGATTAGTACCATAATAATCAGTCAAAACACTCTTTGTTGGTGAATGATTATCATTATTCTTCTTATTGTTATTACTATCTTTTATAACGGAATTTATGCCACTACACGAAGGTTGGTGAAGGTGGGAACCTAGATCATTGTTGCTAGCTACCCAAAAATGATATACAATTTTAGTAACCTAAACATACTAACATTTTGTACACAAAACGCTTACATTGGGTACATCTGAAGCGGTAGTTATGCAGGTGTACGATGGCTGAAAAAAGTTGGAACTGGCTGCCTAAAAAAATAATATACAAATAAAAAAACTAACCTAAGAAGCCTTAATTATATTGTATAAAAAACATTACTTACATTGGGAACATCTAATTTATTTATCGGTTTTAAGGCTAGATTCAAAATTCTAGCCTTTCTGTCACCCATTCTACCACAAAACAAAATTTGTTTAATATTTATTTAATACTAAAAACTCGTCCTAACGCTTTTACTTAACCTTAAAACTCAGTAGGTGTATTGTGACTCAAGCTCTAAAAGGAACCACACGCCAAATACTTAATATTTAAACAGCCTTCTGTCAGTTGGATCCCTTTAGAGGTAAGTAGAATTCGATAATTCGTGATATGTAACTTGGTACCTTCACTAAAAGAGGTCGCTATGGACAGTTTGGATCTTTTTAGAGTATTTAAGTATTTTATATCCAAGGCGTTTGGTGCCTTTCATCTGAAAAACGTGATTTGGCGGTTGGTACCTTTTAGATAAGCGCTATCCATATACAACTGTAAAATGTTAAGAAACAAAACGTGAAATTGACAGAACTACAGAATTTATAATTGGTATTTTTATTCTGTGCTTTGCACTTCGTTCATATTTAACCAATGTTTATGAGAACCAAAGTAGTTAACGATAGAATGCGCCTCAACTTTCTAGCATCTATGCCACCCGAATTTGTAGTGTCCCATTGATTAAATGGTTTCTTTTGGTTTGTTTTAAACAAAATTGTTGGTTTAAGTTTATTTTTAAAACCTCGACAGTCCCTTATTAACACCATTTTTGTGGCATAATGTACATCTTTTGTATACATTTCAGTCCAACAACCAGGGTTTGCCTGATCACATGTAATGTCACATGTCGATCTTGTAATATTATTTAACGTACACCGGCACAGCAAATGATTGTGGATGATTTTCGTAAAGGTTGTCTGTTAGCTAACTACAAGATTCTTATTATACCATCCACAAAAAGTGGCATTCTTTGATACCTTACTAAAAAGAGTGAAGAAATTGGTCACACGAAATTGTTTTTGCATTAATTCCTGTTTTTCGTGTCCAAGTTTCGTCACTGTAAACATTATAGGTGACATCCTCACGTCAAAATGTTTTAAGTGAAACATCCGCAAAATTAAGGGAAAATTTTATGTAGAAGCGTAAAAACTTCCTGATGAATCGTCCTAATTGTAATAGTATTATCTTGTATGGTTTATTTTGTACATATTAATGTTTCAATCCTTCTAACTTGAGTATTTCTTGTGCATATTGTTATTTTTCTCCCTTTGACAATTTATTGTATTGTTTTGCATGTTTGTGATTTCCGTATTTAATAAAATTATGTTTGTTTTCAGGGATTTTGTAGCATCATCAAAGCAAAGAAAAATGAAAAAATCTGTGAAAGCAGAGAGATGAATCAAATAAACAAAATTTTTAGAGGGTTACTAGTTAGATGCAATGGGCAATAATTTCTGTGATTTATTGTATTTATATTGAAATATACAAATACAATACCATATTATTATATTATGTTGCTGTTAATATAACCAATATAATTTTGTTAACATGATTATCTTTGGCATTAAATAATTCAAAGTTTGTTTACAGTAAATACAAGCAAGGTATAATTATAGATTTAGAAGGAAGATATTATTTACATAAATATAAATGCCAACAACAGCTCATAGTCTAAGCGCCCACCGAATGAAAACTATATCTTTCTCTTCATTCAATTAATATTGCCAGAGCAATCAACCCGTCCCTTCCAGAATACATTCCATCCACCGCCCATCTCATCCGATGGAGGCCTCAGTCGTCGGGCTCTTGTTGGTTCTTTCCACTATTGTGTTTTAGAGATGACTTCAAAGAGTCGATCCACTTGCTAAAGCTGTCCTTACTAGGATCCCAACCATGTATTTATTGATGAGAGGTATCGTTAAAAGTGATTCCTCTTAATTTGTCCGTCTTGTTCCTTTATGATTTCCTGAAATTTAACCTTTCTTCCATGTGATTCGAGAAGATTTTTATCATCTCGAATAAGTCTTCTTTCTTCTGTTTTTGTTACGTTCCTTGCGGCTGGTGTATATTGCGGGTTGACTTTTCGGTGTTTCGCATTCGCCAGATCGATGTTTTCTTCTGCATCTGACACATCTCGTTTCCATATGACAGGTTGACTGTCCTTGGTAGTTGGAACATTGGGTACATTCAGGAGGTCCCAGCGGCTGAGATCGCTTAGAAAGAAGTATATCTGAATGTAGCGCTGCTTGAAATCTATTCAACAGCGGCTGAATGTTTTGCTCAGCGTAGAAATTCTTCGCTTTGGAAAAAGCGTATCGCGATTTTGACATTTATGACATTTTGAAATTGGATTATGTATGGTTATGTTGATTGTTGGGATGTGATTATTATTGCTTTTCTCCATGTGATAACTGAGGTTAATAATTATCAAAATGAATACGATATGAATATGAATTCTATTCACAAGCACACTTCTGGTCTTACTGATATTAATATTGGTTGCATGATTACATCTTGTTTTATTTTTTATTGTAGTTCTTTACATTAACACCACAGACATATAAAAACCAAAAGAATAATTGACTTTCGTTCCACTGTAAGTGAGCTACGTACTCAGCAGAAACGAAGGCGCTAATTAACAGCGGCCACAACATGCTGAGTGGCTAAATCTAGCCGCAGGGACCTCCTGAATGTACCCATTGTGTTGGCGTTCTGCTTCCTCGTAGACTTTTTTGTATTTTTGCACTCATATTATGTATTAAACATTTTCCATGTGCTTTTGGTCTTCGATATTCTACGGCGAATAATGTTAGCTTCCTTTTATCTCCAAATCTGTAGTGTAGTTTGGTCATTTTCATTACCCCCACTTTTTATCCAATTACGTCTTCTTTTATGCCCTCTATTTATTCGCCAGGTCCTTTGATTACTATTTTGGCGTTCCTTTCAGTTGGATCCATAAATGTATACCAGTTTATGCCCTGTTCGATCAGTTCCTCTAAATACTTTGTCATTTTTCTATATTCGTCTTCGGTTTGTAGATTAACTTTCACACCTAATTTTTCATTGAATGTGTAGGTCATATTGATTCCTCTAGCTTGTTCCTCTTTCCTAATTCTGGGAAATTCCTTCGTCGTTTTAAAGAAAATTGTACATGACCTTATTTTTCTATTCTTGGTTCTTTATTTGTTTCCCTGTTATTCTTGTTCCGTTGTTGTTTTCGGATTGTTTGAAAGTCCATTTCTATTACTTAGGTTAGGTTAGGTTCTATGTGAGTGGTCGTTTAACGTCCCTTCCACTGCGACCTGAAAGATCTATTGTGGCTCACCACCTCTGTTGAAGCTCATCAGGGTCGTTGGCGACACTTCCATGAAGTCATTGGGCTCGAGTTGATGCAGACCAAATTTATTGATCCTTATTCTCTCGAGCTCTCGGCAAGATATGCTCCACCGTTTCATCTGCAGTCCGCACTCTCTGCCAGTCCAATTGTTTTCATATGCCTATTAAGGCGACTGTGTCCAGTCAGTAGTCCTGTTATTATTCGTAGGTCCTGTCTGCTCATATTCAGCAGGTCTTGAGACCTCTTTTTAGAGAGATCTCCCACAAATGCCTTTGAGTGCCCTAAGCCCTCTAGCTCCGATCTACCCAGTTCGATATTGTTCCTCTGGCTACGCTATTCGCTATTCCTAGGAATGGCTCAGGGCCTATAAATATTCCTTCAGCGCCGTTCATGGCTAGAAGGTCCGCTTTTTCGTTACCTTCAATGCCGGTATGCCCAGATGCCCAAAGTAAGGTTACTTTGTTGTTTTCCCCTAGACGTATTAGATCCTGAAGGCACTTCCAAACTAACTTGGAGTCGATCCGATTTGATTCCAGTGACTTTAGTGCCGCCTGGCTATCGGAAATGATTTTTATAGTTTTGTTCCTGCAGTCACGCTTAAGCATCTCCTGCAAGCACATCTCCATTGCGAAATCCTCCGCTTGGAAAGTTGTGTATAGGTTACCCAAGTTCTGGCTCAGGTACACCTTTAGTTTCCTTCCATGTACCCCAGCTCCAATACCTCTCTCGGTCTTAGAGCCGTCCGTGTACCAACACTGGTCAGCCATTCTTAGTTTCTTCCAATAGCTTCACTGTTTCTTCCATTTGTTTTTGTATTTTTTTTCTCGAATTTGGCTTACAAATCCCTAAAGGCCCTGAAACTTTCCACCTTTGGTTTCCCTCCATGTACCCCAGCTCCAACACCTCTCTCTCGGTATCAGAGCCATCCGTGTACCAGCACTGTTCAGCCATTATAAGATTCTTCTGTATGTACCAGCCATCGCCTCCCTTTTTTCTATTACTTAATTTGCTTAATAATTTTAATTGTTTTATTGTTGTCTTCATTTTCTTTCCTAAGATTTTCGTTGGCTTTTTTAGTTTCTTCCAATAGCTTCACTGTTTCTTCCATTTGTTTTTGTATTTTTTCTCGAATTTGGCTTACAAATCCCTAAAAGTCTCTGAAACTCTTTCAGTTGACTTTTCAATAAAATCTCTGTTTCCAACTCTTAGTCAGTAGTTTCATCGTGGTCTTCATTTCTTCCATTACCTTTTTCTTGGGTTTTGCCATTCCTTCCTGTTCCTCATCGGGTTCTAAAATTGAAAAATAATTATGTTTAGTGGATCTAATCAATATTTATAAATCATAAATATTAATACTTAAGTAAATTTATAAATCCACCGTAAGTAAAAGCATTTGGGGCTGATAAATCCCGTTTGTTAATCGTAAATGTTTCTCGACACGTCTACCTTCTTTGTTTGTGGCTGTATGTTTGCTCTTAATGCTTAAGTGAACCTATCGCTTCGACAGCTCTTCTCTTACTGATAATAGTGCAGTAGGAAGCAATTGATACTCAACGATGTTCAGCGTGCACGTGAGAGACGATTTATTAAAAATAAACAGTAACGCCGTTAATGGATATATCCATTTAATGTTCAAAATCAAAAAACCTACACGCGTACCATACAAGGAACATGTCCAGCGATCGGCGTTCCATGTTGCTGCTGATAAAAATCCACTGATCGAGTGATATCGACGTCGCACATAGGTGGATTTTAAGTAATTAGGCGGCCAAAAATATTTTTTTGTTTTTTCACACTCGGAATAGGATATTTGATTAAAATAAAATATTATCTTACGAAATAAAGCCATTTTTTATTTTTTTTTCAATGATAAGTATAATAAAAATAATCGAGCACATCATTTTTTTTTAATTTTTTATGTGATTTCCATTTACAATAAACAAATTTTAATATAGGTATTTACAGCTTATCCTACAATATTTACAAACTAAACCGAAACTAAAGTAATACATTTTTACTGAATCATATGTTTACTTGGTCAGAGTGTTCAGGATCTGTTTCTACATTTGGTTCAGCTGGCAATAGCAACGAAATTGTTTCCGATAGAAATGGATTACGTGGGCTTTTTTAATTGGCCTCATGCTGATCAGGAGTTTCTCGTGAAAATTTTCTGGCAAAATTTAGTCTGTAGGATCTACAATGTTTATTACGTGCACCTGACGCTTCTTCTGACAACTGTCCGATTGAAAGCAGAGAAGTTTTTGTGCTGGCTCCATGTATAAGGATTTTATGCATAGTTGGTGTCATGCGGTGCCATCCGTAGAGCTCAACATACAACTTTGCAGTCTCTAGTGCATAGGTATCAAATTTATCGGGATCAATTTTATGCCCACTGGAAATTGTCTCTAGGATGACTTTTAAGCTATGTATTCATTCATTATTAATTCCTGTGAGCTCGGCTGCTAGCTCAGTATTTTCAAAAAACCTTCTACTGGTGTTTCCGTCATTTGTGTTGCCGAAGTTGGCTTTGGGCATGTCGACTAATAAGCCAGTTTCAGTTCGTAATCGCTCCTGAATTTCTTTTTTCTTTCTTCTTGAGTTTTCCTTTGCCTATATTTTTTCGTAGACAATTTAAAAGCCAGGTACAGAATACTCTCAAAAATTCGAATCCTGGCGTGCAAAACAGAGATTCTAAATTCCAGGGCTTCTGGAAATTCTTCATTTTTTTATTTAAATTATTGAAATCTTTTGAAGTGGCTTCACATATATAGCAGCGACTTGTTGAACTAGTGTTTGTGGCTGCTTTACACACCTTGCCATCAATCATAGTCATTTTCATGATATGAGTAAAAGTGTATTCACAGCCATTCAGATTTACTTGGGTCGTGGTTAAGGACCTTGTAGCATTTTCCACATAGCTTATTTCTTCTTTGGTTACATCAGTAGATTCCTTAATAAATCGGAATCTTATAGGACGGCAAAAGCGTGGCTATGAAGGCGTTGGATTTTGCCATACAACTTTGTTATCGTTTTTCCCGCAAACGATTTGTAGAGGCACAAATGAGGTTAAGAAAAATTTCTGTTTATATCTTGTTTGTTGAGAGCCATCACAACCCCATTTGTTTATGAACTTTAGTAAATGCCGCTCATTTTCATTAAGTGTTACTAACACTTCTTCCAGGAATTTAGATAAGCGCGTGGCTGTAAGATCTAATAGGTTTTGTAAATTCATTTCTGTGCAGGTAGCTGTTACCCGAATAGCCGATTCTGGTGAAAAACATTTCTGTTTTTCTTTCAACAAAAGATCATAGCACGGAAAGTGTTTCTTGTTTGTGGCCCTTATTATTTCATACTGTCGCTTTGCAAAATCAGCTTCAACAAACATCCGAAGTGCTTTAAACGGAGTCAACGGAGGAATAGTTTCATCACATTTGGCACTAGTTTTTCTATACCTAGTCGCTTGCGTTGGAGAATTCGTAGTCTCTTTGAGGACTTTGGACGCGTTTCTTTTTCCATATGTCAGTAAAATCGTTTGGGCAGCATGAACTATGACTTCAGGTTCTACAGAGGAACGTATTTCTTCGGTTTTTCTCCGTTTGCTCCGTTCATTTGAATCGGAGAACGATTTAGACGGACGACCTTGTTGTTGACCTGTTTTGATTGGTATTTCAAAAGTACCTTCCAACCAAGACTCATTATTTTTAAGAAATACTTCCTTCATTTTGGGCGCACGCAACCATATTTGCTTCATCTGCGATTTGAAATGAGAAAATGTATGTTTTAAGTCCATTTTTTTGTCATCAGAGTCTCTGTAACTCATGATAGAATAATTTTCCAAATACTCCAATTTTTCGACAGAGGTAGTTTTGAGTTTCCATATGGTTAAACAAAATATTTTCGCGTTACGACTTTAACGCCAGAAGCACTTGATATCCCTTAAACAAAGAAAACCTTTTTTAATAAAATTAGAATAAAATAAAATTTTAGGTTATTTTTTACAAATATATTCGAAAAATATTTTTTTCGGAAACTTGCGGGATTCTGCGGCAGATTTTCTTAAATATGTAATGTCAATTACATAACATTCAATAAACAAATAAACAAGACGGGGACGAATAGAGATGGGTCATAAAAATACCAATTTATTCTTACAATCGTGATGATTTTGTATTGAAAACGTCAAAGGTTTGATTTGTAAAAAAAATAAGGAAAACTATGTCGAAATACAAAAAAATATATAGTGTTTGAAGGATACATACCTGTATTTTCTGAATCCATCACTGTCACTGCTGTTTTATGCTTCAAAACAAAAATATTGGCTTTGAAAATTGTATCTCTTTGAGAGCGCCGAGAACAGGTGCGTGCACTATGGAAAACAATCAAATTCCGACTACCTGCATGGAAGCGGGGACGTACGTTCATGAAATAAATGAGTGGGGGTAATTCGCGGAAGTGTTAACTATGCGTAGACATCAATATTTTGTGCCTACTACATACATTTTAAGATTTTAATTTTTGGTCGTCTAATTACTGAATATACCTAGTGCGTCGGTTTCGTATGAATACGTACATTAATCACTGTCTACTATTTCAAGGCGATAATGTGTTGTGTATCGTGTTGCCAGTTGCTTATTGCTCTGGTGTGAATTCTGCCTTACACATAGAGTTGAAAATATGTTAATATTGGCGTGCTATTTGCTGAATTTTTATAAATGGGTATTGGGTAACAAACAATAAATATTTTAAATTAATATTTTATTTTCTAGACATAAATAAAAAAAGTAAATCTGATCCCTAAAAATACTTTAAACATATATATAAATAAAGAAGTTTACACAGTCAAATCTTAATATATTTACAATGAAATCTCTTCGGGTTCGCTGAAAGCTCCTATTCTTTTATGTACGTCAACTGATCGTACAGCAAAATAATATTTATTCTTATCGGCGAACTGCGTGAGAGTACATGCCATTGGAAGGGCTAAAGCTTTAACGTCACCGACCTTTCTCCACATATCAGTACTAGGAGGTGCGTTAGTTTCTTGGTACGCGAATAGCTGATAACTTGCAATTCCTTCGTATATATCCAAGTTATAAGGCATTCGCCACTGCAAGATAATTCCGTTATCTGTTTTTCGTATACTTAGGTGAGGTTTAGGAAGCAATGGTTTCAATGATCCATTTATAATGGCTGGGGGTGGAAGAGGTAACGGTGCAGGATGTTTTCTGGTTACTGTAGATATAGGTTTTAACTGAAGATTTGACGATTTTGATGGTATCATTGATACTGTGGAACCGTTTAAAGATGAAGCTGCAACAAAAAAAATGTCAGAATTAATTTGTTGAATACTTTTACACAGATACTACAACGAGACTTCTATAAAATTTATTTCTGTAAATAAAACTTGTATTGAGGGAGCCGAGCAGTCGCACAGGATGTGACGGTTTTCTCTTCTTGTTCACATCCTCTGCATAGAGGTGTTTTATTATTTTCTTCCCGTTTATCTGTTTTTGGAGACCCCAGTGACTAGGACCAGGAATCTTTTGTCTGTGTACTCGTTTTGGTAGTTAAGTAACTTCTTTTATGAGTCTACTGCCTTCTCTGCCGTTCCATCTTTCTCTAGATAATAGATAGGAGTGTGACTTAATTACGTTAGACTTTGTTATGCCTATGGAAGGTTCGGATGTGACTTTATTGCTCACAGTTGCGTTATTCAGGGCTTGGTGATATTCTAGCACTGTTTCCAAAGTTATTTTAAAACTTTTTAGGAATAGTAGTGCTTGTCTACTGTTTGTATTCATGACAATTAATGACAAAACAGGGACCATAAAACGAACCATAAGGAAACATTGTATTATAATCAGCGCCACCTCCTTGACAAATATGTCTAGGTGTGTGAGATTTAACATTACCTTTTTGGCCCTAGTCGGTGCGGTATATAAAGGATGTCACTCAGTGTATCTTTTCTATTGAACAGATTTTTTGCCTGTTTGCTTTTGGAAACCATGCAACAGCTCTATGTTAACATAGGTCTTATGAAAAATATTTTATAAATGGCATGTGAAATAATCGTCTTAGAACATAGAACAGTTATGAATGTACGAGGGTTGTCTGAAAAGTTTCCGACCTAACAAAGATACTAGACATTTTTTCTTCAAATTAATTTTTATGTTTCTACATAGTCTCCTTGTAAGTCTATACACTTCTCCCAGCGATGCTTCCATCTCTTCAATCCGTACAAATAGTACTCGGCGTCTTTCTCTGCAAAATAGTTGTTTACGAAGGTGGTGGCCTCCTTATTCGACGAAAATCTCTGTCCTCCGAGCACAACTTTTAGCTTGAGGAACAAAAAAAAGTCGCTTGGGGCTAGATCTGGTGAGTAAGGAGGGTGGTCAAGCAGTTCAAACCGTAATTCGGTCTACCCCATGTACTTTATTATTTTGACTCTAAATAAAATATTTCTGCAAAACCGACTTTGAATGTCTGTAAATAAAGAGTACTTACTGAGAACACCATTGGTGGTGGGTTGGAAATTCAAAAGAACTGCTTTTTGCATACCAGTTCCTGAATGTCCCGAGGCATTTGGTTGTACGACGTACATAAGTTGCGGCGTTCCTCCCGAAGATGAAGTAACAACACTAGCTGGTATCGTGATGCCGTTTTTCATTTGGGCGGGACTTAATCGAACGCCTTGCGGTAGCGTTGTTACGGTTCTAGTCGTCGGCATACCTTTAGCTCCTGCCGCATTATTAGCTTTAATCTGACCAACTGATTTCGGTTGCACCTTCAAAGGCAAAGATTTGGACGTTATTTTATTTTGAGGTATGCCGTTTTTATGTAACATTTTTATCGGCGTACTGACACCTTTATTGAGTACCGTGTTCTTTGCCATTTTGTCGTCTTCATCCGTTAAATCTATTACACCTGGTGCGGCCGGTTTTTGAGGTTCGGCTGGTTTTGATCGCATAAGAGGACGTTTAACAGCAGTTGAAGGTGTTGAAACCGCCGGCGTAGGCGTAGGGCGAGTTTGTAAAGCTTGTGTTAATATCGGAGCGGCGGCTGGTACTTTACGAGGTGGTGTTGATGAGTTTGCCTAAAACAAATTTACTTTTAAAATACCAACTATGACTGCAACATATCAGTTAACGAGGGGTAAACCGCTGGGAATTTTGGTGTACAAACTTGCGATATTACTAGGAATTACTTTGGTATTACAGGGAATTACCGTGTATTACACAGGTATTACTGTGTATTACTAGAAATTACTGTGTATTAGTGGAACTTTTATTGGTATTATGTGGTATTAGTACTGTGTATTACAGGTATTCTTTGTAAAATACTAGTTGCTGCGCAACTGCATAAATAGCACATGTGCTATGCACTCAAATTACAAGAATATCAAGATCCCAACTTACACAAAACCGGAGTACGTAACACACATTACTGTAATCTTTAGTGAATTAGGGGTGTATTTATTTATTTATTTATATATGTTTTGTATTATTGTGCATCTTTAGATGGTAAGTTAAATTTTAGTTATAAGAAACATGAGAAGTAAACGTCGTAATCGTGATTTGCATATAGAAGAAATCGAAACTTTTGCTAGAACTGAGCTACACCAAGTCATCGAGAAAGAACATATGGAAAGCTATTACGGACTCTGCAAAAAACCCTTCTATATTTAAAATAATTCCTGGTCATAAGAGAATACTCCATGTGTTATCAAAATACTATACAGAAAAAATTACCCGAGAAATTACCATTGCTAAAAAAAATACGCCACAAACTGCAAAGAAAGGGCTTGGTATAATTTCCAAATCCGCAAATACTGACGAACCAGGAACTACAGTTGACAGAAGCAAACATGAACCCTGGGTGGGCGTGTCCTTGTCGCTTTAGTTGTATTTTCATCTCACTTATGCAGCCACTAAAATTGATATTATCGTTAACATTGGCTCGTGATTGGCTGATTGTGATAACCTTGAAATTAGTTGGCATATTTTCCGCGGACCATGTTTGCTTCTGTCGAGTGTATATCCCAAGAAACTATAGTAAATTTAACTAACGAAAATGCTTTTATACTGAAAAATATAAATGCTTGGGCAAAGAACAAATCAAGCGATGAAAAGTGGGAAATATTGAAAGAAAGAGTTACAGAAATCGTAGCAACAACTTGTTTAAACAACGGAGATTTGTATTGCAATATAAAATGTTTTTGTGGTGCTATTTATAAGATTCCAAAATTGGCTAGACATAATAGCGACCTTAAGCGGTGGATCTATTCAAACTTCCAAACGCATTTATTAAAAAAGCACATTGAAGCAGACGACAGAACTACACCTAATAAAGTAACGACTCCAATAACGAAGACTAATCTTATAACATCATACATAAATGGGCAATTACAAAAACCGCCGTCCAAGATAAATATAATCCAAGACATTACTGTTCCAAATACCTCACAAAGAAAGTGTGCTCTCGTTTTACAAGAATCAACACTACGAAATCCCACTACAAATGAAAATATTGATCACGTCGATAATAAAAATGGTTCTATCTCCGCATTTAGTATTCCTGACAATCAAGCAATAAACGAAAAGTCGGAAACTCAACAAAATAACAATAAAGAAATAGCGACGACTTCAAAACATGACACTGAAGATAAATTACCTAACCCAATGGTTCATCATTATCAGAAGAAGAACGCGAGGAAAACCAATGGGAAGATTCTAGTGAAGATAATGAACCTGATAAACTTAACAGAGATGTAGAAGTACATTTAGAAAAATATTATGCCGTATTTTATGATGACAAGTGGTATATAGGGCGTGTAATTGAGAAAACGAGTGCCAATGAATATAAAATGAAATTTCTTAAACAGGAGCTTAGTAATTTTATTTGGCCCAGAAATCCTGATACTGCTAAGATTAAAAAAGAATTTATATTCTACAGACCAATAGAGCTAGTTGGCAGTGGACCATTTGAACTGAGAAGATATGATATTTTAAATATATCAAAAAAGTACAAACTTGCGAAAAAAGCATTTTTAACTGGTCACTAGTTAGCAATAGTTTATTAAAGTCAAACGAGAAGTGTATAGTTTTGTTTGGGTTTATTTTTAATTACCTACTCATTTAACGTTTTTTTTTTATTTTAACTTGATCTCTTTATTTTTTATAGTTTATAAGATTTTTACGTTGTGTTGTATTTAAAAAATAAATATATATTTTTTTTAATAAGTTTGACTTAACTACAAATAAAGGTTTTTTTAAATAAAGAAAATTATATTATTAAAATGTAGTGAAGAAAATATATACTTTGCTAATTTCACAGATTGAAATCTCAAAATCAGATATCAAGTAATTGATGGAAAGATTATTATCACATACTAAAAATAAACAAGGAATTACTAATTATTGTGGTAAATTATTAGGTATTACAATGGAATTACTAGGTATTACAATGGTATCAGGAGTACTGCAGAGGAATTAGTTGTATTACAAGGGAATTACTTGGTATTACTGGTATTACAGGGGAATTACTTGGTATTATTGGTATTACTATAGGAATTACATGTATTACACAGGTATTACTCCATGAAAGTGGAATTAGTGTACAAAATTTTACCAGCGGTTTACCCCTCGTCAGTTAATTATCACTATTCTTACCGGTACAACTTGTCGAACGATATTATTATTTGGCTGAATAATCCTTTGTCGATTTACAGCAGCAGGCGTAATAGGAGCAGTAGGAGTGCGAGGAGAAGGTGCTTGACCGGAATGAGATCTCCTCCTGGCAACCGGTTCACTGCCCATATTTAATTTCACTTGCAAACCTACCGATCTCGTAATTTTCAATGGTACTAAAGGTTTTTGTCCCAAATTTTGAGTTCGGAGTTCAGTCATCAGTTTTTTATTTACAATATCTAAATCTCTTGTTTGTTTAACGAGCTGTTGAATTTCTTTGCGTAGTGTATCTATCATCTGTTCTTGTTTTTTTATTGTTTGATATAATTCACCGGTATCTGTTTTGTGAATTAACACTTCACATATTTTTTGTAAACAAAACTGTTCCAGATCGGATCTCGTTAGTTTTCCATCGCCCAAATTTCTTTGTTTCATAAATTGATCAAATGTTATTAAAGTATTTAATTGATCGTTCTTGGTGTTTTCTTCTAAGGGTTTGTTTTCTACAGGGGATGTTTTTTCGGTTGTTGCCGTTTTATTTTCATCTGCTAATTCTTCAGACAATCTTATCTTTTTGTTTGTTGTCGGCAATGATTCATTATCACTTTCTAAATGAGGCCTTTTACCAGTTGAAGGAGAGGTAGGTTTTTCTTCTAAGATTGCTTCTAGAATAAAAAAAATATACATGAAATATAAATTTGATTATCATATTGTTTAAAAAATAACCCTATACTTGTTATATTACTTTGAAATTGTGCATTTGGTTCTCAAAATGATTTTAACAAATTGTCATTGTTATTTTTTTTTGATTTATTTAATGTCGCCCTAAGCACGGAGGTTATAAGCGACACCGCCTATTCAAACATGTTACATGACAAATTTATAAATTAAATTTTGGACTTTATATATTGATTATTTTAATCAGAACAATAAACAACTAATAGGTTGAATTAACTTCCACTATTTATTCTTTAAATACTTTAATTATAATGACAGCCGTTTCGCTATCGAAATAGCATCCGAAAAGGAGCGTGTTTCGAAAAAAAATCGTCTTCAAAATCTATGAAATATACCTTAATTGACTTGACACGGAAACAAAACAGATAACAGAATGAACATTTCCAACTGTGAAGGGGGAATCGGCTCCAAAAAAAGCAAAGGTTGTTCCTTCGGCTGGGAAAGTGATGGCAACTGTTTTCTGGGATAGTCATGGAGTTATCTTAAATAGATTATCTTCAAAAAGGAAAAACCATTACAGGAGCATTCTACGCATCATTACTTGATAAGCTGAAGGCAGAAATCGCGGAAAAACGGCCACATTTGCAGAAAAAAAGAATTTTGTTTCACCAAGACAATGCGCCGTCTCACACCTCAGCGGTTGCCATGGCGAAAATCCACGAATTATGGTTTGAACTGCTTGACCACCCTCCTTACTCACCAGATCTAGCCCCAAGCGATTTTTTTGTTTTCCCTAAGCTAAAAGTTGCGCTCGGAAGACATAGATTTTCATCTAATGAGGAGGCCATCACCTTCGTAAACAACTATTTTGCAGAGAAAGACGCCGAGTACTATTTGGACGGGTTGAAGAGATGGGAGCATCGCTGGGAGAAGTGTATAGACTTACAAGGAGACTATGTAGAAAAATAAAAATTAATTTGAAGAAAAAATGTCTAGTATCTTTGTTAGGTCGGAAACTTTTTGGACAACCCTCGTATGTCAAAACCAATACTTCTTAAGCAGTGTGGATATTTGTTACTTCGCCAGTGATAAGTTTCAGCTAGAGTTGATATTCTGCCAAAAATGCATTTTTGGTTTCAGTGTAGATTTAAAAACATTGAGTGTAGTAAGCAGAATACTTACATCTTGTCCAGTATAAACCAGGCTGTACGTCATAGCTGTCAAAACGGGGCTATATTGCCAACTTAGACCAGGAAAGAGAGAGGACAGCGCATGTCAATGAAAACCTTATGCGTTTGATTGAAGCCAATTTTCAAACGTTTGACATATGTTTGGTGGTAAACAAATTTGGAACGTCGAATTGTATTTTTTTAGTTTTTTTATTAATTTTCACCTTTTTTAATTACCTGAATAGACATTTGAAAATGGTTAATTGTGCAGCTTATAAGTGCAACAGTCAGAGTGCTAAAAAAGAGGAAGGAATTTCATTTCATAGGTAAGAAGTATTTTAAAACTTTTTCCTTGAAATTTATTTCTATTAATATTACAGCTTTCAGGTAATAGATATGTTATGTATAACTTAAATTAATTGTACATACATTTTGAAAATTGTTTTCATTCAGTTTTAAAGATTATTTTTTGTAATAGTTTGGCAGTGGCGTGGAATCAAAACATATATTTAAAATAGATAAAATGGATTAAAATTGTAATATTTATTAAATAAATTTGTTTAGAAATATTTTTTTTTTGGAGCTGTATAAATTTAAAGACTTTTTTAAATTAGATTTGTAATACTAAATAATGAAATTGATTATTTAATAATCGTATAAGAAAAATCGTATGATACGCCTATGTCAATATTGTCCGCCATTAGTTTGGTGGTAAGTGGGTTACATAAATTGATTCCAATGCGCAGTCCTCTCTCTTTCCTTGTCTAAGATTGCCAAGCATTTAAAATAGCATTAAAATCTAGTAAATGTCAAACTAAATTTCTCTAATATTCTTCTTTTTATTTAACTACAATAATACACCATGTTTGAACGCGACAACAGACCGCAATTTTGCCAACATGTAAACATATTTTAGTTATGTTTGTTCGCGTTTTATATTTTATATGCTCACGAATTGTATTTGATATAAAATTAATTACGAAATCTTTCTTAAAGTATTTATTTATCTTTTGCAATAACTTGCGGCCTTCGAATTTCAATAATTACCAAATTTACAGTGAATAAACATACTGATTGACAGTAGCAAACGAACGAAGAAAGTCAAATGAATTTTGATGTGTAACCAGATTTATATTGAACAAGGTATAGTTTAATTTTATCCAAAATTTAAAGAGAAATAATGTTCGATATAGCAAAAAATAATAAAAACAATGTGCTTTTATGTGGAAAAATCCTAATATGTTTTTGGTGTTAAAATAGCTTTTTTGAACTTGTACACACATTTTTTTTAGAAACCAATTAATCATCCCACCTATGTTCTTTGTCAAAGTTTTAAGAACCAATTTTGTTTTGCCTTGCAATGTAAGTGACTGTAACTAACGTTTTATGGCACAAATGTATCATAAATTTAACAGATAATCTTAAGATGCATAAGACACTTACCAGGTTGTTTGTCTGAAATTTCCACTGACTTGTTTTTCGTTTGTTCTTTAGATTCAGATGACTTCTCGACTACTTGATCTTCACACTTATTCTCAGTATCTACAAAACTATGATTACTATTTATTTCTGTAACATCGTCAATACTATAGCTTTCACTTTGCATAATTTCACTATCTTTATTTTCTCTATCACTTATGTGTTCACTAACAACCATGTCAGTTGTAGATGTTTCCTGATCGCAAGAATTAGTATTACCTTCATCGAAATCAATATTTTCATCTTTATCACTAGTAACTATATCATCAGAATCGTTTTCTTGTTTGTCATCTTGTTCGTCGTTGTCGTCGGACTTTTCATTAGATAGTGTATCTGTTATGTCATCTATTGCTGAAGCATCATCTTCATCAGCGTCACGAATGATAGAAATATCTAATAAATCCTCACATTCTTCTTTTTGCAACTCAATCTCCTTAGATTCACTTTCTTCTGCGTTTGAGGGTTTTTCTTCTGCTTCTTTGTGCTCTTCGCACTTTTCCTTTAACTCGTCTATATCACTAACTCGTTCATCAGTTACATCTTTTGTATGACTTTTGGTCTCCATAATATCATCTACATCCATATCAACACATTCCGCATCTCCACCAGAATCTGTAACTTTTTCCTCGGACTCATCTCTTTCTTGTTTTTCTTGAGTATCGCCATTTTTAACTGTATCTTCTAGAGTATTATTTTTTACTGCATCCTCTAGATTAGTATTATTTTCAACTGCATCCTCGAGATTATCATTTTTAACTGCATCCTCTAGATTATCATTGTCAACTGCACCCTCTAGATTATCATTTTCAACTGCATTCTCTAAATTATCATCGAGGCCCATCTGAGGAACATCTTGAACATCCAACTCCATAAACTCTATTTCATCTTCTTTAATTTGATCATCAAGTTTGGTGTCCGTATCGTCAGTTTCTGGAGTAAGTTCTTCTTTTTTGGATGCGATTTCTTCTTCAAGTTCACTGGGTGACGTACTATCTTCTTCTTGAACGTCATCAACTTTGTTTTCTTTCGTTATTTTACTATCTGGCTCTGAACATTCTTCTTTTTTATCGGCTTCCGGTAATACATTTAAGTTATCAATTTTATCAACAGCTGAGTCACCGTTTTCCACATCTTTAGAATTTAAATTAATTTCCGATGAATCTAATGTTTCGTTTTTTAATGTATTTTCTAGATCATTATCTAGCTCTGTTATATTATTTGAATTTTCAGTTTTATCATACGATTCTTCTAAATCATCAACTATTTCTAAATCTTCTAATAATAAATTGTTACTACCCAACGATTCA
Organism: Ophraella communa; assembly: GCA_035357415.1. Lineage (NCBI taxonomy): Eukaryota > Metazoa > Arthropoda > Insecta > Coleoptera > Chrysomelidae > Ophraella > Ophraella communa. Next base: position 27,611,608 of record CM068991.1, on the reverse strand, counting down.
CAATCATTCTTCTTGTTATAAGTGTTAAATCTGGTATCGTTCTTGCTAGTTTCGTCGTCTTCACCTAATAATAACTGTTCTTGCTTTGGATCTACATCTTCTGAGGTATTTATTTCAAATTTATTTAAAATATCATCTTCAGTTTCTCCATTTGGAGTTGCCAAATCTAGGGTATCTTCTTTTCCTTGAATTAAAAAAAATCTGATAATGCATTACCAATAAGTTGTGAACAGAGCTGGGTAATTCCTAGTTAAAAAGTAATTAATAATTACAATTACTTTTTTTTCATGTACTTTGTAATTGTAATTGCAGCAAAATCTAAAGAGGAGTTGTACTTTGTCATTATATTAAACATTATATTAAATTATAATATTTAAATTATCTAAATACAATTACTTTCCACAAGTACAATTATTTTTCATAAGTACAATTACTTTTTTAACTACAAGTACATTTAAAAGTACAATTACATTTTTTAATTACAATTACTTGCAAATGCATGGAATGCACGTGTTAATACAAAAACAAGAAATTTCCTGTTCGAACCCGTCACTAGAACCATTGTATTACAATGCTAGGGGCTAGGGCTAACTCCATCTGATGTTTGAATGCAGTGGAAGTGTAAAAAGCATTATTAGTATATTGTTAGACCTTAAACTCAAAATAATAACAGTAGGAGGTAAGTAGGTAGGTAGTAGATGTTATACAGTGGATAATTATTTTAAATTAAATGTTCCAAATGCCATCCATCGGTTCCTGCCATGAATTTTTGAAATAAATACTTAAAAAGCAAAAATAAGTAAAAATAATAATGGACACAAAAAGTTATCTCATAAACACTGAAACTTTTTGTCAAATGTTAAATCAAGCAAGTGATATTGGCATAGTTACTGTAATATTTATTGTCGTAAATATTTTTTGATTTTGTGAATTGTCATCAGTTGTCAATTGTAATTTTTACTTTTGAATACTAAATTATGGCTCACCTAAATGAAACACAACGCATAGAAATATTAATTCTTAGCGGATGTGGAGATAAAAAAGAACACAGAACGAGGTATGCAATTTATTCAACGCAAAATATCCAGACAGACCCATCAGCCAATCAACAGTAAGTAAAATAGTCCGAAAATTTGGAGAAACTGGGCACGTTAAACATATTCCAAACGCTGGGCGTCCTAAAATTGAAGACAATGTGAAACTTGATGTTTTATTAAATGTCCATGACAATCCTCACAGTAGTTCAACACAAATGCTGAAGTTTTCCAACGATCGGTATTACGTATTTTAAAAAAAGAAAAATACCATCCCTACAAAATTCAACTACACCAGGAATTAAACGACGACGATCCCGATCACCGGCTTCAATTTTCTGAAATTATGCAGGATTTATGTATCGGCAATCCACGTTTCATCAATCAAATCCTCTTTTCCGATGAAACCACATTTTTTTTACATGGTACCGTGAATCGTCAAAATTGCAGGTATTGGATTCAAGAAAACCCACATTGGATGACTGAGGCACACACGCAATATCCTCAGAAAGTGAATGTATGGGCAGGGATCATCGATGACAGAATCATTGGCCCTTTTTTCTTTGAAGAAAATGTAACAGGAGAACGTTATTTAACTTTTTTGAGACATCAACTTATACCTGTCCTTGCTAACATATATCCAAATGCCATCAATAATGCAAATTTACCTAGTGACAATATCTGGTTTCAACAAGATGGAGCCCCTCCGCATTACGCACGTGAAGTACGTCAATTTTTAAATAATTGCTTTCCCTGGAGATGGATCGGCAGACGAGGTTTTATAGAGTGGCCAGCAAGGTCGCCAGATCTAACACCTCTAGACTTTTTCCTGTGGGGTTACATAAAATCAAAAGTTTATGTCAATAGACCCCAAAATTTACAGAACTTAAAAGATAGAATTAGGCATAAAATGAGTCTCATTACTCCAGAAGTCATCCGCAATGTACTTGATGAATGTGTCCGTAGATTTGCATATTGTCAACAAACCGATGGAGGGCATTTCGAACATTTAATTTAAAATATTTATTATGCATAATTTGGTTACTTTAAGGTACGTTATGAATTAAATTATTAGTTGTATTTTGGTTGAATTTAAATAAAAAAGAAATGTTTTTGTACCTTTAAAAAAAATATTTTAGCTACAAATGTAATGTCGTTAAATAGAGAATTAAATTCTTCTTCAAATGAGGTGTCGCATTATACCGATTTCTATTTAAAAAAACTTACTCCATGTACGTTATAACATGGGTATTTTATAACAAAAATCGACCTGTTTTGGGATTACCCTCAAAACTCGACGGTTCTCGAAATAATGATAATATTCCATAAATTAGCCGTCCACTGTATTGTTAAACCTTAAACTCAAAATAATAACAGTAGGAGGTAAGTAGGTAGGTAGTAGATGTTACATAAACAAACTATGGCTTGTCCAGTATAAATATAATTGCACGTCACAGCTGTCAGAACGGGACTATGTTGCCAAGCATTTTAAATAGTATTAGAATCTAGTAAATGTCAAACGAAGTTTCTATAACATTCTTCTTTTTATTTGAGTACAATATTCAGCTAGGTTAGTTATACTGATATCCCAAGCAAAACTTATTTTAATGTGATTTTGTTTAATAATAGTATATTATTTAACGAGCGGTAATGTAGGTCATAACTCACGCAGATGAAGTTTGCAGCACGAGCCGCAGGCGAGTGCTGTAATTCATCAAGTGAGTTATGACCATTAACGCAAGTTGAATACTATACTTTATCTACGACTTTAACAATAAATAGTACAGAAAGAACTGTAATAGTAATAACAATGAAATAAAAGTTTTTAGTAGTAATTATTGATGAGATTAACTGTAAAGTTTGAACAACCAGTAAACTGAAAATGTGGAACTGAATTATGCAAGTTTATTATTTTTGTTTTGAGTTTGTTGTATATTTATGTTGTAGAAGAAGTCCAACTGGTTGAGCAGTTATAGAACCATATATTTTATTTGCAGTATCTGTCTTATTCCTTTCGGAATCTTCAATGTATATCCCTCAGCAACATTAGTTGATCTCCAACCACCATGGCGTTTCAGTGCCGTGATTTAGCTACATGCTTCTCTGATTGACGTTTAAGAAACGCATGTAATTTCGAATAATTTTCTATATTTATTTCAATATATTTAAATTGAGTTTGCTTCTCAGTATAGAGTAGAAAGTGCACAGATACTTACTGCTCAGTTCTTCAAAATATGCCAAAAGAACATTTTCTGTAAAAGAGTTTATTATATATTATTACTGATACACCAATTTTAAAAATTTTTGTAGGCGGCTTTATATTGGTTTTGTGACTTTTCGGGTTATAAATTTTGTACTGTAGCATTAGCTACTTGCCTCAATTCTGGAGGTGTACATAATAATTCATCTTCACTCTCTGAATTTATCTTTCTTAACACCTTTATAATTTTTAACAGATTTAAAAAAGTCAAAATGACATTACTCCCCTCAATTACAATTATGGACTATTCCGTCTCATCGAATGTAGATTCTACAGCCACCTTTGGTATTCGGTTCTTAAATTGTGATTAAATCATAGAATTAAAATTTAATTAATATATGGATTGAGTAGACATTTATGTAAAAAATGAACAAAATTAAAAAAAGGTTTGGTAGACACAGGGGAACGAACCTCCATTGATTCCTTGACAGTATAGTTACTGTGACAGTATGGTGTAATAACTCACTAGAGAGTTATTATAACTCACGCTTTTTGTTTATGGATATTATTAATTCCTCAAAAGCAGTTGAATCATTAATGTATAATTTAATAGGAGTAGATAAAAGAGTTTTATTTTGATGTTAATACCTCAGCACTAAATTAGAATTTTATAACCATATTTAAGTGCGGCATCAGGGCACCATATTGCCAACATATAAACTATTTTAGCCCGAGTTATGTTCGTTTGAAGTTTATATTTTATTAGTCCAGGAGTTGTATTTGATATAAAATTAATTACGTAACCTTTCTTAAAGCATTTATTTATTATTTGTAATAACTTGCGGCCTACGAATTTAAATATTTAGCAAATTTACAGTGAAAAAAGATACTGATTGACAGTAGCAAACGAACGAAGGAAGTCAAACGAACAGAGCGATTTGTTCACTTTGATGACGTGCACTTATATTTATACTGGACAAGCCATAAGGAAATATAGTATGAAGTGGTTTGAATGGGGTGAATAGTGTAAATACTAATTACCTACTTATTTACTTTAGATAGGTATTTTTTTTGTATTATTCTAATTTCTACATTGAAATAAACATTCTCATTCTTAGTTACTCTACAGTTACAAGTATCCGATTTTAAAGTAGAAAATACATTTAGTTAAATTGAAAGCACTTTTGGAAAATATAAATATATTTTGTGTTATAAAAAGTGATTTGCTGAGGTAGATTTGTAACTAAATTTGAGTAAACTGTGTCTCGTTCTCATTTTCGTTTGTGTGAACGAGATATACAGAACAGAACGATAAATTTTAGATTATTCAATGTAGGTACCTATCTAGTTATGCATTTCGATTCTCTCGTGAAAATTTATTGAAATATTATATTTAATTAGGTTGCTTGATAAATAATATTAGTTTGTGGTGCCTTATTTTGTATTACTTAGTAACCCATTCCAACCTAACCAGGGTAGTGCTAAAATTAAAAAATGCTTTGAAATGAAATATACAGTGGACGGCTAATTTATGGAATATTATCATTATTTCGAGAACCGTCGAGTTTTGAGGGTAATCCCGAAACAGGTCGATTTTTGTTATAAAATACCCATCTTATAACGTACATGGAGTAAGGATGGCGTCACCGGTGTGGGTGTAGTGACGTAATCGTTAATTTTTGTAAATAGAAATCGGTATAATGCGACACCTCATTTGAAGGAGAATTTAATTATCTATTTAACGACATTACATTTGTAACTAAAATATTTTTTAAGGGTACAAAAACATTTCTTTTTTATTTAAATTCAACCAAATTACAACTAATGATTTAATTCATAACGTACCTTAAAGTAACCAAATTATGCATAATAAATATTTTAAATTAAATGCTCGAAATGCCCTCCATCGGTTTCTTGACAATATGCGAATCTACGGACACATTCATCAAGTACATTGCGGATGACTTCTGGACTTTCATGCCTAATTCTATCTTTTAAGTTCTGTAATTTTGGGGTCTATTGACAAAAACTTTTGATTTTATGTAACCCCACAGGAAAAAGTCTAGAGGTGTTAGATCTGGCGACCTTGCTGGCCACTTTATGAAACCTCGTCTTCCGATCCATCTCCTGGGAAAGCAATTATTTAAAAATTGACGTACTTCACGTGCGTAATGCGGAGGGCTCCATCATCTTGAAACCAGATATTGTCACTAGGTAAATTTGCATTATTGGCATTTTGGCATACATGTTAGCAAGGACAGGTATAAGTTGATTTCTCAAAAAAGTTAAATAACGTTCTCCTGTTAGATTTTCTTCAAAGAAAAAAGGGCCAATGATTCTGTCATCGATGATCCCTGCCCAGTCATCCAATGTGGGTTTTCTTGACTCCAATACCGCGATGGGGATCGTCGTCGTTTAATTCCTGGTCTAGTTGAATTTTGTAGGGATGGTATTTTTCTTTTTTTAAAATACGTAATACCGATCGTTGGGAAACTCCAGCATATTCACCCATTTGTGTTGAACTACTGTGAGGATTGTCATGGATATTTAATAAAACATCAAGTTTCACATTGATGATTAGGTGAGCCCTAATTTAGTATTCAAAATTAAAAATTACAATTGACAACTGATGACAATTCACAAAATCAAAAAATATTTAAGACAATAAATATTACAGTAACTATGCCAATATCACTTGCTTGATTTAACATTTGACAAAAAGTTTCAGTGTTTATAAGATAAATTTTTGTGTCCATTATTATTTTTACTTATTTTTGTTTTTTTAAGTATTTATTTCAGAAAGTCATGGCAGGAACCGATGGATGGCATTTGGAACATTTAATTTAAAATAATTATTATGCATAATTTGGTTACTTTAAAGGACGTTATGAATTAAATCAGTTGTAATTTGGTTGAATTTAAATAAAAAAAAAATGTTTTTGTACCCTTAAAAAAATATTTTAGTTACAAATGTAATGTCGTTAAATAGAGAATTAAATTCTCCTTCAAATGAGGTGTCGCATTATACCGATTTCTATTTAAAAAAATTAACGATTACGTCACTACACCCACACCGGTTACGTCATCCTTACTCCATGTACTATCGGCTTCAGAATTGCATATACATTTTCAAACTCAAATCGCTTACATTGAATAGACAGCCTTTTTATTTTGTGTAACCAATCACCGTTTAAATAATAATAAATTTGAAATCAGTTAAACAGTTGTCCACGCCCACATCTTCACTTAGTTTGGAACCCTCGATAATAAATGTTTGTTTGGGATTAAAATCCCTTTTTTTTATTATATCAGTACAAAAATGCGAAAAAAACCTATTTATTCGGGACATGACCTACCCTTGTAAATAAAGTTAATACCCCAAAACCATTAATGTAGGCGTTTTAAAAATTGCCATTCCTATGTTGTTTAAGAAGGGCGTTTTTATAACTTTGGTAGGTAAACGAAATTCACCTTTAACATGTATATGCTATTCTAAAGCCGACTGTACGTTATAACATGGGTATTTTATAACAAAAATCGACCTGTTTCGGGATTACCCTCAAAACTCGACGGTTCTCGAAATAATGATAATATTCCATAAATTAGCCGTCCACTGTATAGAGGGAGTCAAGTGTCAGTAATAATAATAGCATATTACTTTATTCGGCAAAGAAGCATGACTTTTCTTGACGCGCCCGATATTACGAGTCAAGAAAAGTCATGCTTCTTTGCCGAATAAAGTATACTATTTTTTCTTCAAACGTAGCAATTTTCAACCATAAATAGTACAATTAACTGTGGCAACTATCAAAGTAGTCTAGATGTTAGAAATTAAAATAATTAAGTCGTCGGTGGTATTTGCGTCTCCCTGGTTACAGTTGTTTGACAGTTATTTTATGTTATTAAAGACAGCTTATTGTTGTTGCAACCGCAAGCGCAAATTTAGTGCGAAAATGGAAAACCTAAACGAAATTGAGTCCGCGGCTAATGATGCAGTAGCACGTTTGGGGCCCTCCAAGTCCGGAATAAAGTATCGGTTAGCGTACAGTACATTCATACTTATTCCGTTCTCACTTCTTAAGGCCAAAAAACGACCCTTTTGTCGGCCGGCGATTTAGCCAAGCCGAAATTTGAACGGAACAGGGTGTTATAGATGTTTGCACATTTGTACATATTTTTAGACAATTTATATCTATCTATCAATATTTCAATTGCTTCTCAATGTAAAAGTAAAAAGTCCACTCCGGTCCTGCCGGCCGGTAGGAAGATTTATTGGAGGCAATATAATCGAAGTCCTTAAGTCAGAACGGTATAAGTATGAATGTACTTTACAAGCACTTCCAAGAGTGGTGCGATACAAGAGGAGTACGGCAAGTTACCGAAGACTTTTTACTGGCATATTTTAAACCCTCATGATTCGTTAATGATCGTTAATGATTGCTGGAAGTTGTGCTCGACCATCAGTATCATCAACAATTACCAATGCGTCGGTTTCAATTTTAAAAATTCTTCATTAACTAATTGTATTTTTAATATTACTAAAAATGAAGTTTAATTGTTGTTAATGACATTTGTATTGTTGCTTTGTGACATTTGTCATATTGTTGCCATGACAACATTTTTCCCTCCGCCGTAAAGAAATGGGAAAAAAAACTGCTGCCGGCGGAGACATCAAACTTTGACAGGATCAAGTTAGATAAGTAATGTCATCATTATTTGACGTTTGAAGAAAAAAAATATTTTCTTGACTAGAATCTGCAATATCGTTTACAAAAATTTTTATTTAAAATATGTTGAAAATATTTTAATAATAAATATTTAATTTCTCTGTAATGGTCAGACTTCAGCTTTCTAAAAAGAATTTTTATTTATATTTGTATAAAGCTTACTTAAAGTTGATCTCAGTTTTAAGTGATACATTTTCGAATTTTACATAGGTACAACAAGCTCTAAGTGCTAAATGGTGTTTAGAGTGTATCTACGCCATATAAAATGTGTCAGCTGTCATCTCAAATCCAGTTTAACGTCAAGTAATCTTTATACCTACATACAACCCACCCTTAAGATAACTTTAATTTTAGGGAATCTTTGCTGTTAGTTTAACATTTTGAATTACCTATTTAAAAATTTTATTCGTACCAATTTGCTTCTTCATTTTATCATAATTTGTTGTTTTATCCACAAAATAATTAATAATTCCTTTTTTAATGTAATTGTAATTAAATTAATATAATTCCTATTTTTACGATATGTACTTTGTAATTGTAATTAAATCCTTTTTTGGAAAAGTTCTTTGTAATTGTAATTATTTTTAAAGTACATGTAATTACCCAGCTCTGGTTGTGAATTATAGCAAAGTAATACCACCAAGAAATACATACCATTCTCAGTGTCGTTATCATCATCACAACCTAACAAGGGAAGATGAAAGCTTTCTTCGTCCGAATCTTTATCTTCATCAGTTTTGAAAGCATCAAATAACTCCAGAGTGCTTGAAAGTGGTCTTAAGGATTTAATCTCACCCTGCTCTACCGTTGACGCCATAATTGCTGGAAAAAAGATATAAAAATAAACAATCATTTTATTTGACAGCTCATCAAATATTTACCAAAAAACTTGCACCACCTGAATTAATGAAAATAAAATTAATTTATTAATTAATTTCAGGTAGTCAAATTCAATAGTTTAAAATAAAATAGTTAACTGTAATAATATGAATCTGATAATAAACTTCTGTTCCTCAAATTTGACAGAAGCTGCTGTTTGACAGTTTTGATAGATAGAATCTAGCTGCGCAATATTCTTAACAAAATTATTAAAAAAAAATGTTGGAAATCTTTACCACTAATATAAAAAAGTATGTGACTTTCTACCTGCCAAGTACCCAGATTGTAAAGGGACTCTTTCAAACCAGCGTATTCGTATTGCAGTGTCATCCTACCTCTTTCCGTAGCGCGACCCCCACGCACATCGTGCTTGTACGGTAGCGCCACCACATGGCACTTAAAAAAAGCTTTTATATTTTATTTTAAAACAAGGGTAAGTTGAGCTTACTGATATAGATTGGTTTGGATTTATGCACCATTACTACATTATAACTTATAAATTCCTGTTTTATTTAATTTTGAATGCTATTGTTATTTTTAATTAGTTTGGATAAATTTGTAACTGGTTTTAAAGCAAATATTCATGTCTAAAGTTTCCAAAAATTATTTTCTTTTTAAGGATGGCGTTACAAAGAATGTAAAACTTTTAAATTGATTATTTTTATCTAAATTGCTTGAAAACGAGTCCTTAGGACGAGTAGTGTTTTCTTTAATCAACTCAGCTGAGTTTATAGACTTATAAGAAACTGACAGACATAAGAAAAATTTTGACAGACATCAAATTGTACTTTGCGATCGGTGCTGGTTAAGTCGTTGAAAACTCCCAACGTGACAGACCAATCAGATTTGAAAGACAGCTGTTATTATCAAGGGTAATTCAGTGTGTTCACGGATGGGGTTGCCTATAGAAGAAAAATTTTTACTATTCATTTTACGACAAAAAGTCCATCTTCATAAAAAATTCTACTTTTAAAAATGAGAATAACACTGAAAATTCTTAGATTGGATCTACAGAGTGTTGCCAAAGTTTATATAAAAGAAAGTTGTTTATAATCTAAAATGAAGCCTGAATACAAATTTTCAAATTAAAATTCCAATTTTGTGTGATGGACAAAATTATTATTAATTTTACGACCAAAATTAATTAAAAAAAAAAAGTGAAAACGAGAATCACATACCAAACAATAAATAAGATGTATAGGGCGTTAGTAAATTAAGAAACAAAAAATTACTTTGTTCGTAAAATTAATAATAATTTTCTCCTCTGGTCAACTCCATCCTTGGGCACACAAAAATGGAATTTTATTTTAAGATTATAAACAATTTTTTTTTATAAAAATTTTGGGTAAAATAAAAAATAATGGTACTTCTCTCTTAAGGTATTTTCATGTTTTCTTAATTTGGCAACACCCTGTAGATCCAATCTAAGATTTTTCGGTGTTATTCTCATTTTTAAAAGAAGCAGAATTTTTTTTAAAGAATGACTTTTTGTGGTAAAATGAATAATAAAAATTTTTCCCCCATAGGCAACCCCATCCGTGGACACACAGTATAATAAGTGGCCTGATTATTACCGATCATTTTTTGGAATATTAATAAATTGTTATCCCAAAGCTGAAAAAATTATAGGTTAATAATCTTACCACGAATAGTATTTACACTTGAATCGCTGAAAGATTACCCGTGCGTCACGATCATATCACCGACACCTTTTCTATGTGCTGTCCTTTTCTATAAATATCAAACGATAATATTAAATTATAAACTGTTGTCTTCTCTATCCTATTCGTATGCTTACATACAATGACGCACGGGTAATCTTTCAGCGTTTTAAATGTAGGACGACAATGTATCGATTTGAAGAAAGAAAAATCGTATTACCATTTTAATTTGAAGTAGGTAATTCACAGAAATCAAAAACTAACGTGCACATGAAAGAGAAAAGTTAGGGACATTTTATATTAATCCATTACTTAAAGGTTTGAATATTGAAGGTACATATATTCAAAAATGAAGATAACTGTCAAAACACAAATTTGACGTTTATAATTTAAATCATTATTTTTATTTGACAGTTAGTAAAACAAAAACTAAGCAAGTTTATCAGCATGGAAAAACAGCGACAAGCTATATTTTCACTGTAGTTCCGATTTTATTGGCTGAATTTCAAATTTGAAATTCACTGATTGGTCGTTAAGCAAGGAGATATATTGTCGTAATAATACCAGATGTATCTTTGACTTGTAATTGGTCAGATTAGATGAACATTCGATATGAGTGATATAGGGTGTGTTCGGGAGCACGCTTTCGAGCTATGTAGCGCCAAGAGTCATATAACGCAAACGAGGAATAGTACTAGATAGCGCCAAATGGCGCAAATAGCATGCTCCCCGAACACACCCATAGTCAATAAAAGTTTTAAATTGTTCATTGTAAAGTCAACTTTAGCAGGGTCTTAATTACATATTTAGGTATACTCTTGGATTGAGAAATTAGGTTTACGGAGCACCTTTATGTTTCGCAAATATGGAATATATTATTTATATTTTGCGATAAACTAATAAAATTTTGGAACTGAATTATCATTAGTAAATAAGATCCCTGAACAAATTCTTTCGGATTGTGGACCCCCTATTGAGGAATTATTATTGTAAAATCATGTTGAAGTGTAGAAGTCAAGACGAAATATCTTGTCATGGAATATACCTAGATAATTCAGGAATAATGATATTGAATGAATTTCCAGGTACCTTAAGCTTATTCTATAACTTTATCAATTATTTTTTTTTCTTTTTATTTCCATGTAAATGTTTCTAATATCTTTGTTAATATTTATAAAATTCCGTATTTATGCACTGTATTCATTAAAAATATTTTCTTTGTACCTTCACTCCTTTGATAAAGATGTGTTAGCAAAACGTGACACAAGTTAAATTGAACAGGAGTTCAAATAAAATTGTTTTATTTCATAATTTTGTATGGTTCTTCTTCAAGTAACAGCCTCATCTGTTCAACTTTTGAAAAAATATAAAATCATTGCTACAATATTAACGTACCCACTGTTTATTATCAATAAAAACCTACACAAAGAATTCATTATGTTATGAAAATGAACAAAGTTTTACCACTCTGCCAAAACTAGGAGAAGGTTCCCATTAACTCCCATTGGAATTTCATTACCAAAAATGACTAACCCACTGTTCCGAATATGCGGAATTCGAAAATCGTGTCCGGAAGTTGCATATGCGCATTGAATTTTTTCTACAAAAACGCGAGTATTTTTATGCCGAATTGTCTCATGTACCCGGATATGATCTTTTCACCTAACATAACATAACCTAACCTAACCTAACTTAATCTAACCTAACCTAACCTTACCTAACCTAACTTAATCTAACCTAACCTAACATAACATATTTTTTAAAACAAAAATATCAATTAAAAGAGAGCAGAAAAATAAAACAAACTTATGCAAGTAAAGTTCAAAGTAAAATGGCAAAAAGAAGCATTCTGGTTCAATATGTATGCGCATGCACACATCTAGACAACTTTTTTTTCGATCGAGCTTCACGAGAATTATTTACCGTGTTAATACCAAGGCGAAATTCTGATGAGAGTTAATCGGAAGTACAGCCCAAAACTATTTTGAAAGTTTCAACCCCTTCCTGAACAGACTAAAATAGTGTAGAGGTGTTCAAAATCATTTTAGTAGTGTACTAATTCCTAAAAACAATTTACGTTTCACTACGATCACGCTTTTGTCCATCTTTTTCCTCAAGTTTTTTCCACTCTTTCACATATGTATTTTTGTTGTAATTTGTTCGCATATTTTTCCAGCAATTAAGAGAATTTCTTGAATAAACAGGACATCAACTTAGTTTTTCAACAAAAAAACCTTTATGTTTAATATTGATAACCAAATATATAAAAACCAAAAAAAAGGTAACCAAATTTTTAATGGTATTTTAATAAGACAAAGGTTTTTGCCCAAACATCCAATAAGAAAAAATGTGTACACTTTAATTATCAATTTACATCCAACTATGCCTAACAACGACACCAGTAAAACAATATTTGGTCATTGTTCATATTACAACCTTTTTAATATCGGGAAAAAATGTGCTTATTTAAAGTCATTCTACAGTCATTTTGAACCGTTTCCTGACAAAATTGATTCAGAATGTGAGAATGTTGTGCTCTTAACAATTAATAACTAAGTATTGTAAAAACGTACGAACCTCCTGAAATGATTGTAGGAACAGCTCTGCTGTGAGGCTCCTTTTTGTATCTACGCCCAGGGGGACACAACCCTTCACTTTAACCATTTTAAAGTTATTATCACACTTTATAACACTAACAGTACCTATTTATAACACAAATAATAGCAACAAATGGCAAAAATATGTTATGTAACAACAGCTAAGATGGATGAACAATTTCAATATCAAAATGGTGTTCAAAATGTTTTCTTCTTTGCGGGATAAACTAAAGGCCTTAGCTGACAGGCGTGTTTCGACATCTCTGTTGCAACTAGCGCTTACGGCGGATTGGTTTGAAACCTAGTTTTTTCATTCAAGGTCATTCTATAAACTTTCACTTCCAGTGAAAGGTAGTTTTACAGTTTATTTGTTTATTATTCTTATGCCCGGTATCGATTAAAGTTATTTGACAAAAAAATCTGACAGTTCTGCGTTCCACCAACGACAAATAAGGTTTATACCAAAGAATACACCAACTAACAAGAAGCGAATCCCGGCGAAAATCCTTTGATGTTTGTAGGGCCAAAATGTATGACGTTGAAAAACTGAAATTGGCAGATATCTACGTTTTTACACTGAGAGAGATACAAAAAATGTTGACGTATTTAATGGTTACAAGGAGAAAAATAATATCTGTACTATTAATTATTCCAAGTTTTAAGGTCTTAAGTAGGGTATATATAGGGTAGGTACCAATAAAAACAATTAATGATAAATTATTTTATTTTAACAGTTTTTACAAATGAGATAAAATAGTTATTTTTCGGAATTGGTTTCTATATTAAATTTTTGTAAAAAAATTTGCGGGTTGTTCAGTATTTTTCGAGAATAATGAGTCAAAAACCCCAATTTTTTAGGTTAAACCGAGGGTTAAACACACAAAACATTTTCTAAGATGCATTACGGGTGGGTTCGGGGAGCACGCTTTCGAGCCATGTAGCGCCAAGAGCCATATAACGCAAACGAGGGATAGTACTAGATAGCGCCAAATGGCGCAAATAGCGTGCTCCCCGAACATACCCTAAGTCATGCAGGTACCAACGTTGCCACATTCATAAATAAAACGGATTCTATTTTTTTACACTCCAAATATAATAAATTGTAAAAAATATGACATGCAGAAAGAATAATACTGACCAAAAATAACCGGCCCTTTTCTATATTATAAAAGATTCCCCTTCACATCAGCCTGAACGGAAACATTCATTGAGGGGTAGCGATACTACGCTAAATTAACCTAACCTAATCAAACCTAACATAACCTAACCAAACCGAATCTGAAGGGAAACGCATAGAAGCAAACATTTATTAAAAAGATAAGGTAACAGAACCTAAACAAACAAAATCAAATCTATAAAACACTTTTGTTTAAATACAATAAGCAAACTTTAAATAAATAAAATATAATAATATAGAAAAAAGGAATCAATATAACTTATTTATAAAATGTTTTAAAAAATTAACAAGTCTTACTACAAAATAAACAATAATTGTCAAAAAAAATATTATTCTCCCTAACCAATAAAAACATATGGCAACGTCGCAATGTGAACGTTTGACAACCTATGCTAAATGTCACAAAATGGTAATAAATCTTTAGTTCCGTCTAGGAAATAATACGAAAAGTGAGGTTAACCAATGTTTTTTTTTTAATTTATTACAATATAAATTAAATTAGCATATAAAACACAATTTTTCGCATATAATTTGAGTTAAAATATTTTAAAAAGTAAGTTGTTCCTATTCTTTACCGAAACCTAATTTTATAATACCCTTAAGAACCTTAGTTCCTATTTAAAACGAAATAAAAACTTTCAAAATAAGAGAGATAGCTTTATGAACCTTTTAAATTGCTATGGTGTTGCTATATAGGTATAAACAATAAAATACAGCTAAAATTACCAAATATTACTGATGATAAATACATTCTAATTAATTTACTTACTTTACGATATTTTTTGTCAATAAATAATAGGTATTCAACGAACATAAGAACTATTGCTGTGATAATTCATTTGTTTCTAATTTCCATGTCAACCGCATGTTTATATTTATTGCTAGTTGAATAATACGTTTTGTACCGACCTCGTAAGTTTATCACTATCACTAATGATCGAAAATAGACATGGACTATCCAGTGAGTTAAACTTTAAGATTAAAAAAATCAGGCCGTTGCACCCGAACATAACAAAGTACGAACGACACTGTTACCGTTGGAAACTAGTTCGAGGACTGCGATGGTGAATGGGTGTTGGAGCAGGCAACAGCGACCGACACGCATGCGTTCAAGTAGCTTAAATATATAATTAATTTGATCCAACTTGTCTAGCCTAGCACAGATTGTAGCTTGTGACAGTCACAACAGCTCTTCAAATTTCCAAATACCTGTAGCTCAGCTGCATACATTCTTCCTTAATATTTTTTAATATACCTATAATATCGAACCAGGAGAAATAAAGTCATGGTTAAGGATGTTCTTTAAGAAAAAGAAAACAGAATTCGCCTAGACATAGGTATTCTCAACCTGAGAACCATTTCCTGTTGATTGAAACAGCTGGGTATAGCAGGAACAATTTATTTTATCCATTACATAAGTACTTCCATTTTATTTGGGTAAAAACGCTTATTTTGCTTTTTAAAAACTAACTTTTCTTCTTGGATTATTACTCGTACGTTTTCTATTTAGTCCAAGAAAATTTAATCAAAGTCACCTTCAAAATTGATTAGTTATTTCAATTATTATTTTCAAACAATATTTTATTAAAAACGGAAAAGATTTTAAGCATTTTTTACCTAGTTTATAATTAATTATAAAATAAAACTATTTGTTTAAAAAAGTACTAAACACAAGTAGATAATAAAAAGCTTGTTTTTAAACAGGTTAAACACAACGGACTATAAATAAAATTAATAAAAAATGTAGTTGAAAAATAAAATATTGGAAAAATTCTTGAAAAAAATTTGTACTTACGACAGAAAGTGTCAGGTTTTAATGAAAACGGCAGCTGGCTCGGCAACTGCCGAAAACCCGAAATTAATAAAAAATGTAGTTGAAAAATAAAATATTGGAAAAATTCTTGAAAAAAATTTGTACTTACGACAGAAAGTGTCAGGTTTTAATGAAAACGGCAGCTGGCTCGGCAACTGCCGAAAACCCGAACGTCTAGGACTCGATAAATTTGGCTAGATCGACTTGAGCCCCTTCAAGGACGTTTCGTCCCTAATGAACTTGCTAGGGGGTGATTGAGAGAACGAATTTAATCTAGGGGTGAGTCACAATAAACCTCTTAGGTCGCAATGGAAGGGTTATTTTTCGCTTACTTTCTCTAAACCTAAGTTAGTCTTTCAATAAATTTATTTTTTAAAACTTAAATACTACAGAACCAAGCATGGATCCAGTCAATTAGATATTTTCATATTTATTCCAGGAGTCGAATAATCGAAATACTAGTAATATGTAGTACGTAAATACAAATTACAAATTTTTAATTTGTAAGTACAATTTTTTTTAGAAATACCTCTTATAGGTATTTTATTTGCAATACTTTTTTAAAATTGATTGTGGTAACCTTTACTTTGTTTGTTTGTAGCTAGGTACTTGATGTTGATAAGTAGTCTAGACTAAGTCTAGACCAAGTAAGAAAGTAATAAGACATAACAATATTAAAGCCTAGATATTATTAGCCCTAAAGTATTATCCTGGATGTATTTCCCTCTAAGATCAGTATAACTGCGCAATGATAATATAGAAAAACCAGGAAAAAACTATATCATGCTGATCTTTACAATACCTTAATATATTTATGTTACAATAATGTCTTATCTATGTATAAAATAAAGACTCAATCAAAGTAAACAGTTCCAAGATTTATTTGTTCATTAACTACTTTAAACTGTTGATCTGCTAGATGTCTTTTAATTTCAAGTTCTTCTAGAAAATCTACATTTTGTTTTTTATCACAAATGTGTAGTATATGAATGTCATTGGTGTGTATAACAAAGTTTATATTCAAAATGAGGGTCTTTCCATGGGAAGTCCTATTTCTACAATTTTAGCAAATATATTTATGGATAATTTAGAAAACAAAATCTTTATTTCTAGTTATAAAAACAATATTGTATTTTGGTATAGATGTGTTAGCAGGTTTTGTAGGTAGCGAACGGCAGTTGCATCCTAAAATTAATTTTAATTTAGAAGTTGAAGAAAATAATTCAATTAATTTTCTAGATTTAAGAATTGAAAAAGTTAATAATTCATTAAATTATTCAATATACAGAAAATCTACATAAAGAGATGTAACCATACCATATAATTCAAATCATCCACTATCACATAAATTAGCAGCTTATAATTCCATGATACATAGAGCATTTTCAATTCCAATGAACAAAATAGTATATTACATAACGAGTGTAGAAAGTGAAATATTACGCACGAGTGAAGTTTAGCACGAGCCGCGTAGTGGCGAGTGCGGAAACGTAACGAGTGCAAGAAATACACTTTCCAACGCGTTGTGTACACGATTTTTCCTACGACCCCAATATTTCTTATTATAATAAATATTTTAAATTTATTTATAAAATTTATTTTAATTGTTAGTCATGTTAAAAATTAGGATTTAAACGAGTTTATATATTGCATGGAAATATAATTAATTAAAATCAAATAACCACCTTTCTCAGGAATTCACATCAAAATTCTTTATTAGCTAAATGACATTTTAATTTTTTTTGTGGGCTCTATAAAAATTAAAAGTAAAATGGTCAGTCGGTGAAGTTAATTGAAAAGGAATGTAATAATAATAGACACAAAGATAATTGTGAACAGAAACACAAACATAACTTCAAAAATCCACATTCGACACACGCACGGAACATAAACACAATATAAAAAAGAAGAATAAACTGTTCTTTTATCTAAAAGTGTTATAAAAATAATAATACTGAATAAAAATATGTTTATTTTTTAAAAATTTAAAAACCTATTAGAAACTTTTTTCTTTATTCTTACTTTATACAGAAAAATTTGTATTGGCAATTACAATACAATATTTTTTGACACAAGAAAGATTTAAAAAAAAAATTAAATGGTCCTTGCTTTGACATTTATGTGTTTTTACTATTGATAAATTTGAGGTAAATGTCACAGATCATAGAACTATATTTTTTTACTTTTCAATACGTGTATTGATATTTACTTTTCAATACGTGTATTGATATTAGCTACTTTCTTAAGTACAAATAAGTGTGCAAACTAGCACTTTCATATGTGGTCGTAGGAAAATAATTTTAATAAAGAAATTGAGATCATAAAACAAATAGCTACATCTAATGGCTATCCAATACATTTGAAAAATAAATTAATTAATAGGAAAGAACAAAAAATGTCACTAGAACTAATATTTTCAAAACAAACTAAAGAAATTAAAAGCTATAAAAGTATTACATATTGTGGAAATATTTTCAATGCGATTTCAAAAAAATAATATCTTCGGCGACATCAGCATTAATATAATTTAAAACACAAAATAATATTGGAACAAACTTGTTAAATGTGAAAACAAAATTACCAAAATTAAAAAATCTGGTGTTTACAAAATTAATTGTCCAAAATGTAATGCAGTATATAGGTCAAACACAAAGAAATTTTGAAGTAAGATTTAATGAACACTTAAGAGCATATAAATTACAACAAACAGATAAGTCGAACTATGCAAAACACCTACTTGAACAAACATCCAAACTCACTGATACACACCAATGATATTCATATACTACACATTTGTGATAAAAAACAAAATTTAGATTTCCTCGAAGAACTTGAAATAAAAAGACACCTAGCAGATCAACAATTTAAAGTAGTGAATCAACAAATAAATCTTGGAAGTTCTCCACTATTAAACTGTTTACTTTGACTGAGTCTTCATTTTATACATAGATAAGACATTATTGTAACACAAATATATAAAGTTATTGTAAAGATCAGCATAATATAGTTTTTTTCTGGTTTTTCTATATCATTGCACAGTTGTACCAATCTTAGAGGGAAATACATCCAGGATAATCCCTTAGGGCTAATAACATCTAGGCTTTAATATTGTTATGTCTTATTACTTCCTTACTTGGTCTAGCCTTAACTACTTATCAACATCAAGTTCCTAACTACAAACAAACAAAATGTAACTTCAATATGTCAATCTGACGATGCTAGTTATTAGCGAAACAGCTGTAATTGTATTTTAAAACGTATTTTTCGAATAAATAGAAGTTTAGTTCAACCATTCAGTTATTTATTGTTCTTAATACTTTTCTAGTTTATTTATATTTATGGTGGAAAAAATATATACCCTTTTAAGCACGGTTACATCTATATCCTTACTTAAAAGAAAGCAAGCTTTTCCGTTTTAAAGGAAATTTAATTTATGATCAACTAAAATACATCTAAGTACTAAAATAATTTATTAGAGGTTTATATTAATAGGTTTCTTTTGCAGTTGATAAAGTCAAAAAACTATATCAATTGGAATATTTGCTTTAAAATAATTGAGGGTTATTTCTCTCTACCTTTTTTTTTCACTGATGTAGCGATTTTTATACAGTCAAAAGATAATTTTAGTGATTGCAACATTTGTCAAGGAATAATCTTTACCTTACCACGGATTTTCAAATTGTTTTCCTATTAAAAAAAAAATATTTATAGATTAATCATACACATTCAAAAAGTTTTCTTCAAGGGTCTTTGAGCAAATCCCTCCTTTATGTAAGAACAAGTCTTTTGGTTTATTATTTTGAATGGTACAGTATAGTGTTTTACTCTATTTCTATTTCTATTTCTATTTCCAACCACTTTGTAAGCTCTCAAATCGAGATTCCTTTTACACAGAACAGATGTAAGCGATTTTTTCAAAAGTCGTAAGATAATTTTACCAATTGAAACATTTGTAACGAATATAACCTTACTAAGGATTTTTAAAATGTTTTCATTTTGAAAAAACGAACAAGCCTTTTAGTTTTTTTTTAAATGCATAATGATAAAAGTATTTTACTTGTTCATATAAAAGAACTGATTTAAACCCTAACTTCTTAAAGGATCAACACCCACAAAAGCAACCTGTTCATACGATCAATGATGGTAAAATGGTTGGGTCTGTGTTCACCTTGGTTTTATACCGCGACACGATATGCAACGAGAAGTGAAGTTGAGCGGAACTTCCGTGGCCAAGAAGAGAGAGAGAGAAATACAAAAAGAGTAGGAGTAGAATATGCGTCGATACAGGCAGTCAAAAAGGGAGGAAGAGAATGATACTGCGTAATAGCCAATAATTCAATCTCCCTGCGGAGGTTTTTTAATGTTTCAAAAAATAAAAAAAGGAAATTTTGGTCAAGATATTAAACATAATTTGGTACTTATGGACATTTGTAAAATATTGGACGGCAATTATCATGTTTAGGTAAATTTGTTTTTCTATAGTTTCAAACCAGTTAAGTTTTTTCTTTTAAACAATCTTTTCTTGTCTTTATAATGTCGACTCCTGATATTTTTTTTCGACATTCCATCTAATGGGTAGAAAAATCAATATTTTTTAATAATAATTTTACGGTCCAAGATATAATGGTAAGAATATCCCTTAGTATGGCAGAATTACACTCATATCATCAGCAAATAAAGTAATTTTGCCATAAATATTTGTCAGTGACATCATTAATAAAAAATTGGACCCAAAACCAAGCCTTGAGGTACACCACTATCAACCAGCAGACTTTCAGAATGATTACCATTTGTACGCACCACGAAAGACCATGAAATTCAAGCTTGTTTAACAAAATCATTTTCGGTATTTCTTGACATATTTAAAATATTTTAATGAAAAAATAAATAAATGTAAAATCAAATTTTCGTTATGCAATATCGGAAAATACTAGCTTGTTGACAATTGTCATTTTACCCATTGGCATTGTGAAAGTACTGTCACGATCGAGTATCGTTGATTGGTTATCGATTTAGAATATTTTAACCGTGAACCAATTGTACATCCATAAGTAATAGTTGCTCATAATTTTCCAAGTATAGTCTTTCCAATATTAATTGACGGCTTGTTGACGGCTTTTAATGGTCCGCTGTATTTTGTTGCGTACATGGGTCTCGGGGTTATTTTTTGCGGTAGTTTTTATATAGCTCATAAAGTCGTTGTCTAGTGCGGAGGCGGAGTTCCAGATTTTTATTTGGGGCTGTTTAGTATTAACTTAAGATGTATCTTTGTTTCGGTAATTCATTTTTAATAATTGGTTTACGTATTGTAATTTTTGCCCACATTAATTGATAACCTTAAATTAGTTACATATATTATGGAAGCGTTTTGGAGATCTTTTGAATCAGAAAATGAAAATGCAGATCAAAATTTAAATTCAGAGATATGATATCGCCAACAGGTGAAGTTAGTTGCCAATTTTGCAATAAAGATTTACACATTCAGTGTGAGAGGGTTATTTTAAATATGTATCAGATGCGGTCATAATAAAGCGAATTAATACGTTAACTAAAATTTCTATTTACACTATTTTTTGAGTTATTAAGCGCGGTGACAAAATGGTTTCAAGAGCAGCTTCTTCCTAACATTCCTCCAAATTCAGTAGTCGTTATGGACAATGTATCCTATCATTCTCGGATATTAAATAAAATTCCAAATTCTAGTTCAAAGAAGGCAGATATTTTGGAATTTATGAAAAATAGGAACATTAGTCCGGAAAAGTTAACGACAAAAAAAGAATTACTAGGAAGTATAAAAGCGCTTAATTTAAAAAAAGATACTGTGATCGACAATATTTGCAATACACACGGGCATACACGCCTATGGAGACAATGTTCCGACAAAGGAAAATTTGCGGCTAGGCGGTACCCTTTGTAGCAACTTATTTTAGTTACACTATACACAGACGTATCTTTCTTTTATCTTACTTCCTACTTAATGTGTTTGAGAGATTTCGATAAACTATGACGCATTGAAAGAATAGTTTGGTTTGAACTATAATGTAATTTTTTGGGCGTCAACGATATCTTTTTTAACCCACTTCCTACTTAATGTGTTTGAGAGATTTCGATAAACTATGACGCACTGAAAGAATAGTTTGGTTTGAACTATAATGTAATTTTTTTGGGCGTCAGCGATATGTTGACCATTTGGTCTGGGTGGAACAGAATCTCATTTAGGTAAACGTGTTTTTCTCACTTATAATTACACGAGAGGTTTTTTTGTCGAAGTAAACTTGACATGTATCAATAAGAATTTTGTTGTCTGGCAATTTAACGAAAAAAACTGCCTCTGGAAAGTCCGTAGGACGAGTAATTTTTTCTGGCAGTTTTTGAGTGAATTACCTAATGGCAACAAAATTCGAATCATAAATGTCAAGTTTACTTAGACAAAAAAAAGAGCTAGAGTGTAATTCGGTAAGACAATTTAATGAATATGTAGTTCAATTCACAGTATTCCGAGGCACATTATCATTGATGGCTTTTTCAATTTCTCCACTCGAAGACTCTCCAAATCGCAAGTTTGAGAAAAATTGACGTAACGTCATCAAAAATTTGTTTACAATGCTGGTTGTCATGCTTTCAAAAGTTAGGTTCGTTATTGTCGCTTGAAAAGTTAGAGCAAACTTTTTCGCTGTCATAATGACAAAATCACGCGGCTGGGATTTTTTATACGTGAATTAAATTGTCTATTTTTGAAAAGTAACATAACATTTTTGTGGCTTAAATATTGTAAAGAATACTCCATTTTTTGATTAGTTGTTATATGCTTAATGAAGGTAAGGCAGATTAATATTTTCTTTTTGAGTATTCCTGCTGCTTTGAACAGCGGTAAATATTTGGATGCCCTTTCTAAAAAAAGGCGAAAGAAGAACCTTAACTAAAAGCTTTGAAACGAGGAAATCTAAGTAAAGTCAGCTAAAAGAACAGTCGTATTTGTTGAAGATATTTCACATTACCTGCCGATCTTAAACAAGAGTCCATATTGTCAATTATCAATGTCAATGTTTTTGATCATATAGACACTTATTATGACCACTAAGGGTATGTTAGTATGCTCTTCGCAACATTTTAGCCATAAAATATCAAATAAAAACAACGAAAAATTATTTTAAAACTTACGTTTCTACATTAAATATGTACCATTCAAGCAAAATGGCCGATTTATGTGTTCTGGAATGATCAACAGTAATAATGACGGAAGGAAGAATACAAATTAGTCAAAAAAAACTTAATTGCAAATATTAAAATTGATTCAGCCCAAGCAAAATGTGTTGTTTCAGTAACAATTATTTTCTATTTATAATTTTATTAATATTATCTTATACATAGAATAGATCTAAAATTTGGGATAAAAAATGCTTCTGTGACTAACGATCTTCCAAAAAGGCGGAGTTTTAGCTTCGTTCTTCTACAGGAAATGGTGGCGAGGGTCGGGAATTCGGGAGAGGGTGAATATTGATTCAGACCAAAACCTACGGAAAGGAGAAAGACATGTTGAAAACTTATGTTTGAAATTTTTTTATAACCATATATAAGATAAAAATATTAATTATTTTTACAGTCGATAGTCCAAATATGACACTGCGATTTATACTCTTAAACCATTAAACATTTAAGTAAATTTCAATGAAAATTTCTAGATAACCTATAACTACCTCTTTAGAAATAAAAGCCCATCGTCCAACTGTACCTAGTGCCAATTAAATCCCTTACTTACCCAATACCTAAACCTTGTAACAAAAGCACCAACCAATTGGTGTGATTTTTTGAGTGAAGGTAAATTATTGGCATTTTGTTGGATACAAAAATACATACAGTAGAAAAAATTGATCTTTACCCTGACGTCATACCTACAAACCTTGCAAAATGAATAAATTAGACAAGTGTACATAATTGTTGGATGTCCTTCTACTAAATACTAGTAGAAAAGGATGAAGTATATAAAGTTTGTGTTTATAGTATTTTTCACAGTAAATAGTATTGGCTTATTAATAAACTACCCGATTTAATTTCATTGTGTAGAAAATCATCAGGTAAAAGATGCAAATGTGCTACAGGGTCGAACTTAACAAATTTGAATTTTGCATAATATAGGAGATATACAAGTACCTAATTTATTAAAATGTTACAATTCTATTCTATATTTAGTTCTATCCTCATCTAAAATAATTATAATTGGCGGAATTCATTTTACAGCAAGGTACGAGTTTTCAACATTTATAACATGACTAACAGAACTTTTCCAACTCTCGGTTCCACACTACCACTTAAAGTCGGAGAAGTATTTTTTCCGCGCACACTCGATTTAAGTTGGTGCCACATAAGCTCTATGGGATTGAACACGCAGTAGTAGGGAGGTAGTCGTAACACTGTGTATCCCAATTGTATTACAAACATTCGGTTTTTTTAAAGAAAATGTTTGCAGCACTTGTAAAATTTTTTTTTTGTATAATTTTCCTCAAAATATATGTCATTTGCAGCCATGAAGTTTTGAATCGTATTTCGTATTCTTTGGGCCAGGAATTTTTTGCAATTGTCGACTATGATAGCTTGCGTTGCCCATTACTATAACGCTGTTTGGCGGAATGTTGGATAACAGACAATTTTTAAACCAATCTTCAAAAAGCTCTGCTGTCGTACCTTCGTGATAATCAACACAAGAGTCCTTAATATTTTTGGCAGAAAGCCACATAGCATTTGGGATCCAACCATTTTCTGATCCTGCGTGTAATATTGTGATTCTCTTCCCTTTATTTGATGGTGCTTTTGTTTTACACTTATCAGAGGAATCAGACCATCCTTTGGAAGGGGTGTCATGCGTGTCAAATCACCGGTATTTTCTTATTGACGTTATATATTCAGAACGCCAGTTTATTAAACGTGTGGATTCCATTGTCAATTTTGCGATATTTAAAGCCCATTGCAGACAGAGCTGGCCAAAGAGTAGTGAGGCCACAGTTGATGTGAGTTTCGTCATTGATGAGCCGCTGTTTCAGACTTGTGATTGTAGGGACACGCTGCTCATCGTACATAGTGTAGATTTTTTGCCAGTCGTCTTTTGGTGACACCGGAATCTTTACGCTTTTTTCTTGATTTCATGGAATATTTAACAATTAGTCTAACTGAAGTAAGAGGCACCTTCGTCAAATTACTGGTTACTCCTGCTGCAGCACCCGCGTTATATCCTTACTGAAGTAAGGAACTATACACATTTTTTATAATGATTTTTGCGTCACAAGATAAGTGATTCTTCTTTAACGAATCACTGGAAGAGAAGCACTATTACTTTTTATCCACGGACGCCACATACTGCCTATTCTGTACGTTGGGGTATAAAATATTTGCTATTACCTGAATCAGGTCCTTTTACATTTATGATGTGCATCTCGGATTTTACAACTTGAGGGTCTAATAGGTTATATTATTATCCTTCAGTCAATACCATTTATTGTGAAAACTACTATACTACTATTCGCTATCAGTGACGTCAGTGTAAGGGTCTAGTGTTTTTCAAGTAAAATGGTAGACTGCAGTTAAGAATCCAATAATATTGTTGCTAATAATAGCCGCACGCACATTAACTTTGTAACGAAACTGAGTTTTTATTATTTCGAAACCATGTGGATTCTTTCTTCCCAAAATTCTTCTATTCTGTTTGTAAACCGTACCATTTAAGCAGCATGTACTTTCAGCCGTAGATACAATAAGGAGAATAATATTGATTTGTTAAAATAATTCACAAAAATACATTCTTGTTTTTATATTTTACTATCGTATTTTTGATCCAGAAGCACATTGTAGCAACTACTTACAGCAGCCAGTTGTTGAAGGAAGTTAGTTAGTATTCTAAATCTAATCATCGCTACAACTTTTCCATTGGAAGGTTTTTCGTACTAAGCATAATTTGACAACTACAAGGAGCGCAAGGAATTTCAAAACTGTTTTGCTGAATTCTCTGGAAAACCTTGCTTTTTCGTAAAAAACGGTAAATGGCAAAGTTGCAGAGCATAAAAATGCCGACAACTTTTGTTGGAAACATTTTTTTGAATAACGCATATTTTTAGAGGGCGCGTCAAAAATCTGCAAAATCAGTTTTTTCGAATTTCCGGGAAAACTGTGAGTATTAGGGTCCTTTGTGTGCTGTAGACAAAAGTTGTAGAAAATGTTGACTTCTATATATCTGCTATTAAACTTTTTACTAGTGATGGGCGAGACTGGTCTTGGTCTTGGTTTTGCATTTTCTGCAAGACCAAGACCAGTTTCAGACTGCAAGATCAAGACCAAGACCGAGCAGTGCAAGACTTATGCAAGACCAAGACCAAGCCTGCAAGAGTCTTGCGTCTTTTAAACATATAAACTGAAAAATAACACAGCCATGGACTATTTTAAACTCTAAAGCTTTGGTTTCCTAGGATAGCGGTGCCGCAATAAAGCGGCCGTAATTTGACGACAAGCAGAAGTTGATCGGCTGTGGTTAGTTGCTACAGCTACAGTCGTGTATTTATTGACACTATGAGAGATTTAATTGTCACAATCGCATCTTTTCAAGTATCTAAATAATTTTCGAGGTGATTTTGCTTGTAAAAAAAATATTGATCCTAACTCGTGCGGAAATTAACTTTTCCGCACTTGTTAGGATAATAACTATTTCATACTTGATTTATCGTTACAATGTAATATAAAGAAAACTTTTTATAATGAAAAATACTATCCCTTTCATTTAATCTTTCTTTACTTGTAATGATTTTAAAAACTATTTTTCTTTTTTTTTTATAAAAATGGACCCCAGTAAATCTAAAAAAAAGTGCAAGAATTGCAAGGGTCTTGGTCTTGCACCAAGACCAAGACTGGACCCTGCAAGAATAAGACCAAGACCAATATTGCTTATTTGACTGCAAGACCAAGACCAAGACCTTGTATGCAACACCAAAACCAAAACCAAGACTAACTCGATCTTGGTCTTGCATTTGCTCATCCCTATTTTTTACTCCAAGACCCACAGTTTTCCCGGATGAATCAGAGTTTGCAGAATTTTACGTGCCCTATATAGGCGAAAATTTGCTTGCCATTTTTCACGAAAAATCTTAGTTTTTCAGAAAATAAAAAAACAGTTTTGAAACCCCTTGCGATCTCTCTAGTGGCCAAACTATGCGTAGTACGAAAAACTGCCCAATGGGAAAGTTGTAGGGAATTTAATTATCTAAAAATCATTTCAAATTAGTTTTTTTGCATAGTTTTCCCAGGAAAATAGAAAAATAGGTCGAAAAACATCGATTTTTGCTATGAATATGTCAGCCCCTCCTCATTTTCGAGACTGCGCTTTCTAGAATTCGTTTGAAGGACGCCAAAATATACCTGAATTGACTGGTCTCGTTGCGGTGGTGAAAATTTCTTTGAAAAGCCGTTTTTTTTGTCTATGGGACTTTTTAGGTAGGTTTTCTCAACTCTCGTTACGTGAACGTAAGATATCAACGTACTCTCGTAAAACACTTGTTTATTATTAAAGTTAAACAACTGTTTTTGTCAGTTCGTCTTTAGGTATTAAGTGTTCTGTAACCTACCTTTATTTTCTGTTAAAGTGTTTTTATATATTTCTATTTCAGTATTTCAGTTTATTATCATTTGGAACTTGGAATACTAATAAATTTGCAATAAAGTATTTTTTATATTTTGCACTTATAATAATCTTCATTATAAAACGCATTTGCGTATAGTGTAACTTTTAGGCATGCAAATTTTTGTTTTAAATGGTTGGTAACATGAGTGAAATATATAATGACATTTGTGGGTTAATAGCAATTTATTAATTTTATATTGTTCTTTAAGAAAGTATTTGTGAATATGAATATCATCTTTTACTTATACAATACATTATTATTGGTGTATTAGTCATTTTAAAATATTTGAAAACATTAACATTTCATAATTTAAATATCAAAACTTTCAAATATTATAACTAACACCGACATACATTTTAAAATCAAAATTTCCGTAATTACATAAAAATAATAAATTAATTTAAAATATGATAAAATGGCAAAATATAAAAAATATTATAAACAACTTATATCATATGGCTGTTGTGAAACTTGAACTTGTGTCATAACAGAATTCCATATGAAATGCGTTGTTTAATATACTATTTTATATTTTGCAAAAATCTTTATTATAAAAACGCATTTGCGTATCGTGTAACTTTTAGGCATGCAAATTTTTGTTTTAAATGGTTGGCAACATGTTCTTTAAGAAAGTATTTGTGAATATGAATATAATTTTTTACTTAAATAATATAATCGGTCTAGAAAGTATCCGGAATTTTTTATTTTTCCTAATTTTAATATATTTTTTTTTTCGTAACATTCTAAGACAAAAGTAATGCGTCAAGTAGATTGTGCCGATAGTAGGCTATGGATAAAATCGCATGACAACAGTATCAATCAAATATTGTTGATTGTAAACAGACGTGAGTTTTGTAAAATAATGTCGCAAGTAGAAAAAAGAAAAATGGAATATTTGTATAGAAAGGGTGTTCGAAACGTTAAAAATCTAGTGCAGTGTATGAGACAATTAAGAGGATAAAAATTGGTACAGATATATATCAGTTTCGGGAAGACCGCGTAAGATTCGCGGAAACAATTTAAACAATTTAGGGCGACAATTTAGGGCGACAATTTAGGACGACAAAATCCGCGCCAAGGGTTTCGAAAACTGGCCAGCAGATTTAGAAATCAACGAAGAATAAATGTGTGTAGAGAAACTGTTCGCATGGCACTGAAAAGACAAGGCTACATATCAAGGAAACCAATAAAGATCCCTGCAATAACACCTTTACTAAAGCTACGAAAAATGGAGTTTTGTCAACGTTTTCAAGGAGATAATTTCAGCAATATTTTTATATCTGACGAGAGTTGTTTCCAGATTGGTGCAAACCATCTTAAAATCCTGTCAAGAGAAAATGTTACCGTTCAAATTTCCAAATTTCCCACTAAAATAATGGTTTGGGGATCAATATCTCAACGTGGTGCTACGCCTCTCTGTATAGTTGATGGCACTGTTAATAGTGCAAAGTATTGTGATATTTTAAATGGTTTTCTTCTTGAAACAGCTCATGCTTTATATCCAGAGGGGTGGCGTTTTCAGCAGGATAATGCAAGATGCCATACTTCTGCCTTTACTCAAGCTTGGATGCAAGAACACCAACTGACAACAATTCCATGGCCAGCAGCTTCACCAGATCTTAGTCCCATTGAAAACATATGGGGATTAATGAAGATTGAAGTGGAACGAGCAGCCCCACGAAATAAAGAAGGTTTGATTCGGTTTTACAGGCCTGGACCACCATCACCGAGCAGTATGGCAGTGACCTAGTTTCTGGTGCACCTGGACGTTTACTTAAGTGTTTAGAATTAAATGGAGGTTGTATAAGTAAATGAGATGAATTGTTTGTGGTTATTTTATAATTCAAATAATAAAAATATATACTGCAAAATTATAATTGTGCATTCTTTTTTCCGGATACTTTCTAGACGGACTATATATTATTATTAGTGTATTATTCATTTTGAAATATTTTAAAACATTAACAATTGACAATTTAAATTTCAAAACTGTCATATGTTATAAATTACACAACATACTTTTTAAAATCAAAATTGTAACACTTTTATAAAGTCTATTCAATAATCCTTTAATTTGCGAATCAACAATGTGTCGTTCAAGACTTTATGTAATTTCTTTGGTAATTCTACAGAAGAATCTCAAAATCATGTTATGGAACAGCTTAAAAATTATACAACAATATTGTTATAAACGTCATTTTGTAGGGTTCGCGAAAATATTCCAAGTCATCTGTTTATCATTAACTTTTCAATTGTCATTTGAATACCGTTAAATCAAATAATCTTGCTTTGAATAAAATACGCTAGAATATCTATCACATTAAACTCACACTTTCATCTGTGAAATGTTTATTATATCCTGGTATTATGTAATTTCACGATTTCCATTAGTTATGTTTAAATATTCCATTTGTTGCTAGTGTAGATCTTTTTAATAATATCTAAAACTACCTAGTATATATTTTACCATTAGTTTTTGCCTTCCGTATTTTCCAACTTATTTTATTTTATGGTAGAACCAAAAAAACCTATACTAGAATTTTTAGTTGACTGGTTAAAAAAATTATAGGTATAAGGTGAAATAATAGGACTTGATACTATGATAAACGTTAAAAAGTTCATAAGAGGTTTCTGGTTTCTCCCTAGAAAACGGCTACTGGCAATATAAAGGTTTTTACTGGGATCTGGACTTTGTCCCATTCCATTAACTACAACCTCTCTCCGTTAGCCCAGCTAAAGCGAGCAAACAAACACCGAAATCGGCATATAGGCGAAAGGAGAAACGCAAAGGGGAAAGGAAAATGTTTCGCGCTGTTGCCGAAGTTCAATACGAACCTTTAGTACACTAACCCCGCAATGCAGTAACGAGCATGCGTCGAATTCGTTCTCGGTATCTTCGTCTCGACCTTTTTATCCCATCGCAGATATTATTCACGTTTATTTTCTTTGTTCTGCGAAATACACCAGCTGATGTGTTTTTTTTATGCGAAAGATGGGAAGCAAGGTTGATTTATTTTTAGAAATTAGATAATTTCCCTCAGGTTTCTTCACTCAAATAATTGTAAACCTGGGAAATAAAGAACCAAGCTTCACAATGGACATTTAAATTACAATTTTACGTATTGGAACATCAGGTTTAAATCACAATCATTTCGTGTTGGAATATCACGTTTGTTATTTTTTTTCTGATTAAATACTATTAGATCATTAACAGATAAATCAATAAATATAATGATTTTATTGTTAATCTGGTACCTTAAGGTCATTGAAAGGTTTTTCAATTCAACCTTGTCATTACAATTATTCTTCTACTTTATTTTCTTCAACTATTCAGTTTATCAATCAAAATCCTTAAGTAAAAACTATTTAGATGTCTTCAAATTTAACATTTTTTTTTTTACATTAGTAAAGGAAATTCTTTGGTCCTCCTGCATGGATAGACTTAAAATTTTAACAGAAGGTAGAGAACAGTCCAAGGATCAAAATCTATATCGAACCAAAGGGGACCAAAACCTTAGGGGTGGTTGCCACCCTGTGATTCTAAGCAAAAAATGTTACAGTTTTTTGATAAAGCTAATTTATGTTTCAAGTTATTTGAAAGTAACAATTTTTAGAGCAAAATATCGACTTTTTTAATCGGTGTTTAGCGAATAATTCAAAAACTATGCATTTTATTAAAAATTGTGTAGAAAGCAAAATTGTGGGATTTAAAATTCTTTTTTATAGTGTTTCTATGACCAATACGAACCGGGATTCGGTATGTTAATAATTAGCTATTTTCTTCAAATGCAAAATTTGCTAGATTCAAAGTAAAATACCGGGAAAGCACTGCATTTTTCTAGAAAACAGAATTTTTTTAAAAAACATAATCAGACCTTTTTTAAAAAGTCTTTAGCATAAAAATTGAGTGAGTTATGATAATCTAATTTTGTATAAGAAAAAATCAATGTAAAAAACCCCCTAACTACGCCCTTAGTTAAAATTGTTCTTCAACCTTCTGCAATTCTCTTTATACATATGTGGTTAATAAATCCAAGAAGTTTGACCAGTTTAAAATGCCTAATTTTGGAAAAATTATAGTTTAAAGTGAAAAACGATTTTTCACAATTTTATATTTAATTTTTTTTTAAATATCTCCGAAAATACTGAAGATAGGAAAAAATTAAGAGAACTAAATTGTAGCTTTTTTAGTGTCATGTTGTTCTGATTGGTTGTGTTCAATCAAATGACCTCAAATTAACTGATTTAATTTATTTTTTAATTTTTTCTATTCATCAAACGGTAGATATTATATTATATGAAATTATAATATTATATTAAATTAAAATTTTTTTTGAGGTAAGCAGTCAAATATAAAAGGACAATTAATGTAAATTCTTTATATTTGTGAAGCTTTCTCTTTTTCAGCACAAAGTAAAATTATAATAAACTTTTCACATAATATTATAATAGTTAAATTAACAACTTACTATCGTGAGGTTAAATAATTTTTGGCCTCATAAGTGCACACATTATAAAAAAATTTTTACCAAAATAAAAAAAATAAATTAAATTAAAAGAAATGTTAATTTAGAATAAATGTTCAAAATAAAAATTTGACGATTATGTCATGATGACATAAACTATCAGAATTTAAAATCATTAATCAAAAAGAAGAAGAAATGAAAGAAAATTAAATTTTTAATTTATATGTTACACATCCTTTGATAGTATATAACTGTAGATATTATTTAAATTATCAATATCTGATCTTTTATTAATACATTCTTTTTTGTTATTAAAACAATTTGTTTGTGTTAAAAAATAACAAAAATTGACCCGGGTTCCATCCATTAGTAAATACATTTTGGAGTATTTTGTCAGCCGCGACGCCAACGTATATACGATCAATAGCAACCAGCAGGGAAACTAGTTAATCCATGCTTCTGCTTTACCATCTTTATCAGAATGTGGCTCCTACCGTGCTACGTTTTTGCGATTTTTCTAAAATTAGGTCCGATTTTTCCCAAAATGCTACTGAAAATGGAAATGTTTATGTAGAATCAAATGGACAGGATTTAAATTTAAACCTAGGAGAAGTATTAGGATTTAATCCCTAAAATACATATTTGATAGTGTAACATATAAATTATATACTGGGATAAGACAAATAAAAATCAGAAAAAAATTAGAAAGAAAGTAAGAAGATGAACATGTAGTATATAGGGAGGACAGAGGAACAGCAAATAACACTTACATCATTGAGAGAATAAGTGAACAAGAGAAGATCTAAAGCTGCTTTTGACTCTATAGATGGAGAAATAATATGGACAATAAAGTAAGACCTAGAAAACCCTCAAAAGAAAAAATTTCTTGTAGTAATTTTGTTCCAACCAATTTGACTATATTTTAATTTGTTAGATTCGACTTTTGTCGCTAAAAATTGTACTTTTATTTTATACCTGATTGACTTCTATGGAGATAGATTATTTATTTTTGATGACAGTTTTTGAGTGTCATTTTTTGAATGTTGGAAATAGATAGATGAAATAAGAAAAGTAGTTTTTATTTCTCATTTGCCGCTATACAAGCATTTTCTTGCTGTGAGTCAAAGTCCTATCTGAGCTATCGTTGGCTCCAAAGCAAGTGGTCCTTCAAATAGTACAACGTTTGACATTGCCGTTCAAACAAATTTAATATCAGTGGCAATTGAAAAATGTCAAAACTAAGAAACTAATAATTACGCAAAAAGAAGATGAAGATCGACAACTAAGTACGCTCATTTGTAGCAATGAACAAATAGAAACGGTTTCAGTGTATAAATGCCTGTCATGATTTTGGATGATAAAAAGATAGATACGAAAGGAACAAACAGGGCAAAGAAAGTAAATAAAATATATACTAAGTGACATAAAAATCCGACCACCCAGTTTAAATTATTTTATTATTATAAAACGGAAGCATAATAAGTAAATTATAAAAATTTCAAAATGACTGAATTGCTTTAAAGCCCTTTTACCTTTAATAATATGTTAACGCAATCTCTAACGCGCCTAGGCATGCTTCTGATCAGGTGGTCAATGTCCTCCTGTGGTATCTCATTCCAGGCAACCACCAACTCCTCCCGAAGTATTTCTAGAGTCTGAGGAGAATGTTGCAAATTGAGCAATCTCCTACCCATCATATCTCACATGTGCTCAATTGGGGATAAGTCTTGATGCTCAAGGTAACAATGTGACATCATTATGATTGAAAAAAGTCTATTGCGACTCTTCAGGTATTATCTTTTTGGAAAGTTGGATTTGCCAGGGTGTTAAGATAGGGTAAAAGATGGGGTTCTAAAACTTCTTGGATATTACGCTGCGCGTTCATGACACTCTGATGAATATTAAAGGTGATCTCGAACCATAAGCTATAGCACCCCAAAAACAGTTTGATGAACGTCTTACTCGCTGGCAATAATCTTAGGCGGCGATCTTCACGGTCTGTTGTTCTACGGGGGCGTCCCGAGCCCCTTGCTCTTTGCGTACGGTCTTCCTGAAGCCAAGCCCGACAATACCTAACCACGGTGTCTACACTTCATTGCACTCTATATGCAATTTCCCGAAAAGAAAATCCAGCTTCCCGAAGTCCCACTATACGGCCCCTATCAAACTCACTAAGTTGACGAAATCGTATAGGTCTCCGTAACCAATCGTAAAGAATGTCAAGAACCAAAATCCGCAAAATTTGGATCTTTACTACGGCTACAATATTCATTTTTGGATTGTTAGTGGATTTCAAAAAAAGCAGTAAACCGGAATCTTCAACTGATAAGGCTGCACATTTTATCAATTGTTTATTTCAGTAAAATAAATATATTCACTAAATTTGATTAAAATAAAATCACTTAAACTGGGTGTTCGGATTTTTATGTCACTTAGTATATATTATGCTTTGAATAACAGTATTCTGGGAAGAAAGAAATACATTTAAAAACAAAACTCAAGGTATATAATGTTTTATCCATACCAACTTTAATATATATGGAAGTGTAACTTGGGCAAATAATACAAACAATCATAAAAAACTGTTGAAGTGGAACAATTATAACAAAAATAACAATATAACTAAAAGTGAAGATATTGGAAAGGAACTAGAACAGGAATCTATTTATAACAAAAAAAAGTTAAATTGGTATGGGCCTATAAATAAAATGGACTAGGAATGAATAGCAAAGCAGGTAATGGAATCAAAAGTCACGGAAGACCAAGGAAAAAATGGAAGACTTGGGTAGAAGAAAAATAAATGTTTACTTCAGACACCTCAAACCGTAAAAAGAATTTAGAGAAAGAAAAGGGATTGTAAACTGGGTTTATTTAGAGCTTTTAAACCCAGTAATAGGTTATGGTAATCAGGGTTAATTTAAAATGATTTTTATGGTTTTTTATACATATGTCAGAGAAATTTTAGAATTATCAAGTAGTTTGAATTAACGCTGTAAATACTGAATTGTGTTTAATATCTTCATTATTCAAAACATGTTCCTTCGAGGAGCAGAAGAGTACAAAAAAGAAAAGCATTTATGCACCGTTATAGAGTTTGGAGTGCTGGCAGAGATTAAAAATTATTTATATATTATTTAGGAATAAAACAATGACGGTACTTGTTAAATATAAATGTATTAATAGTAGGTAATTATAAATAATTTACTTAGTTCCTATATTTTAAAAAATAAAGGGACATCTATGATATCAAATCTATATGGTTGACATTAAAATATTTTGTTAATTTTTATAATACAAATAAATAAAAACTTACAAAATAAAAAGTTATTTCCAATCAAGAGTTGGGTTAACTACTTAAATCAGAATATAATATACAGTCAATTTGGTGTATCTTTTCCATCAACCAAACTACTTAAGAAATACTTTTTATATTTTATCTCTTTCTGAGATAAATTAATTCTTTGGAAGTCTTTACAATATATCTGAAATACCGTATTTTTTTATAATCCCTAATAAATCTAAAACGTGATTATATTACTTACAACATCCGTTACGATAGGTTCCATAGTTTGTAACAATGAACAAATCTTTAATAAAAGGATTCCCAACTCACTAATATAACGTGATAAAGTTTGGTTTTATTCAAGTTAGCATGTCATAAAACACAAAATCTGTCAGATTTTTCAAGGACTTCGCAGAAAATTTGAATAACTTCCTAGTTTCCCGGCACGAAAATTTAAATTTTGCGAAATCGCTAAAATTTTGGTATCAAATGACCTTCATCATATTTGAACCAATCATGACACAGAACGTCATTATTTCGCGAATTCGCTTTCGCTTTTCGCGCAGTGAGAACCCGCCATTATGTTGAAATTTTATGATATTTGCAGTACGCATTATGTCAATTCTATGTCAAATGTCGTAATGTTACATTAAAAAAGTTTACATTGTCCGAAAAGGAAAGGTTAGATAGATAGAAGTATTCTTAAATAATTATTTTTAAATTTTCTAACTTAACCATGTCCTTACAATAACAAACACAACAACAAAAAAATTGAAATCTGTCCAACCGTTCATGCGTGATGTCGTGACAAAAAAAAGTGATTCATTTTTATATATAAAGAACACCTGGCGGGGATAACTGATCGATTGATAGTTGATCAGTAGTCGATCGGCAAGGGCGGGAGATCAAATTGAATTTAAAAAAAATTATAATTAAAGGAACTTGAAATTATAAACTCTGGGGAATAATTTATCGTACTACAATTATGATATTTGATTGCGTCTTATTGGGGATCAGTAAATAGAATAAAAAAAATATAAAAATCGGGATTAAAAAATAAGGGTTGGATGAAATTACGAGGAATATGAAATTTTTTTACGCTGTCATGACAAAAGAATTGGTCGTAGAGTGAAAATTTGGGGTTGTATGAATTTTTGTACGCTGTATCATGAAAAAATAGAAAATTTTGTCCAAAAAAATGAAATAAATAAGGGGGATGATAATTAAATGTTGTCCGATTCTCCACTTTAGCCGATATGCACGCAAAAATTCACGAAAATCGGTAGAGCCGTTTCGGAGGAGATCGTGACACGAGAACTTGATATATTAGATAAATTGGTTGCATACTTAAAATACTCCTATCGAAGATATCTCAAAGTGCAACTATAAGCAATTGGAAATGAAGATAAGAAAATTTATGATAAATACTCGTATATGGGACATTCCATGCCAACTCATCCTACCGATTGGATTTGTATCTCCGATTTCGCTAAAATTTGGGCATCTTTTTGTACCCTTCGAAAAAAGTTTCTATGAATTTTTTCAATTTTTTTCATTCAGCCAATCGAGAGATATGAATTTTCGAAAATTTCGGGTATTTTTTTTAAATAGCCATAACTTGGTGAAAAATTGTCCGATTTGGGACATTTTTTTTTAATTTTGTGTTTTTTGATGAAAAATTTATGCAAATAATTATTATCCATCATCCAAAATCGGAGATGCAAATCCAATCGGTAGGATGAGTTGGCATGGAATGCCCCATATAGAGGACGAAATGGCTAAAGGTCAAAAGATATCATTGCGACTTTTTCCCGTATTGTAAATAAACAAAAATTGTTCACCTTTATTGGTTTCGCCGTATACGCAGTTGAGAACTCCATGCCCTTCTTTAAAGTTCTTAGGAATCGGACCTCGATGGATTTTGCGGCGACTACTTCTCCTTATGCAGCTAACTTCAGTAGTTGTAAGAGACTGTGGCAAATTTGTTTTTAAAGCTCTAGATATAATTTTTGAAGGCTTTTCTCTGATATATTTTCTTGCCTTCTTCCCCTTGCATACACTTGAAGTGGTTTTTTTGTTCACTTTTTTTTCTAAAACTCCGTGATTGTGCACATCTTCCCTTCTGGATATCAGATTCCCCGGTCCAATGGTGTAAACCCTTGCTTTACAGTGCAACTTCCTTCGGCTACACCTCCACGACGTTTCTCCACTTTTCAAAACTGTGTCTTTGGAAAACGTAAAATTTTCGCACAAAATTAAACTTCCCCCACGTTTACTTTCAATAAATGAAACCGACATTTTTCACTACGAGTCACTTCGCCCGAAGGTATAAATAGCAATGTACTTTGTTAGAAGGTTGCAATAGCAATGAATAAAAACAAAGTAACAAGAAACTAAAAACAAATAATAGATTTCAGGTACAAGGACGCCGGCGACGAATTTCATTAACAGCGACCCTTTTTGAGATGCAGGTAAAGGGAAGCCCCAAATGGTTCGTGATGCTGGTCAGATCTTTTTCCTGGAACTTGGCTTGATACGCTTCCGAGTGTCTAGATGTAATAGAAAGTCATTAAATGTAGCTATTTGTTTAAAATTTAATAAATTATTGAATATTTCAATGTTTAAATGAAGAAAATGATTTTATTTCCAATCTATGCTAATTTTATTAATCTGAAGAGTTTGTTGGAACTACTGGGAACCAATTCTCGACTTTACCAGAATATATTCCAATGGGAAAAAATTCCATTACTATTTTTCAATAAAAATTTTCCTACGTATTCTCGACTCAAACTGGAATATAGATTCCCAAGGGGATGCTTGTACGCGTATGTCGATGATATGGTTGTAGGACGAAAGGAAAGTAACCAATGGTAATCGAGTATTTTGAATGTTTTTATGGTTTTCATATTGGTAGGATAAATTTTTATTTGACGTTAGTGAAGGGTATATTTATATTACGTGTCTTTTATATAAAATAATCTTTGGTCTTTTATTTTTATACGGTATCCGCCAAAATAAACAGTACCGAAACAGAGAGTGCTGTGGATTTGTTTATGTAATATGGATTTGTCATATTTGACTTAATTGTCATTATTTGATATGCAGTGAAATTTGATTTAAAAATGGTTCTAACAACGGAAGAAAAAGTGTTTTTGGTAGAGCATTATTTTCGTTTATACGGAAAAGGTCGTAATGATGGTCCAAGCTTAGAACAGGTATCAATAAAATATCAACAAACATTTAATAAAGCAGCTCCTAGTAAAAGTGTGATGTTAGCTGTAGTGTATTGTGTCAACGTAAAGGTTCTTCAGGTCGTCGAAAGACAGTATGCACTAACGAAAATGAGAGATGTGTTTTTAACCAAGTTGTGCAATCACCTCAAAGAAGTCTTGTAAGAACTGCATGTAAACTCAACATTAGTGAAACGTCTTTACGTCGTATGTTCAAATCAATGGGTGGTTATCCATACCGTATTCAAGTTGGACAACGACTAAATGCTGTGGACAAACGTGCAAGAGAAATTTACTGTGGTCGCATGTTGAGTTTAATTTACGAAGATCATTATCATTAAGTCATTATCAATGGAAAAGTATTTTCCCTACATAATAAGCATGGGAATATTTCCCCACGATTGTTGATGGAAAAAATTCCCATGAAATACGTCGGAAATAGGTAAAACAATTTTCCATAGGGATATTTCGCACTTCTCCATATATAGTCTGGTTCACAGTTATTATGCAGCATTGTGTTTATGGACGACGGCGTTGCCATATCGGCATGTTCTTCGAATTTGGTTCCAACTGGCGCGGGAATATAACTTGCCATTGTGTTACTATTATGATTTAAATGTTGACTAAATTATTCATTTGAAAATCGTTTAGTGAGTAATAAAGAATATTTATAATTATGCTTTTAGATAAATTTTAACAAATAAGTTTAACCAAAGCGGCAACGGTGTTGAATATTCGCCCATAAGATTTACATTGGCCTATGCCGGCCACACTGCATAATAACTATGATCCGGAGTATAGGAATAATTTCGAGAATTGGGTCCCTGGTTGGAATTTTTATTGTTATGGACAACGCAAGTTACCATTCACGGTTACGAGAAGCATTGCCCACAAGTCGTTGGCGTAAAGCAGAGCTTTTGAAGTGGCTTATTTCGAAAAATATTAAGTTTCCAAAAGATCCATTAAGGAAAGAACTTTA
Source organism: Ophraella communa (assembly GCA_035357415.1). Classification (NCBI taxonomy): domain Eukaryota; kingdom Metazoa; phylum Arthropoda; class Insecta; order Coleoptera; family Chrysomelidae; genus Ophraella; species Ophraella communa. The sequence goes on along the minus strand of CM068991.1, from coordinate 27,571,902 downwards.
CAGAATTGCAAAAATGAACAAGAATAAATACAAAACCTACATTGTAGAAGAAATGGCTTCTTCTCGTGGTATATCAGTTCTTCGACTTCCCCCTTATCATTGTGAACTTAATCCCATAGAATTAATATGGGCTCAGGTAAAGGGGGAAGTTGGAAAAAAAATACTACTTTTAAAATAAACGATGTTGTGAAATTGTTTGAGAGTGCTGTAAGTCATGTTAGTAAGGAAAATTGGACAAACTGTATCGAGCATGTTATCAAAGTAGAGAGGCAAATATGTGGCAATATTTGTGATGATTTAATCGACCCTATTATTATTAATGTCAACAACGATTCTTCCTCTTCCGAGTCGGATATAGAATAAAATATAAGTAATAAATGTATTCCAATAATTATTTCTTTTCATTTTTTATTATATTATAATTTAAAACGTACTTTTTTCCCAAAATACACACCACTGCATTACGTTATTGCTTAACAGCTAATCCTTTAACAATGAAGAAACCCTAAACTTTGCTACAACTGAAACAAATACGGGGTCGATCTACCTGGTTTTTAGATTTACGGAAGAAATGTAATTTAAAGTAAGAGATTTATCAAAAATTTCATGGTGCTCCCTGTAAAGGTTTTGCATACTTAATTAGGGTTTATTACTCCTCGTACTTTTTGTACATTATATAATAAGTTATATTTCTATAAATTCGTTTATGATAGCCAGGACAGGTATTATTATTTATTTATTACTAATTTATTACCCTTTATTACCTAATTCTTTAATGACCTCCGGCTTAAACATTTGCATGAAAACATTTGTTTCCAAAGAATTGATGTAATAAAATTAAAAGTCGTTTTAATGTGATTTAAATGGGCATTCTAAAATAATGTAGGTAACTTTTTAATACGAAAATGGGCGTTAGGTAAATAGACAGATTTAAATAATTATAGTATATTGTATACCTAGTAGGAAAAGCTTAACATACCCGGGCGATCGTAAAAATTGACAATACGGAGTCCGAAAATGTGGGAATCATTAAAATTGCGGTAAATTATTACTAATCATGTTAAAAATTTCAAATCAACATTATTATTTTTCCCTTAAATAAAAGAAGCCATGAAACATTGTTTCGTAACTACGGAAACGAAGTACATAATTTTAAATTGTCAAACTTGACGAGTGAAAAGTTTATTTGTGGCGTCTTTCCAAAGTGTTGATTTTTTAACGTTTTAAAAAGCCAAAGTAACGTGTAAAATGATGAGTGATGATGACTGTTCCATTTCTGGAACCCCCCCTCCCCCCAGAACTCACGGAGGCAGTGAATGCTGCATCATTGGAATTTTTACCAGCAAAATCTAGAAATAAGTATATCTATGCATACAACCGCTTCATGGAATAAAAATGCAACTTCTTTCTCGGAAAATGTTGTAATAGCATACTTCTTGGAGCTTGGTTCCAAGATGAAATCTTCAACTTTATGGGCCAATTATTCAATGCTGAAGGCAACCCTTGCAATTAGACATGATGTGGATATATCTAAAAATATTCAAAACTGCAAAACGGGCATTCCTGAAACGGCAAGCACATGCCTATAAGCCAAAAAAATCCAAGATTCTAACTAAAGAAGAAATAAACAAAAAATTATTCAGGAAGCTCCAGATAAGGAATATTTAGGGTGTGTTCGGGGAGCACGCTATTTGCGCCATTTGGCGTTATCTAGTACTATTCCTCGTTTGCGTTATATGGCTCTTGGCGCTACATAGCTCGAAAGCGTGCTCCCCGAACACACCCTTAATGATTAAGATAAGTTACAAAACTTCAAATTATATTTGGATTCTTTACATGCTTATTTATTGTTGTAGGTAGCTGTAATATTTTTGGGATTTCCGGAGCTTGCAGAATGGACGAGCTAGTTAAAATGACTGTACAAGATATACAAGACCTACTATCTAAACTTTTAGTTACCATACCGGATTCAAAAACCAATACATCAAGATCATTTATAGTAAACGAAATGTACTTAAATCTATACCGCAAGTATATGTATCTTTAAGACCAAGAGACATGAATACCACTCGGTTTTTTTTAAGTACCAAAATGAAAAAGGTTGTAGACAAGTAGTAGGAATTTACCAATTTAGAAACATGCCTAAAATAGTGGCCAGTTATTTGAATTTGCCAAACTCGAAGGAATATACCGACCACTGTTTTCGTCGGTCTTCTGCCACAATGCTTGTTGATTCTGGTAGAGATATTACTAGTTTAAAGAGACTGGGTGGATGGAAATCAACAAACGTCGCTGAAGGATATATAGAAGAGTCTCTTATTAATAAGGAAGATGTGGCAAATAAAAGTTTCACAGCAGAAAAAAAATCAAGAAAGTAAATCTAATATTTCTAATACTGCAGTAACGCCCAATATTAGTTATTGTCATACAAAAAAAATTATTAGTTTGGAAAATATTCAACAAAATAATGCTATTAGTTCCCAAGTTCTTCCAGTTTTCAATACTTGTACTAATTGTCAAATAACAGTAAATATAACAAATAATAAGTAATAATTTTAAAATATAATATTAACCTTGTTTGTGCTGAAAGTTTTAAAAATAAAATTGTTTAGGAAAAAACCTGTTCGCATTTATGTTCTAAAGTTTACTGTATGGAAATAACATTTCCTTACAGTACAGAAATGAATATTTCCTTACTGTTATTTTCGGTTGCCAGGCAACAATCAAGTTGGAGGAAATATTGACTTTTTCTTTCAAATATGTTGTCAAAAATGTTATTATTTCTTATCGATTTTCGGAAAAATTTTTTCACTACTAGCTTCTGAACCTAACTTTATTGACTTTTGTTGGGGTATTAACGTTGTTCATTATTAAGCAAGGTAGAAAAATACAGGGACTAATTGATAAAGAAATAACTCTCAAACCATTTGACATAATGTGAGGTTAATAGGCAAAGACAAAATGAAAAATATTTTACCTACGACCACCTCTCTAAACCGTCAATAACACACAAACTACAACCTATGTAATGTATCTCTTTACGCACGGTAAAATAAACGCACGGCTTCCCTAGCAACCACTTAGCAACAATAGACGTCGTTATTTTATTTAAAATGTCCTATTTACATATTTGAAGGTGAATTTTATACTACATATAAATGGCAGATAACATTTATTAGGTATAAGATTGCATTTAATATATATATATTTAGAGTTATTTCAAAATATATATTTGATTCGTTTCCATTAACTCTACTTTCTGTGTGTATAAATGGATCATAATATAAATGTACTTAATTACGTTTCCCAGATAAATTTACGTTATTTTTATGTAATTAAGTTAATTATTTTAACATTTATAAAATTATTATTACCGAGATACTTTTTAAAAATACTTACAAAGCTGTTTCAACTTGTAGATACAATCGTAACATATAAAAGACACTTTTTACTCGTTTTGTAATATAATTTCTCTTTAGTTACTATACAAAACCGTTTTAAATATTATGAATGCAGTAAATGTTAATATTACGCGAGAAACCGATCAGTAACACTAAATTAATCACTCAAAAATGACGAAAATGAGTTTTACTACAATAAGGAGTACATTGAACCGACATATTTAAAATATTATACACATTGAGCGTCTGCGCATGCGTCTGACGTCTAACCGCATGCGCACACGTTATTATTTATCAAAAAACGTCCCATTTTTTATTGTTCTTATAACTTGTTTGTATGCGTGAAGTTTTATACAATTATTAAAAAATGTCAAGCCCTACGCTACGCGGCATCGTGCGCAACTATTCCATTCGTGCGTAAAATGCTATTTACGACACACGTTATGTAATATACTATTATGTGTTATGCTAGCTTAACGGTGATCTGGTGGGTGGAGGTTTAAATTTGATTTTTTCATTAAATAATATAGCCCAAAAGTAGAAATAAGATAAAATCAGTTAATTTGAGATCATCGGAATAAAACCAATAAAATCAGTTTATTTTAGTCACGTGTTTAAAACTAACAATGTGCTTTCGTGATTATCGCTGTCCTTGGGATATTACTCTGATAAAAGCCAGTGGCGGCGCGTCCGCTAGGCAAACTAGGCGGCCGCCTAGGGCGGCAACCTGGGGAGGGCGGCAAAAAGGGAAAAATTTTAAAAAAATTGATTTCGTAATCGAACGCAAATCCACAAGATGTCCTTAACTTCATCATAAGCAATGACCTTAAAGATTGTGCCCCAAATTTGTCCGTGGCTTTACGGATTTTGCTGACTCTGCCTGTGTCTGTTGCTAGTGGTGAGCGTAGTTTTTCAAAATTAAAGTTAATTAAAACTTATATTCGATCTACCATAACGCAAGAAAGGCTTCAAGGACTGGCCACTCTATCAATTGAACAAGACTTGGCAAAAAACATCGACTTGAACGAACTGGTGACTTCTTTCACGAAGATGAAATTAAGAAAAATTAAATTGTAAAATGTAGTATGTAGACCTTCTCTCTGTTAACTTTTCACTTTTAACTTTTCCCTATAATCTATGTAAACTTTTAGAATTAAAGTTATTTTTCTTTAAAATGATCGGTTTTTATTTTTATTTGATTGATTTGATGCAATTGGGGAGGAAAATGGAAACAAAAAATCTAATTGGGGGGGGGGGCGCAAAAAAATATCTTGCCTAGGGCAGCATAATAGCTTGGGCCGGCCCTGATAAAAGCCCATGGGCTGTTTTGACTCTTTTATTATTATTGATTTTGTCGTTTCAAATATTTAATATTTCGAAATGTCACAATGGTCATAATAGTTTTCTAACTGTTCTTTTGTTAATTGTACCTTTATATAAATTGTTTTTTCTGTACCTTTGTCTATAATTAGCAAAAAAATATTTCCTCGAATAACCCTCGAAGACTGATAGATATTCAAAAATGTTCTAACAATTCTCTCGTGCTTATTCCTTATGGACTTCGGTCTGTTTCCAAGCAAAGGCTACACAGGATAAGTTTTTTATTTATTTTCGTATAATTAAGGATAAATGAAAAATAATTAAGCGTCTTATAGCAAATCTTTGTTAAAAAGTAAGGTTCTTCAATTAATTGTTACTTTATGCAATAAATTTTGAAATTCCTAATATTTCCGAAGTAGTAGAAGTTAGGTATAGAACATGCAACATGTCTAGAATGTTCTAAATAATAGAAAAATTAAATAATTGTACAGGGAGTTGCATTTGAAAAAACAAAGTTGGTATTTGCTACAGTCACACGACACACCCTGCATAAAAACATTATTTATAAAAGAAGCGCACTAGAATGCCCCCATTTATCTGTTTTCGAATTTATTCCACACTGTATAGTGGGCAAGAAGTTATAATAAGCTAACGAATATATCGAGTTCAAGGTCAAGCGACAATAACATTTTTAACCAAAGAAATCTTCAAGAAGGTTTTGTCTATTTCTTCAATTTCACATTTTTTGCCCAACAGTACTTTCCATTCCCAACATCATGTTCCATAATTTCGCCTTTACGATCTTCCAAAAACTTTTTATTCGTTTCTTTATTTCATTGATGCTATACCGCCAACACGCTATTTCTGTCTCGTATTACCAGCTTACTCCCCTACTAGCATTTCTCAACGTGGATTCGTCCGACTGCACTTGGCGCTGTACTTTTCCATCATGAACTACAGAATATTGTCGAATGTTGAAACTGTTCTCGCTCTACTTCGTCTTTTTTTTTCGTCTTTGCTACGGTTTTCTCCCACATTTGGGAGATGGTTATATTTTGGTTTATGGTCTGTAATGCTTCAATTCCGAATTTTAATATACTAGTAGATGATTTTGGTTATTTCTTTAACATAGTTTCATTCTACACGGAATATATATAAAAAAACTCATTTACTGTCCTGCTGCATTAGGCCCCCTCTTTCATGTTTCCTATACTCTATACTGTGTGATAATAATTAGTTTAAACAATTGGGTTTAAATCTTATTTTAATCAGTATAATTGAATAACATTAAAATGTCACACTAAAATAAATGAATGTATTCAGATGCCATGGAAAATCAATTGTATTAATACATTATTTTAAATTTTTTTAACACAGTTGTAACACTAAAAACAATTTATAAAACGGAACCTCGATTAGCCACAATCAAGGTCATCAAACTGTCATAATGTAATTGCTACATTTATATGCATACAATCTTTTGCTGATCCAGCTAAATGAAATCAGGATACCGAGCATAATACGTCAAAATAGTTTTAATTGGCTACTAGGCTTTATATTTTGTAATGTATATTTTTAAGAGTAAAAATAACAATGTTTAACATGTTTCTAATGATAATATTGACCTTGAGTGAATAAAAAGCCATTAACCATTCTATTATTTTGATATTAATTTAATTTGTTCACAATCTATTGTTTCTACGGAAGAAATGATTATAAGTAAACCAACATGTATAACCATCAGAAGCATTAGTTTTGAGTGTACAAAAATAAGGTTTATCTTATCTAATTCACTTTTTATAGCGACATTTGACTGATATCTAGAAATTGATAACAAATCTTTTGAACTGTCAACCCAAAAGTGTACGTTTTTTAACTAAATATGTCTACCCATTACGTATTAATAGCATTAGCATTATAAAGAAATTATGCACTAGGGGCATACGGTATACCAGTCCTTACTTTATGGAAGTCCATTATATTAAGATTAAACACCAAAAAAATAACTTTGTAATAAAACTTATCCTGGACTAAGATCAGTAAAATTGTGCAACGATATAGCAAAAACTGGATCTTGCTTCTTTTTTCAATAACTTAGTGTATATTTTATGGTACTGTGTCTAATCTAGGTAAATATAAAATGAAGACTCAATCATTGAGATAAAAAATAAACCATGGAAATTTTGTAGCTAAGTTATCTGTTTAGTGTTTTTAATTCGTGATAAACAAAAATAAAAAAAAATCTTCTGTATGTACAGTTTTTTTTTGTCAGATACAAATAATTTAAATTAACTTATTAATTAAGTTTATTTAAAATTAATTGTAATTTTCCATTATAAAATATTTTAAAAAGATTAACTAATAGTTAAAACAATTTTATAAATATTTTATTTTTTTAATAATTCTTTACAAGAACTGTTTTCTTCGTGTAGAAAAAAGTCAACGACTTTATCACCATTAAGGTGGATACGCAGTAATATTTCATAAGTACATCTACAGCTGTATACTATAACTAAAACTATACGCATGCACAATCAGTATTCATGGATAAACCGTTGGAAACTGTTTTCCATATTAATAACGTGGATAACTTTTTTTTAATTTGTATTTCATTATCTTGGCGATAATTTAACAAGAAAGTACCTAATCACAAGGTTTACCAATACCAGTAAAAGATGGAAAAACAACTAATAGAAACTTAGAAACCTTAGCTTTCTTATCCCCTCCCAACCCCTGTTATCCCCACCACTTAGGTTGCTATCACAACTGTCAAATGACATATCAAAACTGTCTGTAATTGCTTCAATTACTGGCTGCTCGGCTTAATTCGTTTCCATAACCGAACGTAATAATGAGGTTATGTCAATTAACACTAAATACATAGCCAAACTACAAAAATATTTAGTTAAAAACATTACCTTATTTTCAATATGAGAACTATCAGAACTTTTTCGACGAATAACTAACTATATACCATACTAACACATTTAAAACCACGTTTTAGCATTAACCGCCACTACAGTGCAACGAGAAATAGGAACTTACAGACACAAGAGAGGTCTGGCTAGGTCGTCGCTGTTGCCATGTCTGTACACTGCTTTGCGCACAATCCAACTTTCACAGTACTCGCTTTTGTCAGCACATGTAACTTCGTCAGTATCATCGTATGATAATTTTTGACGATATACATAATGGAAACTAGCAGGTTTTCCTAAGCGGATGTTGGTGGTTAGTACAAAAACGATGGAGAAAGGAGTTTCCCTGTTTTGGTCCTCATATTATTTTTTTTATATCAATTGATCAAAAACCTTTACATTTGATAAATAAATTGGTCCACATACCTACTATATAAAATATAGTATATTACTTATGAACATTATTTATAAATTCTAGCAATGGCGTAGTTGAATAATTTTTTCCAAGAGGTTGTATAAATTAAATGAGTTAAGTGTATAAATAGAACTTTTTAAATAAAAAAAATTATATTAAATATATGATTCGTTGATTATTGTAGAATAAAATGTGTCGAATACCAAATCATACATTCAGTTCACAAAGTAAAAACATATATTTGCGATTTTAATGCAAATTATATTTAAATACGGTATGATTTTAATAATTATTTTATCATTAGTGGAGACACAGAAAATATATCACATTTTTGGAAAATTGGTTTCAATTCAATAGTATTACTTGTAAAATAAAATTCAGTAATGCATATTTTTGTTGGTATACTGTTGCCAATTAAATGTAAAAAGATAAATATAACCTTGAACAGTGTAGTGTTTTTTTAATAATTTGCAATGAGGATAAAGTTTTATACGGTAATTTTATAGTTAGGGTTTAAATAAAATATTTTATAGGAATAAATTGTTATTGATTTTGGCCTAGTGCCAGGTAATGGATTATTCCAGTGGGTAAAATCTTTGAAGTATTTAATGCAAAATAATTTATATGAATTAGAATCGTGATTTTTATAATATCATGCACTTTTTTTAGTGCTAAATAGTTATAGTTAGTTATAAACCATTTTGGTATTTTAAAGAAATCATTTAAACATTTTTGAACCTACTTTTTAATTCATTAATTTTACTATTAATTGGATGAAAACTATTTTCACAAATTTTTAATATTAATTTTTTTTAAATTTTAAATATATGTACAAACATACTTTAACATCTTCGTGTTAAAATATCCATTTAAAGAAAGTTCTTAATAAAAAAATACTTTCAAATCAATTTTTTAAACGTGTGTGTTTATTGTTTAATTTAATTTTAATATATTTTTTAATGTTGATTTTTTTTTAGTTTTATGTATAAAATGCTTTATTTTTACATTTAAATAAAAAATGTGTTCCTTTGGTACCTATAAAATATGTAATAAAAAGTTTCTCTATTTTTTTTCTTAATAAAAAATAATCTCTCAAATGAATTTTTTGAACATGTGTGTTTATTGTTAAATTAAATTTTTATTTTAAGTAACCTACACCTCTGCTTAACAATTTTTATTTGAAATTCAAAAATGAAAATTTTCCATTTTCTGTTCTTCTTGAATATTTTTTTACTAAGATTAAAAGTAAAATAAGAAAGTCACACGTATCTGATCTTCCGTTTAACTTGTCCAATCTGCATTAGATGGGAGAGAATTGGAGAAATCCCAAACCACCACCAAAATGTATCCAAACGGTAAATTGCTGTTTCGGATTGATCGAGATCAAGGAGGAACCCAACAAATAGCGCGCATGCTAGTATCAAAATCGTATAACGCGGGGAATGCGAGGGAAACCATTTTATCAGCGAAACAAGCCCAATCCCAAGGCGATGGCGTAGTTCGTGTTTAGGAAATCAAGCCCCCTCACATACCCGACCCGTCTGCCAAGCGGCGTTGCCAATGTGACCGAGTTGCGCGGTACCGAGTTATTTTTAACTGACCTCCATTTCACCTTTTACTAACAAAGATAGATGCAGCTGTATTGAGGCCGATAACAATAGATGCCTTATTCGTTTACTCATTTTGAATGAGAATTGGCTTGAACGGGGCAAGTTTTTTTTCTAAATCGGCATCTAGGGACAAGGTTTCGGCATCATTTCTTGAATACTTCCTCAGGAATTGTGTTTATGTAAGCAAATAGAGCCCGTATGGAAAGATATTATAATTGAACTATAATTAAAAACGATTCTTTCCATAATCTAATTAAAAACCTTGCCATCTTTACCAGTTAAGGTACAGAAATAAATTGAAATAAATGTTACACCGCATGTTACGAGGGGACTTCCAAATGTGTTAACACACTTTTTTATTATTTTTAATAATTTTCTTAATTTTTATATAGAAGTAAATAAAAATATGTGTTCTAACAATCAACTAAAAATGCGACTGTTAATCTTTATACAGCACCGGATTAAGCGTAATAGGGACTGGTGGCCAAATAGAAGAGCCAACAATAGAGAAAATCTCAAGTTTAGCAAAAAGAAGAGTCAAAATGATTTATTGATAGATATATTTTTGTCAGTCTTTTTAGATTATACACTGCAAAAAAATGTTTCTGCTTCTCAGACCAAATTATATAACTTATATTGTATTTTCTGAGTCACCAGGGGCCAGATCGGTGGTTAATGATGTTCGGAATACGAGTAAAGTGTGTTCAACAATGTAGTGCCTACAATAAAAGTGATGGTGATAATAAACTTCTTAGGTACTTTTATCTCAGGTATTGGCAAGTTTGGGTAAATAATGCAGGTCGGGATTAAACTTGCAAATATAATTTTTTAATAGAAACGCATATTAAAGGATATTCACAATAAAATTTAATAAAAATTTAAATATGTTAATATATCAATTTAGTTTCACTATCACTATCGTCGTCTACATTAATTATAAGGGGTTCTACGTTGGTATGAAATGCCCTGTATGAATCCTCCACTTTTATAACATGGTTTATTGTTCTTTTTCAATAATCAGCGCCTGGGTCATCTATATTTATTTTGCCGGATTAATGCAATTACAGAAGGACATAATGTAGGTATAGTATTTTGGGTCCGCACTTTGTTCTTTAGTTTTCTCCACAAATGCTCAACCAGGTTGAATACGCAGTAGTATGTCCTTTGGATGATGAAGTTGTGTCACATACATATGTCTTCTGAAGGTTAAATGTCCTTAGAACCTCTAAAAGCTGCGTTTTTTATATCCTTCTTCAAAGTACATGTTGTTTTGGAGCATAAATTCCTGGATTTCCGCTTTTGTATTTGAAGAGCCTGGAACCTTCTTCAATTGGCGACTATGGTAACTGGCATTGTCCATAACTATGACTCTATGCGGGGGAATATTTGGCAGTAAAGTGTTTTCGAACCAATCTTCGAACAATTCGGCTGTAGTATCTTGGTGGTAATCCAACGACGAATCTTGAATGTTCTTCGCCGAAAGTCCCAAACTGTTTGGAATCCAACCATCTTCTGATCCAGCATGAATAATCGTGATCCGTTTTCCTTTGTTCGATGGAGCTTTTGATTGGCATCGCACTGTTTCATCGGTCCATCTTTTGCTAGCGTATCGTGGGTATCATACCAGGTATCATCCAAATAGATTATTGGTCTTTGTAAACACCTGTAATCACTTATGGCAGTCAAATATTCAAAACGCCATTGCCTAATCCGTTGGGATTTCATAATAACGTGCTTTTTGTTAATTTTTGCAGTATTTGAAACCTAGTTTGGATAAAAGTGTCCATAGGTTTCCAATCGATATCCTTCTCTCAGTGGAGCTCCTTAGTCTTGTTTGCAATGATCGGATAATAGGCACCAAGTTTTCTTTGAACATAGAGTAGATAATTCTTCTTATCAAATCTTTATCACCGTCATCAGTGGTTCTGGAAACACCACTATCGTTTCGTTTTCGTCTCGGATGAATTGGCCTCGAAATGTGAACTCTCACTGATGATTCCGGTATCCCTGTCAAATCGCTGATTTCCCTTACAGCGGAAGTAAAAGCCCAACCCCTTTGGACCAGGTTATGATGAACCTGTCTGACGATTTTTTTGGCATCAAGGGATATAACTCGTCGTCGAACAGGAGCAGTAACAGAGGGCGCCGCTGATGCAGTTTCCCAAGGACGAAACATTTTTGACAAAAATTATTAAACAGCACAGACTAACTCTCACTACGGGAACACAAATATAAATGATTATACTCAACCCAAATTATACAAATACAAGAACCGATCCTGTGTGGAAATTTTGACCATAAGCAATAGACAGACGATCGCAATAAAAGTGGTTTATTACCATCAGTCCCCTTTTATTGTAGGCACTATATTGTTGAACACATTTTACACAATGTCGTTGATTGATAAGTTATTGTTATTAGAAAAACGAAAAAAGTAATATTTAACAATGATTCTATGTTATTTTAATCAACTAAGAGAGCCTATTTAAGAAAATTAGAACTTATAAATAATTATTTATATAATTTTTATTTTATTTAAATCAGTATTAGCGAATAAAAATATAAGTAAGCTACTTACCTTTCCAAGAAATAGGTACAGCATCTTTTCTTAAGAGTTTTCTTTTGCCACTCAGATAAACATCATTTTCTGAAAAGTGTTTTTGGCATATACGACGATCTTTTAACAGTGTCTCATCCATCAAAAAAAGATCCCTATTTCCACAGTTTTGTATCCACTTGAAAAGTATATTTGACTTAAAAACTGGGAATTTAAAAAAACTAATTGTACTGTTTTTTCTTTTATTGTGACATCCCCTATAACAGCACATAGTTTTTTTAAATCTATCCATAATTTAAAAATTGCAAAACCTGTGAACTGCCGACGCAAAGTTTAAAATCAGGTGTATTTACTGACGTGACCACTCAAGACATAACGTGCATACTGCCTGCTGCCAGTGCTGCTTGAATAAATTCTCGAACTCGATGATCAACGATAGTAACGCCATCCCATTCTCGGACAATTTTTTAACTACATTTTGGCCCGCAAAATGGCGTTCCTTCCCAAACTTATTAGTCAACGATAATATATAATAAATCATGAACCTTTGAATTTCCCAAACTATAGCATACATCAGTAATTATAACAGAAATAAATAACTAAAAAATAATTATATCTAATGAAAATTACTCTGTTTTTCAATATGTCACTTTTTATTATTTTTATTATATTGAACCTGAATTAGTTTTAAATTAAAATAAGGTAAATTATTATTTTATATTAAATGGCTGTAAATAAAAAAGCATACACTTTTATTTTTTACTGTAAATTTATAATCTAACCTCTGTAAGTAATTTTCCCGCGGATGAATCACAATTAGATAGTGATTAGACACAACAAATAAGACATAATTTATTTTTTTTCAAATTGTACGACCCTTGTAACGCTTATTGATACATCACGCAGTCGACTGGTTGGAGTTTAACACAGAGCCAGCAGCTACGGTGACAGTTTGATTGCTCAAACATTTTTAGTTTATCGGATGGAAAACCAAAAATAATATTGGCACTTATGAATCGAGTAAATGAACGAACCATTATGTATTTGTGATCTGTATCATAAAGAGATTTTACATAATTAGTCATCCAAAAAACATCATGTTTTTTTCTCTATATGTTACTCCATTTACAAAAATGATGATTAATAATTTATAATAAACAGCAAATAATATTTTTTTAAATGTTGTAAGTAAGTAACAATGAGATTATTTGATGATTTTGGTAGACTAGCAACACGGTAATTAGAACACAAATCTGATGCCGGTTTTGCTTCAACCAAACACTATTGTGGTTAAATGCATAAGGAAACCAAACAAACTAATATTTAAAGACTTTCCAAGTAAAGAAAAGGCAAAATTCCCAAACAAAGGATCTGTCCAAGGTTCGAATCAAAACCAAAAGTCCATAAAAAATGTCCAAATACCTGTTTTCGTAAACAAAGCTAAATCAAAAAATGGTGGCTACTTGGTACTAAATAAACCAACTTATTCTCAAATTAGTTCAAAATGTTTCACGATAAGAACATTCACCAAAACGAATTTACTTTCCTTCCCAGCTTAGTGACCTCGACTTGTTTATTTGATTAACGAGCTATCGTCATCAAGTACAGTCGCGGGTAAAGTTTACTAAGGAATGTAGATATTGATAGCGAAATACGGCAACGTTGCGGGCTATAATTATCACGTGGTAAATATATGGGTAAAAGCATCTATCTAAACAGCTATATATAAGAAGTCAAATAGGTACAGATAAATAGATTAAACTTACCAGAGTATCTGGAATCTAGACGGTATTTTAGTTGGAGAACAAATTTGTTCACAATCAATGGTAACCGTAACAAATTTAACGTACGTGGCTTTGTTTTCACTAGGCTGCGTTGATGGCTCGGTCTGGTATCAACTGTAAATTCCGCGCTTGCGTTTTGGCGTTCTTTGAAACGCTTACTCCCTGATGATGCTAAGATTTTCAATATTGAAACACCTTGTTACCCTGAGATAGAAGGGAGAACTGCCTAGTTTCTTTTGAACCTTATTTTCGCCAAAAATAGCTTCGGATTAATTATTTCTTATATCATTTGTTTTTTTATCTGAAAGTAAATGGATTCTAGATCTAGGTTAACATTCCCAAATGTGGAAAGAAAGGATTTTGCCTCATTTTTTGTATTTAGCGGAAATCTTAGATAAATACGGTCAAGGTCCCTGCAGCCATGTTTCAGTCAGTTAAAAAAAGTGATGCAACCAGAGACGGCGACGTGGGGATAAATTGTGAGAGTCATCTATAATTATTTAATTTATTCCAATAATGAAGATCCATACCGACTGTTTGGATCCATACCTACCAATAATTTGACCTTGTAATTTTAAATTATTTGCTTCTATCTCTATTTCTGTTTAAATCCTTTGTAATCTATTTTATTACATTACCTGTTATTGAGGTATAAGTACGTAGGTTATTGGTATATTTAAAGCTAGGGTTGGATTAGTACAGGTAGTTCAATCTGTCTACCACAGAAGTAATTGGAATTGCGAGAAGTAAAATTAAAACCACAATTCCAGGCATTACCAAATCCCTATAATTATTAATAGTTCTCTAAAAATAAATAAATTTCTCTCATTAGCTTACTTAACTTTTAATTACCAATTTAAGTAAAACTAGGTATCTATGGAAATGTAAATAAATTTACTGAAAAGCTTTGTAACGTAAATAAAAATTATTTTAGTTTTCGAACTAACTGCCATCTATCTTTCAAAAGCTATATTCATTAATTTAAGGAGTAGAGTCCGCTATTATAAATTGCTAAAAACATCTAGTTCCTTCAGCTTTGAGTAGATGGCGCTAATGCCAAACGACGTTTGAAAAACATTTTTTATTACACACATAGAAGAAAACGACTTCTTTTTTACAAAAACGTAAAGTTGGTAAATTCCGAACAGTACAAGGAATAGATTCTGTAAGAATGCGATGCGAGTGGAAAGTTCCGAGCGCGAGCTGAAGGCGAATGTGAGAAATCACATCACGAACTTTCATTTTAACCGAGTAGCAGACTATACTTTCCCCATGATCAAAGATTTTAAATCCATCAAAAGTTTGTAATACTTTTTTGGTAGCAAATTTTCCAGTATATTATTTACGTTCTATGTAACGAAATTTGACAAGCTTCTACACAAAAACTCAGGTTTCAAATATATGAATATTCATTTATTAAAATTCAACAGCAAAACAATAAATAGGACTTACTTATTACCTATATTAATATTATCGGTTATATTTTTGTTCCCTGGAATGAATTGATCCATTTCATGAAAATCGGATTAAAAACAATATGTTTTTATGGTTACCAACCACAGACCAGCTACCTATTATGGCATTGAATGCAAATTTCGAAAATAGCGAACGCAGATAAATATTGTGTAAGGGGGATGTTATTATTTTGATAATTTTTATAGTTCAACTAGTTTGTATTAATAAATATTTGACGTTCATAAATATTTGATATTGATTTAATGATGTTATAGTAAAAAAAAGTCATAGATTTCAATGTCGTCATTCGTCAGTGATAACAACGGAATATTTAAAAAATTAAAATTTTTCTCATTTAAAATTTAGTTATATTAGAGCGGCAATGTTATACAAGAAAGCGCTGTTGCTAAACGAAAAATATTAAAGGTAATACCACGAACACACACTGAAATGTGATAAAATCCCGAGTCCGTACCCACATAACACTAATGGTACTTTCACATTCTAAGAATATGCCCATGAATTACGTTTTCAAACATTCTGAAAGGTATATGCTAAACAACTCCATTTCACGTTCCTTTTCTTGTAAATTTGTATGTTCTTTATGGTACATTCTTAACATGTTCGTATCATGTAATTTTTAAATACCCAACAATCATTGCACTGAAAGTGATATGATACGAATATGTTGTACAAACGATGAAAGGAATATTCTTTTGGGGATGTAAATATAATGTGCGATGTTCATTCCTTTTGTTTGGATGAGCAAGTTACAAGATTACTTTTGATATTTGAAGAATATAACTTGGTTATCGAAACTCGCGATAGACAGTAAAAAAGTGTATGTTCGTGAAGTAGTAGTCTAAACTGTGTACAGTAAAAATATATGGTAATACTGAGAATATGCTATTTACGTACTACCAGAACATTTTTATCACCTGAATATAATATCCTTATCATGCACTGAGTAGTATCAAGACATATTCTAAGAACGTTCTTGTTTGGACTATAATAGAATATTACCATCTAATGCTGAAAATTTGATCTTTACATACTTCAGAACATTCTTTGCATATAAATATCAAGTAATTTGGTACGGCCTTTTGAGGTGACTATCACATTCTGATCATGTACTGAACGGTATGTACGCATGTTAATAGAACATTCTTGTTCCAAAAAGAATGTTCTTATTATGTGCAAAGAATGTAAAATTGTTGTCTGGGTAGGACGAGTGATTTTATCTTAGTTTGTTTGAGTAGTTTTGCCTAAAATAAAAAAGTTTGAGTCTAGAAAATAAAAATGTATCTAGTAATATTTTACAGAACGAATGGAATTTGAGAAGATTATTTTTTGAACCATTCTGTACAAAAACCACTTTATTTAATAACTTATCGTTATCTTTTTATCAATTTTTACTATTTTACTTTTCACTAGGATACGTGTATTTTGTGTTGCCTACCTATAATCTAATTCGTAGGTCTTCAACCTGCGGCCCACGACCCTCAGGGCTAAAGAAAATATTTATGGAAAAATCAGTTGTTGAAAAAAGAGTTTACAGATTTTCTTAAACTGAATAGCTGCGAATGTACAGTTGTGGATAAATAAGTCGTGGTAATAGATGTACTAAAAAATGAGTTTCAATCGAGGTTTTCTGACTTCAGAGATAGTGAAAATTGCATCAGTCTCTTTGCGCGACCATTCAGTGTATCCATTGAAGACATGCCGGTAAATTTTCAGATGGAGCTTATCGATTTGCAGTGTAATTCGGAACTGAAAGACAAGTTCGACGTGGGTCTTTTTGATTTCTATGCTAAATATGTCGATCATAACTTATTTCCTGAAATCCGAAAACATGCACAGAAAATGATGTCTCTATTTGGGAGCACCTATGTGTGCGAACAAATGTTTTCTCGTATGAAATATGTCAAGTAGAAAATAAGGTTGAAAATTACAGATGCACATCTGCGGGTTGCAACTACAAAAATAAAAACAAATATTGATAGACTCGTAAAAAATAAACAGTGTCAAAACTCACATTGATTAACTTTAATTAATAAATAATGATGATCTTGAAATTATGTATGTCTTTTATTTTATTGATTTGATAGTATACTAAGTAAAGGGACATGGAAAACTGTGGCCCTCCGGACGATGCGAAATCGATGTTTGGCCCTTGCACTAAAAAAGGTTGAGAACCCCTGATCTAATTTATTAAAACATTAATAATCAAGAGAAAGAAAGGAAGTGGGTTTACGCAGAATAACATTTAATAAATATATTATTATTTTAAGAGAAAATACTTATAATCTTTTGATCTTTTAATAACTTTAATAAAAAATTTGACAAGCCCGACTTTAATGACGTAATCAATATGGTCCACGAAATGACGTTACCCCTCCTATTAACTTAACCTATACACTAGATAGTATTGACAGTTGTCGTGAGCGACGTGAAAACGGGGTTATAATTTGAATAAATGTTTATTTTTATACCTATTTATACAATTATATTATATTATATTAAAGAGAAAATTACCAAAATAAAATTATTAGGTATATCTATTTAAAGTTTACCTACAAGACCACATTTGCCTGTAGACATATAAAAGTTTTAAATGCATACAGAACCAGGAAAGAGGTTAGTTTTAAAATAACTACATATTTGGTTTTTTATTATCGTTTAGATGAATTGAATTGTGATAATAATAATAACAAAATATATTTCAGAATATTTAGATAATATAAATGATTGTTGATTTATAGTAAGGTACTTATAAACAAGAAAATTGATTGTGCAATATTGTTATTGATTTTTGACAGTTCTATAATTTTATCAATACTGGTAAAACGACTAGTGGTTTTATCACTATTCAACGAAATGATTGGCTAGTATTTAGCATAGAACATTGAAGATTAAGCGTTTCCATTGGACGAAATCACAAAACTGTAATATTTTGACAGGTGAAAAAAATAATCGAAAATAATCGAAATAAAATATCGGATATATTGTTCTCTCTTGGTCTTCCCCAAATATTAAACGAAGAAAACTAGTATCGAAAATGGTTATTATCAATTTATAAACAACTATTTGAGAATTATTTAAGGTTATTTCTTGTAGTGTTAACAAAATTAAAAAGTCTGTTCTTATCAGAACAAAATAGTATATCTTGAATGAATTATCATTTTTATTTGGACGCCTTTAAAAGCTGTACATTCCTTGCTTAAGGACAAAGAAATATTTGAAGGTAGTTAGTCTTCTTTGGGTGTGTTCGGGGAGCACGCTTTCGAGCTATGTAGCGCCAAGCGCCATATAACGCAAACGAGGAATAGTACTAGATAGTGCCAACTGGCGCAAATAGCCCTTAGTGTACCTACAATAATACATAAAATTGGCTTTAAATGACAAAAAGACGATCAACGTAGATGCCTAATAGAACTTTCTCATACTGTATATACAGGGGTACCAACCTTACGACAAAGTTCGATATATGGGTTGTTTTAGAAGATATCAAAAAATGTTATTAACAAAAATAGTAGATGTCTTTAGATGTCAACATTCACATTGAACGGAGAAGTAAACAAACAAAACTGTAGATATTGGTCAGAGTAGAATCCTCATTGGATGCGTGAGACACATACTGAGTATATCCTCAAAAGTTGAACGTTGGGGCAGGTATCATAGCTGATCATATTATTGGTCCTATTTTTGTATGGCTTGTCCAATATAAATATAAGTGTACGTCATCAAAGTGAACAAATCGCTCTGTTCGTTTGACTTCCTTCGTTCGTTTGCTACTGTCAATCAGTATCTTTTTTCACTGTAAATTTGGTAAATATTGAAATTCGTGGGGAAGTTATTACAAATAATAAATAAATGCTTTAAGAAAGGTTACGTAATTAATTTTATATCAAATACAACACCTGGACTAATAAAATATAAACTTCAAACGAACACATCTCCTGCTAAAATGGTTTATATGTTGGCAAAATTGCGCTCTGTTGCCGCGTTCAAAAATGGTGTAGTATTGTGGTCAAATAAAAAGAAGAATATAAGAAACTTCGTTTGACAATTATTAGATTCTAATACTATTTTAAAATGCTTGGCAACATAGTCCCGTTCTGACAGCTGTGACGTGCAATTATATTTATACTGGACAAGCCATAGATGAAAAATTGACAGCCAATTAGAGACGAAGTTGTTCCTGAGTCGGCCAACTTATATCCCAACGCAATAGATCCGAACCTACCGGATGAAAATATCTGTTTCCAGCAATACGGAGCAACATCCCATTATGCATTAATTGTAAGAAATTACTTGACGAAGAAATTACGAAGAGGTACTACCCAACAAACACAAAGTTACAAGAAAGATATTAAAACTTCAAAAAACGTTGTCAAGACTTATACATAAGTAACATATTAAGACTAATATCTAGAGTATCTTTTAAAACTTTAATTAGTTTTACAATAGCATATTAAACAACGCATTTCATATGGAATTCTCTTATGACACGAGTTATGAAACGAATCGCGAAGCGATGAGTTTTTTAAAGAACGAGTGCCACAACAGCCATATGAAATAAGTTGTTTATAATATTTTTTATATTCTGCCATTTTATCATTGTTTAAATTTATTTATTATTTTTATGTAATTACGAAAATTTTGAATTTAAAAAGTATGTCGGTAGCACTGTGTAATTTATAACATTTGACAGTTTTGACATTTTAATAATTATGAAATGTTAATGTTTTAAAATATTTTAAAATGACTAATACACCACTAATCATATATTATATAAGTAAAAAATGATATTCATATTCACAAATACTTTCTTAAAGAACAATATAAAATTAATAAATTGCTATTAGCCACAAATGTCATTGTCAATAGTCTTGTCATTAGATACTTCACTCATGTCGCCAACCATTTAAAACAAAAATTTGCGTGCGTAAAAGTTACATTACGATACGCAAATGCGTTTCATAATAAAGATTTTTATAAGTGCAAAATATAAAAACCATTTTATACAATGCTTAAATGTAATACATTTATAATTAGTCCTAATCACGTCTTAATAAGGTTATATGTTTGAAATTTAAAACTGTTATAATTGTACGATTTAGTGATGACTATAAGACTACTTTTACACTTTAATTATGTTGGTTGTTAAACTATATAATTTTTATAAATTATGACAATAATACCAATTATGACTGTCGTGAAAGAGTCAACTGTTTGTATTGTTTTAAAAACCCACCCAGCTGCATCATTGGTGCATCAGCCTCAGCAGCAGTTAGTAAATAATGTCAATCAATCTGTTTTAAATTCCTTCTCAACAGTGCATCAATTCTAATGCCGTCAGCCACCCGATCCTAATAGTGCAATAAGTCAATTTCTTTTAGCTTTAGAAAAGAGCACCATCATCGATTATTTCGAGAGCGATGATGAGATTTTACAAGATTTTGAAGAAAAAAAGTGTAATAAAAAACTCTTCGTTTTAACAAAACTTCCAATATTTATTTAAAAATTGCTTTTTTAAAAGACTCAATGACAGCCGTTTCGATGCTTAATAGCGAAACGGCTGTCATTGAGTCTTTTAAAAAAGCAATTTTTAAATAAATATTGGAAGTTTTGTTAAAACGAAGAGTTTTTTATTATCCTTAATAAGATGGACTTCCAAAAAGTAAGGGTTAGTACAATCAATTTAAAAAAAAGTGTGATGAAAAATTGAGCGAAAGCTCTTTCCGTGATAACTTAAGATTATGGGATTTTCATCCTCGACAGTTTTTACAACAGAATATATATCTATACAGTTATTTGTTACACCAAGTACATATTACTACCTATCAATTTGTTTTCTTTTATTTTAATGTTATGAGTGACTGACATTTTTAACAAGTTTTAATATTGTCATTACAACTGAAATGAGACCATTAAATACATCATACTTAAATGGGTTATATTGTAGTATTTTGTAACCTTTTAATAACTGTACCTATAATTCTTACAATTGTAGGTATAATTACAGAAAATATTACGCAATCTCCTATAATTTGTAATTTTAATTTTCGTATGTCTACTTTAGTAGTTGCTATAGTATATTTTGTAGGGTATTGCAACTTAACAATTTAAGACAATATGGATACCTTCTACAGATTTAGCCATTAAAATGATGTCCGCCATTGTTACACAAAATTATATTTTGGGTTACAGTATCCTTATTTATAGTAAAGACATGTTCAAATCATATTGAAATGTTGCAAAATATGTTTTTTTTTTCATTTGAAGGTTAATTAAAGTGAAATCAAAATATGAATATTTTAATTATTAATTATTTTTTTTCTTAATATGCTTTAATTATGTGGGGTATCACTTTTTCATTAGGTAGAAACAACACATTTACAGTAAAAAGTTAATGGCTTGTTACGTGTTAAAAGTAACAATATTGATGAGTGTGTAAAATCAATAATAGTACGTACCCTTTATATTTAATATTTGGAACCAATATATTTTGATATAATAATATCTGTTCTTGAAAGTAATAATACTTTTATTTTTGCATTGTGGTGAAGTTATGGTCTTGTTAATATTTAGCTTAAATAATAATCAATACAACTAAGTCCAATTATTTAATAAAAGATTAAATAAATAAACATAACCCTTCCAAAACAAAACATTAAAACTAACCTTCTTATATATGACAACAGGTCATGGACTATTAATTAGCTAGATAAGTAATGTCAATCTCATTAGACAGGCTGGCCATCCAAAAATTAATTGTTTTAAGAACGTACCATTCAGGTGATCAAGGTCAATTAGGCAAAAACTTCTGTCCTTCTTTTTAACTTTTTTTTTGGAAGATTCACGTGGAAATTCTGAACGTTTTATAACGGATTACAAGTTTTCCTGCATTTTCTCTAGTTATAAAATAGGAAATTTAGCTATTTGGGGAAATTGATCAAATAGACACATTGTGTGGATAATTATTTCTATTTTATTAAACTGAGAAAACCACTTATCGTTTTAGTCTCTTCGGAGCCACTTTCTGGCCCCACACCAACTGTTGGTAAGTCTTCTAAAAACACTTATAACCTTATCACTTTTATGAACAGCTACTTCAACCTTTCTATTACTATTTTAGGCCAAACATTAATAGGATTAGTATAATTGAACGTATACAAGTATTTCAAACATCTCTGTGACCATTCTCAAGTCTCCAACTCCCTGGGTAATAAACACATTGGCATATCCTTACTCAAGTAAATAGTCGACTTTACATTCCGAGACTCACCTGGATCCACTGCATCACCTACAAGATCAAACAGATAAGCTTAATAATAATTATAACTTTTCTTACAATTTTTGAATATTGAATCACAATTATACAGATTAAAATTAATATATAAATCACCACTTTAATATAATTAATGGCAAATTATTACAATTGATCAACAGTCACTTAGTTCAGAAAAAGGACATAAGCAATTCTAATTTAGATTATAAGATATAGATACGTACTTACCCAATTAACTGTCAACAAACAACTGTGAAACAAATACGTATTTGGGCTTTGCTCTTTGGATCACCCTCTACTCTTCAAGTAGTGGTTGTCCATTTAAATATTGTACTGAACCTTGAATAATTACCAATTTGTGTGCATTAGAACCAGTAAATTATTATTGATTAAAAGAAGTAGCATAGAAATAGTATTGTTTGTCGAACCCTATGAACTTTCGTAAAATTAACCTTTGTTGCTAATCTGGTAGCATTCGGAAGCAACAATTGGTGTAACAGGCTTTCTAAATTTGTGTATGCAAAAGGTTAAAATTCCTATTTTTAGTATGCGGGCCAGCTAGATCGCCGGACATTATGGCCTTTGGATTTTTTCTGTGGGGTTAGCTCAAGAACAAACTATATGCAACACAGCCAACTAGCATTGCAGACCTCAAAGAAAAGATAAATACAGAAATACGGGCTATTTCACCTCAAACTTTAAAAGAGCTCGGGACCACTTTTATAGGACTGTGTTATTGCCAACAACAAGGTGGAGAACATTTTGAGCATTTGTTTTTATGTAAAAAATCAATTACGTCAAGTATTTTATGTATTGAACAAAATTATAAATAATTTCAAAACTTCACCCTCTACAATTCATAATAGACCCTACATAGTATAGTTCGTTGAAATCGTATGGTTAAGGAGCTTTTAAAATCATAAAAATATACAGGGTGTTTAATTAAAAATATAGATCATTTGAATTTCAAAGTTGACGGGTACCAGCGTTTTTATAATCTTATAAACTAACCCCACAAATAATTTTATTCTATAAATGGCGGTAAAGTATTAAGTAAGGGAGACATGTATTTCTTGTTATGATTTTTGTTCCTTGAATAGTGAGACATTTCTGCACGAAAATGATTAATATGGCTCACAGCGCCGTTGATAACGTTATCACTTATCTATTATAGAGGCGAATTGGATGGGCGCAGCACAGGATCGAAAACACTTGGGCAGATTACGGGAGGCCTATGTTCAGCAGTGATAAAAATTGGGCCGATTGGTGATGATGGATATATATGCTTTGATTATTCAAAAAGAAGCGCCTTTTCGGACTTTTCCTTAACCTTTTTGCTTGACAATATGAATAGAACGACACTTGGGTCGTAATTTTAGGAGACTATAGGGTAACATGGGGTAGAACGGGGTAACGGGGTGGAATGGGGTACCGCTTCTAACAACGCTGGGTGTTATGGCAACACTGTGAAATCATGTATACTTAACCAAGAATGATAAACATTTACCAGGATTGCTTAATCCCATAAGACGTACGTTCGCCAAAAAATCGATCGCACGTGGTGGCCTGTGACGTCACTGCAGTCCTCGGCCGTATTATTCCTATCTTGACAGTGCATTTTAGGTCGTTTTCAATCGTCGTTTTGAGATTTATTGTAAAAATATTCAAAATTTTATTTATTTCATTTATTATGGATACATTAGTGTACGTTGCATTTTTGTGAAAAATATTTAAAAAACTGTTTTTTTAAACTCCAGTTCGGACTTTTAAATTTCATGTGTTACACTGCTTGGCTGGACATTGCTTAGTTAGTATCGTTGAGTGTCAACGTTAATATTCAATAGTGAATACATTTTTTATTTTACGTTTTTAGTGAGATAGTTTACTAACTTACTATTTTTTTAATATGTAGTATTTTTGGTTAATTTTAAATTTGTAATTAAAAATTCTTTATAGAATACATATGTCGCTCCATAAAAGATTCACGGATTTTACTAGTAATATGCTGCAAATTGTTTATTATGTTTCTTTGTTTGTCAAAAAACACTAGTTTTAGGTATGATTTTGTGTAATAATAAATTTATTTGAATGCATGTTTTAAAATAAAAATAGAAATAAATATGTTTGAAATAGTGTTTTCTTTTCTCTCCCTATTTCCCAAATAATATTCAATAAATTAATTAAATATAATTATTAAAACGATTTTATGGGAATATTTATTGTAAATTATAAGTGTTTAATCTTAAAAATCCAAATAGTGGTACGCTAGTATTTCACAAATCATAAAACTACTGTCCAATTCCTATTATTTCCATGCATTTATATAGTAAACGTTGTAATGAAGGACTGCAGTGACGTCACACAGCTGGCGGACAAGTCAGGCCGATTAGGCAATCCTGGTAAATGTTTATCATTCTTGATACTCAACCATTATTACCCTCTCCACTGTTTGCGTATGCGCTACCCAATGTAAAGAAAGACAAAGACAGTTAGAGTTGGACCACGGAAGAGTGTGTATTACATGTGTTTTGTGTGACTGACGCAATATTGGATAATTTTTACACTACAGTAAGTACTAGACAATAATAATTATGAGTCGGCTTGTTTTACCTATAGAAAAATACATCTTTTAGCTACTTCTTTGTCATGTTGAATTATCTCAGAACACTTTCTAAACAGACGTGTTCACTGATTTGTTTTTGTCTCTCATTTGGGGCACAACGGGGTACCAGCAAACGGGGTGAAATGGGGTACCCCGTTCCGCCCTAGTTTTATCGACCCCATTCTACCCCGTTCTTCATTGGATTGTTACTGATTATCTTTTCAGATGCCACGTGTTTACAAAAGAAAAACTACTCGACAGAGCTGGTCTTCCGAGAGTATGAAGCTTGCTGTTGAGACAGTTGTGAGTCGGGAAATGGGCTACAAGAGAGCTGCTGCCCAGTTTGGACTGCCTCAAACAACTCTTGAAAGGTATGTCGCAAAGAAGAGGGAAAATGCCGCAAACTTCAAAGTGGATAAAACTTGTGGCAAAATCCAGTGTGTCTTCACGGATTTCCAGGAAGAAAAATTGGAACACTATCTTATCAGTATGGAAGCTCGGTTGTTCGGCTTAACCATCAAAGACGTAAGAAGATTAGCATATCAACTAGCTGTTCGGAACAAATACACAGACAGGTTCAATTCCGAGAAAGGTCTAGCAGGAACTGATTGGGTCGAAGGGTTTCTGAGAAGACACCCAAAAATATCCTTACGTAAACCAAAAGCCACATCTGGAGCAAGGGCTATGTTTATTAACAGAATAGCTGTATCCCAATTCTTCGCATTACTAGGGGAAGTCGTTGACAAATATAAATTGACTGGAGATAGAATTTATAATTGTGAGGAGACCGGTATCACAGTGAATCCGAAAGGCCACTCTAAAATACTGTCCTCAAAGGAAAAGCGTCAAGTAGGCATTCTCACTTCTGCAGAGAGAGGACAAACAGTGACGGTTGAGGTGTGTTTTTCTGCAGTAAGTAGGAGCTTATATGCCACCTCTTTTAGTATTTCCCAGGAAAATGATGTAAAAAGAATTCGAACTTGGACTTCCCTCAGGATCTGTAGTAAAGCTGGGCGATTCAGGCTGGATGAATGGTGCAATATTCTTAAAGTGGTTCAAAGACTTTGTAAAGTTTTCCGGAGCAATTCGAGAGAAGCCAGTCCTATTACTTTTGGATGGCCATGTTAGCCATACCAAAAGCCTTGAACTAATTAAATATGCAAGAGAGAACGGAGTTATCTTATTGTGTTTTCCGCCACATTGTTCTCACCGGCTTCAGCCGCTTGATGTGGCATTCACGAAGCCTTTGAGTACTTTCTACGAGCATGAGACAAGAAGTTGGTTACGAAACCATCCTGGGAAGGTTATTACATTATTTGAGATGTCTACTCTCTTTGGAGCAGCTTTTATAAATGCTGCAACAATGAAAACGGCTATAAGCCCTTTTAAAAAAACTGGCATTTGGCCTGTAGATCAAGAAGTCTTTACCGAAGCGGATTATCTTCCTTCCGACACAACAGATATTCCCAGAGAAGTGGATCCTGCAGAAAAAAATGATATTGATTCACAGCCAAGGTCTGTAACTGCTGTAGAACTGAATACGCTGACAAGCAATTCAGAAGAGCAACCACATTGTTCCAGAGATGAAACTCCGCCATCTCATTCCTCCAAAGATAGAACCCCACCGTCTCATAGTTTCAGAGAGCAAACTCCTCCGAGAAATGTCACTCCTCCACAGCTCGTATTTCCTAATATTCCATGTGCTCCAAGTAAAAAACATTCAATGCATTTTGTCCATGCCTTTCCATCAGATATTTTGCCGATACCAAAGGTTGCAGGTTCTTTGAAAAGAGTCAGCAGAAAACGAGGCAAGGCTGCAGTTTTGACTTCAACACCATATAAGAGCGAACTTGAGGAGACCATGAATCAGAGAATTTCGAAGGAGCAACGTAAAAGTTCAGTGAAAAGGAAAATCACTAACGTGATAATGAAAACCAACCAAGACAAAGGGGAAACAATCCAAATAAGAAAAAATCCAGGAGGCAAAAAGAAAATAATGAGTGATCAGACACTTCTTGCGATGATGATGATGATAACACTCCCTGTCTTTACTGTAATGACCTGTTTAGTAATTCGACTTCAAGAGAGTGTTGGATCGCCTGCAAAATTTGCTCCAAGTGGGCTCACAACGCATATGCCGGAATTGATAGCGAAGATGACGATGTTGAGTTCGAATGCGAAATATGCAAATAATACGAACTGTTTAAATTTTGTTGATATGGCAATAGGTACTTTAGAGTTCCTTTTTTCTTTCTTTCTCAGGAATAAAGTTTCACTTTATTATCATTTTATACTGTGTTGAGATGAGTAATAAAGTTTTATTGTTCAGAATTATTTTTTTATGATGAAAGTTCCAATGAATAATAAAAATGATAATAAATTTGACCAAACTGTGAATAGAACATCATAAACTATCAAAATTACTGAGTACCCCATTTCGCCCCTTCCATGGGGTGAAACGGGGTTAAGTGCACTTTGAAATATAATTACAAAAAACATATGAATAGGCTTGAAATTTTTGAAATCTTCCTTGAATATAGATAATCCAAACACTGAACAATACACTGTCAATGATGTTAAAAATCTAATATTTTCTGGAAGTTGTTATTTCTCTTCAAATGTTAAGTACCCCGTTCTACCCCATGTTTCCCTATAAAAATTTTATGAGCAATGGTACCTGGGAACCAGGCTACCTACATTATCCAAAAGAATGTAGGTACCAATTTAATAAAAAAAGTAAAACCTGTCTCACATCTTTCTTTTGCTTTTTTAGGACATCCTTTATATTAAGAGGGTAATAAATAAACACAAATAGGGTTTAACAAATACATTCATATTTATTTTATGCAATTAAAAGAGAATCAGTTCACATATTAGAATATATTCACCTATAATATATAAAAACAATTCCGGTATCTATTAGTATTTACAGTATTTGTACTTTTGAGCAAATACTTGTATTGCATGTGTTTAAAAAAAATAAGACTATTGTACATTGGTTGAGCATATTTAGTAACTGTCACATTATGTAATGGCATTGTATTGAGGTTGTCGTCAGTTGCTATAACTGAAAAAAACATTCACAAATATTTACCACTCACTTTTTACCTAAAGCGTGCAATCATTAAAAAATGTGTATATGTGATGGCAGTTATAAGAATAAAAAAATGCTTTTGTGTATTTCATATTCTGTTAAAACCGTCACTTTTTAATCAAAGTTTTCAAGTTAAATTCAGACAAACCAATTTTCAAATATAAACAGTTCACAGAAAAAGTTTTACATGAGGGAAGTGGATTATATATTGTAAAAATCATCCAACAAACGCGATGGTCAGCAAACATTCTGGCTGGATTATTAAATAATATAATTGGTCCAAATATTCCACCTAACCGGCTCAATTAATTTACCACTGTCAAATTCGATGAATTTACACTAGCAACAAAATTATCCGTTCCAACCCTAAAAATTCTCTGACTGTTGGATTTAGAATTTTTATTCTGAGGATTTTTAAAAAAATAATTACTTTAAATCTACTAAGACTTCGGAAGATATTATGGCTCGTATTTATACTGCTGCAGGTTACTCTGGAATAAACACGAAGACGAAGTAATACACAAAGCAACCAAGGTCCTCATGGTGTGCAGGAACATTGCAGGGAAGAACTGGGGATGCAACCCACGTATTCTGCAATGGATGTACACAGCAATAGTGAGACCAGTACTCACATATGGGGCAGTGACTTTGGGCGCAAGGGCTAATCTGAGTACGACGAGGAAAAATCTCTCGAAGATTCAGAGACTAGCCTGTCCATGTATCACTGGAGCAATAGGAAATTGCCCTACTGCTGCAATGGAGGTGATTTTAAACTTGACCCCACTGGACATTCTGTTAGAAAGTGTAAGGAAGAAAACGATATAAATATAGAGAAAAACCTCGATCACTTCAATTTGATCAAACTTGGGAAATGCCCCAAGATGATATACCAAAGAGATTCAACTTTGTGAGAAAATTCATCACAAAGTTGAGTAATAAATCTAAATGGGATTAAGACACCAACAAAATTTAAACCAGAATACCATAAAGTGGTATACGGACGGTTCCAAGTTAAACGAGGGAACTGGGATAGGAGTTTTTGGAGCGTCAGCCAAATACTCAGAAAGCTTGGGCACATACCCGAGCATCTTTCAAACAGAAGTCCGCGCCATCGAAATATGTGTGGAGTTCAATATTGGAAGAAACTACCGCAGACAAGAAATTGTGATCATGTCGGATAGTCAAGCAGCCATCAAAGCGTTGAGCTCAAATATAATCAGTTCGAAGATGGTTTGGGAATGCCTAGGCAAACTAAATGAACTACACCAGAAGAACCTATGGGTCACGGGACACATAGGAATAGAGGGGAACAAAACAGCAGATAAGCTGGCAAAAAAAGGAGCTGAAACCCCTTATTTGGGACCAGAACCATCTTGTGGGATCAGCAGTAGAGTAATCTTAGGAAAACTAAGGGAAGAAATGGAGAAGGAAAAATCCAAGTACTGGAATCAGCTGGAAGGACAATCTAAGATACTACTGGGGAACTATGACCAGAAGAGATCTCTTAGCTGCCTCAACCTCAGTAAAAAAAGGCTCCGAATTCTAACGGGAATATTAACCGGGCATTGTCGGTTAAGAAGCCAAATGAAGAAACTAGGGTTAGCAGATGAAGCAAAGTGCAGATTCTGTGAGGAAGAGGATGAAACCTGAATATACATACTCTCAGAATGCCCTGCCTTGCAGAAATCTAGGGCTAGATACCTAGGAGCACATGAAATAGAAGAGGAGGATCTACCTGATTTGAAGCCCGACGATGTCCTAAACTTCCTCAGGAAAATAGGACTTGAAGAACTGCTATAAATCTGAGAAAACATCAGAACTTTGCAAGTAAGGGGGGACACAGGGGGTCGCAGTGTACTTTTTACCCCTAATTCATACATACATACATACATACATACTGCTGTGACATTTATAGAAGCAAACATGCTTCGTGATTCAATTATTATGCAAATTAATATGCAAATGTTTGCAATGAAGTAGTTGAACAACTTCTATAATTTAATTTCTTATTTTCTACCAATGATTCTTTTGAAATGAAACTTAACCGAAGTCAATTTTGTGACATAAACCATCCGAAATATAGCTTAAAAAAATTTGTTCAAAAGTGACATTAGGAAAATTCTAGTGACATAGCTCCAGTGTGGCTAATGGAAATTATTTTTGATAGACTTATAACGCAAAATATTTCATTTAATAAATGCACACTTTAGTTTTGAGAATTAAAGTAAATGTTACATATAAAATTAAAAAAGAAAACTAAACTGAAATGATTCTCTTATTTTCAAGGACGCTGGACGCAAAATTTTTTCGATTTTTAAACACATATACCGTTGAGTTGAATAGTAATTGATTTTTATTTTTCAGAGATTGTCTCACAAACATAAAATAGAGCATTTTACAAACACACTAATAAAAACGTGCTGAAAATCTACAATTTTTCTTTAAAAGAAAAACAAAACATCTCAAATCATTTGAACACCCTGTTCACAATTAATATCCCAGTTTTTTCGTTCACCTACAACTCGTTAACAATTTTACAGTTACTTAGTCTAAGAGTAAAAATGCTTTAAAATATCATTGGCAAACTGTTTATCTAATTAACATAAAACTGTATAAAATATCTATTTCTTCAGATATGCGATTTTAGTATTTTTCAGATAGAGCTAGAAGTTTCTATAAAAGTCATAAAGAAGGTTTGGAATCCAACAAAAAAATCCATAAATCCACAACCATTATACTAGTAAATGTGAGGTTAGCCAAAGGCTTTGTTTCAAACTGCCTGTAGTTATCAGTTTGAGCCTTCAAGTAACAACTTAACATATTCTAAGAGTAACATATTGTTATCATTATTATCATTTCTTATGAATAATTACCAATATATAGATGACTATATTGTTTTTCGATAGTCAGTGTTAGATTGTAGTTGAAAAGAAGTAACTAACCAAACATACAAACTTCTATATTTTAGGTTACTAAATTATATATGTGTATATTATTAGTGAAACAGTTTGCGTTTGATTTACATAAAATATTAAATAATGAAACTCAATCACGATCTTTTATTATTCTCTATAACAAAGAAATTCAACAAACTCCTTAATGAATAACAAATTTAATAATTAATTATGTGATGTACTGGTTAACCAATTAGCATCCAAAAATATAAAATTACAGAACTAAATATGTTAATATTTCTATTAGCTATGTGGTACAAAACTGATTGACCCAATAGAACTGGGATAAGATGGAAATTTTATTTGCATATATTACAATTTGGAGAAATTGGAGAAGAAATTATCTGGTCTATAAGATAATACAGATAAAATGTGTATCAAACAGTAGATAGGACATTTCAGATTTGCAAGCCTATTAGTAGACCAGGGTCGATAATTTTTGAAACCAAAAAAAATTACAGTAGAATGACACCCATTGGTAAAGGAGGGGAATATGATCAAAATGAAAGGAAAAATAAATTACGGTCGATCCGGGTTCGGAAAGTGGGAGGGGGTGAGTTTTTAAGGGTAAAAAATGGTTTATCTTGATTTCCGGCTAAACTACACGTCCTATCGGAAAAAGTTAAATGGCAAAGTGGTAGGTAATAAAAAGATCTACAACTTTTGTATTTACAATTTTTTCACATAACCTCTAAATTTGGGTGAAAAATTCAAAAAACCAAGTTTTTGGTTTTTTATTTTTTCGCCTTATTTTCACTTAATATCAAAAAAGCACCCTAAGTTTCAATCGAAAATTCTGACGTCAAAATATCAGCCTTTTTTAAAAAGTTTGGGAGCTTTTTGTTCGTTGAAATATCTACTTTCTGATGTTGTAAAATAAATATACATTACTATAGGAAACCCATATTCGAAAAATTTTTTTTTATCATTATGTACAATTTTGAAGTTTTTATTAAAATTTACACTTTAATTACTCAAAAAACGTAAGATTTCATGTTTTATTGATAAATGAAAAAATTGCAAATTAAAATATACTTCAATAATTAACAAACAAATAAGTTAATATTTAATAAGACATCTACAATATTTTGAAAAAGTTGTGGAATCTTTTTTAAGATAATTTATATACCCGAGTGCTCTTCGGTAACAGATGAAAGTAAAGAAAATATAAAAAAATGGATTACAATTAATCAAATCTATAGGTATTTAGATCAATAACAGCACTTGAATGAAATCAATTTTCCAGAAGTAAAATGAAGATGTTAACAGTGTTAAATAGCTAACAGCTAACAAACCGTCAAAAGATTCAATCATTGTACAGATCAACTGTTCCTTAACATTGAGAAAGTCTTCGATAAGGGAATAAATAAAACTATTTTAATTAAAAATCAAAATTATTAACCATTAACCATTGGTTTATTTTGTAATAGAATTAATAAGTATCAAAGAAGTTTCGCGCGAGAAAAATGTAGAAATCAATAGATAGGTGTAATATAAAATAAATAAAGTAGAGGTTTAAGCAGCAGTTCTCAACCTTTCTTGGCCAACGACGAGTAAAATTTCTTACAAAAATTCGTGGACAAGTTACAACATTTTACTAGACATTCAAGAACTACTTTTTGGGAAAAAATTGTTGATATAAAAATAACTCTTTGGTACGGTATCGCCAGAGACATCGAAGGGAGCGTCCATAAACCACGTTGTCAAATTGTAACCTTAGACCCCTTCGTCCCTCCATGCGGCCTAACGTTTTTCCTATGACCCCCCCTCCCTGTTGGAATGTGTTTTTTTTCACAATATTTTCCGTTTTCTATTACACAATTATAAAATAATTAATTATTCGTTCATTTTATTAAAAATTTCTAAGGAACTTTTAGCATCTATGTTTCAAATAAAAGTATTATGAAAACAGAGTTATTTTGTAATATTTATTGTAAACCATTATTAACCTATTATGTGAAAGAAATAAACGTTCAATGTAACCAACAATCTTTAAAAATAATAAGTTTTAATAAACAATTTATTCTAAATAAAATTCTGTAAAAATTCTCTGGCTGTTGGATTTAGAGATTTTTCTTCTGAGAATTTTTGAAAAAATAATTATTTCAAACCTCGGAAGATATTATGGCTCGTATTTATACTGCTGCAGGTTACTCTGGAATAAACACGAAGACGAAGTAATACACAAACCAACCAAGGCCCTCATGGTGTGCAGGAACATTGCAGGAAAGAACTGGGGATGCAACCCACGTATTCTGCAATGGATGTACACAGCAATAGTGAGACCAATAATCACATATGGGGCAGTGGCTTGGGGAGCAAGGGCTAATCTGAGTACGACGAGGAAAAATCTCTCGAAGATTCAGAGACTAGCCTGTTCATGTATCACTGGAGCAATGGGAACTTGCCCCACTGC
Organism: Ophraella communa; assembly: GCA_035357415.1. NCBI lineage: Eukaryota > Metazoa > Arthropoda > Insecta > Coleoptera > Chrysomelidae > Ophraella > Ophraella communa. Next base: position 27,538,085 of record CM068991.1, on the reverse strand, counting down.
TGCAATGGAGGTGATTTTAAACTTGACCCCACTGCACATTCTGTTAGAAAGTGTAAGGAAGAAAACGATATATAGAATGATCAAAGAAGGAATTATCAGGGAAAAACCTCGATCACTTCATTTGGATCAAACTTGGGAAATGCCCCAAGATGATATGCCAAAGAAATTCAACTTTGTGAGAAAATGCATCACAAGGTTGAGTAATAAATCTAAATGGGATGAAGACACCATACAGAATTTAAACCAGAATACCATAAAGTGGTATACGGACGGTTCCAAGCTAGACGAGGGAACTGGGATAGGAGTTTTTGGACCGAGAGCCAAATACTCAGAAAGCTTGGGCACATACCCGAGCATCTTTCAAGTAGAAGTCCGCGCCATCGAAAGATGTGTGGAACTCGATATTGGAAGAAACTACCGCAGACAAGAGTTTGTGATCATGTCGGATAGTCAAGCAGCCATCAAAGCGCTGAGCTCAAATATAATCAGTTCGAAGATGGTTTGGGAATGCCTAGGCAAACTAAATGAACTAGGCCAGAAGAACACTGTCACCCTCCTATAGGTCCCAGAACACATAGGAATAGAGGGGAACGAAACAGCAGACAAGCTGGCAAAAAAAGGAGCTGAAACCCCACACTTGGGACCAGAACCATCCTGTGGGATCAGCAGTAGAGTAATCTTAGGAAAACTAAGGGAAGAAATGGAGAAGGAAAAATCCAAGTACTGAAATCAGCTGGAAGAACTGAGGCAATCTAAGATACTACTGGGTAACTATGACCAGAAGAGATCTCTGAGCTGCCTCAACCTCAGTAAAAAAAGGCTTCGAATTTTAACGGGAATATTAACCGGGCATTGCCGGTTAAAAAGCCACATGAAGAAACTAGGGTTAGCAGATGAAGCAAAGTGCAGATTCTGTGAGGAAGAGGATGAAACCTTGATACACATACTCTCAGAATGCCCTGCCTTGCAGAAATCTAGGGCTAGATACCTAGGAGCACATGAAATAGAAGAGGGGGATCTACCTGATTTGAAGCCCGACGATGTCCTAAACTTCCTCAGGAAAATAGCTGCTATAAATCTGAGAAAACATCAGAACTTGGCAAGTAAGGGGGGACACAATAGATCCTATAGGTCGCAGTGTTCTTATCACCCCTAATTCATACATACATACATACATACATACATACACCCTGTATATAAATATAAACAATAGATTTTTTTTTAATATTATAAAGGTAGGCAGAAAACAAATGTGTGTCACACGTGCATAAATGCATTAACTGGGAGTCCTTTAGGACTATTAAAAAAAATTAAAAAATGTTATGGTTGAAATTCGAACCCGAGCACTCTGCGCGAGGGGCAAGCAAGTATTCCACTGCGCCACGGTCAGGCTTATATTTGAAGGTTTATACTATTAGGTATATATTTGATCGCCTTCACCATGAGGTATTCATAATCGGACGCTTCTTTTAAAAATCTATTGCCCTTTTCTTGTGATTTAGAATTTTGTGTGAGAAAAGCTTTCACTTTGTAGAATTGGTGATTTATATTATTTCTGTCTTAAAAATGTCAAATTCAAGGTACACTTTTTCATTGCTACTATGCTACGTGGCGTTATGAATTTTCCGCCCTTGGTTTGATAAACAATACTTTCCGTCCTATTTTTGGTGTTCATATTATTGGTTTTTCATTAAGGTGGGTGGAAAAAAGTTTTTGTCTGAAGAAAACCATGTAAGTTTACTCTTACCTCCTTCCCCCTCCCTGTTACTTAGTATAAACAAAAAAAGTGAACTGATGAAAAATTTAATATGTTTCTAATGTTGATAATACAAGATTTAAAGGAGGAATAAAAACAACTAAAGTTGGAGCAGCAAGAATATCGTGAAGAAATAAAGAAAATAAGAGATGTGAATAAAATCTAAAATAAAAAAATAAACATAGTAGAAAAGAAAATAAATTAAAAGGGCAATTAGTTTCCCATCTCAGCCCGAAAAAAAAGGTGTAACATTCTGAAATTCACATGCCAAGTAAAAATTGTGGGAAAATTCTGTTGTTATAAAATAATACTATGGGTTAGCATCTGCAATAAGGTATCAGTTCCGAGTGACCGAGTACGAATCACATAATTATTTCACACAAAATGATAAAAACTCGAAAATAAAATTTCAAGAAATAAATACCTTATGTATCATCATTCTATGGCACTTATTCGATCAATTCAAAAAATACTTTTTTTCTTTTAAAATCACTGCTTTGAAGAGATCGTTTCAAAATTAGGTACACTATAATATTTTTGTTACATAGCAGTAGAATTAAAATTTTATTAGCTAAAGGCTGCACTTGGTACAATTAAACAAATATATTTCAAATATAATATTACCAAAAAGATGAGTATTTTCTTTTTTTAAATCAATTATCACTAAAAAAATTTAAAGCCGAAAAGGACCCAAAATTTTAATACTAAATTACAAAACAGCAACAGTTTTAAACAAGATATAATTTAAATACAGACGCATAAACATTAAAGCTTTTTTGAATGCACAGGACCCTTCCGATTATTTAAATAAAAAAAACTACTTAGACTCTATCGTGATGAAAAATTTTCATTTATAACACACAAAGTAAAACCAAACTAAATGTAATCTCTGAAGTTTTTTAAACTTCATCGGATTGAAAGTTTTTTTTAATATACTACATAAAAATATCATTATTATAGAGGTTTAATAATAAAATAAATATTTTTATCACGACAGTAAATAAACAATGTTTAAAACATTTATAAAAACTGAACTGGGATATCACACATCATCTTTAAAAGCCTCCCACTTCGTACACGCTACCCTGTGTGTTTCTAATAGTACAGTTCACCTGTTTGTAGTGAAACTCTTCAGCATTTTCAAAAAATTTAAGAAAAGTTTACAACTGGTTTATAGGAAGATTTAGGTCCACTATAGATAACATTATTTCATAGATGACGTTACGAATTCTAGGAAGAAAAATTAACCGATGTCCAAAGTTAGGTTTCTTTTATTTAATCTATAACAGTAATCTTCAAGCAAACAAATTGTGGACTGTGTACAATAAGCGGAATTTTTTTATGCTAAAACATATTAGCAATTGATTGGCACACGAGTCTGATACAAATGTTGACATACGCTTGATTTATCTAAAAGTGTTAAAGCATCAGAAAATAATAGATCTGGAATTAACCAATAAAATAAACAAGAATCCCTGGGTAGAGCTTTTCGTTTCACTGTATTTCTACAGGTAGCTCCTAAAATAAAATAAAAGCAGTAAGATTTAGTTTCATTTATAGTGAGACAATCGGTAGAGCAGAATAAATATTAAATAAATATTGAATAATTAGTTATATTTATGATAAAGATAGAGATTAGGTAAAGTTCCTTATTAGTAATTATTATTGGCAAAGTCAGAATAGGTAGAGTTGACAATTAATTCATAAGTATATGAAAATTTGGTATATAACAAGAAATACTTGAATAATTGTAAAAAATCAGCATTAAAACCAGAAGTATATAAATTGTTATAAGTAAAAACAAAAATATACAAAAGGAACCATAATGGTAATATTTAGGTAGGGATTTGGGGTATAAATTATAAATTAACAGAGGGGGAATAAATTTCTACCTGTTAGAGTTTCAGGAATGTAGCAAATTAGATGTTAGAGACAAAATTATAATCTCAACAAATCATCTGTCAAACTCAAAATTTATACATGTAAAAAGAAACTTTAATTTTCCAAATTGGGTGGAAAATGTCTCTAGAAAATTTGTAAACGTTATTCAAAGATGTTTATTTGAGAAATTAATGGGATTTAAGGTGGATTTATCTATAATTAAAATTTTAAATTTTTTTGGAAAATGTTAAATTGACAAAAATGTGTTTTTTCTTCTCTTTTTCAAGTAACAATAAGAATTTTAAGACATTAAAAAGGGTTTTAGAATAGTTAAGATATCAATTTTTTATGTACAGGACGAAAATTATTCAAAAAATTTAAATTAAAAGAGAAATATGGATTATAAATTTAAAAATTTTACGAATAAATTCAGAATTAGATTATTATTACTTGAAAAAGACATAGATACTAGTAACCAGGTATAAACCTATATAAAGCAAAAAAAATTAGAGAATTGCTCTTAGAAACATCTCGTCCACAGAGTTTTTGTAAAAATTCAAATTTTATTGTCAATGAGTGAATAGTGAGTGCTAGAGAGGCAAATAAATACCTTCATGCCAGTAAAAGGTTATTAAATCCAGTATCTAGATTCAAAACATAGGATATCCCACAAATAGTGTATTGTTTTTAATATTTTTTTAAAATTTATGTGTATTGGTTGTATACGGTTGTCAGAAGGAACTGACAAGGAATTATGTTTTGACATTTCGTTATTAAATTTGAGTTTGACATATAAAGAAATTTTTACAGGAACTTCTAAGGTATTTTATAGGGCAAATCATTTTAATTCATTAAGTAATTATATTAAAGGTTATTTTTATTTAAATAAACTAGTTTGCATTCTCAATTCAATCTTCGAGCTAATAAACAAATAAAATTTAATAAAATATTTAGGTGATTGTTTATGCAGAATATTTGAGATTTTAAAGTAAAATCTAGTTAATAAATAAATGTAACGTTTCTATGCAAAGAAAAGGGGTAGGTTATTTTGACACATGTTTTTAATAAATTACTTCAAATTTCAAATAATTTCTTCAACTTTTTAAAGATATATTATTTCTGTGGCATTGCATTTTAAGTTTACGTTGTATTACATAATGGAGGAGGGTTTTGTTGGCCATAGTTCCTAGAGTTCGTGGTATTTGGATAACCCTTTTTATGACATCTTGTCCAAATTGCTAATGTATCATTAATATTGACAATAAATCTTCCTATATTTTTATAAATTTTAAATTACTTTCAAAACGTAGAAAGCTGAAGAGTCTCCTCTTTGCAGTAATTTAGCTACATGAACATTTGGAGAAACCAATATACCAAGTTTTAAATTTATTTAAATAAACTGCTAAAAACTTTCCTATATTTTAGGTAAACTTTACTACGAAAGACACAATCAATAAAAAATGTAAATATTTACATAAAATCACCTTATATAACTATTTAAATGCTATCACGTTTTATGTAAGTCTTGTAGCTCAACAAATTCCGGCTGCTACAGCCTTTAACTCCATCCTATAAATCTTAAAGAAATAACATCAGTTTTGAAAATATCCAGGAAGACTGCAGTTGCATTAAATACTGTATTTGTAGAACATATTTAAATTGCTAGCTCAAAAACAATAACCACGATAATGAAAAAAAAATATTTAAAAAAATACAGGGTGTTCCAACAGTGGAATATTTTAAAATTTCTTACCAAAGGAAGAATCAAATTTTGTTATTTCTATACGTAATAACATGTAGATAATGAAGCATAGCAAAATAACTGTTGAAGAAAATAGTTAATCAGTATAACGAGGACACGTGGCTTAACTATTGAGCAAAACTTTTATTAAAAAAATTAGCTTTTTTAAAGTGGAAATTTCGTTCAAACGTTTCAATGTTAATTTTTCTTAGTAAGATGGACTACCACAGAGTAAGGGTTAGTACAATAAATGTCATTAAACCTTATTCACATTATCTAGAGCAAATAAAAAGTGTAAAGACCAATGGTAAGAAAGAGTAAGTCAATTATTGAAACATTAATAAATCTAAAAGAATATTTTATCAGAATGAAAAATGTTAATGTGATTAGAACCCACTGTATTTTTTTAATTTCGCAGATGTTTTTATTTCCCTTATCTTTTATTAGCGTTTGAGGGTATCATAAGTTTTGTGTAAGAAAAAACTATATTTTTTCAAAACCAATGCAATTTTCTTTCATTTAACGTTTTTCAGTAGGCCTGCATACAGATTTTACGCCTTTTATCAACAAGTTGAATTTCGCTTTTCACTAAATTAATCGTATACAAACAATTCTAGTATAAACAAACACATTTACAAAAAGATTTGGTTCTTTAGTACATTATTTATAGTTTTGACGGGACCTAAATGACAAATCAATATTTACAATTTACATTTTTTTGTCCTAACCTTTACGTTTTTTACTTTATTATTAAAGTGTATTTTTTTTAAGAAATGTTTTAAGAAGTAAATTAGAATGAACGATCCTTTCAAATTTTCTTACAGTAATTTTATCCACTAATGAGATCATATTTGTCTAATGTTTTATTTAAGAATACTTATTTTAAAAACAGGCAAATGTATACAGGGTGAAGAAATTTAGATTATTCTGGTCACAAAGAAATTAATTAAAATACAAGAAAGAATATATCAAAGACAAATATTCAAAATTTTGATTCACCCTGTTTACAACGATATTAATTTTAGTTAATCACGAATTTTAAAAAGATCGCTTTCCAAATACTTTCTACCAAAAATTTAATTAATTATTTCCATTTATGTCCGGAATATATAAATAAAAAAAAATTAAACAACAAAGATATTACATCGCTGAAACTCAAAACCTCGTTATTTTGTTTGTTGCAGGTTATGTACTGTTTTAAATGTATGGTAAAAAAATGAGTACCAACACCAACGATCTTTGAAATGAATAACTCAAAAAATCCTGAAATTAATATTTCAGGTCCGGTTCTATTTGAAAAAATCCTGAAAAATAAAAATTGTAATAAAACAAAGCTGCAAGTTATATAATAAAGTCGTTTAAACTGGAACCGTTCAAATAACATATATAAGTATACCTAAAAAATAAAAGTTTTTTGAGGCAAGCATTCAAATATAAAAAGACGATTAAGAAAAACTCTTTATATTTGCGAAAAGTTTTATTTTCTCCTTCAGCACAAACGAAAATTAGAATAAGATATAAAAAAATTATAGATTCCATCCAACCAACAATTCTGTTATTGAGCTGTTTAATGCGCATTCGTGAGATAAATTAGAAAAGTTACTGCTAATCTTTTATTGGAACGTATTTTGAACTGGTTTAGTTTAATATGACATATAAACCCATGATACGTCTTCTTAGCATCTACTATTGGAGGTTCGCTATAATCACAACAATCCGAACCTTGTTGACTGCAGCTTTGAACAGGTGAACATTGTTACAGTTAAAACAATCTCTCAGTCAACGCACATGGCGTCTTCCAATGCTCCGTTTTCCACTAATATTTCCTGGACTATCATTTGGAGAAATGTGTATTTCTGTCCTCTCATTATCTCATTTGTCGATGTGGAGTCTAAGCTTCAACCCCATACAAGAGCGTGGAAAAAACGTAACAACGCAGCATCCTCAGTCTAAGTCCTATGTTAATATCCCAATTAGTAAATAACTTCTTCATCTTTACAAATGTTGATCTGGCCGTCTTTATTCTTCTACAATAAAAACTCTGAAACAGCGGCCCATCAATGACGAAACTCACATCAACTGTGGCCTCACTACTTCTTGGCGAGCTCTGTCTGCAATGGGCTTTAAATATCGCAAAATTGACAAGTAATAATGAAATCCACACGTTTAATAAACTGGCGTTCTGAATAAGAAAATACCGATCTGAAAATCGGCCAATACTCTACCTCGACGAGACGTGACTTGACACGCATGACACCCCTTCCAAAGGAATATCTGATTTCTCTAAGTGTAAAAAACAAAAGCACCATCAAATAAAGGAAAGAGAATCACAATATTACACGCAGGATTAGAAAATGGTTGGATCCCAAACGATATGTGGCTTTCTGCCAAAAATATTAAGGACTCTTGTGTTGATTATCAGTAGTAATTTAACTAGTGCAATGAAAATTATCGATACATTTTCATTGCACGAGTTACATTTTATAAGAATTTTTTTTTGAATCAAACAAATCGTATTGTGCCTCTGTCATTTGCTGTCACATTGACATCAACTGTGGCGACTATAATTTTTATGAGAAAAGTTTATGAATAAATCAAATCGTTTTGTATCACTATCAGCTGCTGTCACATTGGCGTCACCTGTGGCGATAATAATATTGTACAATGTCGCGATTTGGAAATGCTTCTGCTGTAGATATTGACAATAATATAGACAATCTTACGCCAACGAATACGAAAAAGTCAAAAATGTCAGTATGGGGACAATTTCAAGAGTTTTGTGCTGAAAGAAATCACTTATTAGAACGAGGAACTTCGGTGGAAAAAATTGTCTTCACTCTAAAGGACTGGGCAAGCAACATGCGCAAGAAGGATGGATCCTTCTATAAAGAAAGTGTAGTGAAAACAATGTGGAACATAACAGCAAAACTTGTTCAGGAAAAATATTGCGAAGATTTCGGTATTGTAATAGATCCATTTAATGATGTAAGATTTAAATCTGCTAGGAGTGCCCGAGATGCTACGCGCAAAATATTACAAATGAACCCGGAAAAGAGAAAAGAAAGCTCATCGGCTTTTACTCACAAAGAATTGCTGCAAATTTTGAAGCTTTACGATGAAAACGAGCCGGAAGGTCTGCAGAAAACATTTTTTCATCTCATATCTTATGAGCTAGCATTTCGAGGAGGTGAGGCAGTCAACTGTTTGACGGATTTTTTTCAAGAAGAAAAGTTTCATGATGGAACAAGTACAAATAGAATAGAATATAATCCAGTATTTTCAAAAACCTGCCAAGGAGGAGGCCGTAGATTAGCGGACAGTAAATGGTTAATCCGAAACATTAGTAATGAAGACATCTGCCCCGTTAGGTAGGTCAAATTAAGGGTTTTTTATTTAATTTTACTTTTCAATGCTTTTATACAGAAAACTTTTGCCAAAACGAGGATCTAACGTGAAGACGAACCGTCTGTTTCTTACACCGAATCGAGAATGGCAAAATAGTGGTATATGGTTCAAGAACATCCCACATGGTAGAAACGAGATCGTAAAATGGACAAAGCTGTCTGTCCAAGAAGCAGGTCTCGATAGCGAAAAGTTCAAATTCACAAACCATTCTCATCGAGCAACTGCCGTAAGCCATCTAGCCAAGGTTGGGGTAAACGAAAACCAGCTAACGAAAATAACGGGACATGGAAATGTCAATTCAATAAAACCTTATTTACAACTTGATAAAGAGTTTCATGGGGAAATAATAAAGAAAATGAGAAACAGTGAGAACAGCGAGGTTGGTGATTTTTCAGTTTCAACTTCTTCTTCCAGCAACGTTGTTTCTGACCGACAACAAACTTCGACTGGTTTAATCAAAAATTTTAATAATTGCGTTTTTAATTGTAAGAATTTCAATAACTAGGCTTAACAGTGTTCATGTTATTTCAATAAATAATAAACGTTTAATATAATTACGTCTGCATTTATTTTGAAGGACCTGATATTTCGCACTAGTGCAAATTATCGATAATTTGCACTAGTGCAAAATTTACGCTTAATTGCATGCTCATTGGCTGAAACAAAAATCAAAAAATAGTCGGAACATTGTTGAAATGTCAAATTTGACAGATGAAAAAAATTTTTACGAAGATACGACAGCAGAGCTTTTTGAAGATTGGTTTAAAAATTGTCTGTTACCCAACATTTCGCCAAACAGCGTTATAGTAAGTAAATAAATAATTTAACCTCACTATAGTAAGTTATTCATTAAATTACTTTAATATTTTGTTTATAATTTATTGTAATTTTAGTTTGGCTGAAGAAGAAAATAGATACGCATACATATACCTTTTTAATTAAATTCTAATTCAATATCTGTTTAGCTGTTGTTGATATTACCTACCTATTTTAAACAATACTGGTTAATTTTATTCTTTATAAAGCAATTTTAAAAATATATTAAATGTGAAATTATAAACAAATTCAAGTTTAAATGACTTGATTTTATAGCTAGTTAATATTAATCAATTTAATTCGACATATAACGTTTACTTGTCACTGATATTAAGCAACTCTTTAAAAGATATTAACAAATATTTAATTATTAAGGTTAATCAATACGCCAGTCAATAGCAATATACGTTAATATTCGTAATTAAAATGATTAAAATGGAAACAAAAACATGTAAATAAAAATGTGTGTTTCGCTGTTTCTGGTTATTCATTTCAAAAGTAATAACATGTAGGTAGGTGTATAGACCCTGTATAAAAAAGTTAAATTCTAATAATTAATTGTATATATAGAATATATGTATAAAAACGGTAGATCATATAAAGAATCATCGGGCAAATGTACCATCACCATTTTATCTGTTTTATGTATATGTATAAATTGAATATCTATTATTTTATTGAAGACACTGTATAAATAGGTTGAATCTCAAAACACCGTTAAGAACATAATTAAGTATATTTATTGAAAAGCACATAACCTAACTCAAATTATTGATATAAAAAACACAGTTTTGCTTTTATGATGTGAGATTTTGACAAACTAGCCATTAGCAATTGAACAATTGGATATTAGTTAACATATATGGTTAAAAAGAAGAAGAAATAATTTTGAACCTGTATGCAAAATCAACGAGGGTGCAAAAACTCGTTAGTAAATGTAATTTCTTACTGTATATTGTGTAAACTTACAAATCAAACTTTAAAAATATTAATATTCTTGATTATTTCCTTTTTTTCCAACACCAACTCCACTTTTTTACTTATTGTATCAACCCCACCAAAACCACACTAGTAGCCTTTACAAGGAAAAAGGAACCTAATTTAAAAATTATTAAAATAAGGGAAAACATCGTCGAGTGGAAAACAGAGGTAAAATATCTAGAGCTCATCATAGATAGCAGGTTGCTCTGGAATAAACTCGAAGACGAAGTAATACACAAAGCAACCAAGGCCCTCATGGTGTGCAGGAACACTGCAGGGAAGAACTGGGTATGTAACCCACGTATTCTGCAATGGATGTACACAGCAATAGTGAGACAATTAATCACATATGGGGCAGTGACTTGAAGCGCCAGGGGTAATCTGGAGGTGATTTTAAACTTGACCCCACTGCACATTCTGCTAGAAAGTGTAAGGAAGAAAACAATATATAGAATGATCAAAGAAGGAGTAGGGAAAAACCTCGATCATTTCAACTTGATCAAACTTGGGAAATGCCCCAAGATGATATGCCAAATAAATTCAACTTTGTGAGAAAATTCATCACAAAGTTGAGTAATAAATCTGAATGGGATGAAGACACCATACAGAATTTAAACCAGAATGCCATAAAGTGGTATACGGACGGTTCCAAGCTAGTCGAGGGAAATGGGATAGGAGTTTTTGGACTGAGAGCCAAATATTCAGAAAGCTTGGGCACATACCCAAACATCTTTCAAGCAGAAGTCCGCGCCATCGAAAGATGTGTGGAATTCAATATTGGAAGAAACTACCGCAGACAAGAGATTGTGATCATGTCGAATAGTCAAACAGCCATCATAGCGCTGAGCTCAAATATAATCAGTTCGAAGATGGTTTGCGAATGCTTAGGCAAACTAAATGAACTAGGCTAGAAGAACACTGTCACCCTCCTATGGGTCCCGGGACACATAGGAGTAGAGGGGAACGAGACCGCAGATAAGCTGGCAAAAAAGGAGCTGAAACCCCACATTTGGGACCAGAACCATCTTGTGGGATCAGCAGTAGAGTAATCTTAGGAAAACTAAGGGAAGAAATGGAGAAGGAAAAATCCAAGTACTGGAATCAGCTGGAAGGACTGGGGTAATCTAAGATACTACTGGGGAATTATGACCAGAAGAGATCTCTTAGCTGCCTCAACCTCAGTAAAAAAAGGCTCCGAATTCTAACGGGAATATTAACCGGGCATTGCCGGTTAAGAAGCCACATGAAGAAACTAGGGTTAGCAGATGAAGCAAAGTGTAGATTCTGTGAGGAAGAGGATGAAACCTTAATATACATACTCTCAGAATGCCCTGTCTGGCAGAAATCTAGGGCTAGATACCTAGGAGCACATGAAATAGAAGAGGGGGATCTACTAAGTTCTAAACTTCCTCAGGAAAATAGGACTCGAAGAGCTGCTATAAATCTGAGAAAACATCAGAACATGGCAAGTAAGGGAGGACACATTAGTTCCTACAGGTCGCAGTGTACTTATCACCCCTAATTTATACATACAGACATACTTATTGTAGAATCAAGAAATACTTGGGTGAATAGTCACATGTCCATAAGCAGAGGGTGCTTCTAAAGTTGCTATTTAAATTATTTATATTTATATTTACAGAACCTTTAAAGATTATATATTAATTAATTTTTTTTTATTACAAATAAGTTTTGCATAATATAACTTGATAAGTGAAGAATAGATATCCCCATTACAGTTCTTCTTCTTTGTGTTTTTTGGCCTTGGTCAGTGCAGGTCTAAATTAAAGGGAATGTTTTTGCAAGCAAAATCTCTAAAAATCTTTATGTTTCCCAATCTGTTAGTTACTTTTCTAGTAATTATTTGGATGTGAATAGTTTTTTTGACAGGTAATAATATTATATCATTGTAAATAAATAAAATTAAAATGCTTAATGTCAGTAAAAATCTCATTGTTTACCCTGTGTGTGCCACTATTTTAAATTAACGTATATGCCTTTGCGAATAAATTCATATATTTTAAATTAATTATAAAAAAATAGACAGTTTTTGTTTAATGTCGTTGGTTTATGCCGATTATATTATGTCAAATTATGTTTTGAGACTCAACTTTGTGGTATAATAATTAAATTGAGTACTGTTGATTTAACTAATTATAAAAATATCGTTTCTATTGCAGGAAAGAACAACTGTTAAAAATATTTTATTTATTGATATAATAACACTATTTCTATTGTTTGTTGTATTTATTTGGCATTATTCAACGTTCTGATTTATTTCCAACAGTTTTTGACGGGACAAAATTCAAACAGATTTATTTTTTAAATAAAATCTGTATCTTTCATGTTTTAGAGTTATGTCTCTTTAAAAATATTGCGGATTAAATCAGATGGTAGTTGAACAATTTTTATAGAACTTATATAAAGGCAGATTGTAATTTGATTTACAATATATATAAAACTATTATTGAGGCACATGACTATTTTTAAAGTTGTTCTTTTAGTTATTGTGTTTGTAAGAATCATGGTATTTCGGATATATTTTACTGTTAAGCCAATTGTTGAACAATTATATAAAATTTAAAGCATCAGTGTTTTTAAATCAATCTAACAAATGGGAATTTTTTAGGAGGCTCTTAAAATTTTCTTAACAAATACATTTTCGTTTTTGATTTTTTTTATGAATATCTATATACTGAGCGATCGATTACAATATCTGCTATATTACAAAACACAAAACACTTTTATGATATATGATAAATTTGGAGTTTCTTGAAAAACAAAAAAAATCGGTCGTTGTAAATAACGATATACTTATTAGAAAAATCTCGTGAGCCCCTATAATTTTCATTACCAAGAATGTACAAATTTTTATGAGAACTAATTGTTCGTATATTGGCTTTTTCTGCACCGGTAAAAAGTTAGAACCCGTCAAATAGTTCTATCTTTCTCTCTTGCAAAAATTACATTTAGGAGATCACATATTAAAATCTAACTACAACAATAATAATATATACTCATTATAGTACTTTCTTGCTTAAAATATTGCCACTAAGTGAACAGGACACAATTTTTAGTAGTTCTGAAAATACTTTGACATTTTACACATATGTATATGTTTCTACACCCGTCGAAATTTTTCCTTATTCTCACAAAACACGTCGGTTATGTCTGACAACTGTTTTAACAGATTTCATCTTCAGCGGTAAATTCAAAAAAAGAAAGAAAATAATTCTTTATAAATTTAATTTCTCTTTAAAATAAGAAATTTCCTTTGCCTTCTTAAATGTTGAATTTGTATTAAATGAAATAATTTAATTTACATGATAATAGTTTTACGGACTGAAATTTTGGTGAATTTTTTAAAGTCTAAACAAAATTGATTGAAATATTTCTATAATAATAAAAATAATTAACATTTAATTTAATATTTTTGGGTAATAATTTTGTTTTAAATAAAATTTAATACTTTTGTTAAGCTTGGTTATTTTTAATGTTTTAAGTAATGTCTTTTAGCACATATAGGTTGTTTTAGGTCCCCTTTCGCCCTATCCCACTTTCTCTTATCTTTTTGGGTACCTCCCACTTCTTCATTCTCTCTAAATGACCAATTTATTTTATTTTATTGAGTTTCGCTGACCCAGACAGTACTTTGAGCTCTTTGCTACCTGCTATGTTTCTATGCCTCTTCTATTTACTTGCCTCTAAAAATTTTTGCGTAGGCATTTTCTTTCTGTGAAATTATTGTTAGTTTTTAATTATTCTTTCCTGGACGCGCATAAAGCTGCAATTTTTGACTGTTTTTGTTTGACGATAGGACTACTAGAAGTAGAGATACGAGGTGTGTCGTGCTAACTTTAAGTCAAGTTAGAAAAACCGTTAATAAAAAAAAACTAAAAGAGCTGTAATTTTTTGCTTTGCACTGCAAAAAAGCTGCAATTACTGCAAAAATAAATTTTATATTTTGACAAAACGGTTGTACTAACTTTATGCGCGTCTTTCTTGGACCTCCAATTCCACTGTGTTTTTGTTTTCAAATCCGCTATATGTTTATCCATCTTATGTACTTATGTACTTAGTTTTTTCTTATTTATTTCTCTAAGTCCCATGCCTTCTAATGTCTTGCTTCAGCCGTTCCGTTAGACAACTTCCTGAAGTTTTTGTTTTCCTTGTTTAGTTCTTTTAATTATAGCTAAGTAGGTAATCTGCAGGACAGGTGTTTATGGTACCTATATTGTTCCTGTCCCATTTATTACGGTTTCAAGTACAAATGTAAACAATATGGATTATAGTGGATCACCTTGCTTAACTCCTTCCTTTCCTTCAATATTTCAGTATTGTCATAACTTATTCTTACGCAACAACTTGATTTCTTTATAATTAGGTTCACCATCCTAATAAATTTGTTGTCCTCTTCTAATTCCTTTGTAGAGCTTATTTTTTTATATCTTATCGAAGTCTTGCTTTAATAAAAATTATATGGGTATCTTTTTAATATTTTCTTGTGGATGTTCTTTACTGCTTTTTGTCCCCTATACTGAAAGATTTTTACTGTTAAGAAAATATACAGTAGCTAGCAAATGGTAACAAAAAAGAAAATTTATTGGATGTGTCAATTTCTTTATGATGATATAGAAAGTTGTAATGAATGTTCATATAAAAGCATAGTAAATTGTTTTTCAACCCTTGGACGAATAATATAAGATAAAGACCTAGCATAGCAATAGGCTACGTAGTTGATTGAAACCAAATACGCAGCAGGTTGGTTTTTGTTTTATCGCAGTGTTTGACATGCTATCTTCACTCAACAGAAAACAGCTTACTTTTTTGCACACAAAACACTTTCTGACCATTGTCTTAAGAATTTTTTGTAGGTATATTGAATATGATGAAAATCTATTGATGCTGACTATAGTTTCCTGAAGCTCCTCAAAAAATCTGGAATATTTTTAAAAGCCCGTTAAAAAGTTATAAAAGTTTTTAGTTGCAACAAATTTACACGTGGGTAATTGGAAAACATGCCATCAGTCTGACTCAAGTGGAAAAATGGTATTAAAATTATGATTGTAAAAATTCGTAAAATTGTATATAAACAGACAAAATATCTAAGAAGTATATAATGATTAATCTTTAGCAGTTTCAATATTGTTTATAAAGGAAAACAAATTATTCAATTAGAAGTGGGATTTATATGAAAAACGTGGCAACACCGCAAACAGCTCGCGACAGCGCTCATTGTGAGGGAATTATAAAGTTTTCCTTATGTTGACAGTTACGCTTGCGCACAAAGGTCTTTAAAATAAGGAAATGTTTACGCTGTGACTTCATTTCCGTCTTGTTAAAGACTCAAATAAAATGAGTGAAAATACCTTAATTTCTGCTTTTTCTGTGAAGTGTCACAAGTGCAACAGTATTGTTTTCATTTTTTAGCAGGCATTAAAAACATAAAGACATAATTTTGAAATATGGCAACGCTTATGTTTTAGCTTACGAGGCTTCAAGTAGAATTGTCTTGCTAGGTCCATCTTATATTATTCGTCCAAGTGTCAACCACTATATTTCTTTTTCATAACAAAATAATAGTTATATTTGTTTCTCATTTGTAAGCATCAGTTTCCAAAAACACAATATTAATCAAGAAAGTTTATTTTATCAAGTCACTAAATTGTAATACTGACAGTTAACCTGCAAAATTTTTACAAGTTAGTAGTATTATTTACATTAGTGTGATTGGGGTAACTGAAGATGTTTTGTTGGTCTAGTTGAATCAACTATCAGCTACATTCAGCCCTAATACTTTATGGGCAAAATGGTCTATGCTTAAAAGCTGCTTGGAAACCTGTTCGCAGGTTTGTTTTCCTTAAAAAATTTATTGAAAAATATGACGTTAAGTTGTCATTTGCAGATTTCAAAAGGTTTCATATTTAATCTTAGAACAAAAAGAAACAGGAAGGAGTATATGCAAAATGACCCTGAGTCCAGAAAGGAGCTTGCATATGGCGGCCAATTGTCAATTTTAATTTCCGTTTCCAATGCCGTAACGTAAAAAAATTAAATTTATATTAGGGTTTTTATTTTGATTAAATTCCAACCAATCAAGTATGTGAATACATTTAGTGTTGTAAATCATTTTGTGTTTATAAATACCGAATGATACGCCTATGCGCTCATTTTTGACATTTATATGTAAATTTTGCTTTGACAGCATACTGTAAACATAAACAATGAGTCATACAAGGAGCTTCAAGATGGCCGACTTCCGTCGCAAATTTTTCTTCAAGTTAATATTTGACAGACTCCTTCCTGTTTCTTTTTGTTCTAAGTATTTAATATATGAAAATTATTAATTAAAGTAAAAATATTCTAGACAGCCAATAAATTGTGTTTAAGTTATTTAACTAAATTACATATAAAAAATAAATCAGAATTTCAGTTGTAATAAATTTAAATGGTTAAATGATATAACTTTAAGCTGTACTGAACGTACAAAAAATCACTGTTAAAATCAGCAAGGAAGACCGATGGACGTGCCTGTGAAAAATAAGCAATATATGTATTTTTCGAACGTGTCTGTTAAATCCGCAGGTTACAAGCGACCAACAGGTTTTTACAGCACCATGTGATAATCACTCAGCAGAAAATATCTCAGAGATATTTCTTTGAAATAAAAAACAGATCACCAATAAATAAAACTTAAATTAATAAGTAGTTCTTAGAACAACTGGGTGAGTTTGTGAAGATTGCAAACCGGCAAAAGGTCACCCAATGCATGGGCCTAATTGCCAGCTAGCCGTTAGTCACTGGGCTGGAAGAGGATTGGGCGATTTGAATTCCGGATTCGGTGTTTGGAATTGGGATAGGCTATTAGGCGGATTGAAACTAGGCGCATAACATTGCGGGAAATACAGTTCTGGTTTAACTACGGTTGTAGGAGTTAAACCTCTCGGTAGCATACCGTTTCCCGGTAATTTCCCATCGGAACCGGTGGAATCTCGACGCGTTTTGGCTGCGTGCGGATTCATATGGTTGTCGATGTGTTTTTTAACTTCGGGTTCCGTCGCGAAACGTCTCCGACAGTTGGGCATCGGGCAGCAAAACGGTCTATCGCCCTGATGCGTTCTGGTATGCTGATCTAAAATGGCTTTTTGTCTAAAATCTTTTCCGCATTGAGCGCATTTGTACGGTTTCTCGCCCGTGTGTATTCTCAGATGTTGATTAAGTATAGTTCTTTGCCTGAAGTTCCTACCGCAGTAAACACAGCCATATGGTTTTTCGTTAGTATGTATTCTCAGGTGTTGGGTGAGGTGACTCTGTTGCCTGAATCTTTTTCCGCATTCCGGACAAGGGTACGGTCGAGATTCGATATGTATACACCCGTGTTGTAACAAAGTTGACTTTTGTTTGAATTCTTTTTGGCAAATGGGACACCGGACGTAAAGCGGCATACCCGCCGACCTGCCATGTTGTATCACGTCTGGCAAACCTTTGCCCGGTTGTTGTTGCTTGAGGTACTGCAGCGTCCCGAAATTCGTGCCTCCTCCGAACACAGCGTGATTCATACCTTTGGCGTCTTTAAAATATGCAGGATATTGGAGGTTTGCGGCGATCCCGTTAGGAGAAAAGCAGGATGCTCGATCTGAATTATCCCCGTCTCCATAAGTCGATTGAACTTCTTCTTTACCTTCGTCAGCTGGAAAAGGAACGTCTTGCGGCCAAAGTGTAGGATGTACGCCATTTTTAAACACCAAATGAGGACTCACATCTGTAAATAAAATAGTTATAAACAGCTGGTCTAAAATGTTGTTAATTTAATTCAATTTGAAGATACGATTTTTGTTTATTGTTAAAGTGTACATTTATATTTTATATATCCAACTAGATTTGATAATGTTAAAGCTTTGTAGTTGTCATGGATGTTGTTGGATTTTAAATAGATTGACTTTGTAATGTTAAAAATTCATGTTATTAAAATGTTATGTCTATAACAATAAACTTTTAATTACACCCTGAACCTAAAGAAACTTAGGAAAATATGAAGAATTTGAACTCTCCCATTTTCATAAAGATTTTATGTTTTTCTTTCCGCGGAAACAACGAGAAACAGTAAAAATTGCTTAAAATTTCTAAAATAAACATAACCTTATCTGTTGTACGACAATTAATTTATATTTAGCGGCATCAAATAGTTTTTATATACTTTATTTTTTATAATTACATCATTATATATATAAACATTAAAACATGTACCTTATTATATAGGAAATATGAAATATACAGGGTGATTGATTAGTGTGAGGAGTAAGTAAGTAAGTAAGTAAATTTATTGTATATAAAAAGAAAAATCTTGTTACAAGGGTTCGGTATATATACAATTAACAACCCAACTAATATTGAAACTAAAATTAATTAATTTTTAAAACATGCAACACCGAACTAAAAATTGTGCAAATATTATTCATTTAAAATAAATGACCTAAGCTTAAATATATTCATTACACAGTACGCCAACTTTGTAAGGTCTTTCGGAGTTCCGAAGTTTAATATATTAGTCAAGCTTTCAAAGTTTTTATTATGGAATAATGCAGGATCCCGCACTTCACCGTACATTGGACAATAAAAAAGTATGTGTCCCAAACTTTCCTGTTCTTTTAGATTGCAAATGGAACATACTTCTTCACTTTTAACAAAGTAAGCGGACCCACTGAAGTAGAATTTACTATATATTTTATTAGTTGTTCTTAATTGAGCAATAACACGTGTAACATGATAAGGGAGAGATGATTTAAGATAAGTTTGGCCATCAGCAAAAATTCTTAAATCTTTGTACATAATGCAAAAAGTGGATTGCTGAACTCTTTGTAGATCTTGTACTAGTAAATACTCTTTAAAACAGTTTAAAAATTTTTTGGTATCACTGTGTGAAGTTGAATTCAGAAACATTTCCCATGAGTTTTGTTGCCCAGATAAGTAAAAATAGTTTCGAATTTGATTAACCCAATTATATTTAGAATTACACTGTTCTAGAGACAAAAGTCTTAAAAAACATTGTTTAGCCAATCTACTATTTTCCATGGTCTTTAACTTATTTAACCAAGAAAGTCCTAACTTAAATAATATAAAACTCATCTCTGGTACACCTGTTTCGAGACGAACTATATAGTCTGGAGTATTTCTAGAAAGGCACAAATGACGTTTAAAAAAACCTACTTGAACACGTTCTAGCACATTTGCGTAACGAAGGCCCCAGATTCCTGCACTGTAAGATAGAGATGACAGGATAATCGACTCATACAGTTTGATTTTAGACTCCCAACTATTAATTTTAGAAGCCTGAATAATTTTTGAAACAGCTCCAATGGCTTGGGTAGCTTTTAAAGCCGTTGTTTTGGACATTTGGATTAGTGTAAGGAAGCTCAGTAGGTCTGTTATAGTAAAAATTACAAAAAAAGTTTTTGACAAAAATTGTAAGCAGCTTTAAACTCCACATTTTAAAATTAGTTAAAATCTTACAGGGTATTCCATAAGATGGTGGCACACCAAACTTATGTCGCCTTAAACCATAGATCTGTATCATTAGTATCTGTGGGTTGGACCTACTGTTTGTCAGAAGTCATTGGAAGTTGGTTTTGGAGGGAATTATTTTCATTAATGTGTGGTCCAGAGAGGTAAAAGTTAGAAAATCACAAGTTGTTTAAGTGCTCGACCAACCTATGACCCTGACATCTTAAAGAACAATATAAAATTAATAAATTACTATTAGCCATAAATGTCATTGTCAATAGTCTTGTCATTAGATACTTCACTCATGTCGCCAACCATTTAAAACAAAAATTTGCGTGCGTAAAAGTGCATTACGATACGCAAATGCGTTTTATAATGAATATTTTTATAAGCTCAAAATATAAAAAAATGATTTAAAGTTTACCAAATCAGCCAATAAGAGCTTTTGACCAAATTGAGAGTTTGTTAATATAAACAATAAAATTAAAGATTCTATGGAATAAAATTAATAAAAAAACAAGTGTCCAAATAGTATTTTTATATTTTTTGTATTTTAAATTATCTTAAGAATGTTTATTTAACTCGAAAATGTTTTCAAGTTTAATATAATTGCCGCATTTACAACAGATACGTGATAGGTTATGTTTACTTTGAACCTATATTTTTAGCAATTTTTACTATTTCTAAGTGTTTCTGCGAAAAAAAACTTTATTTATGTATTCATTACAATGTCCTAGACTACTCATAAAATTTTAATCGGACAGTTCACCAAATTCTACATATTCACTGAAACTTGGCTTTAGTATGTGGAAGAAAGAGATAACTATGTTTTTAAAAATGAAAAAGTGTAATATATTAATAGAACGAGAAAATGCGCAAGAGGATGAAACAGATTGGGATGAAAAAGTATTGAAGGCTATAAACTATATTTATAGCGGCATTTCAAACAAACAAATAGAATTTTAATGTGAAAAGACCAGTGCTTACGAAATGAAGATATTTGACAATCTATACCTTAAGGAATCTACTGCTTTGCAGATTATATATAGCAACAAATTGAAAAATTAAGATTAAAGGACTATAAATACTGACAACGATATTTTTTAGTGATTTTGAAAAGGCTTTAAACGATTTGAAGAATGCATGTGCAAATGTAACAGAAAAGGAAAAACTTAATTATATATTGAATTCGCTACCAGAGTTAGGTACATTGGTGATTTAATATATGAAAAGTAAAATTCATATGACAGAATTAATTAATAAAAAAGAAGATTGTTCAAGGAAGACTAATGTGTTTGTAACAAAGAGAAGAAAGCAGGAGAAGAAGTGTTATCAGTGTTGTAACTATTTTTAAAAATAGAGAAAAGAATCTGTAAACGTCTAGATTTAATTTTTTAGCAATAAAGGAAAATTATTTAATTTTTCTTGTTACTGTGAAAAAGCAAACCTTTAATTCAAATCAAATACAACACTTACACTAAGTTTCCAAATCACATTGTCAACATTTTGCCTGACAAAATGAGGAAAAAACAATTTATAGGAACTTTCAATTATGCAACAACAATGAGAAACCATCATTTTTTCTAGTTTAGGTTAATGGCCTTTGCTATTTGTCCTAAACTGTTCGAGATAATTGGGAACAACTTCCCTAAAGAAGCAATATAAACATAATTTGAAGTTGTTTTGGACCTAGGTTTAGATTCAATGTATCCTGAAAGTTCAGTGTGAAATCAAATATAGACGACTGAAGTAATGAAAAAAAATTCCACCTCAAAATCTTTTTATTAACCCTTACTAAGGAATATATCTCTATTATGTATTTAAAGCTGATTGGTTTCTTAATAATTTCAATAAAGAGCAACGGTAGATTCTAATTGAAAAAGGTTTTTCATATTCGAATAATATTCAATATATCTTTGAAAATGTATATTTGTATTTTTATTAAAAACTTTTAGTTAAAAATGGGCTATATTTGTGATTTTATATAAATATGGTTTGTTTCTATCCCATTGTTCAGAGTAAAATGTGTTGCCTATGTATTAGGTATCAATTGAATTAAAAATTGACATGAATCACATTTGAATAACTTTTTATATTAACTGTATAGATAATTTTTGAATGTGAATCTAAAACAAAAGTTAAACTGTATTTGTTACACTATTGTTTATTTTGTATTCTAAATATGACTTTAACAAAGTAAGGGCTTGTACAAAAAATTGATATTAAGAAGACAGTGAGATATACTTTGATTATTATAAAATAATTAAATTGTGTAAATACAAGTAAACAAAATCAAAATCTTCAAATTTAAATTACACAGTTTTTGGATAGCTTCTTAAAAAAATTATGTTTTATTGAGAGAGAAGTTATGTTAAAGGGGGTTTAAAAATATTGCTAGTGGTGATTAGTTCCACTTTCTCCCTATTTTTCATGCAAGATTTAACCCCTCATTACGCGGATTTTGCAGTATAATACGTAAAAAGGTAACAAAAACAATAGTTTAATAAATTTTTAATAGCCTTCAATAAATTATTTAATTTTTTTCTTACCATATCAATGATTCTTTGTCTGATCTAAGTATATAAAATATTAATTTAGAAATATGCAATAAAATTTACCCATAATTTTAAAACTTGTATTTTAATACCTTTTTACGTGATAATACATACATTTTAGTTGATCTACTGTAAAGGTTATGGAAACGGTTTGTTCAGATATTAATTCTGGTTAAAAATCACCGGAATAAATAGCTTCTAAATTAATTTCAACCAAGAATTTGGTTCGCAGAATAAATATCTGTCATCGTATTCTGGGAAAACAATAAAATTTATAGTTTATGATTTGTTACCGTCCTTGTAGAAGGAAGTAAAATAGATTTATTATTTCATTTATTAGAACATCATACAGTGTGGAAAGCACCTATGGAATAAAATTATTTTTGGGGTTATTTCAGAAGATTATAAAAACAATGATACCGACTCAGGAATCATGGAAGACGATTTTGATAGGAGAACAAATTTTTGCCAACAAATGATGGAAATGTTGAAAACCAATACTATCCAATTTGAAAACGTTATTTTTTTATTTTTTCGTTAACGGTCTTGCTAATCCTAAAATTGTCGCTACTCATCAACGGAAAATCCTCATTGAACCAGAGAGTACTATACACAATACCCTCAAAAGGTTAATGTTTGGGCAGGGATTTTTGAAAACCATATTATTGGTCCTATGTCGTTGAGGGAATTTTATTTTTTTCTCGTGTGGTAGGAAGGTTCAATGTATAATGGATTGTGTGCTCATGAAACTGAAGTCAATAAATTAGTTTCTTTGGAAATATTAGACTACCTTCTTCAAGATAAATTGAAAAACCAAAACCACTTTGTTAGTTCCATGATTTTATTGGTAATTTAAATTATTAATCGATTGATTCCGTCACTAACCAAGATAATTTAACAAGAGATTTATTAAATTATCTAGAATCATCAGATTACTACCTAATGTTTTGTAGCTACATCTCCGATTTTGCTGAAATTTGGGCATCTTTTTGTACCTTTCGAAAAAGGTTTCTATGAATTTTCGAAAATTTCGGGTATTTTTTTTAAATAGCCTTAACTTGGTGAAAAATTGTTCGATTTGGGATTTTTTTTTAATTTCGTGTTTTTTGATGAACTTTTTAAAAAATTTATGCAAAAAATTATCCATCATAAATTTGATTGTTTTTTTTCATTCCAAAGTTAAAACAAGAATTTTAAGATTGTTTGTAAAAAAATTTACTCTTCAAAACACAAATTTTAAGCCTAGTCTCGTAATAGGTTATAAATGTTTTAAAATTTTTAAATTAATTATTTTTTTCTTTTTTTTCACTATTTGTGTATTACTGGCGACTTTATTAGATGAGATTCAAAAAAAAATAATACATCAATATAATAAATAATTGTGAAAATTTCAATTTCTAAGGTAAATTTTATTTATAACTTTTTAACTGTTTTTTTTTTAATTTCTGGCGTTTATATATTTAACAAGTTTTATTTGAGCATGAAATCAGTTTCATTGTGAGTGATCCATCTGTATTTGATATACCGCAATGATACTTTTGTGTAAAGTACGTTTCACAATAATTCGTTGACTTTATACGTGCTCTTAACTGCTCCTAAGGGATTACTAATAAAAGGTGGTTAATATTTCTTCGAACATTTACAGAAAGGTATTATTTATTTTTGTCCAGGAAGATATATACGTATACGTATACGTAAGTTTCAACAGTTTTGTTTAATTTCAATTAATAAATAAACTTAAAATTTGTTTGTTTGTTTTTAAAAAATTTCGTGATTTTTTTTACAAAATAAATTTAAGTTTTAGTAAATGTTACTGAGTTTTATTTAAATCTATTTTGAAAACCGGATTACGGATCTGTTAATGTTTACTGTACAGTGAGAAATTTATAACCTTTCATTACTAATCCCCTAAGGTCAGGTACCGGAATGAACGAATTTTTGTGAAACGTACTTTACCTGTGATAGTTTTAGCTTTTGAATAACGTATATTTAAATTCTCTGTAGTTTTCATAATTTGCAATAGTTGAATATCATACGTCGATTTTTGGCAAGTTATAAGATTGTGCAGCCCATTGATACAACACTGGGGGGTTTGAAATTTGTTTATTGAATGGTAACTGAAGACTAGCTCTTGCTGCACCTCTTTTTGGTGTTCCTCCTACACCGTTACAAGGTCCTTTGCCATGGTAGCTGGCAAAGAAATGGAAAAAAAAGGAAAAAAAAATAATTAATTTAAAAATTTAAAAAAATATTTAACCCAATATTATCCCATTACGAGACTAGGCTTAAAATTTGTGTTTTGAAGAGTAGAATGTTTATTAGGTAGTTATAAGGCTAGACCAAGTATGGAAGTAATATTGTTATGTCTTATTACTTCCATACTTGGTCTAGCCTTACAACTACCTAATAAACATCAGTTACCTAGCTACAAACAAACAAAATGTAACTTCAATATGTCAATCTGACAAGTCTAGCAAAACGGCTGTCATTAAAGTTAAAAAAGCAATTTTTTAAATAAATATTGAAAGTTTTGTTAAAACGAAGAGTTTTTTATTATTCTTAATCAAATTTATGATGAATAATTTTTCAAAAAATTCATCAAAAAACACGAAATTAAAAAAAAATTCCCAAATCAGACAATTTTTCACCAAGTTATGGCTATTTAAAAAAAATACCCGAAATTTTCGAAAATCCATATCTCTCGATTGTCTGAATGAAAAAATTTGAAAAAATTCATAGAAACCTTTTTCGAAAGATACAAAAAGATGCCCAAATATCAGCGAAATCGGAGATGTAAATCCAATCGGTAGGATGAGCTGGCATGGAATGCCCCAGTAATAATAAATTAGATGCTCCTTTAACATTCTAAAATACGATTCTCGTCAATACACCAATTTTTAATTGCTGGTACTTTTAATTTCAAAATTCAAAATTAGTGTACGATCCGTTTTTTTAGATACTTGATGGTAAGGAAAAATAAAAAAGGGGTTTGGTTTCTTCTAGAACCTTTGCATAGGGTTTTTGCATAAACTGGAAGATGTACTAGTTGCATTTCTTATAATAATAGAATATAAAGGTGGTTTATTCATGCTTGAACCAGTTGCAAGTTTTACAATAATTGGAGTAGGCCAAAGGGGTAAAACAATTGTTTTTATTGTTGGTTCTTAGTTTCAATTGCAACGTAGACAAGTTTACATTGACAGAAATGATCTTTGCTTATATTATTTAGCAAGGATAATTGCAGCTTTTTAAATTAGGGACAGATATGAAGATTAGAGGTTATCTCTTTAAAATTGGTTCGTATCTTTACGGATGGTTCGTATGTATTTGTCTATGTGTGAGTTGCATAAAGTAAAACATTTCTGAACTACAAACCAAGAAATCGACAGGGAAGTTTTTACATTATCTTAAAATCAATGGTTTTGTTCTATTCTAAAATGAATCATTTGTCAAACTACAGCAACCCAGCAGTTAGAAAGCAAAAGTTAATGATCCAAAGAAAAAGTACCCAAGGACGATAAAAATCCAAAAATATCTTAATATCACTACCAAATTTAACAAAGTCAATTCCATTTAAGTTTTTGTGTGATTTAGAGTAAAATTTTGTTGTTTTCCTAGATATCAAACCGTTGGTAAAAAGTATTAAGCTATCTACATATCAGGTGTCAACTAAGAAGAGTGTGGGGAGTGCAGCAGACCAACTCTAACCGCCCGTCGTGCGGCACAACAAGCATAGCGACTGGTCACGGGGGGGGCTGCGAGAGTGGCCGCCGCCTATGAAGGAACGGGGCGCTCGCCTTGGTGTGTGCGGACGTGCTGGTTGAGGATAGCCTTCTGCCGGAAGTGTTTCCCGCACTCCGGGCACTCATAGGGCTTCTCACCGGAATGGATACGCAGATGCTGATTGAGTATAGCCCTCTGACGAAAAGTCCTTTCGCAATACACGCATGCGTACGGTTTTTCGTTGGCGTGAATCCTCAGGTGTTGCGTAAGATGACTCTGTTGCCGGAACCTTTTTCCGCATTCGGGGCAGCCATAAGGTCTGCTGTCTGTATGGATCCTTTCGTGTTGCAATAACGTCGACTTTTGTTTAAAATCCTTTCCGCATGTTAAACATTTAAACAATCTCAATTCTCCATTTAGTCCATTAGATGCCTTCTTTAGGCCGGCATGTTGTTGTTGTATTACATCTGGTAGTGAAGCCGTCCTTAAATCTTGCATATTTGATGTATATTGATCAAGTTGCCCGTTTGTATCCGCTCCCAAACTCGTTAACATCACACCTGGTTGTTTGAGATACTGCAAAGCCGATGAAAAACTTCCAGCTCCTAGCATGTGAGGAGGAACAGGAGGTGGTGCAGCCGGTGGAGGAGCTCTAGCGTATTGCTGGTATGCCTGCTGCTGTTGTTGTTGCTGCTGTTGTAAATCTGTCGGAAAACACTGAGAAGCAGGTCGAGGTTCCATATCCAACGTAGGCTGCTCGGGCTGGATCTCCTCTTCTCTTTGTTCCGCTTGTGTAGCAGGGTACGGTGAAGGAGCTGGTGAGGGAAGACTTTGGTCTCGAGGTGGTACTGTATCGGCTTCGACACCCAAAGGAACTGTCGGACCAAGAACTTGTTGTGGACTGCCCGCTCCAGTTGCTGATGGTTGTTGAAGAGGAGGTGGATATGCATCTTGGTGACCCCATTGGCTCTGTGCTCTGTCCATTCCATCTTTATACAGTACGTATGGAGCAGCGGTATCTGAAAAAAATAAATCTGTTTAGTTCAAACTAAAATTGGTGTAACTAAAATAAAAGAAGAAGAAAACTAATTATGTTAATTTTAACTATATTTAAAATCTAAAACCAAGTAAATAATCCCAAATGTGACTGATTGTAAAACCAAAGGAAAAACCTAAAGACAACGTCACAGCCTATGATTACGTATGGTGCTCTAGTCTGGTGGGCTAAATGTCAGCAGAATAAGACCACTAGGGAGAAGCTGAATATGCTTCAACGGCATAACGGGAGCTACGTCCACCACTTACATTGCTGCATCGAAATTTTAATAGATCTTCCTCCTCTTCACATCTGGTTGGAAAGGGAGCCTATGGCTGGTGCATACAGAAGGCTAGTGAAATGCCGGGATGCAGGCCAGAGTGGTGTGAGCCGGGGCCGGAGAGATGGTACTAGATGGAATACAACCGATATATAATAATTGCCACAAGCCATTTACTGTCCTATTTCCAGGAATAGAAGGGACAAATGGGAGAGGAATAGATCGAATCTTATAATGGCTGACCAGTGCTGGTAAACGGAAGGCTCTAAGATCGAAAGAGGTGTTGGAGCTGGGGTACATGGAGGGAAGCTAAAGGTGGATCTGAGCCAGAACCTGGGTAACCTATCCACAATTTTCCATGCAGAAGTTTTTACAATGGAGATGTGCCTGCAGGAGATGCTTAAGCGTGACTACAGGAACAAAACTTTAAAATCATTTCCGATAGCCAGGTGGCGCTAAAGTCACTGGAATCAAATCAAATCGACTTCAAGTTAGTTTGGAAATACCTTCGGGATCTATTACGTCTAGGTCAAAATAACAAAGTAAGCTTACTTTGGGCACCTGGGCATACCGGAATTGAGGGGAACGAAAAAGCGGACCTTCTAGCTAGAAAAGGTGCCAAAGAAGTAATTTCAAGGCATAGCGAAAACCTTAGTCAGAGGAACAATATCGAACTGGGAGGATCGAAAGAGATGTTCTTACTGCTTCGAGCTAGAGGGTTTAAGATACTCAATGATATTTGTAAGAGATCTCTCTAAAAAGAGATCTCCAGAGCTACTGAATATGAGCAGACAAGACCTACGAATTATGATAGGATAACTGACTTGATACAGTGGCAGTGGCAATGACTTGATGGGCATATTAAAATAATTGGACTGGTAGAGAGTGCGGTCTGCAGATACTGTCAGGCTGAGGATGAAACGGCGAGCATATCGTGTAACTGCCGAGAGCTCGATAGATAGAATATAGAAGGACTATAATCTAGAGGCTCTCCCCTAGATTATAGTCCTCCAATAGATCTTTCAGGTCGCAGTGAAAGGGACGTTGAATGATCACTTACATAGAACCTAACCTAACGTCACAGAATGTTATTATAAATTAAAAATAGGCAAAGAAAAAGCTAGTGGTTTATGCCTAACATGGAAGCCATCATCAGGCTATAAAAACAGTAATGTCACAGAGTATATAATACAAATCAGAGTATAGACTCTATATGGAGGGGGTAAGCATCCATTTCCGGTATCGCCATAACACTTTGGGAGTATCCATAGCCGTCGCCATTAGTTTTGGTTAAGGTAGGTAGTTGGTTGTATGTGAATAAATCAGTGGTAGCGTTTGTATTGTGTGGAATAGTGAATTAAACTATTTAATTCAAGTACAAAAAACTGCGGAGGAAATGCGGAATAAATGTTACTTACATTAAATGACATTAAAATAAATACTACTTCTCAGTGTTCTGTAAGTGGATACTTAATAAAAAAATGTTTACAACAACATACAATGTGAGCATTATTCCAAATCCATTGAAAATTTAGATGATTCAGCTTTATTCTGTTTATTTAAAGCATATAGAAATAAAGATAATAGTGTCTATGGAAATATTTTAATGCCTGGTAATAGTTTTATTATATTTATTGCTAAACTAAATAACATTTTTGACAAACTATTTGAAGAATTGGCAATAAAAGATCATGTTCTTCAAATATTAGTAGTAATGAAACTTTTATAAATCCTTGTACAAATTTTCCATTACTTTATGTAAAAAAATTATATTTTAGGTTAAGACTATACACTACCATTAAATGTATCAACAGAAATTTTAAAAGTAATGAAAATAAAGATAAATTTTTAATTTGGAGAAATAAATAAAAAGCTGTTAATGTGTTTTTTTTATATCCTTCTTTACTAACGAGGAAAATTGCATGAAAGACATACATATTCGGTCATTTATTTTGCGAAGAAAGTCTACTTATATGTAATTATTTAACCTAAAAAACCAATTTTACTTTTTTTAAAAACAAATAAATCAAGGTTTAGTTAATATTATTAATCTTGTTGAAAACAAATTCTATTTTTCTAAACTTTCTGAAAATAACAATTATCTCAACAATAAAGAAAAATTTCAAGTACAGGTCTTATTTATAATAACAATTTTTTTAGTACTACCCTGAGCTTATACCACAAAACAGAATATTGGTTACCACAAAACAGACTAACCAATTTTCTGTTTTGTGGTTTATACTCCCAAAAAATGGCCGCTCTTGTCTTATAAACATCAGAGGTGCCGACAGCGAGTCGATACTCTGGTTTGTATTATATACTCTGTGGTAATGTGCAAACGTTAAAGTTTTTAAAAATAAAGAAAATACCTAAAATGCAAAAATAAGCATAAAATTGACATTGTGGATTCAAACACTCCTATATCACTGGCATTGCTTAAAGGAACAAATTACGTAAACTAGGTAAAATTGAAACCAGAAACAAGGAGGTAATGAAAAACGACAAGAATAAAAAATAATAAATAAATAAAGTGGATTAAAATGTAGGATGGATTTTTTTTTTAAAACATCAAACGAAAGTTTCTCTTGTCAAATCTAAAGAAAATTAAAAAAAGTTGGTTTTGCAACTTGGTCCTCATTTGGTAACTTAAGGTATATATTAAAGTCAGATTTACCAGGAGAGAAAGGTTTTTAACCAATGTGTTCTGCCTGTCCTAACTTATGGTGCTGGCACATTAACTGAGAAGGCTTTTCAGAAAATCAAAGGGTGTGTTCGGGTAGCACGCTATTTGCGCCAATTGGCGCTATCTAGTACTATTCTTCATTTGCGTTATATGGCGCTTGGCGCTAGCTAGCACAAAAGCGTGCTAACATACCCAAAGTGACACAGCGTCACTCAGTCAGTTGTCAGAACCAGAGTGATTGACGCAGTAGAGGCCGTGGATTCTGAGTAGACCCGTGACGTCGTAAATAGTTGTGCACAACTGAATGGCAGCGGTGCATTAGATCCTTGAAATGTATGAGTATAGTTAATAGGACAATTTTCAAACACAAATTTGTGTAGTGCGTGGCCATTACGGGGGCAATGTCCACTACCCCGACAGCGGCAATGGAGATCATCCTGGATATAACCCCACTTCATTTACTATTGGAGAAGGAGGCCAGGATGGTGTCCTATAGGCTGCTGTCGGTGGATAGTCAAGTAAAAGGGGAGAGGCTCTGGGACCACTCGGGCCTGATGCGTGAAATTAAAGATCACTACACGCTTGGGATGGTCTCAGATATCCTAGCCACCCAGACGCACGTAGAACAGTCCTTTAAAGTCCTCTTTCCGAAGAGAGACGAATGGGAAAAGGGGATCATCTCTTTCTCTGGGAAGGACTACGTACTATTCAATGATGGCTCGAAAACTCCAGAAGGTGTTGGAGCAGGAGTGTATGGTAGCAAACCGAGGGTTGAAATCGCAGTAAACCTCGGCTCATATGCTACCATCTTTCAGGCACAGGTTTTCGCCATTGAATTGTGTGCAAGGGAGCCGATAAATCACCCTCTTGTAAACAAAAACATACATATTGTATCAGATAGCCAGGCAGCTCTTAAGGCACTGAGCTCCAACCGGCTTAATTCAAAGTTGGTATGGAACTGTATTAAAGCCTTAGAACGTCTTGGTTCCAACAACAGGGTAACTTTGCTCTGGGCACCAGGACATAGCGGAGTGGTGGGTAATGAAAAAGCCGACACTCTTGCCAAAAAAGGAGCAGAGTCTAGATTTATAGGACCTGAACCATTCTTTGGCATTACCAAAAGTACTGCCAAAGATATTATCTCCGGCTCGATAGAGAGGAAAATCCTCATGTACTGGAATGATATCCCAGGACTAATCCATTCGAAGGCTTTCATCTCCAAACCCTCGAAAAATATAACTAAGCAGATTCTAGAGTGGGATAGGAAAGACCTACCCATTCTTATAGGACTGCTTACGGGACACTGTCGTCTAAGATACCACCTGAAGAAAATAGGTCTGAGTCAAACTTTAGACTGCCGCTTCTGCAGTGTGGAAGACGAGACTGCAGAACACATATTATGTTCTTGCTCCACCCTGGAAAATACTAGGCACCGCATTTTTTGTTTCCCAAAATTGGAGCCTAACGACTTTAAACAGGTCTCGCCGCAGACAACCATTGACTTCGCAAGGAGGATTGGCTTGTATGGCGATTTATAACCCTAGGGGTGAGCCACAATAGACCCAACGGTGGTCGCAGTGGAGGGGTAGATGAGCGCCCCACTCACATTGAACCTAAACCTAAACTGCGCCGGAAGAAAGAATAACAATCCTAAAGATTGTAAGATTGCGGGACAAAAGATAGGCAAAGCGAATTATAGAATGGAGGTCTAGACAGGATCCATACAGAAGAAAGTGACGATCACCAAGTAGATAGCCCGATGATATTAAACGGATTTACACAAATTGGATACAAGAAGCACAAAACAATATAATGTGGAAGCAGTCAAGGAGGCCTATGTCCAGCAGTAGACGAATGTTGGCTGATTGATGATGTTGATTGCAAGTATAACGTATTGTTGAAAATAACATTCTGCCATTTTACTATTTTACCAAAGATTTAGTACAGATTGTAACCGTTAAAAAGAAATGTTGACTGATCAGAACTATGATGTTTTTGATTAATGTTGTTAATTGTTAATTATGCTGTGTATAATTTTTTTTTTAAATTACACGAATAACTTATTCTAAAAGCAACTTCATTTTTTACTTTGATTGTTTTATTATTAACTTTTTAAACCAATATTAAATTAAAAATACCTGTCTACAATAAGTGCAAGAGATATTTTTAGGAGAACAAATTTAAAAAAAAGTCTAAATTAATTCCATAACGTCCATAACGTAGTATGCGTAGTTTAATATTATTAAGTCATATTTAGAAGCGCTTTCATATCTCTCATATTGTTATTCTTATTGAAATTATTTATTTTCTTTAATATAAGTTGTTCCTTTACTTCATTTAATCTATGAATTAAAAAGGAAAGTTATATAGATCAAAGAAAAAAAGTCCAATTATTTAATTACATTTATTGTACTAACTCTTACTTTTTGGAAGTCCATCTTATTAAGAATAATAAAAAACTCTTTGTTTCAACGTAACTGCCAAGTTTAGTTTTAAATTACAATGACGGCCGTTTCGCTAAGAAGCATCGTCAGATTGACATTTAAGTTACATTTTGTTTGTTTGTAGCTAGGTACCTGATGTTTTTTAGGTAGTATTAAGGCTAGACCAAGTAATAAGACATAACAATATTAAAGCCTAGATGTTTATAGCCCTAAGGGATTATCTTGGATGTACTTCCCTCTAAGATCAGTATAACTGTGCAATGATATAGAAAAACCAGGAAAAAACTATATCATGCTGATCTTTACAATAACTTAATAATATATTTGTGTTTTACAATTATGTCTTATCTATTTATAAAATGTAAACTCAATTAAAGTAAACAGTTTAATATTGAAGAACTTTCAAGATTTATTTGTTCATTAACAACTTTAAATCATGGATCTGCTAGATGTCTTTTTATTTCAAATTCTTCGAGTAAATCTAAATTTTGTTTTTTATCACAAAATAATGTTGGTACAAAATTGTTAAATGTAAAAACAAACTAACCCAAATTAAAAAAAATCTGGTGTTTACAAAATTAATTGTCCAAAATGTAATGCTGTATATATATAGGTCAAACACAAAGAAATTTTGAAGTAAGATTCAATGAACACTTAATAGCATATAGATTAAAACAACCAGATAAGTCAAATTAAGGAAAACACCTACTTGAACATCCAACCTCACTCTTACACACCAATGACATCCAAATGTGATAAAAAACAAAATTTAGATTTCCTTGAAGAACTTGTAATAAAAAGACATCTAGCAGATCCACAATTTAAAGTTGTTAATGAACAAATAAATCTTGGAAGTTCTCCACTATTAAACTGTTTACTTTGATTGAGTTTACATTTTATAAATAGATAAGACATAATTGTAAAACACAAATACACTTGAATCGCTGAAAGATTACCCGTGCGTCACGATTCAACGATCATATCACCGACACCTTTTCTATGTGCTGCCCTTTTCTATAAATATCAAACGATAATATTAAATTATAAACTGTTGTCTTCTCTATCATATTCGTATGCTTACATACAATGACGCACGGGTAATCTTTCAGCGTTTCAAGTGTATGTTAAGTTATTGTAAAGATCAGCATGATATAGTTTTTTCCTGGTGTTTCTATATCATTGCACAGTTATACTTATCTTAGAGGGAATTACATCCAGGATAATCCCTTAGGTCTAGCCTTAATACTACCTAAACAACATCAGGTACCTAGCAAAAAACAAACAAAATGTAACTTAAATGTCAATCTAACGATGCTTCTTAGCGAAACGGCCATCATTGTAATTTAAAACATATTTTTTCAAATAAACTTGGAAATTACGTTGAAACGAAGAGTTTTTTATTATTCTTAACCCAATTATTTAAATTAAAAATATGTAGTTTAATTTAATATTTCTAAATTTACTGGGAATTGATTTATTTTTTGCTAGACACTATCCTGATTAGATTTAAACCCATTCTTTAAGAAGATTTTGAGATTTAAAAAAATGTTTCT
Organism: Ophraella communa; assembly: GCA_035357415.1. NCBI lineage: Eukaryota > Metazoa > Arthropoda > Insecta > Coleoptera > Chrysomelidae > Ophraella > Ophraella communa. Next base: position 27,503,730 of record CM068991.1, on the reverse strand, counting down.
CCAGGATTTGGAAAATGCTTTTATATTAAAAGTACATTGGTTATTAAGCATTAAATACTCCTTACTTGAACTTTTTTATTCCGACTCTGTCTACATCAAATAAAGACATTAAAAACAATATTTATTGTCTTAACCTCCGAGACGCCATTATAAGTTTTCTAAACAGTCACAGAAGTTTCGCTGTGCTCTGCACCAGGGTCAATTAACAAAGAATTGATCAAGTAGAGTGCAAGAGTGGCTCTAATTATAGCAATTTTAAAATAGAAGTGTTTCTCTTAGTCAGGTGCATGTGTAACTGGTTCCAAATGTGCAAACATTAATTATTAATATCATACTGGAACTCTGTAGCGAATATATATTCTTTTGGCATCATTATATTTCATCTGATGTCTGTATGAAGTTTGTGGAATTAATTACAGATGACGAATAAGATTTTCTGGATTTCTGTATGTTTCTCTTACCTATTTGAGAAAAATTATTTTTATTTCTGTTCGCAATTAGAAAAAAGTTATTTTCTTATTATGTATTAGCCAAATCAAATAACTTTAAGAATAGCAAGACCAAAAATGTGTTTAGATGTTGCTTTAGTTTTTAATAAATACTTATATTTTCTGGCCAGGTACTCTTTATGAATTACTTTGATTGATTCATTTTCTGCATTGCTTTTGTATACAATATACTAATAAAGTTCCTTAAAATAATTACATTAAAAATTATAATAATATACAGGGTGGTCCAGAATTATGTGCATTAATTTTTAGAGGTCAAAAAATACTTGAATAGTGTGCCATATTCAGGACAAACAAATTAAAAATTAAGCAAAAGAGACGTGTTAAACAAATTTCACTGTCGAGTACAATAATAATAAAAATAATAAAAAATAATAATAATAATAACAAAATAATAATAATAATAAAAAATAATAAAATAATAATAAAAAATAATAATAAAAGTGTAGATGAAATAATTTAACTGTCATCAAACGTCACTGACAATTCATAGACTACCTGCGATTAAAGTGTTGTTGCCTTAGAACATAAAATAGTTAGGAAGGAATTTATGTTATATCTACAATGTTAAAATCTGGTGACGGAAGTCGGCCATATTGGATAACCATTTATGACTCATAGTTTGTTTACAAGTTATAAAAATTTAGTTTTCTGTTAAAAATTTGGATTAATTATTTAGGTTTAGAACATTTTTCGTTTATAATAGATTTATTTAGATTAAGTTTTTTTTTTTTTATTCAAAATTTTAGTGGTATATATATTGTAAATAATTTTAAAGATAATGATTAGTTGTAGCGCTTGTGGGTGCTCAAAGACTAATAAAAACGACCATAAGAAAATTACTTTTCATTGGTAAGTAGCTATTATTATAATAAATATAAATTATATATACGTAAACCATATTTTTATGTTTAAATTGGATTAATACTTTGTATTGATCCCTAACCTATCTATTTAAAGTGACATAGGCGTATCAATCATGGAAAGAGGATATTTTATTTTAATTATCATTAATTTGCAATTTTTTATGGAGTATTATAAAGCAACGTTGTACAATAAATGTATTTGTGTATTAATTAACAAATTATTACATTCGCAGTTTCCCACGGGATGAAAATATTAGACGGAAATGGTTAAATATTGTGGATAAAGCAAACTGGAGTCCAGGCAAGAATAGCTTTTTATGCTCACAACAATTTACAGAACAATCATTTGATAGAACTTCTGCAGTAATTGTTATACTAGTACCAAATGTTATACCTACAATTAAAATCGCAAGAATGAAATATGTAAGTAATTATTACATCAAATTGCTTTAATAACATTGACCAAATCTATATTTTTTTATCAAATCTATTTACAGATATTTTACTTAAACATATATTTCACTAATATATACCTTTTCAATGCAGGTAAGGACTAATTACCCTTATGCTGAAGAGATAATAACTACTAGCAGTGAAACTATTTCACCAGTTCCTGTTCCTGAAACTCTACCATCTACTTCTGAAAGTCCTCGTAGGAAACAACTTATAAAACGCATCTGTGAAGTATTTAAAAACAAGAATTTATTATATATGTAAAATTAAAATAAATAATATAGAAAAAATTAGACATGTTTACACAAAATTCAATTTAAGGACCAATAGTGGTAGAATGAAAAATTTTAATAAACATTGTGTAGTATATAACTGGTTTTTTTTCTTTAATTATAGTACTATTTTTTTCCTCTACTTTCCTTATTAAAATGGTTATTTTAATATACAATGATTAGTGTCCATACTGAATAATAGATATTTATGTTTCAATAAGGAAATTATTTTTCTATTAATAAAAATATAGGACGCCACTGTTAAAAAGTAACTTCCGGTAGCCATCTTGGATAACCATCCCGGTCAACTGTCCTTGAACGAGCAATACTTCCTTACTATATTATGTTCTAAGGTTGTTGCTAACAGAAGTGTCAATTTCAAAGCCTACTTGATGCATATGCAGAAATGTAACGATTACAGTAAAATACATGTATACCTTCGAGTTTAAATAAATCGAAAACAGTGATATCTATCGCATTATAACAAGAGCACCTTTTTTGCATAGAAAAGTGTAAGGAAAGAATTTTTAAAATATTTTTTTTAAATAATTAAAAATTAAAAAAAAATGTTACGCAATAACTCTCACTTACCCTCCAAAACTACCCTGTATTCATATGGGATGTGGTAGGTGGTGACATAAAATCGATTATCCTGATGTCTTATAATCCCTTTCGAAATATGAACTCCGTAGTCAAAGCCGTTTGGAAGATATTAGAAAAAATAAGAATTTTAATTCGCCCCTTTAAAGTGTTTTATCCCCCTTATTATTAGGTTTTATAAAAAAGTGTACATAAAGACGTACCCTTATTTTTTGACGTACCATGACCTCTAAAAATTAATGTACATAATTCTGGACCACCTTGTATAATAATAGGAAAGTACAACAAATCTTATAAAATTTCATGTATAAAAACATACAATTTTTAGACAAAAACTGTATCTCTACCACTCTCGAATAATAATAAGTAAAAACATGAAGTTAGGCGAAACTTTAAAAGAATGCAAACTTGTTATCATGTCTTATTGAAATTGAAAAACTTATACCATAGTTTCATTTAAGAATACCAAGACAAGAAACGTGTTTCCTTGTTGCTTTAATGTTATTGAAATAATTAAAATGATTAAACAGTTTTTTTTCACTACTAGCTTCTGAACCTAATTTTATTGACTTTTCTTTAGGTAGTAAAGTTGTTCATTATTAACCAAGGTGGAATAATACACGGACTATTTGATTAGAACTAAATCTCAATCCATTTGACGGAATGTGAGGTTAACTGATGCAAATTCAAAATGAGAATATATTTTTCCTGTCCTATCCATGCATTTTCAAAGCGATTTTTACAACACAATACTTATTATCAAATCACTACAATAGTACTTATATTGTTTATACAATTTTTTACATTCTGCCATTTTTGAGAATAATTTATTGTTTGTATGTAAATTACGAAAATTTTGATCATAAAAAGTATTGAAAAGGAATTGAAAAGGAAATCCATCTCTCAAATGTGGATGATGTAGATAATCGTAGTAATAAAACTCAAAGTCTATCCACAACGTTTAATAGTAAGGTTCAAAAATTAGTGCAACATGTTTCGGTCTTCAGACCATCATCAGGCTGTATGTGCAGAACGTAGGAATTGTAAATAATTTAAATTTAAAACTTAAACATCCATGAATAAGTGAAGAATAATGGAGATGGAATAATGGAAAGTTATTATATAAAAAAAGAAGAGGAAAAAGGAACTTCAAAAGTTATAAAGATAGAGAATGATGGGTGTGTTGGTTAAATTAAAGTGGATATAAAAGTGGGCCATATTCATGCTAAGAATGTTGTATCCCAGAGGAAAATTCATGTTAACAAGTTTTACATTGCTAAAAGAAACAAGAAGAAAGAAACACGTGAGGAGGACAAAAGGAATGATTGTAAAAACCAATATTTTTAAACTGACTTGGTGTGTTTAATAGTTTTTCTGCATTTGTGTTGATCTTGTGTTGCGTACGAGCCTCTTGGAGATGTGGACAATGTTCTAGTACATGATCAATGGTTAGTGGAACGTCCACACAATACCTGCATATAGGTGGATTTTCATTGGATGTAAGACACCCATGGGTAAGCCTAGAATGGCCAATTCTCAGTCTCCGTATGATTATAAGCTCCCTTCTTGATAGGGAACGAAAACAACTGGGACTATTTACATCAGACTGTAGATGTCTTAGTCTTATTACTTATTTCTCTTTATTTTAGATTTCAGATCATCTTGAGTTTGTGGGTTTTCTAGCGATAAGTCGGATGTGCCCTTTTTGCCACTCTGTCAGCCATCTCATTTCCATGAATTCCAGTATGCGCGGGAACCCAAATTATTGTTATAAAGATGCCTCTGGATGCTTGGTGATGAACAGTTTCTAAGATATTTTGCACTATTGGATGTTTAGAATAGATGTTTTTGAGAGAATGGTTTGAAGATAGGGAGTCAGTGTATAAAGCTAATGTTTGAACTCCGGATAGTGTGATTTCAACTGCTTTTAAAATGCTAAAAAGTTCTCCAGTATATACACTACATTCACTAGAAAGTCGATGTTGTCGTAGTACTTGGTCGAGTCTGGTAACGGCACAGCCAATGCCATTTTCATGTTTTGAAGCATCGGTATAAAGGATTTTATCAAAATGGTTTGTATTTAAAATAATATTGTGGGTTTGGTCTTTAACATACTAACAGAGAGATGTATTCAGAGATGGGGAAGTTCTGAACCAAGGGACTGTATTTGGTATTACGGACGGCAATGTTTGGGATATATCGATATAACTACGAAGGTGAAGGGGTAAGTTTCGTAATTCAGGGTTGCTAAGTATGATTTGTTGCTGATAAGTGATAAGTAAACGGAACTACCATAATCAGTTTAGATCGAATTAAAACATTGTATATTCTAAGTAATGTACCTTCATATGCATCCCATTGATGGTGCGATAGGGTTTTTTAGCAAATTCATTCTGCTTAAGCATATTTCCTTAATTTCCTGTAAGTGCTGTCGCCAAGTAAGTCTGCTGTCTACTGTTAGAACTAAAAAGTTGTAATGGTCAATAATTTCCAGGCGAACTCCATTAAGCATTATTAGTGGATTTTCTGAGCTGTTGTATATCCTAGTAAATTTTATTACTTTGGATTTGGAGGATGTAAAAGTAAAACTAGTCTTTTTACACCAATTGACTACGGAGTTCACAGAGTTTTGTAATAGGATTGAAATAGTGGGTTTAGATTTACCTTGACAGAACAGAATAAGATCGTCCGCATAAAGAGCAAATTTAACAGGGGATTTAACCTCAGAACATATATTGTTTATGGCGAAAAAAAAAGTGTGTCCCCTTGGGGGACACCATTATTGATAGTGTAGGATTAATGTTTAAAAATATTTTAAAATGAATAATACACCAATAATAATATATTGTAATGAATCATATTATTTTAAAGATTATTCATTTATTTATTTATTTATAAATTTAATTGATTAATATATTTGATATTATTATTATTTAAATGTAATAAAGCAACAAGATCTTCTTTTTCTCAGGGGTGTTTGGTTATGCAAGTTTCCAGTTGGATTATTAGGTAGGTATTTGAATAAAATTTGATTAAATTACAATTACAAATTTATTATAAAAAAAAAATTAAAATAAAACAGTAATCTATTGAATGACTAATAAAATAATAGGTAGGAAAGTAATAAAAAAGAAAGGCCTTTTAGTAACTATAAAAGAACTTACTTGATGTTGAATTAAGTTAAATTAACCAATGTTATTTATGTAATATCAAGTAAGATTATCGAAATACACTAATTATTGAATATCAAGTAAATTTCTTTGTTTCTAAATTATAAAACTTAACTAACTGCTACAAAAATTTTCAAAAGTTTACAATTTTATCTGAATTTGATGTAAAGTCCTGCTTCCTGATTGGTGGAAAAAGTCTGTAGTCGCTCTATGAAAAACGGAAACGAACGAAATGATACGTGGAATTTCCAACTTTGGTAAAATGTCGTGTTAGACGTTTGGTTTCTTGTGTAATATTATTGTTCTTTGGTTGTTCCTTCAAATTGATATTGTTTAGTGTTTTTTGGATTATGGTTCTTTAATGGTGTTATTAATAGTAAGTACTTTCTTCTTTTTTTATACGCCGAAATTGTTTAATTTCACTTTTTGATTAGTTCTTAATGTCACTTTTTGGCACTTTATTTTACTTTTTGATTGTTTTAACTTGTATTTCTAATGACACTATTTAATACTTTGTTATTGACTACTTTTAAAACTGTTTGTTCAAATTGACTGTTCACACTGACTGATCTTCTATGTTTGACTTCCAATAATATACTACTTTTACGTTTCAAACTTTCTAGAAACTTCGTTTTTGTTCTATGCATTAGTCATTTCTGGAAAAATATGTATATTTCTTTCTTTCCTATTTATGACTAGACAACTCACTTCGTCTACTGTCCGATCATTCCAGAACAAAATATAGTAAAAATATATCTACCTCCTTTTTACACATTATCTGTATTTTTTTTACACATTATATAATCAATTTTCGCGAAAATACACAAAATATATAATAAAATATAATAAAAATTATTTGATTTAGTTATATTAAACAACTTCTGTTGATATTATAATCATTATACTATTGTCGAATATTTAAATATTACAATATTATATAAGTAAAAAAAGATATTCATATTCACAAATACCCTCTTAATGAACAATATAAAATTAATAAATAGCCATTAGCCACAAATGTTATTATCAATAGTCTTGTCATTAGATACTTTACTTATGTTGCCAACCATATAAAACAAAAATTTGCGTGCGTAAAAGTTACATTACGATACGCAAATGCGTTGACTTGTCATTGTCATAAAATGGGAGTGACTGGTGATGAAAATTTTTATTAGTTTCAGAAACTAATATTTAAAAAATGTAATACCAGTAGTGAAAAAAGATTTCGGAGATCCGCTTCTCGGGTATCTAATGGACCTCGACAATAATAACCCACTTTTCTACCTTGGCGCATAATTACTATTTGTAATGCGTAGCAAAGGACTAACAAGAGTTTATAAAAAAAACATGGTTCTGCGCAATTCCAGACAAAACATTTATCTCTACCACTTTCAAATATATTTCTCGTCGTTAATATATTTATCTTTTATATGTGCGACCCAATTTGGAATACTCCTTTCAGAAGCTCAGTTTCCGTTCCTCACATAAGTATTTTTTAAAAGAATGCTCATAAATGTCTTCTTGCTCTCATCTACAAATTAACTCCCTTTGACTATGTTTCTTTGCGTTCTCTGTTATCGCTAGTCTCACAGGTTTTGTTTTAATTAAGGAGCCTTTGTTACAGTACCGCGCAGGATAGATGAACTATTTTACCGCTTCTTTGTTCCCAGAATATCAGAACTACGAGTGTCAGCAGATGATTTTTCAGGGGTTAAACAAATCAACAAACTTTATTTCCAAAGATTCTAAATCGCTAAAGTATACCTATTAATTTCCATACTCTTGCTTTTGTGATGAGTTTACACAAACAAGCTGTAATTGTAGTTTTAAACGTAATTGTTTCAATTAAACTTGGAAGTTGAGTTAAAACAAGAGTTTTTTATTATTCTTCGTAAGATGGACTTCCAAAAAGTAAGGGTTAATACAATAAATTTAATTTAAAAATGTTTCTTTTAATTATTATTCAAAAGGTAAATAATGTGATTCTCATGGTAACATAGCACTTTATCTGCAGGTTTTAGAAAACATTCGATTTTATGCAAATATTACTTTGATTTTTAAATAATTTAACAAGATAGGTACTCACTAGCTGAACACGAAAAAAAATGAAAGAAATTATTCAAATTTTACAGAAACTTAAAGAAGATCGTACTAAAGGAATACAAAGTGACCAAAGTAAATTAGAGCAAAAACCAATTGGTGACATTAAAATAAAAATAAAATATAACCAAGAACAATAAATAACTGAACGGTTGAACTAAAATTCTACTATTTATTCGGAAAATACGTTTTAAAATGCAATTACAGCTGTTTCGATGCTAGTTTTGAGCGTCATTTTGTCATTTTGTTTGTGGTTTTTGTGTTATTATTTCTTGTTTTTATTTTGGGATATATAAAAAAAACTGTTCTTTTAAGAACAAAAACAGTGTAATAAGTTAAAAAATACCAAAACAACTAAATAGTCGCTGCAAAGAACTGGTAGCTTCTTTGATAATTTTTTTTTATAGAGAACGAGAGAATGGTGACTCTTTCATACCTGTTGCTGCTGTTCGAGAGGTTAGTAAAAAGTTTTAAACAGTATATTAGACAAAATATTATTTAAGCTAAATAAAAATACAAATGTTTTCACGATATCCACAGCATATTGTGGATATCGTGACAACATTTAAGTGTTTATTTAACTTAGTTAAGGATATCCATCAAGTAACAATTCAATCAAAAACATTTTATTTTAGCGTGTGGCAGCTGCACTCAACCTCAGTATGGCTACAGTTTCCAGTATTTCAAAAACTGTGAAAGACCATGGAATATTAAAGTCGCCTCCAAAGAAACGTCGGTATAAAATAGTAGTTTGTGCAACAAGTGTGGATATGATGTCCATATCGCACAAGAATGTAAGTTGGGCACGATGCCGAAGGCGGAGTGCTCAATCATTCGCGTGCGATATGGACAATCCACACGAGTTGGAAAGAATATTTTTTCTACTAAGAAAATAATAATAAAATATTATTGATTTTATTTAAATTTGCAGTTAACTAAAATAAACCTAATTTAATTTAAATTAATGATTTTTAACAATAAAATTACAATATTGTGAAAAGTACAATTTGAATATGTTATGTTTTCACTGACAAAATTATCAGTAACTTCAGAAGAAGGTCTTGCTTCAATAAAATTTTGGTGCAAATTTTGTTTTGAAGTTGATGGCTGATTTTCTGGATTTCTAGTATCCATTGTCTCGATAAAATTTTGGTCAATTTGTCTTCAATTTAATGGCTCAATTTCTGGAATTGTGTTTGTTGTGTTTATACTGTTTACCAAGGTATTAGCTATTTCTTTTTTTTTCTTTATGGAATTTTCTATGTAAGTTTCCATTACGGCAGTTGATTTCCAGCCGCCAAAATTTTTTACTGTTAACGTATCACCTCCAGCATCAGCAAGAATAGTGGCACCTGAACGGCGAAAACAATGCCCGGTATATAAGTTAGCATGAGGTAATTATAAAAAGCAATTATTTTGGGCTGGTTTCCAATTTTGTTGATTCCAACAACTTGTTTTGTACATTTCCCCTTTTGATAATTTAAAAAAAATGGCTCCATATTAGGCGGTCTAAGAAGTATGTACTTTTTTGCTAATTTATAGAATGTTCCGGGAATTACATAGGATCTATCGGTTTTTGTTTTTGTGTCCACTAATTTTACTTGATATTCATCTCCTAAGTCTCTTATATGATTTATTTTTAAATTTTTTAATTCTTGACGTATGCACCCACCAGATATACCAAATATTAGTACTATCTAAGATTTGAAGAAAAATTAAAAAGTTGTATTTGGTACTTACTGGAATTTTAACTAACTTTTGTAAATAAATATACTTCATCCGGAGCTTTTAATAGAAATTCTTTTATTTGTTCTGGCGTTAGTATTTTTGACTTTTTCGATTTATAATTTGAAGATTGTAATTTTAAAAAGCTTCGTAACTTAGGATAAGATTTTTTATATTTATCATTGTTTTTAGCATTGAATATGTTATCCAGAGAGTCGAGGGTTTAATTTCTGTTGACAACTGTTTAAAATATGCTGTTAAAACGTTTTCGGATACGCTTTTTATTTTATCTTTCAACAAACATTCCATAAACTTTTTATGACAATGTTCATATTTTTCTTTAGATTTTTGTGGTAATAACGATTCGTATGTTTCTTTTGCAACAATTTTAATAAATGGTGGAGTATCATTTATTGCTTCTTCATCACTATCACTCATATTTATTAAAAAACCCAATTTTAATAAATGGTGGAGTATCATTTATTGCTTCTTCATCACTATCACTCATATTTATTAAAAAACCCATATTATTAAATACCGCAATATTTTAAATTTTTTGACAATTATTTTGACAGCAGTGACAGCTTCATTTTTAGTAAGGAATAGTTGGCGAACTATTAAATAAGGCATGTTATTGGTCGAAATAAATGAGTAAATATTAAATTATAAACTCCAATTGGTCAACATAATATCCGCACGAGAATGGATATGAATTCATATCCGTACAGTTGACCGATATTTGCTACATATACATTCATAAAATAGGTAATATACTTATATAAAGGAGTAACTAATACCAATGTATTAAATACAAGTGGAATTTGAAATGTAATCTACAATATATATGAAAAAAGTAAGCCTTTTCCCTCTGAACACAGTTATTTAAATGCTTTTTAATTGACCAGAAAAAATAATATTATTTTTTTGTTTTCAGGAGAGGATGTAACTAAATTCTTTACTTGCTGAATTAAAAATAAAGCAATTATTTAAAGGTCCTCGAAGGTTTTTATCAAATTTATTAAAGGAAACTGGTTTCAAATTGAAAAAAGATGAACCAAGACGGGGGCTCATTGAGCTTCCTGCTATTGCTGTAAAATGGGTTAGATTTTTAAGGAACTACATTAAAGAAAAAGAAGCAGGTCTATATAAATTTGTTTTTATTGATGAAACATGAAAATTTCAAAATGGTAGCATAAACCGTTCATGGCAAAATGATAAAAGGAGTGTAAAAACGACTAAAATTGATGGTAAAAGGTAAACTCTCCGGTTATTTTAGTTTAATTAGTAGTATATGTCTCTATACCTATTTACATGGTAATTTTAATACTCCATGATGGGAATGAAAATGGATTTATTGAGGGTGCGAAAGCAATATTTTCCTCAAAAACCAAATTAAGCGATTACCGTGGTGAAATGAATCAGGATAATTTTGTGGTTTGTGGTTTGAGAACCAGCTGTTAATTATTCTCAAAGAACCCAGCATAATTGTTATGGACAATGCTCCATATCACAGTGTTTTACTGCATAAAACACCTAATACAAGTTGGAACAAACCACAAATTAAAGAATGGTTGACTAGTCAAAACTTTGATTTCACAGAAAATATGCTAAAAGTTGAACTTCTGAACATTGTTAATAGGTAAGAAATGAAAGTAATACTTTGAATTTTAAGCTTAAATTAAATTTCCTTGGGATAATCATTTAATTTTAAGAAATAAACCACCAGTCATATATATGGCTGACCATTTAGCCGAGCAATATGGACACAAAGTGCTACGTTTACCCCCATATCATTGTATTTTCAATCCCATAGAACTAATATAGGGTACATCAAAACAATTTTATAACAGACACATTGGCAGAGACGGAACCACTGAAACAGGCTGTTTAAATATGTAGTCTGAAGCTCTTGAAACGACTACGCCAGAAATTTGGAAAAAAACTATCCATCATACTGAAGAGGAAATTTTTAAATGGTTTGATATACCATATACCCAAAAGGAAAAAAAATATAAAAATTATGTTGGTACTTTGTTTGATGTCACTTCAAATAAGTTGTTTTGAAGTCACAAAAGAGGATGTTCAGGATTGAATAGAGGAGGAAATGGTGAAAAGGTGGGAGGGATATGAAGGTGCATAAAAATGGCGATTAAAAGTAGGTATGAGTAGATGGACCGAGAGTTTGGGGAAGTAAACTACTTCTTGAACCAAGTGCTCACTGGGTATGGGTCAAGAGTGGAGTATCTACACAAGATTGGGAAGGGAGAGACTTGAATATGCGTGAGGTGTGAGGTGGAGGATAATGATATTATTTATTTTTAGGAGACTCGGGGTAGCACTGTATTGGGAGCACTGTATTGGGGAATGTTCTGATGGCGAGTAGTATGAATGGCTGAAGAGTGTGTGAGGGACCGCCACCCGTCTTGAAGTATGCTAGGATAGTGATTCCAAAAGTGGGGGGTAATGGCGAGTTTTTGAGGTGGGTTTGGTTGGTAGGCATCCTCTCGTGGGTCAGTCCAACACTGTTGGTTTCTGAATAAGGACCCATCGAACATGAATTTCCCATCTCAGCCAGAAAAAAAGTTTGCAAAAAGAAATTAACATAATAACTGCGATTTATAATTCCACTAAAGATTCTGCTAATCAATTCGGTGTTTTCATTAGAAATAAATCAATGAAATTCCTTTGTAATCATATAGTAAATTATAAATATTTAATCCTAAACTCATTACAACGCAACAATTCTGGTTATTTTTTATATAATATCAAATTGAAATGAAGTTAAAATCGATAAATTCAAATAGAAGTCGAAACGCACCTTCATTGGTCGTGACGTCAAAACTCATATCGATGACAGTTTGTTTATATTTAATGTGTGGTAATTGAGAGAATTGGACTTTTATTTTTGATTTTATTGTGAATTATTGGTTTTATTTGTGTTATGCAATCATAAAATGTCGTCAGTAGGGTTTGTGAAAGCATTGTCAAACAATTTACCATCATTAGACATTTTCATGGTTAGGTTAGGTTGGGTTAGGTTAGGTTTGAATGCAGCTGAATTTCGAAATGTAAAAGCAACAGCGTAAGTACTTATTTTGTGCTTTTTGCATTAAAAAATGTCTAACTGACTTATTTTTATGAAAATCAACAAAAAATAAAGAAAAGAGATGAATAAATATAAATATAAAACTTCGCACAATCTCGCAGATACACTGTTTACAATAAAATGATGGCGCTTTCAATGACACATATGAGTAGTGACGTGTAGTGTTGGATCTAGTCGTTTACGCGGCAAATTTCTGAATTTGAATTTGAGGATGGAATAACTATGCTACAAATTTTTTTTAATTTAAGTTTTTTTGGTTTTTGGGGTAATTGATTGCTGCTCTGTCTTCCTGCATGATTTTGAAAAAAATGGAAAACACCGAATTATTTTAAAATAGAAATAACAAAGGAGTATTTAAATTACTTATCCATAGGCATCTGCTCACACGCTGTATATACCTGAGTAGAGTGCTCTCGTTCTTCGAACAGTCGCCCCTTTACGCTGGCGCAAGTAGTTTTTGCGCAATGTAAGAAAACATTCCCTTTATTGAAATGAAAAAACAAGACACAGCCTACAAATACAAATACTCCAAAATGGATTTAGTAAGCAAAAGCAGCGTCTGAGGTGTCCAGTAATTTATTATTTTTAATTATTTTAAAGAACTTGCAATATTTTAATGCTAGTTTTTAGGGAAACAGCTGTAAATTGCATTTTAAAACGTATTTTTCGAATAAATAGTGGAAGTTTTGTTCAACCGTTCAGTTATTTATTGTTCTTTGCAATATTTCATGTACTTAATTGTCTAAAAATCATTAATATTATAATATACATAACGTTTTGATTAAATGGAACCTAAAATATTTTTTAAACCCGACCCTGTTGTACCAAGACCGTCGACCATCAAATTAACAACCAACCCAGCCCAGCCTCTCTCAAACGGGTTCAGTGTGTCTGGGTCTGGATTGTCTAGCGCATTTATGAGATGTGCAAGGTCAGACCATTATCTATACTCCATAATGTATCTATATAAAACGAGATAGAAAGTTACGGGCTACATGAATAAACATAAGTGAATATTTAAAAATAGTTTTGCACAATTTAGGAATTTTTATCTCATGTTTGGGTTTCGATATAAATTTTTATAAACAACACGCAGTGAGATTGTTTATTTTTCTTTAAATTAATTAAAATATAATTAAAAGAATTTTTTAAACTGGTAATTTATTTGTGTTTTGTTTTGGTTGACGTATAATGTACAAAAATAGTTTATTGGAAAATATTATAGTTTTTAAATAAGTAAATTAAACAACTTAAAATCTTTTAAACAAAATAAAAATTATGAATACCTACCTATGTATAATAAAATCACTGAAAAAGTTACTATATAATTCCTATGACCGTTGAGTGAGAAATTATTATCACTCAACGCTATTTGCATTTTGTAACAACAGTGTTTATTCAGTTTAAATAGTAGTTATTTTTTTAGATATAAATAATTCTCAAAACTTGCTAAAAAATCCAATAAAGATTGAATTTACGATTTCTTAATATAGTTACTTTGCGCAATAATGATGAATAGTTATGATAATAAGGTAATAAATAAGGCTTTACTGGCTTAGCACTCACAACCGGCATCAACTTTGTTATATATGCTATTTTTTGTTTCTTTCTATTTATGGTAGTGTAATTATTGATCTTTTCTTATTTCCTTCCTCAATAATAATTAGACGCCAAGTTAATCGATGGTTTGTTATAAAGTCGACAATAATATTTTTTAACTGTTAATTATTCCATAAAAATACAGTAAAAAAACAAATAATTATCCCCATACAAATAAATTACTTGATTATCTTCTAGTTAACGAATAAACAAAAAGGAGGAAAATTTTAACCCAAATTTATTGCCTTCTTGTTACCAGGTATGATCAGTATTTAATGCAGTACAATAAAATTTAAAACATATGTTAATTTATATTTTTTTACTTTTTACTTTTAAATGAATCTTCTATAAATACGTAACGGATACAAATACAGGATATATTTGTTTGTAAACAATACACAAAAATTACCTATTAAGCATAGAAAGATTTCTCAAGAGTTTTTAAAAATAATTTCTAGAGAAAGAATAAATGTGGAATGATTGCTTCTACCGTGCTATTATTTCTCAAATCACTTAGTAAATACTCCTTAAATATCAATCAGCTGTCGCTGCTGTCCTGACCAAACTAACTTTTCAAACGTTGAAACTAAACTTGAACTTTCAATAATTCTCTTGGAACTACATAACAGTGCAGTTTGATGCTGTTGCAGTTTCTCGTATGCTGCTGTTGCTCTCAGCCAGACATTTCTAATTAATTTAACCCCAAAGTTGAACGAAACGCCAAGGTTAAATGACGAAGCAGCAGCGTCATATGCATCGTTTTTAATAGCTCGGTAAAATTGGGTTCAAGGTTGGAACTTATTCCAACATAAATATTAGAAAATGTTTATTTTGATTATAAATCAGTTGTAGTAAACGACATAAACCGATGTCTCTTGTATGCATATGTCTGAATTTAAACAAAAATTATAGATTTTGTTAGCGGCTGTGGAAAGTTCCATGAAAGAATACTAAAAAGAGTAGCGAGCCATTCGAAATAATTAAATTCAAATTATATTTTTGGTTGCATATAGACATAGTAGGATTTTTCAGAATTTTTAATTTTATTAAGTAGCCTAACCTGGAGTGTATGTGTCAAAATCTTCCGTTAACGATTCAATTGGTTATTTGACGTTCTGCACTAAGTATGAATGCAAAAAATATTTAATAATTAGCCTATATTAAGAATAATAAAAAACTCTTTGTTTAAACGTAACTTCCAAGTTTAATTGAAAAATTAGGTTTTAAATTATAATGACGGTCGTTTCGCTAAGATTAGCATCGTCAGATTGACATTTAAGGTAAATAATAAGATGGACTTCCAAAAAGTAAGGGTTAGTACAATAAATTTAATTAGCCCATATATTTTTGGTAATTTTTTTTTATTTAGTGCTGCAGTTGTGTTACCACATAGTTGTAAATTTATTTTTTTATAATTATCGTTTGTTAAAAAGAATAAAATTTAGTCAAAAGTATTTAAGTCTTATATTTAGTTATTTTGTTTTTAAAATAAAACATGTGAAAAGTTGTATTATTTGTTAAATTGTACACAATTGTTGATTCATGCCAGTATTATAAAGGAAATCTTCCTTTCTTTTTCATCTAGCGATTATCATCCGTTTTTGCTTGGTACTATTGTCCTATTACAATTTCAGACAAGAAGGAGGAATCTGAATTTTTGGTAATCACTAGAACTCCGTTAGCAACTATCTAGTTAGTTTCAGTTAGTCTGTTAGTCACTAGTGAGTTAGCCATTACCCAACCAAAAGTATCCAGCCAGTTAGCCACTATCCAGTTAGTAATTAGTTACCAGTTGTTAAGATTGGTGGAACTTCGCTATTTCAAAGATCCAAGCTAAGTGAAAACAGTGTTTTTCTCCTTCTTCCTTTATTTCCCTCAACGCTGATATTTTCTAAACCGTTTCTTTGTTTAACTTCTTCTTGCATATTGTTGTACATTTTATTTTGTACCTAACTTTAAAGTTTTAAGAGATTTATTTCCGAATTGGTTGTAAAACTAAATTCTTCCTGAGTAGAATTAATACCTGTCAAAAAAATCAGGGTCTTTTAGGCAACCGAACCTCTGAGCTAGAAAAGTGTAACCTTCTGGGAATATTTTTAAGATCGAAATGAAAAAACGTGTTACAAAAGTAGCAGGCAAGTGTAATATTCACCGTGTGAATAATTCTATCTCTATTCTACACAAATTTCCATGAATGAAGAAAAACAGTAAGCGCTTAACAAATAAGATTTTGTTAAATAATTTATTTAATAACAAGAGTTTTTAAATGAGCTTTAGGCTTCGTAGTATTACTGTTACCACCGACTCAGAACATGTCTTGTATATTTTGTTTTGTATATTACGGTCATTATTACGATACGCTTAAAAAATATATATTTAATTTATTTATAGACGGTACAAGGATCAATTGAGGTATCTTTTATTATTCTTGACCTACACCAAAGTCAACAGTTATATAAATATGTTCAGTTACAATATTAATGTTAATTTGGCAGTTTTTTTTACTTATACAAAATAAAATTTTTTATTTAATGGAGCATGTATAGCCCAGAATAACAGGTTTTAATTTTAGTAAAAACTTTTTCTTTGTAATGTATTCGCCCCAGGTACAAACATATTCCAATATTAGGGATGGTTACAATAATTATTTCTATATAGTTTTAAACAAAAAGAGGAAAGATTTGTAATTAATGAAGAAACCCATTGATTATTGAACCATTGTTGTCTTACTGTTAAATATTTTTTTTTAATTAATGTTGATCTCATAAATAAACATCTTTACAACCTTCAGACTTTATGTAGACAAATAAACAAAATGCTACTTTTAAAAGAGTCATTTTATTGTTTACTATTCGCCTTTTATATTTTACTTGTTTTTGTCCATAAATGATTTAATAATGGTGATTTTAACCGCAGAATATTATATTATACGAGGGGAAATTGGATAATTACCTATATTTTAAGCAAATACATACTTATTTCGAAAGAAATAAGAATAAATATGAAACAAAACATATGGTTTTGTTTAAAATGATATCGACTCAGTGCGGTCCTGAGCCTCATCAAATAAATGGAACGCGCCAACTAAACCAAAACAAAAAAGAATTCGCCCCAAAAACTGGTTTCTCGTCTTGCTGCAAGAGATTCGCTTTTGTTTAATGCGATGACCCTCGAAAAAAAAGATGGTCATGTACCCAACGTTTATAGTAAATATGCGCCTACATAATGGTGTTTAACGTCGACACTTCTGTTATAAAATTACTCACGAAATAAAAAATAATGAAAAATTATTTCTTGTTCCGACATAATGCCATTCATCAAATTGCCACAGATTACGGAATGTGGAAAAATAAACAAGGGTGACAACATATAACATTTAACCATTTAGTTGTCAGCAGATCTGCTATTGCCTATTTTGTGCTGTAGATATTGAGATATTAAGATAATCAAAAAAGCAAGGTAGGAAATCACTTCGTGAATCAGATTTTATACAATACTTTTATTCAAAGGAACTGTTTTGAAGTTTATTGTACTAACCCTTACACGGTGAAAGTCCATTTTAATAAGAACAATAAACAACTAAACCTTTGAACGAAACTTCCACTTGCAATTACAGCTGTTTCGCTAAAATTTAACTTCAATATGTCAATCTGACGATGCCAAGTTTAGCGAAACAGCTGTAATTGCATTTTGAAAACCTATTTTGTTCTTTCCAAAATAAATAAATAAGTATTTATTTTGAAATATATTCTGTGGTTAGACAAAGGTAAAACAAAATTAAACAATTCCATCAAGAACCAAATCTCATTGATTTTGTTAAGATTACTAAGGTTTACAAAAACTTAAACTGTGATTGTGATACCTTTTTATTTAAAGGTTCAAATTTAGAATGTTTAGCAGTTTTTTGGAAAAAATTACTGAAAAGTTTGCAGTTTGTTCATGGAACACAATAATATTTCTATCAGTACCTACTCTGTTGATGAAAACAGTTTAAAATTCAATATAGAGTTTAAACCAAACACACAATTAAACAAACAGTTTAATATTGCTTGATCATTCAGGAATTTTGTAAATTATGTCCTTTGCTTTTTTGGTAGATAATTTTCATTCATTTTTCCTCTTTTCATATAATTTGTTTCTTTTTTTTATACAACTTTTAACATTTTTGTGTCTTGAAATTTTTTTTCCTTAATTTCTGTTTTTTTTTTTATTTAAATATAATAATAATAATAGTATTTTAAATAAATAATTGTGTATATTATTCTCCAAAGGGAATGCTTTTTTATATTAAAGATTCATTCATTCATGAGAATGTAGAAGAAGAAGAGAATTGTAGAACAATATTTTAAAAAACTTAAAATTATTTGATCGATTCTAATTAATCTAGTCAACTCCTGAGTTTTTAAATGCCTGTGAAATTTAAGAAATATATATGTCTCATACCACTAAACAAATGTGAAGTTCCTTATTAAACAAACAAATTTATTTTCTCGACTTTAATTAAATTCTAACGTTTAATAAAAATATTCGTTTGTATTAAAATAATTATTTAATCGTTTGATAATTTTAATAATTAATATTGTGGATAATGTATAAAATACGTACTCGGTAATTAAGTTTTTAGTTTTTTAATAAAAATTACCATATTTAGCCATCTTATTATGTTTGTAACTACAAATATTAATCTTATTAATGTTTTAATTTTAATTGACTAAATATTTTGCAAAAATAAATGTATAAGAATTTTTCAGTAAACAACAAATTTTGCAATTTCTTATGAATTAATATGTTTTTTAATTTCCTCTTTGTTGTCAGGTATTAACTTTTTTCGGATTGTTCTTTTTGAATAATAAAAAATTACTGGAGGTTTCGAGACTATTGAATTTTATGATTCAACATTTGTCCGTGCAAGAAAAATGTCACAGTTGCAGGTAGACGAGTTCCGGTTTTCGTAGATAATAGTGTATTTACCTTGAGAAATGCAGTACATAATCTGGCGAGGCACTTTGAGCCCTGCTGCCAGACAGGCGGCAAAAGATGCCGAAAAGTTGATAGCCATTTCGCAGGGGTATCATGGGTTATCACAAGAGTGTCACTTTTAATAATAGTAGAGCACTATTTAATTTATTTTCTCAGCACATGGGGCACAACAATAAACACAATGTCGAGGCACGAGCGAACAGAGAGCGGAAAGGCGTCCCGACGGCGATCGCAAGAAGTGAAGAGAATAATCGGTTGAGACGGGAACGCGCGCGGAGGACCGTCGGAGATGATTTAGCGGTGGTGCATCAGCATCCTTTTGGGCCGCGTGAATCTAAGAAGAGTTACGGCGATCGTAGTCGGAGGACGGTGTCGTTGTTGCATACAATTTTGCCCAAGTTTTAGAGTGTCCATGAAAGTGGGGATGGAGGCGACTGCCGTCGACCTCATGGCTGCCTGTGATCTCCTCTCTCGCGCTCGCGGCGGGCGAGATCAAGCAGCCGATGAACGAGCGACGTTGCCAACTATTTGCCGTTCCTCGTCTGGTTCTGGATGCACCGCCCCCGCTGTCCCTTTGCATTACTAGCCACCCCCTTTGGGCCCGACGCTGGAGATCACCAGGGTCGGCTTCAACATTTCTACACACATATATTACATATACACACGCTTATTTAAGTACAATCACAACCGATATAATGATATAACGGATGTAAAAAATACATTCGAGTATGAACATACTAATCTATTCTTTTGAACCTATATTATAAAATAACACTCACAATAGTAGTTAGTTACTAAATATGAACCACAAAAACATTAGTAGAGTAAAAGATCGTAACAAAAAAGTATTGTTATAAAAATGTTTGGCAAACTAACACATCAGGTAAAATGAGATTTTTGAATAGTATCTATGCTGTTTTGTTTTCTAGTATCGAATTTATAGTTTGTAGTCAGCGTAATTTTGTTATAATTTAATTGGTTAAATTACTTACTAAGTAACAGTTTTTTACCGCTGTCAGACTAAATGAATGGTTCTTTTTTATGGTATCCGTGGTCTTTCTTTGATGAAGTTCTTACCACAGGAATAGGAGACACCTAATTTGGAAAAATGGTAACAATCTAAAATTATGGTAGAGTACATAAAGGCCCGGTTGTGGGTCTAGCAATTAGCAAATATAGACATAATTATTTATTTACAAATAGTACTAGTAGATCTGCCTATTATTAAATCCTGTTCCTAACTTTGTTTTTTTTAGTAGGAAAACTTTTGCTCTTTCTTATAAATCCAATTTTAACCCATTTACTATATCCGAATAAGCATGCTTATTTTTATAGGTAGAAACCTTCTCCAGACTGCGGGTTCTAGTTCTATCGTTCTCCAGAAGGGTACGATTCTCTCCCACTTGCCCCCGGCTAGACCCGACCGCGCATTGAAACCACCTCGCTTCCCATCCCATTAGGATGAGTGCTCCATGTATCACCTTGACAGATATTCGTCAGGGTGACCTCCATTTGCACCTCTCTTACACCTCAGAGCTTCCCACCACATGCTGGTACATTCTCTCTTCATTTTCCTTCTGCTTCAATGTCTCCCTATATCCTCCCACTTACCCTGCCCTTCATAAAACTAACCATGCTTTCCTCATTAATTACGTCTTTCACTGTTTTTCCTTTACCCATCTGGGGCATCTAAAGACGTCAGACGTTTATAAAGCAAACATTCAAGTGTAAAGAGTAATTATGCATAATTTTTGTAGTATGTTATGCAAACGTCATGCAATAACTATTACATCAAAGTCGCACACAGTATTTTTTCTACGATTTACTGGATTTGGCATGTATAAGACAACAGCATTCATTGTTCGCTTGTTCAGACATTTTAGGATGCGGTGAACATGAAATATTTTCACGGTATAAATGTATGTATAAAAAAATTCTAAACTTATACGTACCTATACCAATATATGTAAAATAAAAACTTTCTTAGATATGTCTATTATTTGTATTTAAAACCATCTTCACCGTCTACTCCCATACATTTTCTCTACAAACATATTCTTTTTCTTTCGTGCCTATTACCTGACGTATATAGTTTGCATCTTATCCCTTCATCATGTCGGTGATCATGTACTTTGGGCTTAATAGTGGTAACCCAAGCCCTTACCTCATCTGGTCCCAGTTCTTACACTCTCAGATGATGTAAGTTATAATATTGTTAAACTCGGTCTTAACCTCTCCCCCATAAAATCAAAAGTTATAAAGTTTTCCAGCGATACATCTGTTTAAGCAGTTCCACTGATTAAGCTGAATGGCCAAATTTTAGCAGTTGTCAATAGTCACAAAATTCTAGGTCTAACGTTTGATAGTCGACTAACTTGGGAGCAACATATCCAAGAAATAAAATCAAACTGTCTTATTAGACTTAACCAAATGAAAACTCTTGCTCATCAGCAATGGGGACCATCCGTAGAAGTATTCCTAAAGGTATACAGATCTATTATTCGACCTAAATTGGACTATGGAAGCATAATTTATGCGTCTGCACCCAAATCTGCATTAAAAACACTTAATGTTGTGCAGAATACTGCCTTAAGAATCGCTCTGGGTGCTTTCAGGTCTAGAAAGCTTAAACTGTGAAGCTAATGAACTTCCTCTCTGGTTAAGACGTCAACAACTCCTTCTTACATACTCGGCCAAAGCCTCATTCCATCCCTCAAATCCAGTTCACTATTTAATTAACAACTCCCAAGTTACTACACCTCAGTCCAAAATTCAAAGTTTTCCACAAATTTTAAGAACTCTTACATAATATAGATCTTTCAATTACCACACCGATAACAATTCCTTCTACATCTCCGTGGACCAAATCTATGCTACAAACCAATACGACGCTCAATAATTTCAATAAACGTAATACTCCTTGTACTTTATTGAACCAGCATTTTCTTGAAATAATAGATCTAGGCAACTACGACCTGGTACTTTACAGTGACGCTTCAAAATCAGATAAAGGTGTAGGTTGTGCAGTTACCACCCCCAACCGCGTAATTAAATGAAGTCTCTTATCCTCTACTTCCAATGTCCACACTGGAGAACTCTTCGGTATTCTTGAAGCTCTGAACTCAATTACGACTAGACATAAGAATCCAGCTATATGCACTGACTCTCTGTCTTCTATCCATTCCATTAATAATAGATTTTCCACTCACCCGCTGGTCCTTCAAATACGTGACACTGTCAAGTATCTTGCTTCTCAATCAATTTCGGTCACTCTGATATGGATTCCATCACACGTGGGTATCTCTGGCAACGAGGCAGCCGACCGCGCAGCTAGAGACGTAACAACCTCAAACTCGGCTACTACAATTCTTCAGTTGGACACAGATCTAAAAACCTTCTTTAAAGCTACCATACGAAACAGCGGGAAAACTCATTGGGGTAGAACAACTTCCAAACTGCATGATGTTCGACAATCTACAGATGCTGTCATCCTTGTTCACATGACAAAAAGGCAGAAAATAGTTATAAGACGATTCCGGATAGGACACACCCGATTAACACACGGCCACTGTAATTTATACAGACAGAAACTAAGTGACTATGACCTAACTGGAAATTTAAGAAACATTATTGGCGAGCCAACTAAATATCTGAAGATTATCAAATTTCTACAAGATACTGGACTGTATTATTGTATATAATTTTAATTTTCACTATTTTTTTTATTCTCTCTGTGTTTAATCCTAACTGTTTTGTACCTGTATTGTATAAATACTATACATCTAATGTAATGTAACTGAACCATCTGTCAATGATCATTGTCGTCGAGACACAATAATTTTAATAAAAAATAAATTCCGGAAATGGATGAGTTCTATAAAAGGGAAATGTTGCCAAATTAACGAGCAAAAAAATACTGAAAAAGGTTAGTCCTACGAATAAATAATAAAAAGGAAGGAGTATAATACGATTTGATGATGTCCGCAATGGTTCTTGCATATGGCTGACTTGAAGTTTCCGGTTACCAGTGGTGTCACACACAGGGTATTATAAACTTATGTCTCGTATTAATTATTAAAAAAAATAACTGTTTTCCGCTTGTAATTATCTGTATAATAATATACATTGTCATAAAGTTGTAGGAATATAAATTTAGATTAAAAACTTCTAAGCAGGTAATTATAAATAGTTGACTTGGTTTGTCTGTATAAAAAATAAAGGAACGTCTATGATAACAATGTGGTTGTCATTAAAATATTTTGTTAATTTTTTATAATTCAGATAAATAGAACCCTACAGATGAAAAGTAATTCCCATTCAAGAGTTGGGTTAACTACTTAAATCAGAAAATAATATATAAAACAGCATAAAAAAACTATACATGTCAAATGTCACGATTCGAATGAGTCATATTTGGTTCTTCAATATGGCCGACTTCCGTCGCAATTATTTGCTAAATTAAAATATAACAACATTCCTTCCTTTCTATTCTTTATTCGTAGGGTTAGTCGCATAAGGAAGCAGTTTTTCCAATATATTTTTGGTTTTTCTTATGTATTTTGGGCCCCTTTATCACCCGTGTTGTACCCGAAAGATATGGAGGTCTTTTAACATATTTTTAGTTTGTAGTATTTTACTTCTTACAGTTGACGAAAAACTAAATGTCAGCTGTCAACACATACACGTATCATTAGATATTGTCCTGTTATTATTTAGCATTTTTCTTTGCCTTATAAAATTAGTAGAGCTATAATTGTGTTCCAACATATTTGTAGTGGGTTTAATTAGGAAATTCTTAGATTGATTGTCAACATCTATTTGATTGTCTGAGACACTAGCATGTTCTTGTACATCAACTTGAGTTATTTCTGCATTTTCCTCAACTTCAGTAGATTCAATAAAATTGAAATTATGTTGGCAGAAATGTCAGTTTACGTCAGCTGATTCTATCCTGGCATCCTATAAGCATAATAATCATTGAAGTACTTTGTGATAATAATTATGTGTTTACTCCTAAGTGCGTGTGTACTTACAGTTTGTATTTGTATGAAAATCCATGTTTTAAATTAAAGGTAACGTAACCTCAAATATTTAGAAACTGACAACACTTGTCAAATGACGAAAAAATCTCTCAAAAGTTGCGGCAATGTACGAAGGCATGGTAAAAAGTTGCTAGCAATTCAAAATAGATTTGCAGGGAAAAAGGCTGAAATGTACGAGTACCTTTATCTTCAAATTATTAGCTCTTAAAATGTATTATTAAAATTGTTGATAAAATTAGCCAGCTAGCATTTTTTCATTGGACATTCTCAAATTGGTATTTTAAAATAATTTTATTTTCAACTGGATTAAAAATTTACAAATAATTAAGGTTTTTAAAATGACACAAGACAACTGATTGAAGACTGACACCGCATCAATCGAATCCCGGAACTGCATGTAATTATTTCTGTAATATGATATAATTATGAGTTCTCTGATTGTTAAACTTAATAAATCCCGACTTTTCTTACTATATGGCAACATCACAATTATGACGTGCAACGCTTTTTGTTTTAATTTTACTATAGTAATTATGAGGCTTTGTGACAGACGTCAGATATTGGATTAATTATTATTTTCCAAATTATGGTGTAAAATTTTCTTACCAAATACCAAAAAGATTTCCGGAAGTAATTTAAGCTCTTGTGATATTACAAGTGAAAATATTTCCACAATATGTCAATATGACGACGCTAGTTGTAGCGAAACAGCTATCATTAAATTATAAAAGCCAATTTTTTAATTAAACGTGGAATTTTAGTTGAAACTTTTAGTTGTTCATTATTCTAAGTTAAAATGATTAAAATTTATTATTTTCTTTTAAAAATCCAGGTTTAAGAACTTCATTTTGTTACGGTCCTGCGTTGGTTGTGGCGACGTTGCACGTCCCCGTTTTGGGAATAACGCCAGTCGCGTCGTCGTTGTATAGTTTGTCGAATGCACGTGCATCGCGCCGGCTTGCTGCACCAGAATCAATATCACACATTATCACAAAAAACTGACCCGACTCGGGTGCCGGGTGCGGGGCTTTGCACCTTACAGCCCTTTTAGGCCGGTTAAAATCATTCCAGGAATCTAATTTTGCTAATTTTTATTGCTGAAAGTTATGATCCTACGGGATATTTTGCCAGCTTAAAATAATTTATAGCAGAGATATTTATTCGAAAACCGTAGATTTTTTCAGAAAAAGGGTTGGCAGTGTTTCTTTAAAGGTTAGTCAAGCTGTATTACACAGGTTTGCAAGTATAATATGGATAATTGATTTTCTCCAGACATTATTTTGTTTATTTCATATTATTTTATTTGAAAAATAAAAATTTATACTTTTAATTGTAGCTTAAATAAATAAAAAAGTAAACAATTAGCAAAGATAATTGTTGGTTTTCACTATTCCTGATGTTAAACAACTATTAAGAAAACAATAAAAAGCATGGGGTTAAGATTTAACAGATCAAATTTTAATATTCTCTATTTATATTCCTGAAATTTTTGAAATGTAGACCAGGATGATAGAAAAATTCCATCAGAGATTTTGAGAGAAGTAATCTTTATCAACATGATACAGACTATCATTGAATTCCAAAACCTTCAATGCAGAGTACCTATAATTGTTTTAATTTTAATTACTTTAATTTGAGAAATAATTCTTCAAAAATCGTAAGGTAATCAAGTCTGCACTTTTTTACAAAACATTATACATGATGGAATATGGGAATAATTATTTAACTATAATGTGGGCTATTAAATACACTCGCATAAGTGACCTATGAATAAATTTTATATTATTCCCTTTTCTTTTTTTTGGGAACTGATAGAAATTAAAAATTTGCTGAAATATGCATGTAAGTATATAATAAAAATAATAGAAGAAGGATATGGTACACAGAAATGAACCATATTTAAAATGCATAATTATTTATAAAGTGTATATTTATACGAGAGTAAACCTGTTTCAGTGACTCATATGTATGGACCTTGGGTAGGACCACGAAAGGTAACTTATCACCATTCCTAATCTGCTCGACAGCAACGTCAAAATTGATAGTCAACTGTGGATGTATAGAATATAGACCATATAGATAAAAACAATAATATATTTTTTTAGAATGGTAAGTAATATTCCACGAAAAGAGAACCTGAAGTATCTTTAGTTTAGTGAAAGTTAAATTGGGCAATATAACATCTTCAAGCAAAAATAGTTTTAAATAAATCAGAAGACTGTATGTAGACACAAGTGTGTAAATTGTAAAATAGGTAACTAAGCCTTTTCTGCTTACAAGACCATCATCAGAGTTACCTCATAAAATATGATAAACATAAATCTAAGAACTAAAAGCAAAAAGTAAAACATGTCAAATAGATAAAACCTCTACCGAAAAGAGCATAACAGTATAAATAAAATAACAAAATTCGTAAAATTAAAAGGCCAACTTTTAGAATCTTGATAACGGTAGATGAATATGTGAATTAAAAACTAATTAGAATTATAAAAACTATAAATAAAATGCCTACCGTAAAATATTAATCAGCAGATAAAAGTTTAGTGGTAAAACAAAATCATTAAATACCTACAACAAAAGAAGGATCATTTAATAATCCAAAAAAAGTTTGAGTAACTGTGTGAACTTTATATTTGAATTGACTTAAACCTTTCACCATATACTCTTTCCAACCCATTCCTCCCAGAATGCATTCTTTTGGGAGCAATGCATTCCATTCACCACCCCTCTCATCCGATAGTGGCCTTAGTCCTCGGGCTCCTGTTGTCCCTTTTCACTGTTGTGTTCCAGAGATAATGTGCACTTTTCTCGTTTTTTGTATTCTTTATGTTTCTTCTCGCGTTAGTATGTCTTTTATTCGCTGCTTTTAGAAAGTTAACCCTTAGTCGACAAACTGAGACTAAAGGTAACCTTAGAGATTGGATGCACTTGTTATAGCCGTTCCTACTTAGGAACCAGCACATCTCCCAAGGGATGGACAATGTCTTATATAGGTGGTTCTTCTTCTGTCTTGCTTCTTGACAGGTTTTCTTGGTCTTGGATGTCTCACGTAGTCGTCTGCTGTGTAGTCAGTTCTCTTAGTGCTATGTTCGGATGTCTAATGAGTTTTTCTATTCTTCTTCTGGCTCTGGCCTTCATGATATATCCTCTCGGTCTAGTTCTGTGTATAGTTGTGGGTTTCTTATGCTGCGTGTCTTAGGCTGATGTTCTGTTGTGGTTGTACCCTCTTCTTGGGTGTTTTGGCTGCTTGTTCCCGGACTACGGAGGCGTACAACATGATCGTTGCTTTTATAAGGTTTTGCTTAGTCTTCAACGCTAGTTTGGATTTTCTCCTTTTCCTTTTGCGTGTTTTGCCTTTTTTGAAGGTCACTCCTTGGTATTTAGCATTGTTTTTCCAGTGAATCTTTTCTTCTGCTATGTTGATGTTTTCTTCTTTTCCTTTTTCTTTTCTGAAGTAGACTGCTTGTGTTTTGCTGCGTTTATTTGAATTTTTAATGTTGAACACGTAGGGAGCCATCATTGTTTTGTCTTTCTTTGAAATTGACTTGTGTATTAACGCAGTTGGTATGATTCACCTTAACTACCCTCAAAACTTTCAAATCTTCAAGAATGTTAATTTTCATATAGCCGTTTACCGGAATATCGTGTATTAATAAAAATAATAAAAAACTCTTCGTTTTAACAAAACTTTAACTATTTATTTAAAAAATTGCTTTTTTAAACTCAATGACACCCGTTTCGCTAGAATTAGCATCGTCAGATTGACATATTGAAGATACATTTTGTTTGTTTGTACCGAAACGGCTGTCATTGAGTTCAAAAAAGCAATTTTTTAAATAAATAGTTAAAGTTTTGTTAAAAAGAAGAGTTTTTTATTTAATCGTGTATTATTGTTTCTGTTGGGAGAAAAGCTGTAATAGCTGAATAGTGGTGACTAAAGGAATACTTATCAAATATTGTCAAGAATGACTAAGTAAAATCTTTCTTGAAGATCTGGAAAGTTCATACGGTTATTCAAATTTTTCGGGGATTTTTAAATGATCCTCATTTTGTATTTAATTATTTTGCTTAACTATTTTATTTATAATTTTATTGATTCTAATTAATTTTTAATATATATTTATGTTTTGTCTCCTGGATTTTTGAAGTGCTAACTGTTTTAATTTTACAAATTTTTTTGTAGGAGCATCGATTACTAAGATCATTAGCTGTGTCTAGATATTTATGTGTGATTAATTAGATTAATACAATTAAGATAAGTTAGTATTTTGGTAATATTATCTTTACTAAGAACAATAAATAACTGAACAATTAAACTAAACTTCCACTAAATAGTGGAAGTTTAGTTTAACTGTTCCACTATATAGTGGAAGTTTAGTTTAACTGTTCAGTTATTTATTGTTCTTAGTAAGATGAACTTCCAAAAAGTAAAGGTTAACACAATCAATATTATCTTTACTATCTCTCAATTCCACAAAGTGTTTTGCTTTGATAACGTTTTTTATTTCCTGTTTTAAATTGCTAAAAGAAATAAGAATACTAAAAATAGAACGTCTGGCGGATCTTCAGTGGATAGTTTTGCTGCTTGGTCAGCCATTTCATGTCCAGGAATTTGTCAGTGTCCTGGTATTCACATTATTTTCCATGTTTTATTCATATTATATCCATATTATATCCAAATTATAATTCTAATATTCGAATGCAAATGGCGTTGTGTAAATCTGTTGATCTGTAAATCTGAGCATATAATACAAGGTTAGTGACTGGACATAGAAAAAAATAATACATAATTGTAATTCTGCTGTAAGTAGTGAGCAAAAATTATTAAGACACAATTTATATGCTTTATTACTTGAGACTACCAATTTAACAAATTTATTATTATATTTATACTAAAATATTTTTTTTCTGTTGCAATATTTTTTTCTGGAGAGGTTTTATTTGCAAGATATACGTTTTACTTTTTGTTTTTAGTTCTTAGCTTTATATTTTTCTTTTTTTGGGATAATGATCATGGCCTTTCTTTTATTACATTATGAAACGAAAAGATTTCATTTTTAAAAATATTGTGTGATTTTTGACTGTACTACTAGCTTCACCTCTCGCTCTCCTCGTGCTTCCACGATGGAGTTTCCCGCCACTCCGCACCGCTTGCATCGAAGAGACGGCGACCGGCGGCGGCAGCACGGCTTGTGAGCGAGCTAGACGGCGGTGCAGACGGTGACGCCGACGCCGACTCCGACGCTATTCCGTTATTCGCGGATGTGCATCTATTTATACGAGGTTAGGTTCGCAGCTTATGTTGACGACTAGATACTTATCACTGATTAATTTTGGACTTCAATTTACATGCAAAATACTTTCATTGAAACATTGTTCACATTATTTTGTTCTTTTCTGTTTGGTACAAAAAAAGAAAAATGGGAAAAGTTGGAATATGTCGGTAATTACTGTTATAACCACTGTACTGTAGAATGAATCATTTGAGACTCATAACGAGGTACATTACATATTTTTTAATCTAGCGTTATGATCTCCCTTGGAGATAAAATCCAAGTTACATTTTTTCAAACGTTTTATTGTGCCAAGTTTTACCTTCCCACAACTAGTTAAGGGGGAATAAAATTTGATTGTGTTTTTTATTAGCTCGAATGAATAATTATTCCAACCTTACTAAGTTAGGGTTTTAGCAAATGTAAAGTATTATGTGTATTATTTTTTCATCATATCTGAAAGCTCAAGAGTTTACATGAATTTTATTAATTGATTTTATTGGCCACAATTTTTTTTCACACTTTGAACCTATAAACTTGTAGATATTCGATTTTTCTTAAGTAAATACAAATAGTACTCGTCAACGCACAATATTCAGTATGATGCAAATGTATGAAATAAATTCATTATTTCAGAAAAAGACGACTTTTAAAAAAATCGTAAAACACGTCAGTTTTTATTTTTTAATGGCCATCAACTGCTATAGATGTGTTGGACATTACGTCATTAGTGATGGCGTAATGACGTCATCAACGATTTTTTTAGATACAAACCGAGGTCATTTGAATATTTATTTATACAGGGTTAACCAAAACTGTTGGTTTATTAATACAATTAACTTACATACAATTAAATTACAATTGTTCAAATTGCCGACCTTCAGCAATGATACAATGAGAAAGGCGAGCAGTAAATTCTTTCCTAACGTTTTCGTGGACTTTAGGTGTTATTTGTGCAATTTCCGTTCGGATCCGCTCCTTCAACTCTTCTACATTATTCGGTCGATTTTGATATAACTAGCAGCAGTTAGGTTTTCCTCAAAAAAATATGGCCCTACAATTTGATTGTTTATAATGCCGGCCCAAACATTTACCTTCTCGGGATGTGTACTATACTCTTCCATCCAATGTGGATTTTCTCTTGCCCAATATCACCATTGGCGATATACGTGACCGTTCAGCATAGAAGGCGCTTCATTTGAAAAAAGTACCTTTTGTATGAAACCCGGATCTCTGTTACATTGTTCCATAACGATTTTGCAGAATACAATTCTTCTATCAAAGTCATCTTCTAATAGCTCCTGGACCAGATGTACTTTGTATGGATGCCACTTCTCACTTTTTTAGCACTATTACAACAGTTGATTGGAGGACATTATTATCTAGTGCGACCTGCCTAGAACTGGTATGAGGATTTTCTTGAAACGCCAGTACAACGTCCTGTTTTTTGGCTTCGGATATTGATGTTCTACCACTTCTAGGAAGATCTTTAACATGACCCGTTTCTCTAAATTTTGTTGTAATAGGGCTATTAACATCTAGGCTTTAATATTGTTATGTCTTATTACTTCCATACTTGGTCTAGCCTTAATACTACCTAAACATCAGGTACCTAGCTACAAACAAACAAAATGTAACTTAAATGTCAATCTGACGATGCTTCATAGCGAAACGGCCGTCATTGTGGTTTAAAACATATTTTTCAAATAAACTTGGAAGTTACGTTAAAACGAAGAGTTTTTTATTATTCTTAATAAGATGGACTTCCAAAAAGTAAGAGTTGGTACAATAAATATAATTATTAGTGGTCTCTAAAAGTTGTCCTTTAAATTTAAAAGGGTATTAACATTTTTGGTGTCCACTTCTGGATAATGACATAACTTTTGTTTTGCTTATGTTGACTGTTAATTTTTTTTCGTTGTCATCAGCATAAAGTAGTAGCAGTACCTCATTTATGGTATTAATGTTTATACCCTGAGCCTCATTTGTGTAAAAATAGTCTTCGATATCTGCTATGAATAGGGCGAAAAGCAATGTGATTTCAAATGATTTAGATAAACCATCAGATGAAGTGACCCTCCTGACGCTTTTGAGTATAGATTTATTATTATTTATTTAAAAATTTATTTAAAATTTTCGCCGACAAACCAGATTTATAAAGTTGATTCCATAATAATTGGTGATTTATTGTATCAAAGGATTTCTTAAAATACACAAAAATCGCGAACATCTTTTTTTTCTTATGTCTAATGTGAAGTTGGATAACTGAGCTCAATGTATGAACATTATCAATGCAGCCTCGACCCAATCTAAACCCTGCTTGACATTCAGGTAAGATACTATTATTTTCTGTCCACATATAGATCCTTTCAAGTAAAATATAAGTAAATATTTTTGTTAAAAGTTAACCAAAGCAATACCTCTATAGTTTGTCGGATCATCTGACGATGCTCCTTTGTGCAACATTGAAAATATAATTTCTGACCAACTTTTAGGAGTAACACCTGCATCAAAAATACGATTAAAAAATGAGGTTAAGTACAGAATCCAGTTATGAGGAAGATGCTTAAAAAATTCATAAGAGATACCATCAACGCCTGGTGCTTTATTATTTTTACAGTTTCCAAGGACATAGTAAATTTCCTCGCTAGTGATGGGACAATCAAGAGTTGGGTGTCGAACATCTAAAAATAATACATCCCCATTTATTCTTGGCGGATATACAGATAAGTAAAAGCGATCCCAAACATCCAAGGGGAGTTTATTAACTCTAGACCTATTTGAGCCCCCAAATTGTTTAACGGTTTGCCAAAAATCTTTTGCATTTGATAAGTTCGACAGTTTTATTATGTTATCACTAAAATATTCACGTTTTTTCTCAGATATTGTGTTTTTATACAGTTTTTTTTGTATGTTATTTTAAAATTATTTTAAAAATTATTTTGTTTCTTGTAGTTGCCTTTTTAGTTCAAAACATTTAGAGTCATACCACGGCTTATTAGGTTTATTTTTTTTAATTTTTGTGTGAATGGTGTTTTTTATTAGACTTAAAGAATTTGCTACTTCATAGACGGCACTGTAAAAATTATTATATGAATTTTCAATGTCTATGTTTCAATGTTTTTCTATATTATTGCACAGTTATACTGATCTTAGATGGAAATACATCCCAGGATACTCTCTTAGGGCTAATAACATCTAGGCTTTAATATTATGTATTATTAATTCTATACTTGGTCTAGCCTTAATACTACTTAATCAATATCAGGTAGCTACATATAAACAAAATCTAACTTCTATATGTGAATCGGACGATGCTCATTATAACGAAATATCTGTCACTGAGTTTTTTAAAATACCAGTTTTTAAATAAAAGTGAAAGTTTTGTTAAAAAGTTTTAGTTTTTTAAGTTCTTAGTAAGCCTATGTAACGTTAAACTTTTAAATTTTGCTTACAGAAGGATTATTTTTTCGAGGAAAGCGATCTGAATACTAAATTCGGAAATTCAACACCCCGAAATAGTTCAACGTCCTAAAAACTACCCTCCACAGCCGAAAATTGACTGTTATTACATCGGGAATCTCTGCAATAAGAAATTGAGCCCTTCTCCAAACTGTGAACCCAACATTTCCTCTATTATTATTGGGTCAAAGGGAATTTACAAGGGTGAGTAAAGTATGCCAAACTCATAATGCGTAATTCTAGGTCAGGAATTATCAAGGAACTCGAGGAAACAAGAAGGAAAGGAATGATTTATTTACCGGAAGTTTAAACTGTTACTTAAATGTTTGTGGGATAGAGAATTGAGGTATTTAGACAAGACAGGAATAACGATTTATTTTTATTGAATAATACAATGGCGTAGGTAGAAGTTAAATTTTTTCAATCTTAGAATAATCAGAATTATAGTTAAAGCGACCTTAAAGAGAATAATCTGACCTTATAGTGACGCGAAATTTTTGTAGTTAAGATTAGTGTGGATAATTGTTCTGGAAATATCGAGTAAATCTAAAGATTATTTTAAGTACATTTCATTAATATAATATGTACTAAGTGACATAAAAATCCGAACACCCAGTTTAAATGATTTTATTTTAATAAAATTGGGTGAATTTATTTATTTTACTGACATAAACAATTGATAACATTTTCAGCCTTATCAGTTAAAAAAATACCGGTTTTAATACTGCTTTTTTTGAAATCCACTAACAATCCAAAAATGAATATTGTAGCCGTAGTAACGATCCAAATTTTGCGGATTTTGGTTCTTGACATTCTTTACGATTGGTTATGATGCCTAGGGCACGGAGACCTGTACGATTTCGTCAACTTAGTGAGTTTGATAGGGGTCGTATAGTGGAACTTCGGGAAGCTGGATTTTCTTTTCGGGAAATTGCAGTTAGTTACAAGAAGTGTAGACACCGTGGTTAGGTGTTGGCAGGTATGGCTTCGAGAAGGCCGTACGCAAAGAGCAAGGTGCTCTGGACGCCCCCGTAGAACAACAGACCGTGAAGATCGCCGCCTAAGATTATTGGCATTAGGGGACGTTTCTCCACTACCAGGTCCATTCCAAATGAATGGTTTGCAGAACACGGAAGTGGCATTCGAAGTGTTTACCGACGAATAAGACGTTTTGGCCTGTTTTCATACCGACCACACTGGGTCCTCCCTTTAACTCCAGAACACCGACGTAATCGCCTTGATTGGTGCAGAGAACGGTCACTATGGGATCAGGAATGAAACAGTATTGTCATTAGTGACGAGTCTCGATTTTGTTTAGGCATGCACAATGGTCCAGCGAGGGTTGTATGTATGTATGTATAAATTAGGGGTGATAAGTACACTGCGACCTATTGGATCTATTGTGTCCCCCCTTACTTGCCATGTTCTGACGTTCTCTCAGATTCATAGCAGCTCCTCGAGTCCTATTTTCCTGAGGAAGTTTAGGACATCGTCGGGCTTCAAATCAGGTAGATCCCCTTCTTCTACTTCATGTGCTCCTAGGTATCTAGCCCTAGAATTCTGCAAGGCAGGGCATTCTGAGAGTATGTGTATTGAGGTTTCATCCTCTTCCTCACAGAATCTGCACTTTGCTTCATCTGCTAACCCTAGTTTCTTCATGTGGCTTCTTAACCGGCAATGCCCGGTTAATATTCCCGTTAGAATTCGGATGCTTTTTTTACTGAGGTTGAGGCAGCTAAGAGATCTCTTCTGGTCATAGTTCCCCAGTAGTATCTTAGATTGCCTTAGTCCTTCCAGCTGATTCCAGTACTTGGATTTTTCCTTCTCCATTTCTTCCCTTAGTTTTCCTAAGATTACTCTACTGCTGATCCCACAAGATGGTTCTGGTCCCAAATGTAGGATTTCAGCTCTTTTTTTTGCCAGCTTATCTGCTGTTTCGTTCCTCTCTATTCCTATGTGTCCCGGGACCCATAGGAGGGTGACAGTGTTCTTCTGGCCTAGTTCATTTAGTTTGCCTAGGCATTCCCAAACCATCTTCGAACTGATTATATTTGAGCTCAGCGCTTTGATGGCTGTTTGACTATCCGACATGATCACAATCTCTTGTCTGCGGTAGTTTCTTCCAATATTGAATTCCACACATGTTTCGAGGGCGCGGACTTCTGCTTGAAAGATGCTCGGGTATGTGCCCAAGCTTTCTGAGTATTCTGAATTTTCTCACAAAGTTGAATTTTTTTGGCATATCATCTATCGAGGTTTTTCCCCGATAATTCCTTCTTTGATCATTCTATATATTGTTTTCTTCCTTACACTTTTTAGCAGAATGTGCAGTGGGGTCAAGTTTAAAATCACCTCCATTGCAGCAGTGAGGCAAGTTCCCATTGCTCCAGTGATACATGAACAGGCTAGTCTCTGAATCTTCGAGAGATTTTTCCTCGTCGTACTCAAATTAGCCCTTGCGCCCCAAGCCCCTGCCCCATATGTGATTAATGGTCTCACTATTGCTGTGTACATCCATTGCAGAAAACGTGGGTTACATCCCCAGTTCTTCTCTGCAATGTTCCTGCACACCATGAGGTCTTCGTGTTTATTCCAGAGTAACCTGCTATCTAGGATAAGCCCTAGATATTTTACCTCTGTTTTTCACTCGACGATGTTCTCCCCTATTTTTATGATTTTTAGGTTCCTTTTTCCTTGTAAAGGCGACTAGTGTGGTTTTGGTGGGGTTGATGCTGAGTCACACCGAGTCACACCATTGTTTCACAATGTTCAGTCCTCTTTGAACAATATCACAGAGGACATTTTCATACTTCCCTTTTGCCAGGATAACCATGTCGTCGGAGTACCCTTGACATGGTATGCCTTCCCTAGTCAATTGACAGAGTGGACTTTCCACAGTGAGACTCCACATAAGTGGAGATGCAACTCCCCCTTGTGGACAGCCTCTGGTCACATTAATGAAGATAGTGTCTTGTCCTGCCTCCATTTTTCGATTCTTGTAGATAGCAGTTGTGACATCCAGATGGAAGTCGTTCTATCCACTCCTTTCTCAATTAGTGCTCTTTTGATTGCCTCATGTGGCATATTGTCAAAGGCCCCTTCTATGTCTAGAAAGGCACATACAACGGTCTCCTTTTTATTCAGAGCGTCTTGGATTTCGTCAGTCAATTATGTTAAAGCGGTTTCCGTGGACTTTCCCGTTTGGTACGCATGTTGACGGGGGAGCAATAGCACCTGTTCCAAGATTTCTGTTCTAATGTAGTTGTCTACAGCTTTTTCCATCGTTTTGAGAACAAACGATGTGAGGCTGATCGGTCTAAGGGATTTGGTGTGCGTAGTGTCCCGTTTCCCTGCTTTTGGGATAAAGGTGATTTTGGCCCTTCTCCACGCTTCTGGTATGTATCCCAGTTCAAGGCTGCTCCGACTAATTCGGATTAAGTGTGGAATTATTGCCTCTTGGCCCTGTTGGAGTAGAGCAGGAAATATTCCATCCGTTCCAGGGGTTTAAAACGGCTGGAAGGTGTTCATAGCCCATCTCAGCCGTTCCTCACTGCATATGTGTTTTGCCATTGCAGTGTCTTCTCTGGTAGGTCTTTTAGCTTTCTCACTTGTTTTTCCCGAAGGGACAATTCTTCCGGGTAAGTGAGTTTCTAACAGGAGCAGAGCTCGTTCTTTTTCGCTTTCTGTGAAGCTTCCATCTGGCTTCCGTAATGCCATTACAGTGTCTACTTTTCCTTTTGCCAAGACTTTGTGTAGCCTTGCTGCAAAGGGTGTAGCGTTTATTTCTTGGCAGAATTTTTTGAAGCTGTTTTTTTTAGCTTTTCTAATCTCCTTATTATATGTTGTAAGTTTCTCGGTGTGACTCTGCCAATCTCCATTACGTTTGGCTCTGTTGCTCTGTCGCGTCTCGGATCTTAAGTTTGACAGATTACCGTTCCACCATATTGCATCTTTTGCTTTTCTAGTCCTATGGAGAGGACAACTTGATTCATAGACATCGAGTATTGCCTCGTTCAGTTCTATGAGATCATTTTCTAATGCCAGGTGATTCCTGGCATTTCTTTTAGTCTTGAGACTTGCAAGATTTATGTTCAGGTTAGTGTTGTAAATTTCCCAGTTAGTTTTCTTGTGGTTTCTACTGAGTGCTGGCTCAGGAGGATTACACTCTAATCTGAACGTAATCATTTTATGATCAGAGAGGGATGGTTCGTTCGATACTCTCCAATCTTTCACCCGATCTTTAAGATTCGGTGTACTTAGTGTTATATCTAGTACTTCCTTTCTTGTTCTGGTTATATTGTGTATAACAAGATTCTATTTAAAATAAAAATAAATGAATAAAATCTAAAATTTTCTCACTTCTTTCGTTGGTGTCTGTGCTTCCCCATACGGTATTGTGACCGTTAGCGTCGCATCCTATGAGAAGCGGGAAGTGGTTCCTGGATCAATACTAATCCCATTTGGTTTCTGATAAACGTCCTTGAAATAACCGACGATGATCCCTTGGCGTGATGGGCGTTTATCTGAGCGATATTAATTCCCGCCATTTTTCTTACCATGGTTGTTCCCACGAGTAGCAAGGGAATGTCGGTCCACTCCGGCAGAGCCCCGCATGCCAGAGCAAGGCTACATACAAGGGGGTTTCGCCCGGTTCCCCCAGGGGAACGTTCGCGACCGCTTATACCCCAGCGGCCATCCATCCTTCGGCACGTTACCTTACACCTTGGAATTGGGGGGGTTGGTCCGCGGTGCGACCTTAGGAATGACCAATCTGGCAATCTTGCAGTTATCAGCTGCTCATACCAGACCGCGCCACCCGTATAGACGCACACCCCCAGCTTCGCCGCTTCCCTGCTAAATTGCAGTGTTACCTGCTTAAGCAGTTCAGCGACTCTCCTGGGGATCCCCTATCCGCCACCTGGGGACGCGCCCGGTAGGTCGAGCGAGGGTTAGAAGACGACGTGGTAAAAGGAGAAATCAACGGTTTTTTGTTGAAAGGCATGTTCATCAAAATGTTGACGTTATGGTTTGGAGTGCTATAGCTTATGGTTCGAGATCACCTTTAATCTTCATCAGAGGTAACATGAACGCGCAGCGTTTTATCCAAGAAGTTTTAGAACCCCATCTTTTACCCTATCTTGACACCCTGGCAAATCCAACTTTCCAACAAGATAATGTCCGACCACATGTCGCAAGAGTCACAATAGACTTCTTTCAACATAATAATGTCACATTGCTACCTTGGCCACCAAGTTCTCCCGACTTATCCCCAATTGAGCATGTGTGGGATATGATTTTTCGAAATTCCATCCCAAAGTGGGTATAATAGGTTAAATGTTAGCATCAAAAACTTTTAGAATTCAGATGCACCATGCGGGTAACAGCTTAGCAACACTACAAAAAGAATGCCAAAATAAAGAAATATTTTGTTATTATTATATTATATTAAATTAGAAAAAAACTGAAACTTAATCTTGGAAAGAGTAAAAATTAAATGGTTCTTTCAATAATGATAATTCTCTCAGTTTTTTTAAGGTTTTCAGTCTTCTAATAAAATCTATTGTTTAATGCTCTTTTCAGTCTTCGTTCAAACAGAGATGTACTGTTCTTTTATATAGTTTGCGCGATTTTTATAACTTTTGACTTTTGATGATTTTGTAATACGGCCGAGAATATGGTTACATTGTTGTCGGATTTTCCGTTTTTCTGGAAATCTAATGAACTTTGTTCAATTTACATTTTTTGATTGTAAAATCCTTGAAAAAGACCGATTTTCACAAAAGTTTTATGAGGGGTCTAGGACATTGTAATGAATACGAAAATCAAGTTTTCTTTCCTCGGAAACACTGGTAAAAAAATGGCCTCTTGCGCGTCAGATTAAGGTAGGGAGAGTGACAATTTGTGAGTGACCTAAAGAATGAGGAGGGCAACAAAGTTGTAAAAAAACAACTTAATCTGACGCGCTCGAGAATTTCAGGCCAATCTGATCCTTGATCCTTAAAGGGCGGCCATATATAGGGCTCATATATATTGGAAGTAATTAACCAGGTACTCTGCATATTAATCTGCCGCGCTTCAGTAACTCCAGAAATCCTCGCTTGGGCTTCCCTGCTATTAGTTCCTTGGGATAAAAAGTGGCGCTTTAGTCTCTGTTATGTAGGACTAAAGTAGTAGTTTTACTCCCTACAGTGTAAAATGTAACAAATTACCCAATATTTTGTGTCAGTATACATGTATAAATGTCCAACTTGTATACAGAGAGGAAAATTATCTTTTACCACTGTTTAAAGTAACCTAATATGTGTAAACTCTTATCCAAATATTAACAAAAAATATTGAATAATGTCAAAAGTATGGGCTAAAACCATTTAGAATATTTAAAATAAAGTACCTACCTTATATCACTGTTAGGAGGAATATTTTATTTTGTTTGGGCCTAAATCTTCATATTTCGTTCTAAGGTTTCTCTAGTAATATATGGAGAATTCTTATTGAAATATAAGTCAAACAACTAGAAATTTCGTAACTTAACACAAACTTGAACACAAAAGTTAACACAAATTAAAGACATAGAAGTGTTGCACATTTGTGACTGAAGAAAATATGAATTAGATTTTCTTGTAAATCTAGAGACCTGTAGCAGATCAGCAATGGAAAGTTGTCAATAAGCTGAGAATTCTTCTTTTTACTGCTGAGATGTTTATTTTAAGTAGGTTTTCTGATATATTTTGAGATTCATTAGGTACTATTAGTAAAGAACTTGTATGTTATGATGAACATTAACTTATAACTGATAAATTCTCTAAGAACCTAAGCTACGCAATCCATTAAATGTCTATGATTTTCGTTTTTCCATTGTCTATTTACTCAGTTTATTTTTTCAAGCAAATGTGGCAACGTAGCTTGAAATTTAAAGTTTGCCACTCTTATCGACCAATAAAATTATTCTTAAAAATTCAGATTTCGTACATGCGCATAGGCTTTTTCAAGTGAATGGTTAAACTGAAAGATTACCAAGAATTCTTATCTGCTTTCCGTAGAATGATAGATTCAAAAACATATGCCTACGAAATGAAAGAAGTAAATATTGCTACAAGCGAGTAAATAGATAAGACCGTAGAGGGAAAACTGTTTTTTTTTCTTTTGGATCAATGGATACTAATGATATTAAAATGAACATGTCTTGTTTATTAAGTATTTAATGGTTTTATTCATTTTAACTCGGTAATACTCGCTTTAAAATGTAAATTTCACCATAACCTTATGTTAATAAAATTTTTGGTACCCGAATATTATGCAAACTAGCCACAGATCTCGTAAAGCACGATCGAATCGGGTTTTGTCGATGCCAAACGTTTACTATAAAACCGTATGTCGATGTGTAAATATAATGTAGGATCGACATCAGTGGCGAACCAGTACGCGGTTTGCAGGATGGAATATCGGGTAGGCATTAGTAGTATATAACCGACCGATGGACCGTCTGCAAGTGAGGCGGAGTAAAGAGAAAAACTTTCGTGGCCAAGCAAGACCAAGGAGGAACTCGAAACCCTTGAGAAGGTCGCGGTGACGATGATGGTGGTGACGTTCTCGATCTACTCGCTTAGTTTAGTAGTTAAATCGCACAGGATTGGATCATTTTTATTCAAATATTTGCATTCTGAGAAGAGATTTTTTTAATAAAGGAATGTGGTGTATACCTATTATAAGTTTTTAAGAAATCAATAATATAACAAAGATTCCAAAACTGTAATATTCATAATATTTAAATATAAATGTATTTTAAATATGTAAAAATATGTGGTTTCAGTTTAATTCAGAAAGTGGATATTACAAAATTCTGTAATTTTCTTTTGTCATTGGTCAGTTACTGCGCAGGTAATAAAGTCCTTTCAAGAAAATTAATATCGTGTGGGTCCACCTCTAGCTTACCTTAGTGCTATTTGGCATGGTGCTTATTAAATTATAAATAAATTGCTGAGGTATGTTTTCCCATACTCTCTGCAAGGCATTGGCGAGATGTTCTAGGGTTATGGGAGGCTTTTCGAGTTGATTTAATTATCTAGACATGCTCGATGTAATTCATATCGGGTGAACATGATGGCCAGTTCATTCTTATCAATCCGTGATATTCAATGCGATCATTTACAATTCTCGCACAGTGCGGGCGCGAATTATCGTCGATAAAGAAAAATTGTTCGCCTTATGCGCCAAAAAATTGTATTATTGGCTCTATAACCATGTCACTGTATCGTACAGCCTTCACTGTCAAAGTCAAAACACAAAATTACTGTATAATTCTTCATGATTCCTAACCAATTCTATTAATTTTTCATCTATTTTGCCTAACTAACTCAAAGAAACACAAGTTATTTAGGGGAAACATGCACACCGATTGAGTGTCATTTGTACATACTAGCACAACGGTTCGCTCACGGTCCGTTCAAAATATCCTAGTGATGAGCCAGACTGGTCTTGGTCTTGCGGTCTTGGTCTTGGTCTTGCGGTCTTGGTCTTGGTCTTGCAGAAAACGCAAGACCAAGACTTCAGGCTGCAAGATCAAGACCAAGACCGAGCAGTGCAAGACTTATGCAAGACCAAGACTTAGCATTGCAAGTTATACGCAAGACCAAGACCAAGCCTGCAAGAGTCTTGCGGTCTTGCGTCTTTTAAACATATAAACCGAAAAATAAAGTAGCCATGGATTATTTTAAACTCTAAAGCTTTGGTTTCCAAGGATAGCGGTGCTGCAATAAAGCGGCCGTAATTTGACGACCGATCAAGACGGCCGCTATCGGTGAGCACAGATGTAAAGTAAGAGTTTATCGTTATTGACCGCCTAAATCCATTTTTGTATTTGCTTTCGTTTTGTGTGTTTATAGTTTGTTTTATATCTTGTGTTTAGTTTCATTATTTGACAATAATTAGAGTGTTTCTGTGTTAAAAGCAAAAAATAGATGATTTGGACTTGGCAATGATAATATTTTTGGAAGACAAGCCTTCATGGAAAGAAGAAACGAAAAGGTCAGAAAAAAGTAAGATTTTTAAGAAACGGAAAACTGAAGGCGTCTACGAATTCTTAATATGTCGTATGTCGTCACCTTCAAACAAATGAAAAATTTATCTTGGCAAAAATGGCACGTGATTTTTTGTCTGATTACTATGTACCAATTGTTGTCCAACGAAACTAAAATAGTTTTTACCTATAACTATTCGAAGCATTTGTACTATTTTTGATTTTCATTATTTGAATCAAAAGAAAAAAATATTTTGTAATATTTATACATAAAGTAGGTACTTTTTTCTAACAGTTGTGAAAACTTAGTATTTAGTTGTTAAAATATATCTTTCTAAAATATTGACATAAGCTCTATTATTGGTAATGTATTCTACCTATTGTTTTTATTCATCAACACCAAACATAGTTTTAGTTTATTTCAAATCCCAGCTAATAGGCCTGCAAATAATAATTTTTTATAGAGAGATGCAAAATTCAGTGACTTTAATATTCATATATATTTCCAAACTCATGAATAATAAAATTATTAAATGTTAGATTTTCACGTTTGATTCTATATATCATTGACACATTAAAAAACTATAGGTATTCTAAAAAAATTGTCAAAATGAATAAAAAATAAAAAAAATTTTCTACAAGCATGCGCAAAACAACATTTTAATTCAGACAATATCTCTTTCCCACACGGAGTGCGGTAAGATTTTTCCCGCACGCATTTTTTTATTAATTAGAGATGTTTTCCGATAACCTTTTTGACAAATTATTGTATTATTATTTTTATCTTGTTGGACTACATACAAATAGTAAAAAAATTAAGATTATATTACATGAAAATAGGGATTTTTAAAATGTTTGTTTTTAAAAAAATTATAATTTATTAAATCACCCCTTTAAACCTTACTCAAAGCAACAACAAACTCACCTGTTTAAGTAGAGTTGCTATAGCTACAGTCGTGTATTTATTGACGCTATGAAAGATTTAATTGTCACAATCCATTGTTTTCAAGTATTTAAATAATTTTCGAGGTGATTTTGCTTTAAAAAAATATTGATCCTCTTGCAGAAATTAACTTTTCCGCACTTGTTAGGATAATAACTATTTCATACTTGATTTATCGCTACAATGTAATATAAATAAAACAAAATTTTTATAGTGAAAAATACTATCCCTTTCATTTAATCTTTCTTTACTTGTAATGATTTTAAAAACTATTTTTCCTTTTTTCCTAACCTAACCTAACCCAGTCTTGGTCTTGGTCTTGGTCTTGCATTTGCTCATCACTAAAATATCCGTGGAAAGAAAGACCACGATGAATGAGCATGAGCGTACCGTGAGCGAAGCGCCAAGTATGAATAGTCTCGTTTAAAAGCAAGTAATAATATTTGACCCCGGCTTGGGTGGAGTGTGAGCTGAGCGTGACCTGAACTATAATGTGAATAGACCTTAAGGCAAATGATTTTTTTTATCGACGATAATGCGCTCCCGCACTTGCGAGAATTGTAAATGATCGCATTGAATAGCACGGGTTGATAAGAATGAACTGGCCATCATGTTCACCCGATATGAATTACATTGAACAGCCCCCATAACCCTAGAACAGCTCGCCAATGCCTTGCAGAGAATATGGGAAAACATACCTCAGCAGTTTATTAATAATTTTATATAGTCTGGTCGAGAAGTAATTTAAATCGGATTTGGGTTACACCGATCCGAAAAATCTGATTTTGGTGTCAATCGATTCGAAATGACAAATAGAAAAATTGTTCCTGAATATCAAAATACGTTTTAAAAATTTTCCTATTGTTATTAACAATTTAATATTTTCAAAAAGGGGGTTTACATTTTTG
The DNA here is from genome assembly GCA_035357415.1 of Ophraella communa. Classification (NCBI taxonomy): domain Eukaryota; kingdom Metazoa; phylum Arthropoda; class Insecta; order Coleoptera; family Chrysomelidae; genus Ophraella; species Ophraella communa. The sequence continues at coordinate 27,459,706 of CM068991.1, read as the reverse complement.
CTAATAACTCATAAACTATAATAGCTAGAACAAAAAACTGAACGGATTCTTAAAGGGCAGGAAATTTCCAACAAAAAAGTCCGAACTCCCCGAATTGTAGCTCAATTATTTTAAGGTGTAAATTAATGTTGAAAATAGCATAAAAAACGGGTGGCGTGAAAGCACCGCAATGACAAATTATTTTTTGTCAATAAGTAAATATTAATAAAAAAAATAAAAAAAATTCTAGCACCAACAGAACATATCAGAGAACAAATTTCTGCAGTCAAAAATTTTTTTTCGTTATTTTTCACATTTCTATCCATTGTTAATTAAAAAATTACATCTTCATTGTTACTAACTTTAAATTCGTTACTGTGAGTAAAATAAAAACACAATAATATTTTTAACCCTTGGAATCCTTTTTTATTAAGCTACTGAAGAAAGTTACATAATAAAATTTAATAATTTTTAAAAATTGAAATTGTTATTAACAAGCAAAGTAAACAAATACCATTTTAGATGTAGGAAATTTAATTTTTTTAAATAATTGTTTACAGTGGTTTTTAATACGCTATAAACAATATAGATCCAATTTTTTTAAATGTTTGTGACCAATTGTTTAAAACATTTTTATAAAAAAATGGCTTATTTAACAATTTAAAAAAAAATTTTTTGCCATTCTATTGTTTATTAAAAACCATGATTTAAAAAAAATGTTTTTCTTCAAAAAATTTTTTAATTGTTAATTAACCTTTTTGTTTATTAACAATGGTTAAAATTTAATATTAAGAAATGAAAAAAATCCTAAAAATCATAACTTTCTATTCTCTACAAACTAGTATTTTTTCGAATTTGTTATAAACAATTGCATCAACAATTAATATTTTTTATAACACCTCACAACATACTGAATACCATAGTATAGGTTTAATTTAATTTTTTTAAAATTAAACTAAGGTACTACAGATTTTGTAATATCCACTTCAATTGTTGAGCAGTGTACTTTTTCGTTACTCTAGATTGTTTTATTTTTTGCAACATTTTTAAACGAACGGGAATATTTATAATTGAAATTAACTAATACTTACATTCCCTCTGCAATTTAATCGATACAGAAATTAATTCTAATTAATTATTTTTTAAAATTATCCCTAGAATTTCCCGATGTGTGTAAATTCAAAGTAAACCCACTCTTTATTTGCTAGTCTTTTAAAACAATACAAGAAAACGTTTTATTTGGTATATTAAACAGACCAAATTTAACAAGAAAACAAGAGGCTATAGGTATCCAATTGGTCTGAATAGATTGAAATAAAGATAAACATGGGATTCATTACGATCGAATGCTTCCTATTGAGCCCCACTGAAAATGTCTTTGTTTTTTCCGCAGTGAAATGTAAATCTTATAACTTTTTAGATGTGTTATTTTACTCTCATAGTCTCATAGTATTTGTATATTACATTTTAACGCTATAGGTTTTTTTTATTTTTTTAATTTAAGCATTTGTTTTGCACGATTAGTTTAATTATTAAAATAAAACATGTTACTTGAAGATGTATGAACTGGTAATTCCAATGTTACCCGGTTCAATTTACATATAAATGGTGTAACTGTTAATTAATTTCTATTGCGCCGCCCATGTTCGACGAAAGCATTAACAACGGTCCAAAGAAATTGATTAGGTTAATTATTAAGTTACAAAGAACAATAAATAACTGAACGGTTGAACTAAACTTCCACTATTTATTCGAAAAATACGTTTTAAAATGCAATTACAGCTGTTTCGCTAATAACTAGCATCGTCAGATTGACATATTGAAGTTACATTTTGTTTGTTTGTAGCTAGGTACTTGATGTTGATAAGTAGTTAAGGCTAGACCAAGTAAGAAAGTAATAAGACATAACAATATTAAAGCCTAGATGTTATTAGCCCTAAGGGATTATCCTAGATGTATTTCCCTCTAAGATCAGTATAACTGTGCAATGATATAGAAAAACCAGGAAAAAACTATATCATGCTGATCTTTACAATAACTTAATATATTTGTGTTACAATTACGTCTTATCTATGTATAAAATGAACTCTCAATCAAAGTAAACAGTTTAATAGTGGAGAACTTCCAAGATTTATTTGTTCATTCACTACTTTAAATTGTTGACCTGCTAGATGTCTTTTTATTTCAAGTTCTTCGAGGAAATCTAAATTTTGTTTTTTATCACAAATGTGTAGTATATGAATATCATTGGTGTATATCAGTGAGTTTTGATCTTCCAGTAGGTGTTTTGCATAGTTCGACTTATCTGGTTGTTGTAATCTATTTACTTCAAAATTTCGTTGTGTTTGACCTATATATACTGCATTACATTTTGGACAATTAATTTTGTAAACACCAGATTTTTTTAATTTTGGTAATTTGGTTTTAACATTTAACAATTTTGTTCCAATATTATTTTGTGCTTTAAATGATATTAATGCTGATGTTGCCGAAGATATTATTTTTGAAATTGCATTGGAAATATTTCCACAATATGTAATACTTTTATAGCTTTTAATTTCTTTAGTTTGTTTTGGAAATATTAGTTCTAGTTACACTTTTTGTTCTTTCTTATTAATTCATTTATTTATCAAATGTATTGGATAGCCATTAGATGTAGCTATTTGTTTTATGATCTCAATTTTTTTATTATAATTATTTTTGTTCATTGGAATTTATACATAGATAAGACATTATTGTAACATAAATATATTAAGTTATTGTAAAGATCAGCATGATATAGTTTTTTCCTGGTTTTTCTATATCATTGCACAGTTATACTGATCTTAGAGGAAAATACATCCAGGATAATCCCTTAGGGCTAATAACATCTAGGCTTTAATATTGTTATGTCTTATTACTTCCTTACTTGGTCTAGCCTTAACTACTTATCAACATCAGGTACCTAGCTACAAACAAACAAATTGTAATTTCAATATGTCAATCTGACGATGCTAGTTAGCTGTAATTGAATTTTAAAGCGAATTTATCGAATAAATAGTGGAAGTTTAGTTTAACCATTCAGTAATTTATTGTTCTTTGTAAGATGAACTTCCACAAAGTAAAGGTTAACACAATCAATTTAATTATTATGTTAATATTTTGTACTTCTATACAGAATTATCGTGGAACTAACAATGCAAAAGTTTTAGAACAATTACAAAAATATCGACTGCAGACAGACTGCGGTTTGTAGTAATTCCATCGTCTTTTATTTAATTCTCCTTTTCACAACTACGAGTATCTAAGTAATAGGTACAACTAACATTTAGGATACCAAATGTTTTTAATCTAATATTCCAAATTTTTTCTATGCCCTTCTAACTTAACATTCTGCGAGCCTCTACTTTTTATAAAATAACTTCATTATGTATCTCTGCTGTTAATATTTACTTTAGATTGACTTTTTTTATTTGTTAGGAACTATTTGACAGTAAATAGTGGTGGAAATTAGAACAATATGCTAGAAATAATTAGTTAGCTTACAGGGTAGAAAATCCATGGATCGAAACCTTCTTTACCTTCTTAAAGAAATCGTTAAGCGTTTCACTGATAGGTTTTGTGTCACATATTGTTTTGAGGAAGACTATAGGTATAGGCTATATAGTGTCAGGAAAATTTTTCATCAAAATATCTGATAGTTTTATGGTTTTATTATTCTAGAACTAATTTCTTAGTCATCTGATCCTTTTCTGTTAATTATTGATCCTAATGTTTAAAAGTTTTTATATCCTTGTTATTTTATCTCCTGGATCATTTTCGATACATAAATATTTTTCTTTTTCAGTATTTACGACAAGCTTCCATTTTTCGTATTCTTTGACCAATTTTCTTACTAGATTGTATAATATCAATGAATTTATATTTTTAATTTTAAATATTAAATATTACATAACAGTATATTAAAAATCGCATTTCATATGGCTTTCTGACACGAGTTCCTAGTTTAAAAAACGAATCGCGAAGCGATGAGTTCTTTAAAGGACGAGTGTCACAACAGCCATATGAAATAAGTTGTTTATAATATTTGTTATATTTTGCCATTTCATCATTTTTTAAATTAATTTATTATTTGTATGTAAACTGCAAAAATTTTTATTTTGAAAAGTATGTTGGTAGCACTATGTAATTTATAACATTTGACTGTTTTTAAATTTAAATTATTAAATGTTATTATTCTAAATTATTTTAAAATGAATAATACACCAATAATAGTATATTATATAAATAAAAGATGATATTCATATTCACAAATACTTCATTCATTTAACTTTAATTCATTTACACATTAGACCTTATTACACATTATCTTAATTAGTTAATTTTTTTTAATTTTTTTTTTCATTGTCATAGTATTATAACATTTCTCTTACCCACAAGCTTAACCCTTAAAAATGTAATGTAAGTATGGAACCAAGTAAATATCTTTTAAACGAAAAGAACAATATTTATGAAAATTCGCAGGTAAGTGCAATGGAACAAAACGCATCTGATGTACATTTTTTTGATAATAATATACTTCCGGTTTAACCCGAAATGCCATCAACTTCTTTAATTTAAATGGGACACCCTATATATTTTTACAGATTTTGAAAGAGCTTGTTATTTTGAATTCATACATACTGAGTTTAGTGTAAAAAAATTTATAAAAACGAGGAATATAGCACTTTAACCAACCTCCTTTGAGTTTTTTGCATTAGAGCAAAAAACTAACTAATTGATGTTGTTTGTATGCATAGTAATAAATAAACAAGTACTGTTTAGTACGTCTTTTGTTCTTCAAGTGTCAAATTCTAATTGACGGAAATAAATTGCACAATTTAGAATGGTTCAATTAAGTGAAAAAAAAAGTATTGAAATTTTAATGATGATCGGTTATGGTGATCGTGTTAGAACTCTTGAAAAAGTGTGTCATATTTTTAATAATTTGCATCCGGAGAGAAATCCTATATCACGCTCAACAGTAACTAAAACATTACAAAGTTATATTGCAATCGATTTAGAAGAATCACCTCAAACTTCCACCACAAATTTGCACTAAACCATGGTATCAGTCGACGTTCTATAGGAAAGATATTAAAAAAGTGAAAAGTATCATCCGTATAAGGTACAGTTGGTTCAAGAATTGTCATACGATTATTTTGACCGACGGCTGGAATTTTGCGAACGGCTAATGGACATCTGTAATGTCGACGAAAATTTTGCTTCTAGCATAGTTTTTTCCGGTGAGGCAACTTTTTGTTTAAATGTGACAGTTAATCGCCATAACTCAAGGTATTGGTCAAATGAGAATCCTCATTGGATTCATGAAGCACATACCCAGCATCGACAGAAGTTAAATGTTTGGATGGGAATTGTCGAAAATAAGCTTATAGGCCCATTTTTTATAGACGGAAACTTGAATGATGACAAATATTTGGATCTACTAAATAACGAAATTATTCCTGCACTTCAACAGAATGGGCAATTACCACAAAATATTTTGTTTCAACAAGATGGAGCACCTCCCCACTATGATAGACGGGTTAGGAATTTTCTGGATGCAAATTTTCCAAATCGATGGATTGGACGTAGTGGCCTGCTCGTTCTCCGGATATTAGCCCATTAGATTTTTTTCTTTGGGATTATCTAAAATCACGTGTTAACGTTAGACGACCAACAAACTTACAGTAATTGAGACAAAGAATTATTGATGAATGTGAACTAATACGTGAAGTCTTGTAAAGAGTGACTCAAGAATTTGTTAATAGGATGGCATATTGTCAGCAAGTAAACGGCTAGCATTTTGAACATTTGAAGTAATTTTGTTTCTCATTATTCTAAAATAACGAAATGTACATTTATTGTACAACCATGTTTATCTTAATAACGGAAATGCGGCCATTTAATTAATGGAAATTCTTATATAATCTAACGTGAACTAGCTCTCGTACCTCGTATAAGATTAGACTGACCTCTAGATTAAAATTTTAAGCGAATTTATAATAAATAAGCGGAAATAAAAAAAATGGCGGAAAAATTCATTATTCATTTGTTTTTAACCTTATATTTTAAGAAATTTTAAATAAATTAAATTAATTATTTGAATTTTGTATCTCATATCCTTTTTTAATATATCATAGACTGTTTGTTAACATTAAGGTAAGCTTATTTTGATTTTATAACTTTGATTCATTACAATATATTATCATTATGGTTCCTTTTTATACATTTTTGTTCTTACATATACCAAACTATAGATTTATTTAAAAACCACTTTGTTTCAGGTCACTCAGAATCGTTCCATAAAGTCGGCTCGTACTTGTTACAGAAATCCCAGGATAGTTTTTGGTGTCTAGAGCCTTTATGTGTATTAGTGAATTTTATGCTACTTTCCATTGGTCTGAGATGGGTTATCTTTTAACCACATATTGAAAATTTTGATTATAAAGCGACCTTTCATGGTTAAATTAAATTAGTTCATCTCTAAAGGCTCTTAAAACTTTATCATTCTTTATAAAAAAATGTACTAACGAGCAAACGACGACAACTTAGTATAATTGCTAAATTAATTTTAAAAGCTGATTTATGCGTTTATCATCAAGTTTCAAACAATCTGTTGTGGGAAAATTAAAAGCTATCATAATATATATGTTTCACAGTGACAATCGATAGCCCAAGGTTTGTTCCTATCGACAGGATGTTAACGTAGTGGTATAAATGAATAATCTGATTTGCAGCAGGATCAGGTAGTAAATATCTATCGGTTTCTGATTGTTTATTTACGTTTGATTCGCTAACCGTAATTAAACGTAGATTAATTTCTCGGACGTAGGCTTTTCGAACTTAAGAGCAATCTCAAGATTTATTATGAATAATAACTAGGAAAATGATTACATAGTTCGTAGATTCCTACTGAGATGAAGAGGCAGTAGTAATTACTTGTTGTTTTTTCGCAATTTGCGTGCGCATGGAGATACATATAGTCATTGAACTTGCTTCTATCTCGTTTTTATGCAAAATTAACTTTAACTTTTACTTATTGCCGTTAGTTTTAATTGGAAATGTTATTTTAAAAATTATCCATTGAACATACGTTAAGATCTACAGTTGAATTACAGATTTTAAATAAAATTAACAAATTTACCAACGGCTACAGCCAAACCACTTTTTCATAACATTGTCCTCATTATTTATGTGGTCTTTCCAAAGTTCTTTTTGACTATTTTTGGTTCCTTTTAGGTACCTATTTCATCTTCTATTACTATTCACATCGCCAAAATTCTTGGACCCCCTTATGTTTGTCAAAATGAAACACTATTATTATAAGTCAAGAAGTGTATAACAAAATACATTTAATTTGTTTATGCATTTAATGCAAATTGGCTAAATTAAATTTTAACCTTGCTAACCAAATTAAACACAGAAAATCATTTTTACCTACTACCACCCCTGTAAACCGTCAATAACACATAGTCCTTAATCTATTTAAGATGAAAAAAACGCACAGCTGTAAAGTAAATAGCACTACTATAATTAATAAACATTTATAAAAGATTTTTTAGTTAGAAAAATTATATGTAAATTAATTAAATAAGTTTGTTTATTAGATATAAGATGTTAGTTTTTGATAATATCATGAGATATTAAGTAAATCATTGCTTATAACAGTGAGTACATAGCTCAAACAATGAAGTCATTTAAAAAGTTTAAATTTTAGTTCTTAGAGGTTAAAATAATATTTAAAGGTTGAAATAGGATTAGTTTAATAGATTTATGAGTAATTTTAAGAGTAATTTATAATTTTAAATCAAATTTTAAAAGTGTATAATGTATTTGACAGGACTAAAAACAGCCTATTTCAAATCAAATTTTTATAGGGAAAAAGTGAGATAAAAATAATTTAAATAGATTTTTAGTAAATATAATAAGATAAACTATCTTTATATTATCAAAGATATGATCAAAAATGTAAAATCATTACCTAATTTAGGTTATTTTTTGAAAAGGTAAACAGTTGAACGCTGATTTATATATAAATCGGTCTCTTGGTCTCTTGTTCTCTGTTTCCTGTTTTGATTCACACAGAAGATGTCAAATGGTAACTAGAAAAATATATAATTAATCGAAGGTTTATTTTATGGTAAATTAACACATTTACACCAAAAATATTCATATAAAAGTATAATAAAAACATAAAAGCACTTACCAAGGAAGTGAATTCAAAATAATATATCCAGATTACTGCTGAATTTGATAGATTATATTTCATCACCATCACGAGGAGAACCGGCAGACATCTTGAATAAGATTCCGTTTTGGCATCATCGTTGAAGCCGATCTCTTTGTTTCGGCATTTTTCGCCTGACGTGGATGAAAAGGACTTTGATATACAAGGTATGTTGAACAATTAAAAACTTATATTGTCTTTTGGGATTTTGTATAACAGTGTGGACTAGAATTCTGTACGGTATAAATTTTTTTTGTAAGAGTATCATTTTCATTTTTATCAGTAATTAGAAATTTGTAACTGTAAATGTTATAAGCATATGAAAAAATTATTACTAGTTTTTTTTATACATTTTCTTTAGTGAACGATTATAACAATTAAATTTTAGTGTATTATATAAAAAATTTTAAATATTTAGTTTCTCTTAAATCCTACCCAAGATAAAGAGTCGGATTTCAAATTCAAACAGATAATAATTGGACTGAGCTAATTAAATTTTTTATAAGGCGCCCAACAACAAACAAACATAAGAATAATTAATTATTATATCATTAAACAACTATAAAACCTATAATAATAATAAATCATACTAAATCAATTAATAAAACAAATAAATAAATAGTAACTAAATTAAATAAATTATAAAAATCCTATAAATTAAATCATTACAATATAGAACTGTGTCTATGAAAAACACAAATAACTTATAGTCCCCATTTTTTTAGAAGCTCATTTAGAATAATCAAAACATTTTTTTATAAGTACCTATAACAATTAACTAGTTTACTCTTTTTAAAATCAACCATCACTCTTTTTGTAATCTTTTTTTTGCTTTTTTTTCAATGGGACCTTATCCAAAACCCAACAGTGCTGGACTCACCATCGAGAGGATGCCTAGCAACCAAACACACCTCAAAACTCGCCGTTACCCCCGCCTAGGAATCACTACACTAGCATAACTTCAAGACGGGCGGCGGTCCCTCACACACTTTTCACCCATTCATACTATTCGCCATCAGAACATTCTCTTCTCCTAACCATTTTCTCCACAACTTCGCTAACCTCTACCCATTCTTTCTCTCCTCTCAACATTATCTCCACCATGTTCTCCAAATACATTACTACCCCAAGTCTTCTCTCCAACTTCTCTAAATCCTTGTTCTTTTAACATCTAAACACATGACCCTCATCATCCTCCTCATTTTGTAATAGAATAAAACTAATTTAATACTCAACTCTATCAACAATTAATTAGACAGAGCCGGCTTAACTAGTTCTGAATTAGTATTTTCATAAATGTTTTACTTTTTATGGTTTCACTATGGGACATAAATTTTAGAAAGCTTTTAGTAAATTAATATTAAATAACCGCTGTCCTTGCTAAACCAACATTATATGCCCCACAACATTTTAATTTCCTTTTTAAACCCAACCTAAACTTGTAGATTAAGCCAGCTAGGCTACAGCCAGTCCACAACAAAGGCACAATTTGATGTAAAAATCATTGTCAAGGACACAATTAGATTTAAGAAATACAGCCCAAAAACACTAGTAACAACAACAAACCAAGAACCTCTGAAAACCTGTGCCAAAGACAAGTACCTTTTGGTATAAGTTAGGACCCGTTCATCCTTCACTTTTAACCTAGAAGATAAATTAAACAAATAAATCTTTTAATTTTTTTATCAGTTTATTTACAAGACTCACTTGGCTGTAAGAGCTGTAGGGTGGATCGTGTTCGGTTTAACTGCTTATTTGGTTAACTTTAATATTTGCCAATAAATTCAATACTTTATACTTATTTTCCAATTCTACAAAGGAATTTCTATCTTTTTCATCTTAGTTTCCTTTTTTTTATATTTTTGTTTTTCCAGTTAGCTTTTTAGTGTTACAAACTCTTTGTAATTAAAAATTATTTATTTCAGTTAGCAGTACAAGCATTTTTTTTAGTTTTAATCAACTATCATTTACTTTTCATTTTTTAGTTGGAATTATGAATTAGTTTTACCTTTTATACCCTTGCATAATCCTAATTGAACAGAAGGAAGTAATGAGTGTTGACATAAATAGTCCTTTATTTGAATTTCCATGCCCTTTCCAATATTTTCGATAGATTGGGTAAAATATTTATTGGACGCAAATCTTTGAAAGTTGTTGGATTGTGTTTTTTTGGTAAAACTGTAACCACTGCTCTCTTCCACACTACAGGATAAACATTTTCAGTTACAGAAAAATTTAATATGTGTGTAATATACGGAACTATATGTGGACAGCAAAGTTTAATTAACTTCAAGCTTAATTCATCACATCCTCTAGCATTAGTTTTTATTTCGAGAATTGTTTTCAAAACAAAAAAATCGTTAATCTCTCTAAACTGAAAAACAGAATCCAAAAATTTATGGTTTTTATAAAAAGTAGTGATCTCTTCAGATGGTTCAGTTACTGAGATGGACTCAATAAAGAATCGATTAACTTCAGATGCATCACTTAAGTTTTCAGGAATATAATTGCTTTTATTTGATATAAGTTTATTACTTTTTAAATGTCGCCACATTTCTGAAGGAGTGACACTTTTAAAATGGTGCAAAAAGTATGCTCTCTTTTCTCTTTTAGGTTAGGTTAGGTTAGTTAACCTAACCTAACCTAACCTAACTGCTTATTTGGTTAACTTTAATATTTACCAATAAATTCAATAATTTATACTTATTTTCCAATTCTACAATTCTCTTTTAATCACCTGGCTAGTAAATTGCGCATTTCTCTGTATGCCTGTAAATGACCGTTACTTTTGGTTCTCTTATATTTCTTCAATGCCTTGTCTCTGCCATCATTACTTTAATAGGATAAGTTAGCCATGGACCTTTCCAATTGGTTACGCGGGTTGTTACTATAGGGGCATGACGATCAAATAGGTTATTCAAACTATTTAACTAAATATGCCAATTTTTCTTCAATTGACTCCTGATCATAGATTCTAAAAAAAGATGTACTGTACAGGTCACGTAGGTGAAGATTTATCAACAACTACTTTAACAGTGCAAAAAACTAAGGAGTGATCAGAAATTGAATCATGACTAATTCCCTTCTCAATAGAAGCTCCTTCTTGAACAATCACATAATCAAGAAGAGTACTTGACGTTGCTGTTATTCTTGTAGGTTAGTCTATTAATTGTACTAAATTGAGTGACTCAAGAAGTGAATTAAATTTAGTTACCAAAGTACTCCCAAAATTAAGTAAATCTTAATTAAAATCCCCCATACACACTATTTCATCAGCAACAGGCATAATTGAGGTAAAACTCTCCTCTAATTCATCGATAAAGGATATAGTATTCTGCTCATGAGGTTTATAAATGACCCCTATTGCAAAAGTTTTCTTATTAATAACCAATTTTACCTAAAATTGCTCCCAAACACAATCCTGCCTGCAATCGATTAAATCATACCGTAATCGGAACCTAATATAAATACACAGCATTCCTATCTGCTCTAAGTAATTTATAATCTTTAATATTTAATATCTACATCATCACTTATGAAGTAGACTCACAAATCATAAATATATCAAAATTATTTTCTCTAAGTAAATTAGTTACATTATATTATATTCTTGATATCCCAGAGAGATATTCCAGAGCTGGAAGAGGGCTCACTGACGTAGTACACAGATGGGTCCAAGATAGATGGTAGCGTTGGAATGGGAGTAATGGGACCGAGTTTTCTGTTGTCGGAATCCCTTGGTAACGCCCCAACTATCCCGAAGGGCAAACATCTATATTCTTACAGTCAGTTAGGCAACTTTAAAGGCTCTGAGTTTTTTTACTCATGAGTCAAAGCTAGTCTAGGAACGTAAACAATCTCTTAAGAAACTGGCAAGAAACAATAAGGTCACCTTGATGTGGGTGCCAGGTCACAGATAGATAGTAGGTAATGAGGAAGAAAGAAAGGGCTAATACCACTTTCCTTGGTCCGCAGCCCTCATCCGGTGGTGTTACAAAAAGCCACATCAAAAAGGAACTTCGTTCCTGGGAAGAGGATCGGCTACGATCTCACAGGAGGAATACGCCAGGACTGAGACAAGCTAAAAGGTTTGTAGACATATCACCTGAAAAAGCAAAATGCCTTCTCGAAATGAGCAAAAGAGACTGGACACTGTCCTTTGAGGTATCACCTCAAAATAATGGACAAATCGGAAAGTGAAAACTGTCGTTTCTGTGAAAGCGCCAAAGAAATGGCAGAACATTCTATGCGAATGCGTAGCATTATTCTACAAACGGCTTAAATTCCTAGAAGGAGTCCCTATGAAATTAGGAATTTACCCTCTAAAAAGTATTAGCATTCTAGAGTTCAAGTAGATTAAAGTAGGCACAAAAGTTCTTTATGGGTCGAAGGGCCGAGGAGTCTAATTGGCTTGTACGACCTAGGACAATCTAATCTAATATCTTTATTTTCTTTCTTTGTAAATCTATTCTTATCTTAACTTTTTCTTCTTACAGCTTCTTACCTAAACAGGAATTATTGTCTATTCAATATTCAGCTCTATTGTTTGTATTCCTTTTGTATTTTCCATTATTAGATTATATTTTATACTTATTTATGTAAAACAATAATATCTTCTGAACTTCTTTGTTAAAACAGCTTTTTTTATAGTTTTTTGCTAAATATTTGACATTTATTTCGTTTTACCAAAATACTACTCTCTTTGTTAAATCAACCGTCTTGTCAGTCATAGTCAGTCAGTCTCAAAGTAAAAATATATTTAATAATAATCTTTACAATTTACAAATCACATTGTATTTAATCAAAATGCTGACTGTATAAATAAATCAGTATTACTTTTACTCATTTAAATCTTTATAGGATATTTGGGCCACACTATATCAACAGCACATAATAAAACTTGCTACTTACGAAACAATTTAGAATAAATATTCTGCTACACCCATATCTTACAAAAGTAACATGCAGCAGAAATTATGCATTGTGGCCGTTGGCCCGGAATTCTGTCAATGTCAAGTGTTAAATTACACACATCTGGACCTGGCTCCCATCAAATTCAAGTTTAATCATTTGCGGCCTTTCGCCCCCACACAATTTAAGACGTATAAAAAATATTCCGATGTTGCCAAATCATTACGAGTCTTATTATTTCGATACAACCACTTTGCTACTTTTAAGCACTCTTGAAGTCTAGCAAAAAGATTTGGAGTATCAAAATGTGACATGTTCAGAAGTGGCAATTACTTTTAACTACGTTTCTTGTTAAAATCATACATGTGTGTACGTTCTACTAGCATTAACTAAAAAGAAATTTGTAGTGGTTTCATCCAATTTTCACCATTAAAAACTGACAAATCAAAGTAAAAAGATCACTATCTTGAAGGGTAGATTTGACGTCGCGATGTACCTATTTTAATATTAAAGACATGAACGGAATAGTTTGACATATAAAGAATAATATGAAACACTTTATTAAGAATATATAAATGCTAGATAAAAAGGAATATGATAAACACGTTTTTTATTAGCTTGGGTTGTAATTATATAACGAAATCTTTGAGCTCAATTTTCACCGGTTTTTTGACGTCTGATTAATTTGAAGCTTTGCATACGTGTAGGTCCGATGACAATGCAATAATTTGATAACAGTTTCCCATTATTCTTAAATTAGGACCTCTAGTATAGATATATTTTCAGTTATTTTTTATTTAATTATACGTATTAAATGCAATTCACTGGTCGAAAACAACGACAGTTATCACACATTAAAATTGGGCAGCTTCATGTTTAACTTAAAATATCTCGAGAAATATTGACTTTATCGTTATGAAAAGAGGGTACTTTATTTACGCAAAAAGTATTGGAGAATCGAAAAATTGTGCTAAAGTTTCTATTCCGCCAGTGGCGTAGAATTTGGGAACGATTAACCTGTCACTTGCCCTTGTCGTACGCCTCTGGTGGTAGCTAGAAACGTTTGTTTAATATAATTTTGTAGGGTGTATAGTGTCTACATTTTCTGCCAAATATGAAATGAATACGTAAAACAGTCTTAAAGTAATGAACCCAAATAGTTTTTAAATTTTTAAACAAAACACCCTGTAACTAAGTAAGCAGCTACATTTTATTATATGTTTTGGGTTAAATCTTCATAATTTGAAGTCAGGATTCTAGTATTAAATTATTTCCAATTAGTAATGAATCACCCTGTATACAAACCTCCTTATCCAACCCAAAAGATTCACGATCTGTGAATAATCAACTTTAATATTCAATAATGAAGAGAATGCGTTCCTCTTTTCCTCAGTCACCAAATCTTTCTGGACTACATATTTTTGAAAAGGCCAATTTGAAACATCCGATAACCAATTAGGACCCTCCCACCATAAAGATCATACCAGTTGTTTAGAAGAACAACCTCTCGAAACAAGATCAGCTGGATTCATAGTTCCTGGAACATGATACCAATCTTCTTTCCTGGTGACAGGACTTAATTCTTTTACCCTATTCCAAACAATAGGTTTCCACATATCTTCTCTATTAATCTAGGACAGTAAAGTAGTCGAATTGCTCCAACAACAAACGTCAACTTTCATAAAAGATAAACTTTTTAGGACAAAACGAAGTAACCTAAAACCAAGTGTAACTGCTAACAACTCCAGTCTATAAATGCTTAACTTCTTGATAGGACTAACAACTCCACAACAACTCCACTAGCGGACTCTGTCCTTAAAAATACTACCGCCCCATAAGCCTGCTGACTGGCATCACAAAATAAATGCAAACTCTTATGAAATATCCACAAAACTTGTTTTTTTATGAACCATCTGGGAATTTCTAAAGAAGTCAGAACACTCAAATCTCTAAACCAATCTAAAAACTCTTTCTTTAGGTCATCAGGTACCTCAACATCCCAGCCCCTCTTCTGAACCCAAGTTTTTTGTAAAAGTACACGTGGAACAAGTTGAACAGGACACGAAAAACCAATGGGATCAAATAATCGATGAGCTACTGATAAAATTAATCTTTTTGTAACCTCATTTATATTAATATTCTGAAAACCTTCCATATTTAGCAATAATGTATCTTTGTAACGATTCCAATTTAAACCTAAAACAGGTGAAATTATATTTCCTGAGATCTGATCATCAATAACAGTGTGATCCCAGCATCGAAGATCAAATTTGGCAAGTTTCATTATGCTAGTGGCTTGACACATAAAATAGTTCAATTCATCCTCATCTTTAATACTTGTGACAGATTTGTCTACATAAAACCTATCTAACAATTTTAAAATAACATCTTCAGAAAAAATTTCGCTACCATTCTTAATCTCAACTAGATTGTGTTGTAAATGAAACTTTATTACAGGAATTAACAAGAACGGACATTATGTCACACCAAAAACTACCCTTCTGTGTTTATATGTTTTTAACATTCCATTAACGTCATACCACAAGGATTTCAAATAATCTCTATCTACTTCCTTGAGGCTAATTTGTAAAAATGCTTTTCTAATATCCGAAATAACACCCAATTTCTCAAGACGAAAACGTAATATTATAGAAGGAATTAACTCTAAAAGATTTAAACCTTTCTCTAAACACATATTAAGTGATGGAGCACCCTTCATCCAAGCTGAAGCATCAAAAACAGGACGTAACTTTGAAGTTTGACTATTCGGTTTAATAACTTGCTTATGTGGTAAATAATGTCCTCCTTCAACGAACCATTCTTTAAAAACTTCATTGTAATGATTGTAGTACCCATCTTTTTTCAATTTTAACATTAAGTTGTCTAAACGCTTTTTAGACAAATCATAGCTGGAAGGTAAAAGCGGATGATCATCAACCCAACACAAACCGACTTCATACCTACCTTCAGCATTAATCTTAATATTATCTACAAATTGTTCCATTATCCTTTGTTCCTTTCCTTTTATGGTCTCACTCTCTTCTGGAGAAACTATGCCTAAAACATCTAAACTCCACAAATTTTGAATACTGGCATTCACAGACAAATCGAAGTAACTACCATAGAATTCGAATAAACATTTCCTAACGGTCGAGGAACTTTTCCCATTAAAACCCAACCAAGAAGAGTTTCCATGGCAACTAAACCACTACTCAATAAAATCCTTCTACCAGTAAACAACCTACCAGCTACATCAGCACCTATGCTATATATATTTCTATGGGTCCATCACTAGCGTCATTTATCATTATATTTTTCTCCTGAAGTTCTTTCAACCATAAACCATCTCTTACAGACACAACATTTCTGCATATAAGAGGCTGATCTAAAACATCAAAATTACAAGAATAATTTTCGTATACTATGATTAGTAACCTCAGACTCACAACCACCAAAAAGTGCATGTAGTACAGATTCTTCCTCAACTTGTTCATAACTCATTTCAGAGACTAAAAAATGACTAATATATATGATCGTTGTGAACCAGTGTCAATATTAGCACGTTCATGTTTAAATATTGCCCCATTACTTACTTTAACAACTAAAGTATGCAAAAAAAACTCCATAAAATGTATTATTTGAGAGATTATCTACTGTAACATTAACAACTTCGTCAAATTGATTGTACTAACCCTTACTTTTTGGAAGTCCATCTTATTAAGGATAATAAAAAACTCTTCGTTTTAACAAAACTTCCAATATTTATTTAAAAACTGCTTTTTTAAAAGACTCAATGACAGCCGTTTCGCTATGAAGCATCGTCAGATTGACATTTAAGTTACATTTTGTTTGTTTGTAGCTAGGTACCTGATGTTTAGGTAGTATTAAGGCTAGACCAAGTATGGAAGTAATAAGACATAACAATATTAAAGCCTAGATGTTAATAGCCCTAAGGGATTATCCTGGATGTATTTCCCTCTAAGATCAGTATAACTGTGCAATGATATAGAAAAACCAGGAAAAAACTATATCATGCTGATCTTTACTTAATATATTTGTGTTACAATTACGTCTTATCTATGTATAAAATGAAGACTCAATCAAAGCAAACACTTTAAAAGTGGAGAACTTCCCAGATTTATTTGTTCATTAACAACTTTAAATTGTGGATCTGCTAGATGTCTTTTTATTTCAAGTTCTTCAAGGAAATCTAAATTTTGTTTTTTATTACACATGTGTAGTATTTGGATGTCATTGGTGTGAAAGAGTGAGGTTGGATGTTCAAGTAGGTGTTTTGCATAATTTGACTTATCTGGTTGTTTTAATCTATATGCTGTTAAATGTTCGTTAAATCTTACTTCAAAATTTCTTTGTGTTTAACCTATATATACAGCATTACACTTTGGACAATTAATTTTGTAAACACCAGATTTTTTTAATTTAGGTAATTTTGTTTTTACACTTAACAATTTTGTACCAACATTATTTTGTGTTTTAAATGATATTATTGCTGATGTTGCGAAGATATTATTTTTGATATTTTATTGGAAATACTTCCACAATATGTAATATTTTTATAACTTTTAATTTCTTTAGTTTGTTTAGGAAATATTAGTTGTAGTGCCACTTTCTGTTCTTTTTTATTAATTAATGTATTTATCAAATGAATTGGGTAGCCATTAGATGTAGCTATTTGTTTTATGATATAAATTTCTTTATCAAAGTTAATTTTGTCCATTGGAATTGAAAATGTCCTATGTATCATAGAATTATAAGCTGCTAATTTATGTGTTATAGGATGATTTGAATTATATGGTATGGTTACATCTGTTTGTGTTGGTTTTCTGTATATTGAATAATTTAGTAAATTATTAACTTTTTCAATTTCTTAAATCTAGAAAATTAATTGAATTATTTTCTTCAGCTTCTAAAGTAAAATTAATTTTAGGATGCAAGGTATTAATATAATTAAAAAATATATCTAATTGTCGTTCGCTACCTACAAATCCTGCTAACACATCATCAACATATCTATACCAAAATACAATATTGTTTTTATAACTAGCAAATATTTTTATGGATAATTTAGAAAACAAATGTGCTCGTTATGATGATTTGTTATTCCATTTCTATTGAAGGAAGCCTCGTCAGTAAACAAAATATGCTTAATAAAATTAACATTTCGAGTGTTTTCCATTTACGACCAATCGCAAAATCCAATCCTTTTAGGATAATCTTCAATCAGTAACTCTTGAACCGTTGTTAAGTGATAGGATTTAAGCAGCTGATCATTCAAACGCCTCCAAACCCTTACGTGAGGAACATTTAGTTGAGCAGCTGTTACCCTTGTACTTGTTCCAGGCATTTCATCAATGATATCTAAACTGTCTTCATCATTTGCATCTACTTTTGGACGACCACTATTGCCAGCAACTTGTGGTTTGAATAGACCTACCTGTTTCCCGTAAACGACGATCAATGGTCATAAATAATCGTCTATCGGGTGTATTTCGATTGGGGTATTTCACTGCATAACGCCTTGCGGCTGCTGCACAATTTCCTTGACACTCACCTACGAAATTCCCGATAGTTTCTTTAAATCATAACTTGATCTGATACAACTTACCCAAAGTTAAATGATATCTGCCATTTCCTGAAACGTGTAGGCCATCGTAATATCACCATTTTTAATATTAATCTTATTCACACAATAAATGATAGCTTCCAATTATTGACTATTATTGATGAAACTGTTTGTCATTGTATCTGTAGAAACTAATTGATGGCTAACTAGGAAAAAACTAGTTTTGCGAAAAAGTGATAAGACGCAAAAAAGTTTTAAAACGATATCGAATGTGTATTGAAGAAAATGGGGGTCATTTTGAACATTTATAGTAATATGATATTTACAGAGGTTTTGGACATTTTTTGTACTTGTTAATTCATTTAAGCCATTATTTTTAGTTGCACCTTATTTTTTAAAGGTTAATTAATAAAAGGGCCGTATCTCAATAAAAACTGTTTTTTGACAAAAGTGATAAGACGCAAAAAAGTTTTAAAAATAATGTGTTAAACTAATGATGCCACAAAATTGATTTGATTTGAACGTACTCAAAAGTTTGGGGGGGATTTAGGGCTGCATACCCCCTTAAAACTTTTCTGAGATCTGAGAATTTTTTTTTCTTTTTTATGAAAAATGCTTTCAGAACAAGAAAGTAACGTGTCAATTTTTATTACTAAATGTCAACTAGTTTGGGAGATAATGTAAAAAAATAAAATTTGATTTGTAACTTCAAAGGGCTATAACTTTTTTGTGTACACTTTTGTACTAAGGTAAGTTGGATTCAATAAATTTATTTTATCCCCGAAATATGTGATTTAATTTATGACATACCTTTTTGAAACACCCTCTCTTTGCATTTACCAAACTTTTGGTGCCCACAATTGTAGCATCTCTTTCTTTACGTACAGAACAAAAAAACTTTAACATGACAATTTTTAGCAATATGTCCAAATTTCAAACATTTATGAGAGCAACTTTATCAGTTAAAAATTTAATTTTTTTTATCATGTGACCAGGTTTTAACATCATTACAGTCTTCAGCAATATGATTTTTTTACAGAAAATACAATAAATATCTTTTTTAAAAGTCGTTTATTACTTGTAATTAATTCGACTAGCGCCCACGCGATTGGGCCGTCGGTATTACCATCATTTTTTTGGAACAAATTACTCAATATTTTGTGTTAGTATTTGCGCCTTCTTTTTTTAACACTGTCAATCTATTTCAGATGTCCCTTGGGATTAAAATTGGCACTTTAATTCCTGTAATGGACTAAAGTATTAGTTTTACTCCTTACGGTGTAAAAAAAATTTAAAGCCTCTCCTGTATCAGAGCAATTTTCTATAATGCTATAATGAAATCAGTAAGTTCTTAATAAATAGAAATTGATGTACTGTATTTCACGAAATAAAGATAGAAATGGTTCCTATTGTTTTTATAACATTTTAAGATTATTTTAACGGATTGTGGTAACAATTCCTTAAAAACAATTTTTTTAATAGATAAATTATTTTTGCAATGAATTATTGATTCTGAAGTTAACAGTCTTTCAATTTGAATTCTGGTAAATGACTTTTGGTACAAAAAAATGTATCGTTTTCAACGAGAAACCGACAGGAATTGTAGGTATTTTTTTCAGTAATTGAACTGATGAAGCGTTTAACCCACACGTAGAATTGTGTCTCTTCGCCTGTAACAATCTACTTGATGTAAATAACTCAGTGACGTGACATTCTTTTACTTTCTTAAATATGGTTTTTTGAAAAATAACAATTATTTTCGTTGCTCCTTTCTTCATTAAATATTAATTTGTAGTTCATTATTTACATTGATTTTATTACAATTTACAATAAATGAACCGTTTAAAATAAATAGGTATTCATAAAATGATAACACTAAACCAACAACTGGACCTAAACTAGACCAAGTATTGAAATACACTGCTCAACAATTGAAGTGGGTATTACAAAAATCTGTAATTTCCTTTTGTCACTGGTTAATAATAAATCAAAATTCGATAAAATAAGTTACTACTGTTTCTAATCGCCGTAGCGCCATTTTTTTTCAGTAGTAATAACCCAAGGACATTGAATTTTTTGAGCATTTATCAATCTTCGAGGGTTATTCGGATAGAAAATTTTTGGCTGGTTATGGAAAAAAATATAGAGCAGAAACAATTTATTTTTTACTGTAAACAGTATTCTTACTGTAAACAGTATTCTTCTATAACCGAATGCAGACGAAGATAAATGGAAAACTAACACAGTCTATACCAGTACAAAGGGGAATTAGACAAGGAGACTCGTTAAGCCCACTGCTATTTAATATAATAATGGACGAAATAATACAAGCAGTACGTCAAGGCTATGGTTACAGAATGGGAAATAAAGAAATCCAAATACTATGCTATGCAGACGATGCCGTACTAATCGCTGAGACAGAAGACGATCTCCAAAGATTAACGCACATCTTCAATACAACGCGCAAAAAATACAAAGCAAAGTATATGACAATATCTAAATACCCCCTGCGATGTAAAATAGAAATTGACGAAAAAATAATAAAACAGGAAGCAAAATTTAGATACTTGGGAATAGAGATAACTAGCTATGGAGATGAAGAAGAAGTAGGACAACAAAGTCTTAAAGCAAGCAAAGTGGTGGGATCACTCAATGATTCAATCTGGAAGAACAAACACCTAAGACAATAAGACACAAAAGTAAGAAGCTATAAAACAGTAATTAGACCTATAATAGCATACAGGGCAGAGACGAGACCCGACACATCCAAAACGAGACGAATATTGGAAACAACAGAGATAAAAATACTTAGAAGGATATCAGGGAAAAGTTTGCTAGATAGGGAGAGAAGCGAAAACATAAGGAGGGCATGCAATGTGGAAGACATAAATGAATGGGTGACAAAACGGAAACAGGAATGGAACGAACACATGAGTTGAATGGCAGAAGATAGGATAGTAAGAGTAGCACGAGACATGTCACCAAATGGACGAAGAAGTGTTGGTAGGCCAAGGAGAAGATAGTGTGATAGTTTAAACAATGCAGGAGACTGATATTGAAGAAGAAACAGGCTTAAAGCCTCTAGACAAGAAGGAAGAAGAATAAGAAGAAGAAGAAGAAGAAGTATTCTTTGGTATATTTGATAATTTCATTAATATTCTCATCAGTATTACAATCAAATCGTGACATTTTGAAATATTGAAATGTCAAAATCGAAATGAAACGAAATGTAGGTATCCATAGCTACATGATTGAGTGAAAACAGCCCATGGGATCTGTTTTCAGTATAATGTTGGTTTTATTGGTTGTATTAAATCAGATGATCACAAATTAATTGATTTCATTGGATTTCTAATTGAGCAAAAAATTTTCAGGAAAACAGATTTATGGACTACAGTACGGGGTCTATTCTTTAACTATTCCGTTAAATTTTAAAGGCTGTTAAAAATATATATATTTTAAAGGTCCGTTAAATAATAATGTCGGAATAGGTATTCTGTAGACACAGTTAAAAATATGTAATTTTAAAGAATGCCATTAAAAATAGTGTACAACATTTGGCAACATCGGTATAAGTTAGTTTTGTCAATCAAAGAAAGCAAAACAGAAGAAATTACAACTTATAATAGTTAAATTGGTAGTTTATTTTAATATTTTTGTATTTAAATAATTTATTGAATTTATCTAGAGCTAAAAGAATAACAAGAAAACAAAAAAATATTTTATAAGTTTCCTAATAAAAAAGAAAATTTTGATGGGAAGCAAGATAAAACCTATGGATTTATTTAAATTAAATGAATTGTGGAGATGAATTACAACGAAATTAAATGGTCTATGTTCACTTAAAACAATAAAACCGTGGAAAGACGTAAGTATTTAAAAAAACACTATACTTCTGTTTTATAATACACTTCATCAAGGCGAAAAATCTGTATTATAAGGAAATACATTACATTACAATTCATTTATTTAATGTTAATGGCTATCATTATATATTTTATTATTATTATTTTTTTATTATTACTATTATTTTTTATAAGTTAAATGTTATTTTAGACTTTAACTGAAGGAAGGCAAATATAAAAAGATGGACAAGCGACATCAAATATGGTCCCCAAGGCACAGGAGGAGGTGGTCCAGTTAAACCTTTGACTTAGAAGAAAGACTACTGGCCCTTATTTTAACTATTAGTGCAGAAGGAGCAGATTTAGTGGAGGCTGGAATCTCACAAAATTTAAATAATTTAGATGAAGAAATACCAGACAGATTATATTTATAAATATTGAGTCAAGCAGTCCAGGTATTGAACTGACACCCTCGATATACCAAATTTAAAAGAATTTATAAAAACTATTTTGTATTTATGTTAATGATGAAATTTAAAAAAAAAACTCTCATTCGAAATAGTATATTAAACAAAGTTTATAATATTTTTTATATTTTGCCATTTTATCATTTTTTAAATAAATTTATTATATTTATGTAATTACGAAAATTTTTATTTTAAAAAGTATGTTGGTAGAACTGTGTAATTTATAACATTTGACAGTTTTGACAATTAAATTACGAAATATTAATGTTTTAAAAGATTTTAAAATTACTAATACACCAATAATAATATATTATATAATAAAAAGATGATATTTATGTTCACAAATACTTTTTTAAAGCACAATATAGAA
Source organism: Ophraella communa (assembly GCA_035357415.1). Taxonomy (NCBI): domain Eukaryota; kingdom Metazoa; phylum Arthropoda; class Insecta; order Coleoptera; family Chrysomelidae; genus Ophraella; species Ophraella communa. Next base: position 27,436,302 of record CM068991.1, on the reverse strand, counting down.
TTAATAAATTGCTATTAGCCACAAATTTCATTATAAATAGTCATTAGATACTTCACTCGTGTTGCAACCATTTAAAACAAACATTTGCGTGTGTAAAAGTTACTTTACGATACGCAAATGCGTTTTATAATGAAGATAAGTGCAAAATATGAAAAACTTATTATACACTTGTATAAATAGTCGTACAAATACGTACAATTAAATCGAACTAAATTGACATTGGATAAAAAAATTAAAAAAATATAAAATATATAATATAAAAAAATACATATTTTCTTATAATGTTTACCGGCCTTTGTTACTAAACCTTTTTATTAATTGGAATTGTCTGACATTGCAGCAAGTTTATAATAGAAGTATTTAAATTTGTAACTTTTTTCTCCTGAGGAAAGGCTTTCTCATAAAAATGCTTATTTTTGTGTAAATGTCTCCTTGAAATCGCAGTTGCCCCATTTTTCATTTTAGGTTCTGTTGATTTACTAGTACACAAACTGCACACAGCTCTTTTCTGTTTTTTTAATCTGTCCTGGACTAATTTAAAAAAAAATAGAGACATTTATGTTTTTATTAGTTTTTTGGAATTTTATTATGTTCTTCTTGATAACCGATAGAAGACAATCCCTCCTCTTCCTCAGATCTTGAAACGGCTCCTGGAATTCCCCAATATCCGATATATTGTTATAAGTGTAACAATCTACTTACTTCGACAGATTAGCAGTAACTGAATTTAATTTAACATTAAAATAAAGTGCATTGGAGAGAATGGAAACTGGCAACACGAGATCGACAAGGGGCAAAAAAATCGGGAAAACTTGAGAAAGCTTAATAAACAAGCCAAGCCAAGCTTTTTGTTGTCAAGCCATGGTACTTGGCTTGGCATCACTGATAGTAAAGTACATTCATACTTATACCGTTCTGACTTAAGGACTTCGATTATATTGCCTCCAATAAATCTACCTACCGGCAGGCAGGGCCGGAGTGGACTTTTTACTTTTACATTGAGAAGCAATTGAAATATTGATAAATAGATATAAATTGTCTGAAAATATGTACAAATGTGCAAACAGGTATGTAGTTAGTATTTCTAAACATCATTTTGGGTACTAGGTAACTTTTATTACAATTTGAATGTTTAAGGAAATAATATGAATAATATGGTTACCTACCTTACAATATACATTAATTACCTTACTACATACCTTATTGTACCTATACCTACCTGAATGTTTTAAAAAGGAGTTTGGGTATATATATGCCCTTAGAACAGTAAATGGCTTAGTATTTTCCAAAATGTGGCGAACGTGGAGTGAATCTGACGATGAAGCAAGCGACAACGAGCAGCAAGCAAGTAGTACAGCAAGCAGCAAGAGAAAGCATCTTTCTGTTGATGCTAAAGAAATTGTAAAGAATGTATATTCAACTTTAAGAAACGATGTTTCCATACAAGCAGCTTTGGAAGAAACGTGCAGGTTAACGAAAATACCATACGCGATATTGTTAAAAAACCGATAGTCAAGAGAAAGAAAAGATGCGATTCTGGTACTGCCACAAAACTTGATGTAAGTGATAAAGACCTAATTCGACAAAAAATCTATAAAATGTATGAAGAGCAAAATGCACCAACATTGGACACCTTAATGAAGAGACTAGAAATGGACGAAAGTGGCATACAGTGTGGCAGAAAAACATTGTGGAAGACTGTGAAAAAACTAGGATTCAAATTTAAGAAAATAGACAAAAAACAAGTGCTGATGGAATCGCAACGACTTCGGAAATGGAGATTAGAATATCTTACGAAAATAGATATGTATAGAAGTCAAGGAAGGTCGATCATTTATTTGGACGAAACGTGGTACGATACCCATGACACGCCATCAAAAGGTTGGGACGATTCAAGTGGTAAATGTAACACAAAAGCACCATCCAACAGAGGTAAGCGGATAACAATTATACATGCGGGATCAAAAGACGGATGGGTTCCAAATGCTTTATCACTGAGTGCAAAAAATATAAAAGACTCTTCTCTTAACTACCATGACGACACAAATGCACATTTATTTGAAGACTGGTTTAAAAATAAGCTAATTCCCAATATTCCCCCTCAAAGTGTTATTGTTATGGATAACGCTAGCTATCATAGTAGGCAATTAAACAAACACCCTTGTTCAAGCGACACCAAAGCAATTATTCAAGGATTTATGCACGCCAATCATATTTATTTTCATGAAAATTATTTAAAAAAAACATTTACTTAAAGTATTAAATTTTTTTATGTAGATCACGTAATTAAAGTTGAACAATCATATACCACACTTTCAAGTAATGTTAAGGAGTTAATTATACATTTAGGGGATGATAGTGATAGTGACACTGATATAATTGAATAAGTTCTAATCATAATTATAAGTTGTAATATTTTTAGATACTTTTCATTTTATATTGCGTATTGTATTTTTAAAAGCTTTTTATTTATATATTTTTCACGTGACTTTTTGACGCAATGATCAACGACAAGTATTAAACGACAATGTTTAAAAAAATAATTTATAGTATCCCTAGGTATGTAATAAAATATGTGATTATCAATGTGTTTCTATTTTTTCCTATAAAAAAAGTAAATTCCACCCTGTTCCGTTCAAATTTTATAGCAGGTAACACCTGGCTAAAACGCCGGCCGACAATAGAGGACAAAAGGGTCGTTTATTGACCTTAAGAAGTCAGAACGGTATAAGTATGATTGTACTATATCTACATAGTACATAGTATGATAATAAATTGGATTAAATATAAATATTTAAAAAAAGCTATTTGTAACTGAAATATATGTTTTTAAATAACAAATTATTTAAAATAATGACTTTGCCATTCTATATCCAGTCATTTGTAACATTTAATTTTCGATTTTGGTTAGTTCTTCATTAAATATAATAACTTTCTATATTTCTAAGTAAATCTACCAACATAGGTAAAATGTCTTCCTACATCTATTATTTTTTTGGGTCTTATCGTAAATACAATCATCAAATAAATTTTGTATTAAGTAACACAAAACTCCATTGCATTTATCTCACGTATACCATTTATAAGGTCCAATAATCACAGAATTTTTTAGAGTTTCGCTAGATTAAATTAATTTATTATAAAACCAAAATGAGATGTTACGCATAGGAGGACATTCTCACTAAATAAAGAAACAATGTTACAAATTGCAACCATTGAGCCATCAGCATTGCGGAAATCAAAGTATTCCGTGAAAAAAAATTCGGTTTATACAAAGAGATAAAAAGTTAAAAAACGAAAAAAAAATATTTTTAAGCAAGAGATAGATTAATTATGTTAAAATGACAATGAACTTTTAGTTGTTTTATTAGAGTTATAGTAGTGCTTGGCAAGCTTTTTGCATTAGAAAGTATGTTGATTTCTGGTTTTTTGAAACTACACAGAACGTCCAAAAACTTGGACTTCCTGTGTAAAATATAAAAACATCTTTTCAAAAATAATCTGGTATCAGTTACGAAATGCCTAATTTTGTGTAACGCGTGAGATTTTTGCATATTTTGAGGGTAAGAAAAAGCTAAAAGTTTCCACATTATGGACACTTTACTCAATGTTAAGGTCTGAACTGAATCTGAAAAGGAATATTGATATTAAAAAATATACAAATTTGGTAGCATACCTTAAAAGGCAAGTGAACGGGTATAGGGCTAAAAAGTCAAAAGTTTTCATTAAAGATTTTGCCAAATTTTTAGTGGAAGTTTGCAATTACCACTGGAGACATTGAAAATACGAATCTTGTTGAAATATTAAGAAAATATATAAAGTTGCGTCCCCAGGTTCTTAAATACAGATTTTTTGTAAAATATGCGAATGGAAAATGTACCAGAAATCCTGTGGGAATTAACACATTTAGCAGTCTGCCAAAATTTATTGCACAATTTTTTGGTCTTTCAAATCCTGTGCTATATACTGACCACTGCTTCAGAAGAGACTCTGCCACTTTCTTATCAGACAGTGGCGCTGATATTTTAAAATTAAAGAGGCATGGAAGTTGGAAATCTACCTCTGTTGGGATATGTTGAAAATTTCATGAATAATAAAAAACTTATAGCGCAAGAAATATTTGGTGAAACATCTAATGTAATGTGCGCCGCTTCCCAAATATCAGCAAGTTCGAGCAATGAAAAAATATGTCGTCGGGAATTAATTCGAATAATTGATATAATTGTGTTATCAATATTTATAATAATTAATGAATTTATAATTTATATTTTTAACTTGTATTATAAGAGTTTAATAAATAGAATAATTCTTTTTGTCAATAATTTTGAAATACATTTTTCGTCACCATTTGCATAAAATTTTACTGTATGCACTAGTTACAAAAGGTAAGACGTTCCATAATGTCAATCAGTTTTAAAAAGTGTCACTTTATATATCAAAATTAGAAAAAAGCATTTTTTTTATTTTTACCTCCAACTGAATATCTTCAAAACTGTTTTATAATCATAATTATTTGTTGCTTACACTGAACATTTCTTCAGTGTTTTCTTCACCTATTGTCTATATCTTCATTATCTGTCAATCGTTGTACCTCTTTACTTAACATAATGTCACATTCATTATGTTTTTCTTTCCTGAATGTTTTAAATACTTTATAAAAAAGTTTTTTATGGTCATGATTCCCTTTTTCCATTCTTACTCCAAAGTCATGTCTTAGTAAGTGTTTGATTAGATTGTTTTAGGTAGTATAAGCCAGTTAGACTTCTCAGCACTTCGACCTATGAAGATCTTTTGTGCCTACCTTAATCTACTAAAACTATAGAACGTCAATACTTGTTGTGCAGTTATCTAGAGGGTATATTTCTTATATTCCTAATTTGATAGGGGGTCACAGCTACTCCTAGGAATTTAAGCCGTTTGCAGAACAATGCTCCGCATTCTCATAATATGTTTCGCCGTTGCTTAAGCGCTTTCGCAGAAATTGCAGTTTTCACTTTCCGATTTGACTATTATTTTAAGGTGATATCTCAAAGGGCAGTGAGCAGTGAGAAGACCTACGGTAAATTTTATATCTTTTTTGCTCATTTCAAGGAAGCATTTTGCTTTTTCAGGTGACGTATCTACAAACCTTTCTTTGCGATTCTACCAGTTTCATCATTACCTATTATCCAGGCACCCACATCAAGATCTTGTTATTTCTTGCCAGTTTCTTAAGGGATTGTTTACATCCCTGGACTAGCTTTGACTTATAAGTAAAAGAACTTAGAGCTTTTAAAGATGCCTTGCTGTCTATAACAATATAGTCGAGGTTCAGAGATAGTGCCTTAGTTATCCTCTTCTGTTTTTCAAGGCAGTGCTATGCACTTTTTTCCTTCTCTTTGTTTTCGCTTGCGGGAGTGTGTGTTTTTGGTTGCCTCCAGAAAGTTAACCTTTGGTCGACGAACTGCGGCCAAAAGCAACCTTAGAGAATGGATCAACTTATTATACTTAAGATCCTACTCATGGTTAGAGGTTTCTCTTCTGTTCTACTTCTTGACGTGTTTATTTTTGTCTTCTACTGAAAAAAAGTTGTTGCTTACTTTTGTTGCGTGAAGTTCTGACACATTTCGTCTTTATGTGGTTGAATTCTTGGCAGTTGTAACATTCCGTAGGTCCGTTATTTTTCCTAGCTTTTTCCAAGATACGAAGTTTCTTCTTTGTTCCGTACCTAGAAAAGAGTTGTATTACTTTTCTTACCTTTATGCCTTGATGTTTTTCAAGATCTCTCTTTATTTCTTCGGTATCCTCTTCTGAAGTAAGTCCTTTTATTACTGCCCTGGCGCTTTTGTTCTCTGGGTCCATAAAAGTGTTCCAGTCGTTCCATTTCCTCTAGGTATGTCGTTAGCCTGTAGTCGTCTGGTGTTTCCGTCATTATTTTGACTCCTGTTATCTCGTTGTGTGATCTTCGTGTTGTTCTTTGTAATCCTTCTCCTGAAACATAGTTAGTGCTTTCCTTTTCTTTTCGTTTTTCTTCTCGTTGTTGTTTTAGAATTTATTTCATCAGTGTGCTCTTTTGGGTTACTTGATCTCGTTTCTTCTCTTTCTTCTTATTCTTTCCATTCTCCGGCGTTGGTGTTCTTTTTGAATGTTTTTGAATATTTAGTGATATCCCCCTCTATTATATTGTCTTTAGACTAAAATAATCTTACCTTATTTGTTAAAACAGTCTATGTTTTATTTAGAAAAAAAAGGATACCTTATTGTAATAAACTCTTAATAGAGATGAATTTAAAAGTTTCTTTAATTGAACTTATACACAATTAACTATAAATACTTAATAAACTTGATTCCAACAATAATTTGAATAAGATAACACTACATCTCAGAAGTATGGTCAGATTATCTTCTTGTTAGATGTTAAATCTTGCATTAAATTGTAACAATACCTAAAACACAGAAGGAAAATAAAGTATTATTATTTGCGGCAATAAATGTTTACATTATCATTAGAATGATGTTTCGTTAAGGAATAACTATTATATAAGAGTTATAAATTAAGTTTAAATACCAACAAAAACATCAAATATCATTAATACAGATCATTATATATTATAAGTTATGATTTTAGAGTTAATATTAGTAACAAATTACTTATACAATATAGTAATTAAGTTTATATTGAAATCAAAAATTATTTACAGGTGGTAATAGAGAATAGTCTGAATATCCATAGCAATGAGTAGGTTTTGATCGTCTATATGTGCTTGAATATATTTAAAATATTAAATTTATTTAATAACAGCATATGCAATAAGGTATAAAGGTGACATGTGATTATTACACTGTGAGTGATATAATTGAAATCTTCAATGACAAGTGATAATGAATCCGAACTTGCAAAGTGAAAAGACACTATAAATTGGACAATGTATAATATTGTAATGTATTGAAGTGAACCATTCAGGGGAAAAGACACTACAAATTGGACAATGTATAATACTGTAATGTATTGTAGGGAATTTTTCAAGTGAAAGGACGTGAAAACACTAAATGAGAAAATATAATATTAACATTATAATTTCTTGTTGCTAATAATTGTATGTGTTTCTAATAGGTTTGGAACCAAATTTGTATGTTTGTTTAATAGAAATAAGTTGTTAATTTCATAATATTTACAAAATTCTGGATTAAAAATGGCGGAATTTAACACTAATTTAAAATAAAAATATAAGATTTCAACAATAGAAAATGTTATCCAATAATATTTGGAACGTTAAAGACTGTTTTTATGTAAGAATTGTTTAGGTTTAAGGTATTTGTGCTCATAATTTTTGTAAATTTCATTATAAAATTATAAATGGCGGCCATTAAATCGCTCCGATTCAATCAACAATTTAATAGGGAAAAAGTGTAATTTAATTAGTTTAAGTTTAACTATCACTAAAATAATCAAGTAAGAAGGTAAAATTAATTAAATTAATTTATTTAAAAATTTCGAAAAATTGACTTAAAAACCAATTGAATTTGAATTTTTTATGTCATTTATGTCATTTCTGATCATAAGGTATCAATACCGAGAAATTTTAAATTTTGGAGGAGTTCTATTTCATACAAAGGCAAGTCCACGTCGAAAAAAATTGAAAATCGGTTAAATTTAATTGCTGACCATTCATAAGAAACAATAGAATTGTTATCCCCACTTAATTAAACTGTGAAATAAAAAATATAAAGTTAAAACCATTAAAAAGTTGGATCAATTAAATAAAATTGGAAAAATTAAATAAATGGAAGTGTATTGATATCTACCTACCTGGTTACATATTTCTGGATAAAATAATAAATCTTTAAGAAGTTTCGTTTATCGGAATGGACCACTGACGCCATCTAGACTACGAGATTACATGGGACATGGAACACTGACTGGAGAGCGCTGGTATGAACAAGTTTGGACTAGTACTGAAGTAACGAGATATATGTTAAATCGATGTATATGTTTCAAAGAAAGAATCGATACTTTATAATCCAATATTGTTTGAAGGTCAATATTTTTTAAATAAAAGGTTTGCATTGAGATTTATATGTACATTTACTACACTATTAATAAAAGTGAATTCAATTTGTTTTAAATTAATTGAACCGACTACTGATGGTATAGAGTTTTCTTATGCTCATACCATTTATATACAGGGTAAATCATAATTTCATTAAATTTGCAAATTATAACTAAACATAGCAAATTAAGATTGTTGACAGCTATAAGTAGATTGAAGAAGTTTTAAATAGGGTAATATTAAATATTTAAAGAAAAGGTAATAAATAAAATTAAAAAAAGTAAAATTAAAATAAAATATATACAATTTTAGCCCCACAAATATACACGTTAATTAAAAATATAAAAAAATAACTATAAATTAAAGAAGTTTATTTATTTATAAAATTTTGTGAATATTACAGTATATATGTATATGTGTATAAATGTGGCCTTTGATGTTGCCAGTAAAGCATGTTTTCTAAATAATGATGAAAACGAAAATATGATATCCAAATAGGCAACAATTAATAAATCAGAGAAAAATTTTTCACCACGAAATTGCCTTAACGTTCTTCAGAAAATGGCTTAAATTACTGCAAATAATATATTATTGCAATTATAATTGCAATTATAAATTTAAAGGTAATTGTAAACTAAACTTCCCCGCAGAAATACCGGCCACTACAAACTGGCCCCATTTTTTAAGTTGGCCTCCTCGCAAACCGCTTATTTGATTTTGATGTTTTGTTTATTAATTATAGATTAACTTCTCATCAGTAACGATGCTATGTCAGAATTTTTTATTCAGATTTGAATTTGAGCATATCCGAGGTGCAATAATTAGACAAAATTTATTTCCCTGTGGAGTGCAACAGCTACAGTAATTGTTGTCAACTAGAATCACATTGAACCCTAATTTTTTCTGACATTTTTTATTCATGACATTATCTCTGTTTTTAATGGAGATACACTTTTTTAAAGCAAACTCCTCGTATGAAGATGTAAAAAAATACAATAAATAATCATCAAAACGTAAATTCAATTAGAAAACCATCGTTATTGATAAAAAGTCAATCTACAATTTAAAAAAAGCATCAAAGTCAAATAAGCGGTTGGCGAGGAAGCCAACTTTTAAATTGGGACCAGTTTGTAGTGGCCGGTTTTTTTGCGGGGGCGAGTGTATTTAAAAGAGGAATTATTCCAACTTTGATCTACCTATCTAGATGTTAAAAGGAGAAACAACAGAATCCATTATTATTCCTGTAAAACAGATAATACTTGGCTATCCAAAAAAACAGGGAAATATTTTGTTAGGTATATAGTTTATCACTATATATGAAAAAGAGAAATATTACTAGTTAGATAAATAAAACAATATACTGTGAACAATAGTTCACAGTGTAAGCGACTGCTGGGAAAAAATTAATCAGATTCTCATTCAAAATAGACTTCTATTTATTTTTCTTGTGTTCAATTCAACGCACATACCTTTCTAGATAAAAAGCGATTTATTTTTGCAGCAGGACTCGTGTATATCGTGTGCATCACGCGACACTCTTTATATTTAGGCTGAGGGTCGACGCCGCCGACGTCGTCACTACGGTCAACGACGCGGCGTCCTCGAGCGTCGGGTCGACAATCGCTCAAGAATAATCCAAGTTAGCCCAAGGTTTCGCGTTTAAAATTTTATTTGTTTGTCCCTTTCACCGGCAACGCCAACTAATGCTTAGAATTCTCGATCAAGAGCAAGGGTAAAGTTTTGTTTCTATTTCTATTGTTAGATCTTGTTTATTTTCATTTTCTGTTTACGTAGGAGATATTTTTTGTAAAAGTAAAATCGATTTATCAATCGTGTCTCTAATATTGACAGAAATTATTAGCTTACTTTTAATAACTATTTAACACAGCCCAGAAAATGAATCTTAATTACATTACACCTAGAAGGCAAGTTTTAGAGGAGGAAAATTATTTACAGACATTGCTTTTTAATTCCTAATTTATTCAAGAACAAGAAATATTGGCTAAAACAGTAAGACTAGAACGAAGAATCACTTGGTGCTTATTACCCAACCCAAAAGTTTTTACTACAAAATAAATTTAACAACTACTATTGATACAAATAGCATTTTCAATTTTCAACACAAAAGGACAAAAATAAATAAATTGAGATCTAGATTCGCTTTTGCAAGCCCTCTAGAACCATATTTTCGAGCAGAATGAGTCCTTTGTTTTTTCATAAGCTGTTATCCGGTTCCAGCTTTTGCCATCTTTTGCTTTATCCTCTGCGTTTCTGATTCCAATGCATTTAAATCATTTTACTTCATTTAAACATTTTGACTTCAATCTTCTTCTTCCTGCCGTAGTCCATTTAGTTATCATGTTTATTGTGTTTTCTTCCCCTTCCCTCAATATTTATATGTCCCAACTATCTCAGTGGTTGTCTTTTTATTTTCTTGACTATATCCATTCTATTTAGTTCTTCATTCACTTCACAATGTAATCAACTCCTGTATTCACCTTTTCCTGTTTTCTTTGGTCCCAGTACTGCTCGAATTATTTTTCTCTCTGAGCTTCTCAAGTTTTCTTAATCGGCTTTTTTTATTGTAACTAGCTCGGCTCCGTACATTATCGTTGGTCTTATTAATGTTTTGTATATTATTATTTTTGTTCTTTTAGTTAAAAATTTACTTATTATTTTCTTATTTAGTTGAACACTATTATACTTAGTACAGTATATAAAGTGATATCAACCATAATTCAAAAAACAGCAAACTACAAAGAATAAAATCGGACAACTAAGTAAAATGTGGATATAGAAAAGGCAAATCTACAACAGATGCAATACACATAGTAAAACAAATAATGGAAAATGCAAACGAATATAAATTAAATATAGAATTTCTGTTCTTTGATTTGAAACAAGACTGATTCCATCAAAAGAAACCAAATATTTCAAATAATAGAAAAACTGAAAGCACCAGCAAGAAGGCTCACAAAAATGACAATAAACCATACAAGAGTGAGTGTTAAAACACTTAAATAGGGGAAACAGGAGTTTTAAACGAATAAAGGCGTACGACAAGGAGACAGTCCATCAAAAACACTTTTTAATATAATCATAGAATATGCAACTAGAAACATGAACAAAGGAACACTCAGAAACAGAGGACGTTAAATTGTAGCTTAAGCCGATGATTTGGTAATAATAGCAAAAAGAAGAGACATATTAACCCAAATGGTAGATAGATAGATAAATAGAATCTAATTTTGGTGGATAAGTTTTATTTCTGGTTGAAATTTAAGAAAAGAAAAATATTAAAATTGTGCAAAAAATCAAATGATAAAAAAAGTTAAAATTGGAATTTATAACTTTGAAGAGGTTGTAAAAGATAAGTACCTATTTAAAAAAGGGTTGTCTTTGAGGTATTTAATAAAAATAAACTCTTCGGACTTGAGGAGTTTATGTTTTTAAAGCGGTCTGTCAATATCTTTAAATTTATAGCATTGTTAATGGGAAACATAGCCTCCCTTGCCTCATCTGACAAACGTCCACTGATTCCAACTAAATAATAAAAAGTAAGATGGGATATGTATTACGATTACATAAATCAGGTCTAATAGGGATCGTATTTGTTTAGTTTTTGAAGTAGTTGATTTTAGTAGAGATTGAGATTGTATTTTTCATTTTTTAAAATACGTTACACCGATCGTTTAGAAATTCCAGCATTCTCGCCAAATTGTTTTAAACTATTGTGATGTACAATTAATTAAATATCAAATAAATTACATACTTCTCTTACCGTGATCTTTTTATATAACACCAATAAAAAAAGTTTCATCTACCTATTGAGGTAAAAATTAAGATTTAATGTTTTTGTTTACATATTTGAAAATTGATTGATCTCTACCATAGTTTTGATACAGTTATAGAAACATTTTACCTAAGTAAAGGTTTTGTTTTTCTAAATTTTTATGCATTAACCATATCTTGTTTATTTTTCTACGTAACTAGTAAATTATATTTGTTGTAGTAACTATAGTTCATTTGAGTTGGAGTTGGCGCAGCACAGTGAATTCATTATAAATGCAAATCCTTTAAAGCCCAAGCAAGGGTGGTTCATGAAAAATAACTAAAAGTAGTATACATTTCTATTGTCATAGTCATAGTCATAGTTGTTATTTTTCAAAGAAAACTCTAGATAATATTGTCACAACAGGTAGCTGAATAGATCCCATGACCGTAGAAGCGAAGTTTTTTTAAGCATAATTCAAATTAAAATAAAAATTAAATGTAAAATAAAAATATGCTACATATTAAAAATTAAGAATTAAATATAAATTAATGCAAAAAGCAATTACTCCTTTAATTGTCGGCTTCCATTTCGTCGTATTCATCAGACGATGAGTCACATTCGTTGCCTGCTCCGATAGGATTTAAAATGGGTTCGAACAGTTCTTCAATATTGATATCAACACTTCACAATCGTTCTTCTTCCTTCTTCACATGGTTTATGGCATTGGTCCAATTTTCCTGTATAACGTTTCCAAAAGAATTTATCAAAAATTGTCTAACGTCATTCCATTTAAAAGTTGTATTGTTTCTTGCCACCTCACCTTCTACCTGTGCCCATATTAATTCTATAGGGTTTAATTGACAGTGATAAGGTGGCAAACGTAATGAAGTTATTCCTTTTTCCTTCGACATTTCGTCAATTACATATCTTTTATATTGTAATTTGTGGCGCTTTGCAATTTGCAGTAATTCCATTTTCAGCATGGTGTCGTCAAAAGAAATATTCTTGCTCTTTAATATCTCCTTTTTTCCATGACGTCGTTGGTAACTTTTCTACCAGTTTTGAATGATAACTGGCTTTAAAAAAACTTCGGTTCTACGGGATCTTTTCCGCTACCTGTTGTGACAATATTATCTAGGATTTCTATTGTGTTTGGGTTAGTTAATCCTTAATTACAGGGTGGGCTCTTTGAAAAATAACAACTATGACTTTATTTCCATAGAAATGTGTACTACTTTTAGCAATTTTTCATGAACCACCCTTGCCTGGGCTTTCAAGGATCTGCATTTATAATGAATTCACTGTGCTGCCAACTACAAACAAATATAGTATAATATTTCTTAAGTATTGTATTCTCCAGCTAATAATTTCTTATCTCTGATTCAAAAATTTGCGTTTTTCATGCGACTCATACTTAAAACCAATTTCTTTTAGGAGTTTCCATAACGTATTTCGTCCAAATTTGGGAATCGTATCTACTTCGTATCTCTATAACAGTCATTACTTTGTCCAAAGTCGCAATCTCTTTATTTAAGTACAAATAGTGGACTCTTCTAATGATATCTCTATTAAAGTTATAGACCATAATGGACTTTTTTCCTACGTGTTTTTTTGGTCCACTAACATTTCCCTGTTTTCTCTCACTTAAAAATCGATAAATTCTTCTTTCACTAACACCGGTCATATTGTCATATTGGAGCACCTAGTCACCACATCACGAAGTTGCTGATGCATCTTGATATATTAGTGCATCATGAACATTTAAAACAATAGTTTTTTCTCTTTGAGAAAACGCACTTTGTTTTAAATGAGCCACTTGTACCGGAACAAAACTCGAACTTGACGCCATTTTCACTACCAAAAATGTTCTAGTAAAATAATAAAATATAGATCACAATATAAACCACTAACACTGACGAATACCTATATTCTTATGTATTAGGATATAAACAAATATTCAATTTATAGACTAATAACGTACATGTTTTTGCAATTATACAGATTGCGTTACCTTAATCCCTTAACACCCCTAATGACCACAGTTATTCTCGTTAAAATCGAAAAACACAATATTCTAAATATCGTATTATGACTACGTATCCCTTACCTAAGAAGATTAAAATATGATAATTGAAAGGAATTTCTTAATAACGATATAAATAAAAGTACGTGTGCTACTGATTTAGGGTCTTGTTTACAACATTTTATGATTTAATGACTTTTCTTAGCTGCCAACTCCAAACAAATAAACTATAGTTAATTATATTATATTATATTTTAACTAAAAACTCGCAGATCGGTAATCACATAAATAGAAAAATTTGATTTTCATCGAATACGGGAAATTCGTCGTTTAACAACGGCGTCAAAAACAAAAAATATATGTTTTAAATGACTAATAGTGATTAAGATATCCCCCATTGCGAACGAGAGCTCACGGCCTCGTTTGTATATCCCCCATCTTGTTACTTTTGACCGTTAAGCTGAAACTTTTCTACTCCTACTACTCACAACGATAATGCGGATGTGGTAGATGAGTCGCCTCAAGCACACCTACCGCTAATAGTAATACTGTACTTACTGTTATGCTTGCCTATTTCATGAGTTTACAGCTTTTCTCTGCATCGATAGGCTAGATTTATATGCATACAAAAAAATGTACCGTGAATCGAGAATTTATAAAGTACCGTAAATGACTTCCTCCCATTTTCAAGCGCCGGCGAATCGTTTGTTATTATTTATAACGATTTAATATTAATTTAATCAAATTTAGATTCATTACTTTCCCCTCTGGTTTCCAACTTTTTTGTGGCAATTTTATTAATATGTTTCTCTAGGGACTTCTGCCCACGAACAAAATATGATTGGAAATTATTTTTAAAAATTATTTTTTTATGCACTCAACAAATGGTGGAATTTTAGCAATTCAAAAGAAATGAAAGGACAAAATAAAAACTCACGATTATTGAACTTAATATAGTCTATATAGAAAGGACAAGGAGTAATAAATCATTAATTTAAGTAGATTACATAGACGTACCAAAATATATTTTAAGAGGGTATACCGTAAGGTACATTTTGTATTGAACGAATGAGTTGCAGCTATGCTAAAGAATATACGATTTAGGTCAGAAGTAACGGGATGTACTAATTTTAATAAAAAAAGTGATAGAGGTACCTACATAAATTTTAGTAAGTTTGATAAAGAAAGGCAACACAGTTTATTCATAATAGAAAATAAACCAATCTGTAACAATAATTATTTTATATATTTTTGTTCTTTTTGTAAGAAGATTAATTCAAACTTTGAATATTGTCACAAATAAATTACAATGAAATATATTTTTAAAAAATTAATTAAAGTCAAGATAGCAAGATATCGTTACAATTTTTATTAAATTCAAAGAAGCAAAATGAATATTTTTTATTTGTATTACACCTATATGTAGTGTTTGGGGAATTTTTCTCAGAAATTTTAAATGGCAAGTGGCCTACTGTAATCGGCTTAATACGATTACACCTATTTACAGATTATTCGATTATTGAGAGGGATTTTCCAAACAACCCAGTTTTCTTAGAAACATTATCGGGAATATTATTTTAAAAGAAAGTAGGTACATTAAATCAGTACTTAGTATTAGTTCTTTGAGTAAAGTTGTATGAAGTTGTATGGTTTTCATAATATTGTAAACAGTTGGAATATATTTAAAACATTTGTTGAATGTTAATTGTGCAAGTACCAAACAATGTCTATAAGCCAAGGACCATCTAAACGACCAAAAACAGGTCCATTATCTTTAAATGAAAAAACTCTGATATTGAATTGTTATATATCATTGAAAAACAAGGATCTAAGTGCAAGTGTTGATGATATTGTGGAATTAATGGCTGCTATGTTGTGTGTTGCTAAATCAACAATTCCTAGATTACTAAAAGAAAGCAAGAATGGAACTCTTCAACCCCCTAAAACTTCTTCAGGCCAAAAACCAATTGAGATCGATGAGTCATTAAAACAAAGACTAAGGCGTAAAGTCCATGGATTTTACTTACGAAAGGAAATTCCAACACTTGACAAAATTATAACATCAGTGCAAGAAGATACGGACTATACAAAATTCTCCAGAATGACATTATGCAAACTTTTGAAAGATGTGGGTTTCAGATATACAAAACATAATAGAAAATCTCTCTTGATAGATAAACCGGAAATAGTTTTTTGGAGAAGATACTATTTAAGATAAATGCTGGATATACAGTTTCCAATTCTTGGCAAGATAAAAACATTAAAAGCGGAATGCAGGCATTCGTGGAAGGTTTGTCGTTAGGTTTGCAGCCACCATCTGGAAAAGGAAAAAGACTTATCATTGTCCATGTTGGAAGTTCTGAAGGTTTTGTTGATGCGTGAATTATTAACTTTTATTTCAAAATGCACGGGGGTCTATCACAAAGATATGAATGGGGATGTCTTCGAGGAATGGTTTGTTCAAATGTTGGATCTGATTCCAAAAGGGGCTGTTATTGTTATGGACAACGCAAGTTACCATTCACGGTTACGAGAAGCATTGCCCACAAGTCGTTGGCGTAAAGCAGAGCTTTTGGAGTGGCTTATTTCGAAAAATATTAAGTTTCCAAAAGATCCACTAAGGAAAGAACTTTACAGAATTGCAAAAATGAACAAGAATAAATACAAAACCTACATTGTAGAAGAAATGGCTTCTTCTCGTGGTATATCAGTTCTTCGACTTCCCCCTTATCATTGTGAACTTAATCCCATAGAATTAATATGGGCTAAGGTAAAGGGGGAAGTTGGAAAAAAATACTACTTTTGTGAAATTGTTTGAGAGTGCTGTAAGTCATGTTAGTAAGGAAAATTGGACAAACTGTATCGAGCATGTTATCAAAGTAGAGGCAAATATGTGGAAAATTGACAATATTTGTGCTGATTTAATCGACCCTATTATTATTAATGTCAACAACGATTCTTCCTCTTCCGAGTCGGATATAGAATAAACTGTAAGTAATAAATGTATTCCAATAATTATTTCTTTTCATTTTTTATTATATTATAATTTAAAACGTATTTTTTCCCCAAAATACACACCACTGCATTACATTATTGCTTATTTGCTAATCCTTTAACAATGAAGAAACCCTAAACTTTGCTACAACTGAAACAAATACGGGGTCGATCTACCTAGTTTTTAGATTAACGGAAGAAATGTAATTTAAAGTAAGAGATTTATCAACAATTTCATGGTGCTCCCTGTAAAGGTTTTGCATACTTAATTAGGGTTTATTACTCCTCGTACTTTTTGTACATACTATATATAGTTCTGTATGTCTATTTTACATTAATAGTCCTTGAGTCAGCGGTCATTTTTAATTACCCAAACCGCAAAAGCTATTTTTTTGTCCAGGTACTTATTTGGTTAGGGTAGTGAGTGAATCAGCTTCCGCACTACTAGGGGTGTAGCTGCAGCAGCCCCCCAATCACGTTAAATATCAGTACGAAAAAATAAATATCGCCAAAGCTGAAACTTTTTTCAAAGAATAATCTTATCGTAAGAAAATGAAAAATCGCAACCAGCTTAATTTACAGTTATACAGTATGAATAGACATACCTAATTAAAATTGCCAACCTAGCAGTTGACGGTGTATAATGTTATAAAAAATGATTAATAAAAAAATAATGAAGAATATTCTAAAAATAATAAAAAATTCTTCGTTTTAACGCAACTTCCAAGTTGACGGTACATAATGTTATAAAAAATGATTAATAAAAAAATAATGAAGAATATTCTAAAAATAATAAAAAATTCTTCGTTTTAACGCAACTTCCAAGTTTATTTGAAAAAATTGGGTTTTTAATCACAATGTCAGCCGTGTCGCTAGAAATAGCATAGTCATATTGACATATCGAAGTTACCTTTTGTTTTTTTAGCTGTCATTGTGATTAAAAACCCAATTTCGAAGAGTTTTTTATTATTCTTAGTAAGATAGATTTCCAAAAAGTAACGGTTGGTACAATAAATTTAATTTAAGAATATTCTGTTGAGAATTTTTTCAGCAAATGATCTTTAGTATATTTGCTAATATACTAAATTTATTATAAAGTAGGTCTTATTCTATTTTCAGCGCTATATCAGGTCGATTTAGCTTAAGATCTTAGACTATGACTTTTTATAGTTTTTTTATCCGTATTATATTCTGATGTAAGAACGCTACTATATATCTAAGTTCCCCAAATATTTGGCTTATTACACAGCATCTCTCCGTTGTTTTATTTATCTAGTTCTTTGCTCCACCAAGGTGTTTGTCCATTATTCATCTTGGTTATCACGGAACAGTTTTCCCGGTAGGAAAAGAAGTAGTTTTTTATATTGATCTTATTATATTCTTGGAAGATTTATTCCTAATATTTTCATTTTTTTATAATATCCTATTGTAATTTGTAATACTCCACACTCATGTCAAAGAATACACCAACTAACAAGCAGCGAAAGTAAGGGCTTCTGTCAAATAATTTTTTTGTTTGCGCATGTCTGAAGACGCCATAATTATAATAAAATAGTTGTCAAAACTGGCAGAAAATTTAATTTTTAAATTGACTTTGTTTTGAAAACTTATCTTTACTAAAATTGTGTCAGTTGATCTGTTCATAGTTTTATTTATGGGAAGAACAAGTTGTGCTGTTCTTGGATGCCACTCAGGAACAGGAGAAGGAATAAGTAAGTTCGGATTTCTTAATTAAATGATATGAAATTCGATGTAATACTTAGTTCTACAAATAATTTTAAATCATTTTTATTTTAGACTTTCTTTTGAACAATTAGGAATAACCCCTATTGAATCTAATATAAATAAGAATGCAGAAATAAATGTTCCTGAAACACTGACATGCTCTGATAAAAAGAGGAAGATGTCTGACAAAAATATTTGAATTCCGTCAACTTCATATAATTTAAATAAGTCACCTCTTTCTTCTTCGTTTTCAGGAAGTGGAAAAACAAGATCTCCAGAAAAGAGAAGGAAATTAAGCAAGTAAGTAGAATTAAAGAAATTTTAAAAAGAGTTAATTAATATAGAAATTCCAGTAGTATCTGAACAAATGATACTGGAAAAATGTTTAATTCGTTTTATTCTTTAGAAATTCCTTTGACAATTTAATTCACGTATAAAAAATCCCATAAGCCGCGTGATTTTGTCATTATGACAGCGAAAAAAGTTTGCCGTAACTTTTCCAGCGACAATAACGAACCTAACTTTTGAAAGCATGACAACCAGCATTGTAAACAAACTTTTGATGAGTCCTACGGACTCGTAATTTTTCCAGAGGCAGTTTTTTTCGTTAAATTGCCAGGCAACAAAATTCTTATTGATACATGTCAAGTTTACTTCGACAAAAAAAAGCTCTCGTGTAATTATAAGTGACAAAATCGAAATAAGCCGTGCTTAAAAGAACAAAAATCTTAGCAATTCCTTTGAAAAAGTTAATTTACTTAGAACACAATTATTTGTAAGTTAAATAAAATTAATATGAATTAATTTAATTAATAATATATTTTACTGTTACATTTTAGTGCTAGTCCAAACACTATCAAAAAAAGGCACAGGATATTAAGTTAAAATATATCAGACAGAGTAAAAGATTATATAGGGCAAATGAAATCGTAGGTATTGTTAAGTTTTTTATGGAAACCAGGGTTACATACAATTCAATTCGTTGTCATAATTTTGATATAGATGTAAGATACTTTTTAAGAACTGTCACGTTAGACAAATAAAGCTATTAAAAAACTTCTTGTACACATTATATACATAAAAATAAAAACAGGTATTTTAAAAAAGAAAAGTTTTTTTTTGGTATGGATTTGCTCATAAACATGGATCAAACGTTTTGGTAACAGAATAATTTTTCATCACACAGATTTTGAGTATGCCCTACATTTGGGGTATATTGAAGGATTTTATATTTTGCTTATAAAATCTGCCAGAAACTGCTGGAGAACTACTGCAAAGAATATTTTCAACATTTTCAGCAACCACTGTTCTTAAATAAGTATGTTTAATGATCTTCAGAAACGTTATGAAGCTTGTTTGCAACGCCATGGTGTACATTTTAAAATTAATTCACAAATCTTTTTTTATATGTGGTACTGTTTATTTTGGCGGATGATGTATTATTGATATTCTTAACATTTATCAAAAATTTACATTATTACTTTAATAGTTGGTCTAGTCTTGACACTATTTAATAAATCAAAACAAAATGTAACTTTAATATGTCAATCTGACGATGATTTTGATTGAAACAGCTGTCATTACCTTAAAAATATTAAATTTTGTCAATATACTGAGGAAGTCTGTATTTTGTATTAATTTGTTTGATGTTAATGTATTTGAAGTTTAATAAACTTCACTTTAACTGGTAGTAAAATCATATATTATTTAATTATGTATTTGGATTGGGATTTAATTCTTTTGGGCATTAATTTAAATTATTTAAAACTTTATTTAATTGTACTTTTTTATTTAAAATAATATATAATTCCTATTTTTAACAAACACTTTGTAAGTGTAATTAATTTTATACTACATGTAATTAAATTTTGTGGTTCCCTATTATTTTCCTCTTTAATTAATAAATATTTTTTCTCTATTTTTTGGAATTAAAAATTTAAACATAAAAATTTTAATTTGGATCCTTCTGGGACAAGCCGGTACTTAAAGGTAGTCTAATATGGCGGCGCCCTATATTCCTGCTGTCGGACCTCTCTCTTGCGCGGTATATTGTTTTTAAGTATGTGACTTTAATAATAATAAATAATCCTTTTAAATATCAAATTAGTTTACAACTTTTATAATAATGATTATAAAATAAAATTAGTGACATTTAATGTTTCTTAAATAACACAGCATTGTATTCCGTTGATGATCCACAATGGTTGAAGCTTGAAGTTTTTTTTCAAGCATGGCGACATACAGGTGACTTCGGCAAACCGGCAAAGCAGTCTAGAGAATAGTGGGATAAGTCGCCAAAAATGGGGCAGGCTGAGGCAGGCGAAAGAATTCATTAAGGGGCTCTCAGGAGTATCTACTGATCCTGGTTGGGCTCTTGACAGGGCATTCTAGAATTAACAAACACATGAATAACATTGGATTGGCAGACACAACTTCATGTAGGTTTTGCCAAGAAGATGAGGAAGCCCTACTACACAAATTGTGCTACTCCGAAGGCGTGACTAGGCTGATGTCACATACAGGGAAGTCACATACAATAGATCGGCAAAGGTGATAGTGGAGAGGCTCCTAGAAGCACAAAAACCCCATATGTATCTATCTATCTCTCTACAAGAGTAGAAAGTTAGTGTTTGTAATAAGTTCAAAAACAGTGACTTCTAGCCATATTTTTTTTAATTTTAAAAAGTTTGTCAATTTTTTTATATTTTATACATTGTCATAACTTTTTAAAGCTCAAGTACAACATAAACAGGGAGTAGAGAGGATTTTAAATTTAAAATAAAATATATAAAAACATATCTTTCATGCAGTGTTTATCCTGTATATTTGCAAATAATTATTAAATGTGAACTAAAATGTATCTCTTTTTTTTGTAAATAATCTTTTATAGTATGAAAAATAAAGGACAAAAGTTGATGTAGAAGATTCATCATTTTCAGTAATAAAATATACTGTAAATTTTCAATTTTATTATAAGACTTTTCACTTCTTGGTGCAGTCTAAACCAAGAAAGGGGAGACCACTACCTCTTAATATAAAAATAGTATATTATGTTACTAGGAGTAGAAGGCTAACATTATTGTTGAGCCCAGGTTCTGTGCAAACTAGGCGAAACATATAATGGGCCTTCTGCTCCGAGTAACATATACTATTTTTTCTTCAAGCGTAATAATAATATGCATTTTTTAAAAAATATGGAAGGCTTTGTTTATATCTCAACTATTTAATTAATACAAACGAAAAATTACATAAAGTGTTACCTATTTATTAACAGTAATATTAAATGTGCAGTTTTGTATACTGCAGTTGTTTAAATTTAAGCCACTGCCACCGCTTTCAGCTTCGACATTTACAATTTTGTCATTGGTATACATCATATTATTAGTAAGTTGATTGTCGATTATTGTGTCAGCGATTCCAGAACTATTACTTCCATTGTTCTTGCCAATTAAGTATTTTTTGTGCAGTTTGTGTTTTACTGGAAATGGAATCATCTAAGTACCCTTTAGCAACACTGGTGGATTTCCATCCACCATGCCGCTTTAAAGCGGTAATATTACCTCCATTGTCAACTAAAATAGTTGCGGAAGTCCTACGAAGGCAATGTCCTGTATATTCATGAGGATTTGTTAATTTCAAAAACGTAGCAACGTCTTTTGGTACGTTTGATATTTTGTGGATACCCATTACCACACGGTGACATTTACCATTCTGGTATTTAATAAAAAATCGCTGCAGGCCAATATCATCCGGATGAAGAGCCGTATACTGTCTTACCAAATTCAAATAAAAATCGCCAATTATAGTAAACGACTTTTTTTGTTTTTTGTGTTTTCCCAAATCTTGGATTTCGCTAGACTTTAAATTAACAAGTTCATCGCATCTAAGGGCTCCTGTGACTCCAAATATTAATACAACCTAAAACAAACGTTGAAATAAATAATAAAAAAAGCTGGTAGCACTGGGATTAGAACCGCTGACCTTCGCGACCGAAGACAAAAGCTCTGTCACTGAGCTACCGTCATTAAATGTTGTAAGTAGGAAATGAGGTAATATTTGCTGTCAAGTTAAATATTGATCTGCGAGTAGATATCACTGTCAACGGTTTAATAAACGTAATAATGATTAAAAAGAAATAAGAAAGTACCTACCTTTGTTGCTAAATAAACATTATTCGGTGTATCCTTGAGAAATTTATCAAATTGATCTTTTGTTAATACTTTTGATTTTTTCGGTGTATAATTTTCCCCTTGGCATGGCGCTTTATAAATGCAATTAATTTGCTATATTTTTCTATTTTAACATTATGTTTAATGTTTAATTGACTTTTAATCATTGAATACTGTGCCCATAGAGTAGAACTTTTAAACTTTCTGGACAAATTCGTGAAGCATAACGTTTTCCGTGTATTGCTGTACATCATATTCATTGCACCATTTTAGAAATTTTTCGTATGCAAAATCATACAGTTTACGCGACTTCGTT
Organism: Ophraella communa; assembly: GCA_035357415.1. Taxonomy (NCBI): domain Eukaryota; kingdom Metazoa; phylum Arthropoda; class Insecta; order Coleoptera; family Chrysomelidae; genus Ophraella; species Ophraella communa. The sequence continues at coordinate 27,413,270 of CM068991.1, read as the reverse complement.
GGAATTTGAGTTTCAATACTGGAATTAGCTATTTCAACTAATTCCGGAGGCGTACATTGTAAGTCTTGAGACATTGCAGTTTGAATTAGGTAGGAACACTTTCAGAGTTTGACACTTTTCAAAACTAACAAAACATCAAAATTAAATAAGCAAATTGACAAGTTCCTGCCTTCTTGATTATAACACCCATAAGACGTTGCTACCGTTTCTTATTATTTTGTTACTAGTATAATAATGAGAGTTCATCATTGTACTAGTAAAAGAATAGACTATTTCTACTGTTTGTGTTGAAGAACATAATACAGTTTTTATTATACGCTTGAAGAAAAAGTAAATTTATAACTTAGAAGAGCTAACCTAAGAGTAACAAAATATTATCAAATGGTGAATTTATGGTAGTGGCTGTAAAAATATTATTTGTCCAGAAAAAAAGCTGTACAATTATCGCCAAAGCTAAAAATTAAATGTACCGAATTTTTAAATTATTTTCTCTAACCATAGACGGAAGCATGATTTTGCTTCTAAATTTAAATTGTTTGATGCCTAGAAAGCTGCTTAGCTTCTCATATTAGTTTAAGCAGGATAGGGTAGGCACATCATTTAAGCATAACTTCAGTAGGTCGAGAGAAGTCAAAATAACTTGTACTTGTACCTAGGACAATCTAATCTTTCTGTGAACAAATTATGCATCTAAGCATCCAATATGGTTACAGCAATTTCGGGATTATTTCGGAAATAAAATTGTAATAATAATAATGATTTGTTTCTGATATGCAAATTTCATTACAAATAGTTAAATAGTTACAATAGCAGTTGAAAGGTATAAAAAGTAAATAACAGTCTTATTCTGCTACACAAGAGACATATTTTTAAGAATTTTCTGTATTTTTTATGCTTTATGATTATGGGGAACCCGGCAAATTATTATTTTCATTTTTTAATTGGTATCCAGCTATCGTCTGGCGTATGTAAATGTAAACATATCCTTGGCAAAGCGAAATGAAAATTTACGAAGCACGAGAAAAACCTGTCAGAAAACACGACAACCCATCTCGTAAAAGGCCTCGACATCCACATTTTATTTATATATCGACGTGAGCCTGGACCACAGGGAAGGATTTCATAAAATTATATCATTTCCCTAGATTTTATGTTCAAAACCTATAACTTATTTATTTTTCTATTTGATTATTATTATTATTTTCTATTTGATTATTTATTTTAAAATAGCATATTGTGCAACAAGGTGTAAAAGTGTCTTTTATTAATAATAAAAATAAAGAAGTGATTCATGATTTCCCAGCAGCTATCAACTGTGGGAAAAAATCTACCTCACGGCTGAATTCCCATTTAAATGTACGTGGTGTGGGAAAAGACCCGTGAGGTAGATTTTTTCCCACAGTTGATAGCTATACTTCACTTTGTAGTTCTGTCAAATGTGTCAAAAGCACCACATTCCATAGCAGCCGTAGAAAAATGACATTTAATGATGTATATACAGAATGATACAAATGTATGGAATAAATTCATTATTTCAGAAACAGACGACTTTAAAAAAAATCCTTGATTTTAACGAGATCGAACCTCTGTCATGGATCTCTCCTTTTTTTTATTGTTTTTTACAATTATTCCTTTTGTCCTCCTCACGTATTTTTTTCTTCTTTTTTCTTTTAGTAATGTAAAAATTGTTAATTTGAATTTTCCTCTGGGATACAATATTCTTAGTATGAATTTGGTCCCACTTTTCTATCCACTTTAATTTAACCAACACACATCATTTTCTATCTTTATAACTTCTGAAGTTCCTTTTTCCTCTTCTTTTTTATATAATAACTCTCTTATTCATCCATTATTCTTCACTTATTCATGGATGTTTAAGTTTTAAATTTAAATTATTTACAATTCCTACATTCTGCACATACAGGTGAGTTTATATTGATTGTGTAACATATTTAACTTGCTGTTTTGCCATAGTTTTACTTATTGCAAAATCATGTATTTAACTTTTTACTTTAAGCTGGAATTTTACTTCTATTTGTAATTATTTGTCACATTTAAAATGTTTTAACTTTAATCATTGATGTAATCGAACAACCGACACCATTCGCTCTTTTTATAACTATTTTTGATTCTCCTGATACCATTGTTTTCTTTATAGCCTGATGATGGTCTGAAGACCGTAACATGTTGTACTAACTTTTGAACGCTACTATTAAACGTTGTGGATAGACTTTGAGTTTTACTACTACGATTTAAAAAAAAATCTTAAAACACGTCAATTTTAATTTTTATATGGCCATCAACTGCTATACATGTATACATTACGTCATTAGTGATGGTGTAATGACGTCATCGACAATTTTTTTAAATACAAACCGAGGTCACGTGACAACTCATTTGAAAGGTCTCCTTATTGCCTTTGCAACAATGTAATCATCTGAATATTTATTTCTACAGGGTTAACCAATACAATATTAATACAATTAACTTAGAATAAATGTTTACTTAAACACAATTGAATTAAAAAAAATGTTCAAATTGCCGACCTTCATTAATGATACAATAAGAAAGGCGAGCAGTAAATTCTTTTCTAACGTTTTCGAGGGCTTCAGGTGTTATTTGTGTAATTTCCATTCGGATTCGCTCCTTCAACTCTTCTACATTATTCGGTCGATTTTGATATCTGGTCTTAAAATATCCCCACAAAAAAAGTCTAACGGATTCAAATCTAGAGACCTTGGTGGCCATTCGATAGGTCCCCTTCTATCCATCCACCTTCCTGGGAAAAAGTTATTAAGGTAATTTCCTACCACAACGCCATAGAGTGGGGGAGCCCCATCCTGTTGGTATCATAAATAATTTCTATTTGGAAATAGCTGATTCAGCTGTGGCAACAGATAATTTTAAAGAAATTCCAGATAACTAGCAGCAGTTAGGTTTTCCTCAAAAAAATATGGCCCTACAATTTGATTGTTTATAATGCCGGCCCAAACATTCACCTTCTCGGGATATTGTGTCCTATACTCTTCCATCCAATGTGGATTTTCACTTGCCCAATATCGACATGTCTGGCGATTTACGTGACCGTTCAGCATAAAAGACGCTTCATCTGAAAAAAGTACCTTTTGTATGAAACCCGGATCTCTGTTACATTGTTCCATAACGATTTCGCAGAATTCGATTGTTCTATCAAAGTCATCTTCTAATAGCTCTTGGACCAGATGTACTTTGTATGGATGCCACTTCTCCACTCTTACAACAGTTGATTGGTAGACAATATTATCTAGTGCGACCTGCCTAGAACTGGTATGAGGATTTTTACAGTTAGTGTAATATCGTTTTATACTACATTGTAGTCCGGTCCTGTGCCCTTTTTATACAGTACACCCAGTTAAACATCTATAGAGCAACAACTAGAAATCAAACGAATAGAAACATCAAGAACCAAACTCGAACATTCTAGAAATGGGAAAAAGGATATAAATATAAAGAAAAGTCATAAAATAAGTACCTGAAGTTTTAATACGCTCTTATGTATTTTCTTGGTATTATTTACATGAAAACTGGATAACAAACTAATTTTTCATAAAAAAAAGAAAAAAAAGTTGTGTACGAGATTCGAAACCACAATCTTGCGGTCAACTTACAGATAATCTCCCAATTGGGCTAATTCAGATACATATTTACGTTAAAAATTTCATTTAAATGTTTTTGGATTCTATAGCAATATAGTGTAATGAATATTATGATTCTAAAGATAATTTATTGATTTATTTATTTATGAATTTGACTGATTAATATTTGATATTATTATTAGCAACAAGATCTTTTCCTCTGGGGTGTTTGGTTACGCCAGTTTCCAGTTGGATTATTAGGTATGTGAATGAAAAATTTGATTCAATTATAATTATAAATTTATTACAAAATAGTTAAATTAAAACAGTAATATTGAAGTTTAATAAGGAAAAAGAAAGGCCTTTTAGTAATTATAAAAGAACTTACTTGATGTGAATTAAGTTAAATTAACCAATGTTGTTTATGTAATGGCAAATAAGATTATCAAATACACTAATTATTAAATATCAAGTAAATTCCTTTGTTTTTTTAAATTATAAAATTCAACTAACTACTATAAAAATTTTTAAAAGTTTACAATTTTATCTGACCTTGAAATAAAGTCCTGCTTCCTGATTGGTGGAAAAATCTGTAGTTGATCTATGAAAAACGGAGACGAACGAAGCGATACTTGGAACCTCCGACCTTGGCAAAATGTCGCCTTGTTAGACGTTTGGACTCTCGTGTAATATTATTGTGTTTTGTTTGTTCCTCAAATTTGATACAGTTTAGTGTTTGTTGGATTACTGTTCGTTTTATTGTATTAATAATGGTAAGTACACTTATATTCTTATTTTTTATCGACCAAAAACGTTTTAATTTCACTTTTGGATTCAATCTTAGTAATGTCACTTCTTTGTCACTTTATTTTACTTTTTGATTGTTTTACTTTATTCTTAACGTCACTATTTAACACTTTATTATGATAACTACTTTAAAAACTGTTTGTTTAAATTGACTGTTCACACTCAGATCTTCACTGTTTGACTTCCAATTTCCAAATTCCAAATTTCTAGAATCTTCGTTTTTGTTCTATGGTTTAGACATTTCTGGAAAGAATATGTGTATCTCTTTCTTTCATATTTATGACTAGACATACTCGCTTTGTCTATCATCGATAATTCCAGAATAAAATATAGTAAAATATATCTGTCTCCTTTTTACACATTATCTGTCCTTTTTTTACACATTATATAATCAATTTTCGCGAAGTTTCTACTAAGTACTAGATATAATATCGACACATTATATAATAAAATAATTTCCAACTTAAAATTTTCTTACAAATACTCAAAATATACAATAAAATAATACAATATAATTAAAAGTATTTGATTAAGTTAATTAAACAACTTCTGTTGATATTTTAATCATTATACTATTGTCAAATATTTAAACATTACAATAGTTAAAGCATCAACACACCATTTCGATAGTTACGTTTCTCCAGTTAATATTATCGTCCTTTTTACATATAGAGATAACAATATATTTATGTGCTACTTGCTGCCCATTTTTTGATGTGTTGTTGGGTATGTGCCCAATATACACGATCTAAGAATCACAATTTGTTTAATAAAATAAGTAGTGGTAGGAATAATAGTTCACACTACGTTTGCTAAAATAATTTTCCGCCCTTGTATTGTAATATACTACAGAGTTGCTGCGTACTAAAGCCCACTAGCCCTAGCACTAGAACAAAACTGCGTATCCCCCTTGGATTGTTTAATGCGTTTAAAATTCTCAGTTATGCACTAAGACAGAAAAGTGAGTTATAATAGGTACACTTTTCTACCGTGGCTCATATAGCATTTTTTTCACTACTGGCATTCTATTTTTTTAAATATTAGTTTTTTAAAACAGAAATTTTTGACAGGTCACTAGTCAATCCAGTTTCACATGATATTAAAATGACAAGGTAACGATAAAATATCCAATAATTTTTGTTTTGATTTGATAAAAAAGTATTGTGTCGTAAAAATCTCTTTGAAAATGCTGGATAAGTCAATTGATAGTAAGGAAAAATATTTTTTTGTCATTGCATCTGTTAACCTCACATTCTGTCAAATGGATTAAGATTTAGTTCTAATCTAGTAGTCCCTGTATTTTTCTACCTCGTTTTAATTTTTAATAATTTATACTATAAAACAAACAAAAAATCTTTCTTCTTTCTTCTTTCAATACATTTTAATTGAGTAATATCCTTTTGTGTAAATTGGAATATTAGGTACACAATGAATCAAGCTATCGATCTGTAATCAGAATAAATAATGGCAGTATGAAACTAACTCATATTAGAGAACCTTTCCTACATTTTTACATTAAAAATTCCAACTCAAAACTTTATTGAAATAAAAATTAATGACCAAAAAGTATGGTTTTATTAAATTGAAATATTTTATTTTAAAAATTCGCATATTGAATATGTATATTTTAATTAATATTTTGTGTGGTTTGTATGTTATTTTAATTGTTACCTATAATAAATAAAATTGTTTTCCATTGATTTTATACATGGGTAAAATAAATTCAACATACATCTATAATGAAAATATGAATAATATTTGGATATTTTTAATCTCTATGTGGGAGTTTTATTGGTTTATAATGTTGGTTTTAGAAACGTCGTGACGTAAACGGTGTGTTTACATTTTCAGTTCTATTACATTAGTATAGAAAAACCATCGCAATATTTTTTTTCAAATTTTATTTAAGACAACTTCAATAGTTTTATTTTCTCTTTAATTTCCTATATGTAGATCTAGACAAACGAAAGCGTGTCGAATTAAGTTCCAGGAAAAGAACGGGCGATTAAAAATTCGTTTGGGGCCAACTTTAACTGCTTTTTACCTTAAAATCTCTACGAGATAAACATTAATTTGGTTCAGATCTTGAAAAAAGTCGTAATTTTAATTACTGAATGACTGATAGATATATTATAACCCACTTCCAGCTTCCACTTCCAGGTGAGCTAGAAATTTATGTTTTGTAAAAGTTTTCGATACTTAGCGTATTTCAAAATTGCGATAGCAATTTTTTTCTTATCAAAAGATTAAGTTCCAGGATGAAGGTCTGTTTTCATAAATTTTAGGTGTTGTATTTTCCGTGTGGTGCCTGGTAAAAATTGTACCACCCACTCATTCTAATTTCGTTAGTGTCGTAAAAGCCGACTCTTCTGTGTAAGTAGGATTACAAAAATTTAGTGTACCTTCCATAGACCCATGTTAAAACTTGCCAATAATATAAACAATGTTATCGAAATAGATTGGACAATGTCAATTAGACAATTTAGGAGCAAGGTTCATGAATATATTATAGTCGGTGCAAAACAAAATTTGATACACGTCATCATAATTTTACGTCGACACGTATAGACAGTGTTGCCGGACTTTTACAAGTTTACAAGATTTAAAGATCGATTCGAATAAAACTATCCAAAACAATTTATTTGAAGTGACATCAAACAAAGTACCAACATAATTTTGATATTTTGTTTCCTTTTGGGTATATGGGTTTAATAAAATAAAGAGTATAAAAATATTTACTTTTATTCGCTATAATTAGATTCATCACTACCAGTTTCAGTTTCTTCTTTGGGATTTATAATTATATCTGAAATCTCTAGTATAGCGAACAATATCTCTTTATCAAACCATTTAAAAATTTCCTCTTTAGTGTGATGGATAGTTTTTTTCCAAATTTCTGGTCTAAACGTTTCAAGAGCTTCAGACCACATATTTAAACAGTTTGTTTCAGTGGTCAGTCATATATATGACTGGTGGTTTATTTTTTAAAATTAAATGATTATCCCAAGGAAATTTCCAAAGTTTAAAATTCAAAGTATTACTTTCATTTCTTACCTATTAACAATGTTCAGCAGTTCAACTTTTAGAATATTTTCTGTGAAATCAAGGTATTGACTAGTCAACCATTCTTTAATATGTGTGTTTGTTCCAACTTGTGCCTTACTTTTAACTTAGCAAGTAAAGAATTTAAAGTTACATCCTCTCCTGAAAACAAAAAAATATTCTTTTTTCTGGTCTTACAATTAAAAAGAATTTAAATAGCTGTGTTTAGAGGAAAAAGGCTTACTTTTTCATACCGATGTATTTAATACATCGGTATTAGTTACTCTTTTTTCATACCAACGTTTTTTTGGAGACGACTTTAATATTTCACGGTTTTTCACAGTTTTTGAAATACTGGAAACTGTAGCCATACTGAGGTTGAGTGCAGCTGCCACACGCTAAAACAAAATATTTTTGATTGAATTGGCTGTTACTTGATGGATATCCATAACTAAGTTAAATAAACACAAAAATGTTTTCACGATATCCACAATATACTTGTTTAAAACTTTTTACTAACCTCTCGAACAGCAGCAACAGGTATGAAAGGGCCAGCATTGTCTCGTTCTCGTTCAAAAAAATTTATCAAAGAAGTTACCAGTTTTTTGCAGCGACTATTTAGTTGTTTTGGCATTTTTTCACTTATTACACTGTTTTTGTTCTCTCTCTCTCTCAACATTATCTCCACCATGTTCTCCCAATACACTGCTACCCTGAGTCTCCTCTCCAACTCTAAATCCTCCTTGTTCTTCCAACATATAAACACATGACCCTCATTATCCTCCACCTCACACTTCACGCATATTCCAGTCTCTCTCTTCCCAATCTTATGTAGATACCCCACTCTTGACCCATAGGTACCCAGTGAGCACTTGGGTCAAAAAGTAGTTTATCTCCCCAAACTCCCGGTCCATTCACTCACTCCTACTCCCAATCGCCCTTTTTAATGCACCTTCATATCCTTCCCACTTTCTCATCATTTCCTCCTTCATCCAATCCTAAACATTCTTTTTTCTCCTTTCTTTCTTTTTTTCTCCTCAACATTCTTCTCCGTTCTTGCTTACATTCCTTCCACAACTCCTCTATTTCCTCATTCCACCAGCCTTCCACGCCTGTTGTCACCCTTTCCCTCTTTTTTACAGCTCCTTATTACATCATACAACTCATTCACGTCGTGTCCGAGACCCCTTTCAATCTCCTTTTTTTTTCTTTCTCATACTCTCTACTTCAGCCTTTGTCCAACTTCTTCTTTTCTCTTCTGGTACCTCAATCTTCATTCGTTTTATGCTGTTACATCAATAAGCGACGAACCCCCGTCGGGTGTGGGCAGCAATCCGTCATTTAGCCCGTTGGTTCACCTCTTCTATCCGTTTTCTTCCCTCCCCAAACAGTATTCTTAGCGTTGAAGTCGCCTGTCACCATCCTCCTCATGTTTCTTCTTTTCCGTTTTGTTACCCTTAGATCGTCCTCCAACCCAGACATGCTCCTTTCATAATCCTCCAGGCTAATATTCGGGCTAATGTACACGCTGTACACCACCATGTTACCCATGCGCACTCCCACCCATCCGTTTCCCTTCCTCACTTCATCTACCCTCAGTCCGTCTTTCATTACTCTTATTCCCGCCTCTCCTGTAACGTCCATAATCCATCCTTGCTTCTCTACATATCTAGCATTTACCTCAGATCCTCTCACCACATCCACTTTCCTCCTAAAAATAACCTCGTTCAATACATCATGCGCTATCCTGCATTTCCCCAGGTTTATCTGTAAAACCTTCCATTTGCCATTGGTCCGTTCTCCCCCACACTGCCTTTCACTACCTCCTATTGTACCAAACTCCCCTCTAAAGGGTCCAGAGGGGCCACCAAATTTTTTCCCTCCTCATGCCCATCCAGCACCTTTTTTCCCATACAACAATTCTCCCCTGTTCTGTGCTCTACAAAGGAACGCCTGCCTGTAGTTCCTGGCTATGTGCTCCTCGCTTTTGCACAACTAACATCTAGCCTTCTCCTTGACACCCTTGTGTCCTTTAGCACCACGCCTAAAACATCTACCCCTCTCAACTCTAAAGTAACTAAGATACTTTTTTTCTGACCGCTCCGGATGCAGGTAATCTAAGAACGAAGAAATCATGTATGACAGTAACTAAAATAGGATTCGTGCGTTAATAAAAGAGAAATTTTAATATTTATTTTCTCTCCGATAGAGTTCGGCCCTGTGGTGTTGATCTGACAAACGACAGCCCTTTCGGATATGCATTTTCGCCGTCCGTTACCGAATGCAGATGTATAACAAATATTACGGGTTGTAACGAGGCTTTGCTTTTAAACTCGAAAACGTGGGCTGTTATCAAAAAAAAGAAAGAAAAAAACACAAAAAAGGTCTTATTTGTTCCACGTTCAACCCTTTATAAAGGGCAGTAATTGAGTAATTGGCTGGTGCTAAATAGAGGATGTTCGAAATTTACATGGACTATAAAATAACGGGACGATATTATAATAATATATAAAACACTACAATCAATAATTTATTTTACTATTTCTAGGAGGATATTCTAATTAAATGAACTATCTATCCTCTTTATGTCATTCGTCCAGTGGGTTGGTGGCCTGCCTCTGTCTCTCTTGTCTATGCATAGTCTCCATTCCTATAGTCCACCTGTCATCTTTCAGTCTCGCTACATGTCCGGCGTGTTATACATCATGTTGTTCAATCTTTTAGTTGGGATTTGGCAGATGTTTTAGATGTCAATTTTTATGTAATTTTGTCACATATAGTTATTTAAATAAACCCATTTTTACAATTTAAATATTTGTTGTATTGCAAATCTACAACAATTTGGCGCAGTCAGTAGGATTTGTTATTGTTTTCAATCATGTTTGTATCCTGTTTTAAATTTAAAAATCTGTTACATTCTGTTATAAGAGTTTCTAAATTGTGTGTCTCTGAAGTGTTAGTAGAGTCTAATTTTGTTAAAATTCTGGTACGTACATCTGAGTCATTACTAGATTTTAAACCGCACGTAAATATCAGACATTTAAAGTCATCTGCAGATATTTGATTTACTCTAAATTCACACATTCACACATCAAAATTAAAATCCCTACTTTCTTTGGGTAAAATAAAATTGCTATACTTTTCATGGCATTGCGTGTCCAATTTTCTGAGCAGGAGTCTCACTTTTGCAGAGTCTGATATGTTTTTAGCATCTTCATTAAAAAGACTTTTATATTTTCTAAACCATGCCTTAAATGTGTCGCCATTTTATAGTCAAGAGCAAGATATAAACACATTTTTAAGAGTCTATAGATCTACGCCCAACAAGAACTCTCCAGAAGGATTATCACCTGCAGAACATATGTTAGGAAGAAAAATGAGAATACCACTTGATTTACTACTACCTTCCAAAAATGTTCAAGTGAACAGTATTTCCAGAAACTACCGAAAAATGATATGGTTTATGTTAAAATTTACAGACTTATACAAGAAGATTACACTATAACCAAATAAAAAGACGATATATAAATCAGCCTACTTTAGATAATTTTATCCCTCTTGAAATACTTTTAGGAGAGTTTGACATAAAAGAAAGCCAGGGTTCTTTGTCATCTTCACACATACATAAAGAAAATCTTGACGTGAGTCCAGAAATCAGTGATGTCGAGCAACCTATAACTACACCAAGCCAACTTGCCATTTCTGAACCTACTGCAAACCACAATTTTGTCAATAAAGAGGGAAATGTTTTTGATGACAGACGGTCTCAGAGTGACCACCTCGAAGATGAAAATGTTTCTACTGGTCATAGTTATATGCCGCTAAGACGATGTCAGAGGTCAAGACAAAAACCCTCATATTTAAATGACTACATTTAAAAGAAGGGAGAAATGTTATACATCATGTTGTTCAATCTTTTAGTTGGGATTTGGCAGATGTTTTAGATGTCAATTTTTATGTAATTTTGTCACATATAGTTATTTAAATAAACCCAATTTTACAATTTAAATATTTGTTGTATTGCAAATCTACAACTCGGCCAACCATTTTGGTAATTTTTTGTCTTACACTTATGTTTTTCGCTTATTTCTGTATATCTTATCTGATCCTTAAGCTTAATTTCCAGATTAGGTCATTCAATTTTCCACTGCGTTGTTTTCAGGTTTCAGGTTTATTATTAAAATTTAATCATTATTGATTTAAAAATCGAATTGAAAGCAAGATAGTGAGAGTTACAACAGTTTTAAGTGCTTAAGAGTATACCTACCAATTAAAGTAAAATTACCAAAATACTTTCAAAATGGAGGGTAGAAGAAAGGAGAACCAACTGAGTGTATTAAACAGTGTCCTTCGAAAGGGAACAATGTGGTGGCGCCACAATAGCAAGAGTAATTGTCACAGGACGTTACAAATAGTAGAAAAGAAGAGTTTGTCCTCTGATCGGCTACGTCAAATTATATTTGACTATGTAAATCGTTAAGATTTTAAATACTGCATAATTTTTAACTTCACAAGTCACGAAAATTTTTTCAACCCAGTTCACTCAACTCTGTTTGTAACCCATGGAGTTCATGGAGTTCATGGTGTCTTTTTACCCTTACAAGTTAGTCCTCTGTTCTACCCTTCAAAATTGTAAAACAGATACCAACGCTTATATGGAAACGTGAAACGCCAGGTTTCAACATGTTTCCTCATACCTAAAGTGAGATTATTCATCCACGGAAATGAAGAAATGTCAACAGCGTAAAAATAGGTTAGATAAGAATAAAATAATTGTACTTATATAATTAAATAATTTAGTTATGGTTCAATAAACAACCAAGGAATTTATTTGGTTTTAACTATTAATTAAATTCAAATATAATTTAAATAGTTGTAGATATACATTTTTATTTTATTATTTCCAGATTTCTTTTTTTCAAATAAATTCTATTTTGTTTTAATGTTGATTTATTTTTTTACTGTCAATATAAAATTATTATTTTCATCTAACTGATAAGGAAAAATAAGACTTTAAATGTTTATGACAATTTTAAATGGGTTTGAAATGTACTTTTATTTATGTCTGATCGTTATGTTGATCGGTAACATGATCTAAAAGGAGTCATAAAGAAGAATGGAGCTTTGCTCATTTTCGTAATGAAGATTTAAACTTCATTAGAAAGAAATCAGTGGTACTAACTGTACTTAATCCTTTATTCCGTTAATTTTTAAAATGAAACAAACGGTTATATAGTCCAGTTTAACAATTGTTCTTCATTCTCTACTTAATAAAATTGTCATCACCTGACGAATTCAAAAACCCAGTAAATCTTCGTATGCTTAGTCTTACTATAAGAATTATTAGAAAAAAAATTTTGAAGTAAGAAAATTTCAAACTATTAATGTTCATGTAATGATTACAGGCTTAATTACTTTTGTGGTTGAAAAATATATCCAAATAACAATTTTATAAGTAATAGCTTTTGTCTTTCACTTACTGTGAAAGCTAGTACTTTTTGAACTTTTTGAAAGAAAATTGTTAGTAAAATTCATAAAATATTCAGTCCGTTAAGAAGTGAAACAAATAATTGACAGAAAATATACTGCGTTTTGAAACGCATAGGTGCATTGTAAATAAATTTTATTTTCGTGCAATCGCACGCGAAGTCAGTATTTCGCGTTCTCAGCACAGTCCGCGAAATTTAATTTCGCGGCCGTTACCCATAGCAACGGCCGCGAAACCAAACGTCACTTCCAAATTTGACATTTCTAAAATACTACAAAGACAACTGCTTGATGTCGATATTGTCTCGTATGTTCAGCATACACTTCAGCATGGAATAAATGCTCCATAAAGTTGAACTTTTTACAACATTTGATTTCTGCATCAAATAAGCCAATAAAATGTTTTCAGACATCGTCTTAACATTCTGTTTGTCACACCAATCTTTAAACTCGCCGTAACATTTTTCGTACTGCCGTTTAGATTTTTCGGGTATTAAAACGGAAAGCGCCGAATTTACAACGCTTTTGAGTTCCGGAGGAGTGGAAGGTACTGAAATATCGCTATCAGTATCAGACATTTTGCGTTTTGACAAGAACTGTCAAAATATATATTGAAACATATCATTTCCATAGCACACGGTGATATTGTTAAATGAATTGAAATGCTGTTGATTTTAGAGCAATAATATATTTATTTACAACTATCTATTTTAATAATTTTAACGATTGCACGAAAAATAGTGTGTATGCCATGGCCGCGAAACTTTTTAACGACCTCAAGATTATCTTGCCTCGGCCGCAAGCGGCCTCGGCGATAACTGTTCTTTCGGTACGTTAAAGAGGTATTTCGCGGCCTTAGCATACAAATAACTATTTTAGTTGTCGACAACTGGTCTATTATAAATAAATATGAAACGGCATAGGTAAGTTCAGTTATTTTAATTTAAATATTTTTATTTTGTTTTTGTATCGGTATCGGTATCGGTTACTTCATTTAGATTATTAGGTAGTAGATATTAAAAGAATTCACATTGTTTGACATAAAATATTGCATCTACTTAATTATTTGTTGCACGTCAAGTTTACATTTGCGGATATTAATACAATCATTTAAAATTGTTAGGTGTCGGTTTCTTTCTTCTTAGAAGTACAGAACCGTATTCAGGAAGATCCAAACTTATATTAAATGAAAACGTAAAAACTCCTACCTATACATTTTTTAACAGTTTTATACCGGTACTCAATGTTTCTATATTCTTCGAAAGAAATCTATTGATATTCATTATGTTATTCTCAAAGCCTTCCAAGTAGTTAATTTCCACATCAGCAATGGGTTGTAATGACAGTGTAGCTCAGACAGAGCTCATTGCTGTCTCCATAGCCACAAAAGAAATCACCAAAAGAAAAATCACTGGCAAAAACATCCGTATTCTTACGGACAGCAGGCTATTAGTCCTGAATAGGCCACGGATCACATTAGGTCTAGTATTAGAATGTCACATGGCCCTTACGGATGCCTGCAACAATAACGTGGGTTACTCTCGGCTGGATCAAAGGTCATGGAATTTCAAAAAGCAACCGCAATATGACCTCGTTAGCTCGGAAAGATTCCTCCCAAAAGATTTTGGGTCCTGGCAGTCTCATCAGCTTGCTAGCATCAACGGTGGTTGACCTAGTATAGGAACACTCCCTTCAAGGGCAGATAGGACGAAGAAAAAGGTTGCACACTATCCAAGAAACTTCTGAAATATCCGAATAGCAAAGCAGCCAAGAAATACGTGGCCATGAGCAGAAAGGACCTGCGTTTGGTCACAGGTATACTTACTGGCCATTGTCACTTACGAAAACATCTGAACAGGTTGGGTTTATTTGACACCCCACTGTGTAGAGGATGTGATCAAGAAAATGAGACAGTTGAGCACGTCTTTTGTGATTGTCCGGCTCTATCTCTCCTGAGGCTCTCAGCTCCATACCTACAATGAACCTCTTAGGGTCGTTCGGTCAAACTTCTAGTAAGTGGGATCGAGTTGATCAAATTATGCTTCTGGCGATTCTTCTCTTCATGTAACAGATATCTTTGATCAGGATCTGAAAATAAAAAATTGAAAAAAATTATGGCAAATAAAATAAATACCAAGTTTGGTTTAACTGTACAATCCATAACTAGTTTTTGTTCATTACTTTTATACCTATTAATTACAAGAATATTATCAGTGTTTTTTTTAAATTTAGTCTGAGCATTAGCATAATTAATTGATTTAAGCACACCATTTGTTACTTGACTATCTTATATGATGATCCTTTTTTTGTTTATAATTATTTTATGCCTAAGAATTTTGTTTCAGTATGTCTCTATTAATGATTGTTATACTAACATGCTTCTAGCTAGAAGCAAAGTTAATATTTTCGCCACTTTATTTATATTTAGAGAAGAAAGCGAGGCCAAGTATGTACAGGGTTATTACCGTGGAGGCGAAGACATGGGTCTCAAGTGACCTGAGATACTATAAATAACAATTATTATGGGGCTATTTTCAGACACCATGCCAAAACACTCCATAAAGAACATAGCTTGTGGAGATACCCACTAAGTACAAATAGTCGAATAGTATGGAAAAATAGAAGATTGAAGTAGTAATCTGATTGCTTTAAGTCTGATATAGGATGTGAAATCTATGAAGAGGACCCTAGGAAGCAAATAAGCCAAAATGTGGGAAATTTCTCCCCAATTCTACAGCTAGGGGTGTTGGTCATGCTTGAATGTGGGTGAGTGTGTGTATAAAATAATTAACTGAATGCTATTTCTAGTTATTGAGATAGTTAATCTTAGTGCTAGCCTCTGACGTTACTAGATCGAAGCTATTCGAGATTACAAATTGGGTCGTCTTGACAGCCCGATACACCGCGACCTTTGCAGATCTATTGTGCTGCCCTTATAATAGAGTTAATCGTCCTTGGTGGTGCCCATTTTATAAATCGTGCTGCTTTCGGTTTTTTCTTCCTAAGTTATAAAAACCGCCGTCTTAAATTTATTGTACTAACCCTTACTCTTACTAAGAATAATAAAGAACTATACGTTTAGTTCAAAAGTTCAGTTGTTCAGTATATTATTCTATTCTAATCAATCTATTTTTCAAATCAAAAACTAAAAAGCTATTCATGGAAAAAAACTATATGAATACATATTATAGAAGTCTCACATATTTGGCGCCCAACGTGGGAAAAATGCAGTATTAAAGAATGTTTTATGGACTTTATAAATAGGGGGTGCTCTTTACTATATTACCACAGGCGCAATAGTACCTAGATACGGCTTTCCTACTCTTCTAGACATAACCAGCATAAGTCTATCTAGGCCTGGCCTATAGAGCATATGTGACTATTGAGTCTGCAGTGTACACTTAACAGTCTTATTAATCGAGTACTGCCCACCCAAAGCATACTAGGCACGAACGCAACGAACATACGGACAAATTTGCAGGTATACTTGTTAAAGATAACCCTGCTGGTCCACAACCCTTTTGTGGAGTACCTAAGAGTCTAGTCAAGCTTACCCTAAATAAGTACTGCACTAATGCAGCTATTCAACTATGGAAAAATATCCTTGGTATGTAACATTCTAAGATCCTTATAAAAGCCTTCAGTAAAAAAGCAGAGGCTAATCTTAGGTAAAAACTATATTCGCACATTGGTTACGCAGTGACAGGCCATACTAAATAGACACGCATGTATAATATTAGGGCCAGCATCACATAAAGATTGGAAAGAAATACCCTTTCCCATTTTTGGCTGCCCACTAGAGATAATGCAAACGCGTTATCTCTATCTATGGATGCACCTAATACTCCCAGATGATTCAAAGCCCTCACATCCAAGACAATATTACAATTTCTTGCAGAATGTAATCTTGACTGTGAACTGTGGTATGCGGGATTAGCGGTTGCAGTCATCCGCTAGTAGGGAGAGATATACTCGCTAGCAGGAAAAAATATAGTTTCTAGTAGAGAGCAATATACCCATTATAGTAGCAGTTCCTTTTAATGAAGAAATATATCCATTATAATAGCAGTTCCTTTTTATAAAGAAATATACTCATTATAGTAGCAGTTCCTTTTGACGAAGAAGCAAGTTCCATCAGCCAACAGCCCAACTACAAGCATCGGTACACAAACCGAGACCACTTGTTACATTAAACACGTGATTCACTAAGGGTGGGGTCATTTAATAATCTTAATAAAATAAAAAAAAAATCCCACCAGAAGTGAAATAAAAACAAATAATACGAGTGGTTGTTGACCAATTTTTAGTTAGGGAACAAATGTTTCAGAAAGTTAACGAAGTAAGTACCCACAATTCCCTCTTTCTGGGGTTACTCCGGCCTGACCGGGCATTCGGGGTTACTTGAATAACCAATGTATTATTGAGGTGGGAAGTTTGGAAAAGAAGTTACATTTTATTAAATACATTTATTGACGATGAAACAAGCAATTTATACTTCACAATACTGGTGATTGGACATGTTATCTATCGACTATTGTCCCTATTAAACAAAATCTAATGAAAATTGAATTGGAAAGTAAGAGAAAAGAGTCCCACTTTTTAGTAGCTACTAAACCTTTGGTCCTTTACAATAAAGAAAGATAATAAATGAATATTAAGTATGTTATTGTTACATTTTAACTAAATACTTTATGTTTTATACATTTTATTTATTCTGCTTCTTAAAAAAAACCAAAAGAAATCTAATAAAATGATATACAAATGGCGGAACTTACCATGAATAGGTGCTTGTAAGTGTGATACTCCGCAATCTTGGCGTTTTCTAACAATTCCTACTTTAACAATAATTGTTAGATCTGGTCACACGTAATATTTGATCCCCTATAAGGGTTACTTAAATGAAATAGTTAAATAAAAACCAATCACGGCTTAAAGAATATTCTTTGCGCTGGATTTTTCGAAAAAGACCCACTAACGAGGCGATGGTTGGTGGATGCGAACCCATCTTATTAGGTAGGCCGACAAGTGGCTGTTTTGACAAATTTCTCGTATAACCGAATAGTTCAAGCGTCGAGCATCCGACTGGTAAATGAGAAACCTGAGCCCAAATTCGCCAAACTATGCTTATTTTTTTTGGGTTATATTTCTACTATTTTATTTATATTTTGTTTTTGTTTTTGATAGCAAAACATCGAAAATGATAGAAATTCGATATTTAGCAATCTTACTAATAAATAATTTATCTTGATAAATTATTTTAATTTTTCTTTTTCATCTCTTTCAAAAAATGAATTGTAACACACTCTACAAAATAAGATAAGTCAAGTCCATTTATAACATTTCCGTTTACACCTCCTGTGGTAAATTATAATTTTTTAAATAAACAAATATTCTTTAAATATCAGTTTGATTTATATCTATACCCAAGGACTATAAATCTTAAGGGTGCAGCGTGTTCGGTTGTCATTAAATCTAGTTTTCTTTGCTTCCAAATTCAGTTTCTATCTTTTTCACCTTAGTTCTTGTGTAATTTCAGTTGTTTAATCGCAAACGCTTAAAAATATAGTGGCGCCCTTAACCCTTATATATCACCAATCCTTTCTATAGTAAGCATTAACTTGGAGACGAACGACTCCTTGAGAGAGTCTTATAGCCAGGATTCCTTTTTGGGAGTGTTATGGTTACAAATTGGCTCCCTGACTTTTTGGGAATTATTAATGTTACACTGGGCGGTCCTGAAAATCTACAACTTGAAACTAAATTATACCATACTAGCATTATTCCAGTTAAAAAATATCTCGATAAAGTGAGGAAAAATGTTAATATTTTCTGGCATATGAAAATTTAAACAATGTAGAAAAACTTTAACAAACCTCCAGTCTAAGTAAAAGTGTAATGTTATCAATTGTCGTTTAGATTCATTACACAAAACTTTCGTTTCACGAACGGATGAATATAATTAGGTACAACGATAATTATTAGAAATTCTTTTTAAAAAGTTACGCCCTTAGGCGAGTATGAAAACACATATATAATCACGGCAAAGTTAATAATTATAAATAAGAGTATGTCAGTATCAAGTTTTTATGAAGTTTTGCTTGCAAAAACAGGATACTCGGAACATGCTAATCAGGTGTATACGAATACACAAAGATTATTACCGATGGAAATGTTTTTTAGTAAGTATGCCTTACTGCACTATTAATTTAATTAATGGTCAAAAGTAGCATGCAAATATTTAATTTTAATATTAAAAAAATCATTTTTTTAAAAATAAGACTGTATATTTATAAATAGTAAATAGTGGTTATTTATAAACAACAATTTAACAACACAATGGTTTAGTTCAGTCCTTTATAAAATGAGTTTTATTATACCTATCATTAGTTAACAATTTTCCTGATGGAATCACTAAACTTTTGGGGCTCTATTCTCATCAGGTGAGTAAAACTGAGAGAGGGGAACATTGGACCACACGAATGGTGAATACTTATATTTCTCTCGATCGGTTAAAACTGTATTCTTAACCAAGAGAATTGACTGACTTTGTTGCAAATTTATCACAGGCATATGGAAGGTGAAAGAAAGGAGAACCAACTCAATGTATTATATTATATCGCATGCTGTTCATTTGAGTTCTTTGTTTTATTTGAATTAGTGCCACGTATAAGTAAGAAATATCTTTACAGAAGCACTCTGAACTGCAAATTGGGTGATTTACTCCAGAATTTACTTTTAAAAATACTTATAATAAAAATGTATCACTTTAGACCTGGCAAGTTTTAATAAAAACAAACCAAAGCAAAGACGGCTGTTGTAACACAAGGGATATGAGACACCAAAAATTTACTAGAAATGGGTTCTGTTTTTTAGTTTGATATTCAGAGCTAATTGTTATCATTGGAGAAAGAAGCTGACAAAAATTATCTTTCTCTTATTTGTTGTGCGACCATCTAACTAAAAAGAGAGTAGTGTTAAAAAAAACAATTAGTTACGTTAATCAATAATTTCATTTTCGAAATTCAGTATACAAATAAGTCGTATCAAACACATTTCCTTAAGTAAACAGCTTACTTTCGGTCTCTGAGGATGATATCATGGTTATTAGATATAGAGTCAGTCCAAGGGCCTTGGAACATTGGAGGTCAGGCTGTGGCCCTAGGATTCCTCTTTACTACATGGAAAATGGAGGCAGGACAAGATACTATCTCCATTAATGTGACCAGAGGCTGTCCACAGGGGAGAGTTGCATCCCCGCTTATGTGGAGTCTCACTGTGGACAGTCTGCTCTGTCAATTGACTAGGGAAGGCATACCATGTCAAGGGTATTCCGACGACATGGTTATCCTGGCAAAAGGGAAGTATGAAAACGTCCTCTGTGATATTGTTCAAAGAGGATTGAACATTGCGGAACAATGGTGTGACTCGGTGGGACTCAGCATCAACCCCACCAAAACCACACTAGTAGCCTTTACAAGGAAAAAGAAACTTAATCTAAAAATCATAAAAATAGGGGAGAACATCGTCGAGTGGAAAACAGAGGTAAAATATCTAGGGCTAATCCTAGATAGCAGGTTACACTGGAACAAACACGAAGACGAAGTAATACACAAAGCAACCAAGGCCCTCATGGTGTGTAGGAACATTGCAGGGAAGAACTGGGGATGTAACCCACGTATCCTGCAATGGATGTACACAGCAATAGTGAGACCATTAATCACATATGGGGCAGTGGCTTGGGGCGTAAGGGCTAATCTGAATACGACGAGGAAAAACCTCTCGAAAATTCAGAGACTAGCCTGTTCATGTATCACTGGAGCAATGGGAACTTGCCCCACTGCTGCAATGGAGGTGATTTTAAAGTTGACCCCACTGCACATTCTGCTAGAAAGTGTAAGGAAGAAAGCAATATATAGAATGATCAAAGAAGGAATTATCAGGGAAAAACCTCGATCACTTCACTTTGATCAAACTTGGGAAATGCCCCAAGATGATATGCCAAAGAAATTCAACTTTGTGAGAAAATTCATCACAAAGTTGAGTAATAAATCTGAATGGGATGAAGACACCATACAGAATTTAAACCAGAATACCATAAAGTGGTATACGGACGGTTCCAAGCTAGACGAGGGAACTGGGATAGGAGTTTTTGGACCGAGAGCCAAATACTCAGAAAGCTTGGGCACATACCCGAGCATCTTTCAAGCAGAAGTCCGCGCCATCGAAAGATGTGTGGAATTCAATATTGGAAGAAACTATCGCAGACAAGAGATTGTGATCATGTCGGATAGTCAAGCAGCCATCAAAGCGCTGATTTCAAATATAATCAGTTCGAAGATGGTTTGGGAATGCCTAGGCAAACTAAATGAACTAGGCCAGAAGAACACTGTCACCCTCCTATGGGTCCCGGGACACATATGAGTAGAGGGGAACGAAACAGCAGATAAGCTGGCAAAAAAAGGAGCTGAAACCCCACATTTGGGACTAGAACCATCTTGTGGGATCAGCAGTAGAGTAATCTTAGGAAAACTAAGGGAAGAAATGGAGAAGGAAAAATCCAAGTACTGGAATCAGCTGGAAGGACTGAGGCAATCTAAGATACTACTGGGGAACTATGACCAGAAGAGATCTCTTAGCTGCCTCAACCTCAGTAAAAAAGGCTCCGTATTCTAACGGGAATATTAACCGGGCATTGCCGGTTAAGAAGCCACATGAAGAAACTAGGGTTAGCAGATGAAGCAAAGTGCAGATTCTGTGAGGAAGAGGATGAAACCTCAATACATATACTCTCAGAATGTCCTGCCTTGCAAAATTCTAGGGCTAGATACCTAGGAGCACATGAAATAGAGGAAGGGGATCTACCTGATTTGAAGCCCGACGATGTCCTAAACTTCCTCAGGAAAATAGGACTTGAAGAGCTGCTATAAATCTGAGAAAACATCAGAACATGGCAAGTAAGGGGGGACACAATAGATCCTATGGGTCGCAGTGTAATCATCACCCCTAACTCATTCATTCATTTATTCATATGGAAAATAAAGGAAGCAACAAGAAGATATCAGAGACGAAGTTCAGGAATAATCTTGGACTCGAATGACAACATCATTACCGAGACGGACAAAAAACTCGCAATATGGAAGCAGTACATGGAAGAACTTCAGAGATGAAAACATCGATAATATGGAATCAGCTATCAAACGACTAAAAAACAATAAAGCTCGTGGGCCAGACCAGATTCATGGAAAAGTCCTCAAAATACTAGATACAGAACAGATAAAACTGTTGACCAACCTCTTCAACAAAATTTACACAGGCCAATGACTGGTTGCTATCGACATTCATCCCGCTTCCCAAAAAGGCGAATGCTTCGACCACAGAATAATCAGCTTGATGAGCCACATGCTAAAAGCTTTCCTTAATATTATACAAATACGCGTATGTAGAAGACTCGAAGGAAGAAGTAGCTTCAGGAAAGGACTTGGCACCTGAGAAGCATTATTCTCAATACAGGTCCTGATTCAACGAGCACCGGACGTCAACGAAGACTTTTTTGCATGCTTCATAGACTTTGAAAAAGCCTTTGATAAAGTCCAATATAATAAACTCATCTCAATCCTACGTGAGTCCGGAATTGATGACATGGCCACAAATATAATATCAAAGCTATACTTACAACAAAAAGCAATTGTTCGAGTCTAAAACATAAGGAGAGGGGTACGCCAGGGTTGCATATTGTGAATGAGACGGTGAGTCCAGCTTCCTTTGGTTGATGTATCCAAAAGGTGTTGCCACCGCTTGAGTACTGCTGCGTTTGCATCCTGGTCTATGACGCGTCTGTCAGTTATTTCGTCTTCTTTTCTCCATCTGTAGCTCTCGTTACGGCATTCAGCAACCAGTTGAATCGGTGGCATGCTAGCAATTACAAAAGCGGCCTCGTATGACACGGTATGAAATGCATGTGCCACTCGTAAGGCACACCTGCGGTACACCGAGTTCATTGGGCGCAAGTACGACTTGACTACTGTGGCTGATGACCAAATTGGAACCGCATACAGCATCATAGGTCCCATAGCAAAGCATAGGTCCATAGCATAGGTTCCCTGAAAATTCCTTCTTTACATTTTCTAGCTGAATATGCAGTGGGGTCAAATTTAGAATCACTTCCATTGCAGCAGAGGGGCAAGTTCCCATTGCTCCAGTGATACATGCACAGGCTAGTCTCTGAATCTTCGAGAGGTTTTTCCTCGTAGTACTCAGATTCGCTCTTGTGCCCCAAGCCACTGCCCCATATGTGATTAAAGGTCTCACTATTGCCGTGTACATCCATTGCAGAATACGTGGGTTACATCCCCAGATTTTACCTGCAATGTTCCTGCATACCATGAGGGCTTGATGACTTTGTGTATAACTTCGTTTTGGTGTTTATTCCAGAGTAACCTACAATCTAGGATTATCCCTAAATATTTAACCTCTGTTTTCCACTCGACGATGTTCTCCCCTATTTTTATGGTTTTTAGATTAGGTTCCTTTTTCCTTGTGAAAACTGCCATTGTGGTTTTGGTGGGGTTGATGTTAAATTCTACCGAGTCACACCATTGTTTTGCAATGTTCAGCCCTCTTTGAACATTTGGACATTTTCATACTTTCCTTTTGCAAGAATTACCATGTCGTCGGAATATCCTTGACACGGTATGCCTTCTCTGGTCAGTTGACAGAGCAAGCTGCCTACAGTGAGACTCCACATGAGTCAATGCAACATGCAACTACCCACTGTGGACAGCCTCTGGTCACATTACTAGAGATAGTGTCTTGTCCTGAATCCATTTCTGCAATTTTCCTAGATAGCACTTAGGATATCCAGGTGGATATCGTTCTATCTACTAAGATAAACTGTAAGAAGACACACATTAATTATCTGTAATTTCGTCATCGGCAACCGCTAACAAGTAGCTCTCACAATGGCCGCGACAGTTACATATCTGGGCTGCACCTTGAATAAGGACTGGGATGACTTTCGAGAAATAAAATGCCGAATCGAAAAAGCAAGAAGAGCATTTAATAAGATGCGAAACATACTATGCAACCTATCCCTCAACATCTATACTAGAATAAGAATTTTAAAATGCTATGTACTCTCAAACCTTCTATATGGAGCAGAAACATGGACTGTTACCGAGGCCTCATGTAAGTGCATAGATGCATTTAAAATGTGGTGTTATTGCCGCATGCTGAGAATTCCATGAATACACCACGTTATTATAACGCATCGATGGACAACTGGAATACCATCAAACGCAGAAAATTGGAATACTTCGGGCATATCATGTGAAATGAAATGTACCACCTTCTTCAACTCATCCTACAGGGGAAAATAGAGGGCCGAAGTTCTGCGGTACGAAGACGAATATCGTGGCTGCGAAATTTACGAACACGAACTGGAATGACATCGACAGCTCTATTCAGAGCGGCAATGAATAGAGTAATTTGGACTAATGTGACAGCCAACATCCACAGAGGATAGGCACTTCAGGAAGAAGTGTATTGTACTTAGAAAGGATGTTATTTGTTACGTGTTTTCTGGCCAGAAGACGTGGTATTAGCATAGCCTCCAATCCAAGAAATGGGGAGCAGTCGGGATATAGACGAATAAAAACAGATGCACATACCAGTCTGAACAAAAAAGCACGTTGTACACCAAAAAAAAATTAAAAGTTTTGCTGATGTGAAAGAGAGAACCGACTGAAATGGATGAATTAAAAAAAAAATTCAGGATGCTGTTTAATTGAATGAAATAGGTTAGGAAGTGGGAGAAATGCAGAAACACTTTTACAGAATATAATAAAGAAGATGAAAAGAGCAACACGTTAATCATGTAGAATGTTCTGCGAGCACTACAATTCAAAGACAAGAAGATTTATCCTAAAACAATTATCTTACTGACTGTAAGGTGAGCTATAAAGCTACCGAAAACCGTTTACACTACCACTACACCAACACACACTTTTATATGCCTGACGCGCGTTTCGATAACCAAGTTATCTTCTTCAGAGACCGAAGGTAAACTAAAGCTATGCCTACAAACTAACCTTATATATAGAACATTTTTAGCGCCAAATGTTTTCGCTTATATATAGAACATTTTTAGCGCCAAATGTTTTCGCGGTAAATCTTTTCGCGGCAAAGCCAATTTTTAGCGCGAAAACATTTTTACAATAAGTTTTCTTATAATAAACTATAAAGTGGACTATCTGGGATAGGTCCTTTGTCCTTATTTAATCTATTCTTATATTTAATAATTTCTATACTTTCAAATGCATCCAACAATCTATTGTTCGATACATTTTTTAACAATTTTAAACTATCTACATTTACAGAATGGTTTTTGGTAAAAGCATGTTCGGCAATACTAGATTTTTCTATACGTCCATATTTTAGATGAGCTAAATGTTCTTTAAATCTTGTTTTAACCGATCTTTTTGTTTGCCCAACATACTTTTTATCACAATCATTACAGCTTATTTCATATATACCGCTTTTTTCCAGATCTTCTCTCTTATCCTTCGGATTTCCTAACAATTGTCTCAGGGTGCCACTAGTTTTATGAACTAAACCTAATCCCACCGTGCCGAAAATTCTAAAATCTAAAATATGGACGTATAGAAAAATCTAGTATTGCCGAACATGCTTTTACCAAAAACCATTCTGTAAATGTAGATAGTTTAAAATTGTTAAAAAATGTATCGAACAATAGATTGTTGGATGCATTTGAAAGTATAGAAATTATTAAATGTAAGAATAGATTAAATAAGGACAAAGGACCTATCCCAGATAGTCCACTTTATAGTTTATTATAAGAAAACTTATTGTGATTTACCGCGAAAACATTTGGCGCTAAAAATGTTCTATATATAAGGTTAGTTTGTAGGCATAGCTTTAGTTTACCTTCGGTCTCTGAAGAAGATAACTTGGTTATCGAAACGCGCGTCAGGCATATAAAAGTGTGTGTTGGTGTAGTGGTAGTGTAAACGGTTTTCGGTATCATTTTCGCCAACGGTTCCAGATTCAACATTTTAGTTGTGATGGCTTCACGGTCAACGGAACAGAACA
Organism: Ophraella communa; assembly: GCA_035357415.1. Classification (NCBI taxonomy): domain Eukaryota; kingdom Metazoa; phylum Arthropoda; class Insecta; order Coleoptera; family Chrysomelidae; genus Ophraella; species Ophraella communa. The sequence continues at coordinate 27,387,213 of CM068991.1, read as the reverse complement.
GGTATGTAAAACTTAGTACTAATATTAGGTTAATAAGTGCAGATATTTGGTTTTTAAAATCATGTCGTAAATTTAATGTTTTTCCAAAAGTTGTAAAAATAAATATAAGTGAAAGTGCAGTGTCAGATAAAGTTTGTGAAATTGCAAAGAAAAAATGGTTAGCATTAGAAACCAAATATCTGTACAGTAAACGAAGTATGCTTGAAATAGAGGCATATGGACTTTACAAAAAATTAACACATAAGTTAAGTAATGTAGAATATGAACATTGGTGTGAATTCCAAAGAAAGATGTTTAGGGTTATTCATTCAAAATTTAAGAAGAAAATGTCGATCTTGAGTAAAAAACTAAAGAAATTAAAACCAAAACCTAAAACAATTTCTTTGGAACCTATTAATATTGTTGAAAATATTTCTTCCCAAACTTTTGACAGCAGTGAAACAGAGTTGTTAAACAAGGGTTTGAATTTTGCCGTGCCTTCTCGTGGGAACTTGGGTGAATTGATTGGACATATTGAAAGTTCTGTTCAATATCTCTCTCATGATGCCAAGGTTTATGTTCGGGAAGCTTGTAAGAATCAAATTTCCAAAAATATTTCAAATAAGAACAAAAATTTACAGGGAATTAAGAAAGCTAGGAATATTGTCAAAGGTTTGAGGAAGAAGGAATGTTTTTACTTAAAAGCTGATAAAGGAAACAAGGTTGTTATAATGGACAGACAAGACTATTTCGAAAGAGTGGATCACTTGATCGAGAATGGTCCTTACGTTAAGATTCAAAAAAATCCACTAAACAAAATGATTTCCATGGTGAAGAGCACTCTCAAAAGTTGTAAGAACCTTGTCACCAATTCGTTAAAGTATAAATTAACTGTAAGTAACCCTACATTGTCAAAGCTCTATTGCCTTCCGAAGATACATAAACCTGGGAAGGCAATGAGACCTATTGTTTCAGCTATATGTACACCTAGTTATAATATTTCAAAATGGTTATCGAACGAGTTTGAAAATCTACCCAAAAAATGTAATAGTTTTTCAGTTAAAAATTCATTAGAATTTATCAAGAAAGTTAAAGATGTTGTTCTAGAAGATGGGGAAATTTTAATCTCGTTCGATGTTAGTTCTTTATTTCCTAGCGTACCGATTACACAAACTTTACAGTATCTGGAAGAACTACTCATTTTGAATGATCTGGGTGTTGAAGTTAGAACTGAATACCTACGATTAGCTAAACTATGCATGGACCAAAATTATTTTCAATACAACAATCAGGTTTATCAACAATATGAAGGAACAGCAATGGGTAATTGTTTATCACCATTTATAGCCAACCTTTTTATGAGCAATTTTGAAACACAGATCAGTCTAGAGTTCGAGTATTTCCCAAGGATATGGTGTAGATATGTGGACGACATTTTCGCAGTTTTCAATACGAAGAAATCATCAGTAGAAGATTTCATTTCAAAATTAAATTCAAAATTCACAAGCATAAAATTCACGTTTGAACTAGAAAATAATGAACAGTTACCATTTTTGGACACATTAGTAATAAGAAATAATAACAAGTTAGAATTTGATATTTTTAGGAAAGACACCGCTACGTATAGGTATATTCCGATAGATTCTTTTCACTGTAATCAACACAAAATGGCAAGTTTTCATTTTTTGGTTCATCGATTAATTTATTTTCCTTTAAACAAAACAAGATATAACAGAGAAAAGAATTTAATTGAAGATATAGCTGTACTTAACGGATATGATAGAAAACTAATTCATAAGCTGATCAATCGCCATAGTTTTAAGAAATCTCTTTGTGAAACCACCTTTTTCCAGCGAGAACACAACGATAGGAAATTCATTTCATTACCATTTATCCCTCAGTATACCAAAGGATTGAATACAATTTTCGGCACGGTGGGATTAGGTTTAGTTCATAAAACTAGTGGCACCCTGAGACAATTATTAGGAAATCCGAAGGATAAGAGAGAAGATCTGGAAAAAAGCGGTATATATGAAATAAGCTGTAATGATTGTGATAAAAAGTATGTTGGGCAAACAAAAAGATCAGTTAAAACAAGATTTAAAGAACATTTAGCTCATCTAAAATATGGACGTATAGAAAAATCTAGTATTGCCGAACATGCTTTTACCAAAAACCATTCTGTAAATGTAGATAGTTTAAAATTGTTAAAAAATGTATCGAACAATAGATTGTTGGATGCATTTGAAAGTATAGAAATTATTAAATGTAAGAATAGATTAAATAAGGACAAAGGACCTATCCCAGATAGTCCACTTTATAGTTTATTATAAGAAAACTTATTGTAAAAATGTTTTCGCGCTAAAAATTGGCTTTGCCGCCAAAAGATTTACCGCGAAAACATTTGGCGCTAAAAATGTTCTATATATAAGGTTAGTTTGTAGGCATAGCTTTAGTTTACCTTCGGTCTCTGAAGAAGATAACTTGGTTATCGAAACGCGCGTCAGGCATATAAAAGTGTGTGTTGGTGTAGTGGTAGTGTAAACGGTTTTCGGTATCATTTTCGCCAACGGTTCCAGATTCAACATTTTAGCTATAAAGCTGTTTGATCCATTCAAATCTCCAGGAGATGGTTCTGCCTTACTACTACATTCTGACTAAACCCATTTGAACTAAACATATAGAGCAAGCCTGGCACTACACTATTTACTCGGATGACTGTAGGTAGGACAACAGAATAACGCCATGCCTAAATTCTTCAGCTCAACCAACCTCAAGACTCAGACTTTCTGAATGCACTAGAGAAATTCCTTGATAGGTATATTAAGGAGGAACCACTAAGTTCCCATCAAAATGCTTATAAAGAAGGAAACAGGAAGGACATTAGACAAGGTAGTCTACAAAATCAATCACTCCGTGGTTAAGGAAATGTTGCAGTAACTGCCTGAGTATCGAAGAAGCTGATGATAATGCACTAACTAATTCTCTCTACCAAATTATATTACTAAATCAAAGTAATTCTAGAGAACAGGCTTCACTGCAAAGTGAAGAGATCTTGATGAAGAGGCTGTCTTCTTTTGATCACTACTGGTGGACGACCTATTCTCAGACCTTGATAATAAGGGGATAGAGGCGCATTACTTAATGCTGCTGTATAACTAAAATAAGTTGCTACAAAGGGTACCGTCCAGCGGCAAATTTTCCTTTGTCGGAACATTGTCTCCATTGTCTCCATGTGTATTACAAAAATAATGTCGATCACATTATCGTTTTTTAAATTAAGCGTTTTTATACTTCGTAGTAATTCTTTCTTTGTCGTTACCTTTTCCGGACTAATGTTCCTATTTTTCATAAATTCTAAAATATCTGCCTTCTTTGAACTAGAATTTGGAATTTTATTTAATATGAATGATAGGAAGCATTGTCTATAACGATTACTGAATTTGGAGGAATGTTAGGAAGAAGCTGCTCTTAAAACCATTTATTATTAAATGTTGGACATGCGGCTTAATTTCAACATTTTATATTCTGTAGAAATGAGACAAAATTTAAAAATAGTTCGTGAATATTTTCATACATGTGCAAAGAAACATCGAACAGACTGTATATTTTACTTAGATTTATTTTGATGGTTTTTATTCGGTCGCAAACCAAATGAGAACGTTATCAGAAACCATACAAATATTTAAAAAATCACAATTTAGTATTAAAAAGACCCTTTATTTTATCGATCTTCATTTTTAGTTACCCAAGGCATTTGGATCGAAATGAACTATGACTTTGGTCGCGGTACACAGATCAATAATAATATAGAAATAAAAAATTTTGAAATTTCAAATGTTTTTGGTACCGTAGGAAATAATGCTAGAGCTGTCAACATTATAGCAGGTTCAAAAGTTCACGACTGGTACTGGTCTAGTATTAACATAACAGGAGCTGGCAGGCCCAATTCTTGTAATTATCAACCAAAAGGTTTTCGCTGTTGAACATAATAAATTGGTTTTTGATGATAGATACAAATAAAATATTAGCATTTAATAGGCATTTTGAATTTTAAGAAAACCTTATACTGCTGTTTGTTAAATTGAGAAGTACTTACCTAATTAAACCTTGAAGTCTGAAACCAACGACCAATGCATGGCTGGGCCAGCTAGTATTATTTAATTACACAAAATATATTACGTCAATACAAAGATTAACAGGAGAAAATGTTTCTTTAAGCCTATGCCAATCCTTACAGCCAATAATGGCACAAATATCTTACCTATTTTAACTGCAACACTAATGTGTTCTATCACTAGAAATATTAAATTAATAAAATAATTATAACACATGTTTCAGATAATTATACTTGTATCCTGTCTACGTCTTTTGATTCATTTATTTTTTTAGTTACAAGTATTACATAACAAAACTATTATTCGATTAAAATTATGTTAACTACTTCCTTTAAATGAATAAACACCATTTTATTGTATACATTTTTTTCGCGGGCCTAAAACGGATATATAAAGATACTCCAAGTTATTTCTACATTAACAACCAAAATGAAGACCTTTTTTTCAGTAATATGTGCACTCGTTATATTCGCTACTATATTGGTAAGTTCGTAAAAATATAAAATATTAGTTATTTGTATGCTAAGGCCGCGAAATACCTCTTTAACGTACCGAAAGAACAGTTATCGCCGAGGCCGCTTGCGGCCGAGGCAAGATAATCTTGAGGTCGTTAAAAAGTTTCGCGGCCATGGCATACACACTATTTTTCGTGCAATCGTTAAAATTATTAAAATAGATAGTTGTAAATAAATATATTATTGCTCTAAAATCAACAGCATTTCAATTCATTTAACAATATCACCGTGTGCTATGGAAATGATATGTTTCAATATATATTTTGACAGTTCTTGTCAAAACGCAAAATGTCTGATACTGATAGCGATATTTCAGTACCTTCCACTCCTCCGGAACTCAAAAGCGTTGTAAATTCGGCGCTTTCCGTTTTAATACCCGAAAAATCTAAACGGCAGTACGAAAAATGTTACGGCGAGTTTAAAGATTGGTGTGACAAACAGAATGTTAAGACGATGTCTGAAAACATTTTATTGGCTTATTTGATGCAGAAATCAAATGTTGTAAAAAGTTCAACTTTATGGAGCATTTATTCCATGCTGAAGTGTATGCTGAACATACGAGACAATATCGACATCAAGCAGTTTTCAAAATTAGTACCATTTCTGAAAAGAAAAGCAGTAGGTTATCGAGCAAAAAAGTATTAACGCGTGAGCAAATTGATACATTCCTGAAAGAAGCTAATGATGAAATATAACTTATGTATTTGTTGGTATTCAATAAAAAATAATCCTTGTCTTTGTAGTATTTTAGAAATGTCAAATTTGGAAGTGACGTTTGGTTTCGCGGCCGTTGCTATGGGTAACGGCCGCGAAATTAAATTTCGCGGACTGTGCTGAGAACGCGAAATACTGACTTCGCGTGCGATTGCACGAAAAATAATTATTGTAAAAATAAAAATTTCTATAAACCTTTTTTTGCCTTTTAAATGGGATAAAAATAATTTTATTCACAATCACATATGTAATGTAACCATTATCGACATTTCAAAAGTTAGAAAGTAAAACTTTTTTATACAGTAGCACTTCCCGACCTGTCATTCTTCTTCTTTTTCATTATTATTTACTAAGCTTCTTAATTTTAACGCGGACAACTCTCTAATTATTCCATTAAACTAATCATATAATTGTTCATTGCTACAGGTAGTAGACTATGACAATGACGTTTCTCGATTTCTCATTATATTGACAGTAACTTCAGATTAAAAAGAAAACTCATTTAGTAAAATGTCTGACAGTGATATAGAAATCGAAAATACTCCAGAAATAACTGAAATGGCTAACAGTGTCATTCAATCTTTGCTTCCTGATAAAAGTAAAACACGTTACGAAAACGTATATTCACAATATAATATTAAATAATAAGAAGAAGACAATTATTGATTATTTAGGACATACGAGAATACTAGGTATTTTAGAAATATACATAGTTTATAAATTGTTATTTTTAAATTATTTTCTAAAACAATTGATTGTGAATAAAATAGTATACAAACCTCAGTAGAAAGTTTCCTACTGTCTCGAGATGTAACAGTTATCTCATCTCTCGACAGTAATGAAACACTTTCCACCTCGGTGTGTAATAAACTATTGAAATCTTTAATCATGATAAAATAATAAAACTTTAATTCAAATACAAAGCTAATATGTTGAATCTGGACTGTTGGCGATACTATCGAACACCGTTTACATACTACCACTATTAACCGTGTAATCCACATTTCGACAACCAAAGTAACTTCTTCAGAGATCGAGGGGATTCTGAGCTCATCTCTAAGATCTGTAAAAATCTATAAAAATTAACATGACAAACTGTATACCTTACAGATTCTGTAGCTTTTGTTGTCAGGCAGTAGCAATGCAACAGGCACGCTCGGCGACAGTCGTGTTATTAGTGGACACACTTCGTTGACTGTTTCACACGGCACGGACCAGTTTAGAATCAACCGTGGTGCACGTTGGAATGTCTAAAGTTGTGGAGAAAATTTAAGACAAGATGTGGTGTTTGATTTGATTTGAAACCACCGTAATATTTCCTTTTTGCAGAGAAAAATATCCAAAGGAGCGACTAAATGAGATAAAGTTACAAAGATATAATGAAGGTGCCAAAAATGTGCATCCGTTAGACATTACTGAATTGGACGAGCAAGAAATAATTCAAGAGAATAGAGAAGACAGACAACATGAAGATGAAAGTCAAGAAGTTTTAACTAATAAGGAAGCAGCAATTCAAGCAGTTGACCAAATTCCTAGTACATCCACTTCTTCTACCTCATTTGTTGAAACAATTTTATTAAATAAAATTAACAAAACAAACACAGAAACAAAACGGCGTCGAAAAATCGATTCCAATTGTGCGGTACTAACAAGTTCCGAGTATTTAAGTCGCATTAAAGAAAAAGACAAAGAACAACAAAGAAAAAAACAATAAAAATGAAAAAACTGCATGTCCAAAGTGCCGATCCATCTTCGTCTGATAGTGAAAACGATAATCTAGACTTAATTTATGAAGATGAAAGTAACGTTGAAAATATGACGTTAGCGGAAATGGTACAAAATGAATGTCTTCCAGATGAAGAGAGCTCTAGTGAAATCGTAGCTAGGGACTATATTTTAGTGAAGTTCCACACACAGAAGAACGTGCTGCATTACGTTGCCTTTGTAGAAGATGTCGGAATTAATGATTTTGCTGTGTCCTATTTGCGACGAAAGGGAGATAAATTTATATTTCCACAAGTACCTGAGAAGTACAATGTTTCTGTTGAAGATTTAGTAATGAAATTACCTTCTCCCACACTTCATGGAGGAACTCTCAGGGTGGCACAACAGCTTGTGTTTGAAATAGACTTTGGCGACTTTAATGTAAATTAAAAGAGAAAAGATGTAATGACCTGTGTTCATTTTTCAGTTATTTTAAAGTTAACATTCGTGTTTTAGTTTACATTTCAATTATTTTTATTATTATTTTATTTATTATTATTTTATTATTTTATAAAATATTATTAAAACTTTTGTCTTATTTTTCCACTACGGTGTCTTAGTATTACCCCTAGCATCGATAAATTGACTATTACCTTAGCCATGTGTGAGAAAACACGGTGTCTTATTTTTACCCGTAAGTGTCTCATTATTGCCCTTAAGCTAGGTGAAAAATGACACACTGTTTTTATTTTTTTATTTAATAAGTATTTTATTTTAGCTAAAATTGATATGCTAGATAGATTCTGCTACAGAATCTATATATAAAGGATATTTTTTGGCAGTTTTAGTGGTTCATAAAGATGCCTAAATATTAAAAGTTTTAAAAAATGTCTCATTTTTACACCACTTGATAATCCATTCATAGAAAATTAAACTATAAACTATTTAACGCTATTGTACTCTGATATTAAATGTTACATTAAATTCGTTACATTAAATTATTATTTTATGATAATAAACACCTTAAAATTACACCACTTGATAATCCATTCATAGAAAATCAAACTATAAACTATTTAACGCTATTGTACTCTGATATTAAATGTTACATTAAATTCGTTACATTAAATTATTATTTTATGATAATAAACACTTTAAAATTAATTTAATGCCAATTTTAATAATTTATTTTCTGTGTTTAATATTTTAGAACCCAATTCAGTGTAGACCCAACAACGATCCACCATCTGTTGGTGGTTCTGTTGCTAGTAGCAACATCAGACCATCACAAGTTCGGGCAGCTGTAGGAGGACAACTTCAAAAAGGAGCTGCTTGTAATCGAGGTAAATATATTTGTTTTGTTTTCTTAATACGCCACAAAGTCTTCCTTAATCCATCCTTGAATAAGGGTCTCTCCTCATCTTTCTGATGTCGCGAAACGGTCTGGCAATAGTTCTTTATCTTTGAAATCTTTATTTCTTTCACTATCGTAGCCATCTTGCGATTTTTTAAATAGCAACGTTGGTTGAGTGTTACGTCACTTTTCAAAAATGATAGTAACTTGACGCCATAATAAATAATTAACCAAATAATACACCCTTAAAGGTATTCAGTACGTCTTAATTTAAAACAGTTCTGTCAGTTACCATTTTCAAAAGTAAGAAGCTTGCGCACAAGTAAATATGATGGGCAACGCATAGTGTGTTGCCTACCCTTCAACTAAAATTTATTCCGCAAATATTATCAAACATTACCTATTATAAATCTTTAGTAATATAATAAACAGTAATCTTCTAATTTCATCTTCCTGTTTTCTCCTAAATACTTTAAAATAAGTCATCTACGTGATTACGGTAATAGGATTACATTTTTTTATAATATTCAGAATTAATTAAAAACTTGAATTTTACATTTATTTTTTTTCAGGAGCCAACCCAAATAATGCAACTACAGCTGGATAAAAATGTTTGAATTGAAAATTGAAAATATGACACTATAATTTTAAATGAAAATAAAAAATAAAAATATGTTGTTTGAGTCTTTATGTGGGTACCTACATTGTAAACGAAAATATTGTATAGTATAACTAAGATAAATTACTACAAAGGTTACCGCCTAGCGGCAAATTTTGCTTTGTCGGAACAGTCTTCATAGGCGTGTATATCCGTGTGTATTACAAATATTGTCGATCACTTAATCGAATTTTAAATTAAGCGCTTTTATACTTCGTAGTAATTCCTTCTTTGTCGTTACCTTTTCCGGACTAATGTTCCTATTTTTATAAATTCTAAAATGTCTGCCTTCTTTGAATTGGAATTTAGAATTTTATTTAATATAAATAAATCTACAGTCATATCCTCATGATAGTCGGCTGTACATTGCTTAATATTTTTCGCAGACAGTAGTAACGCATTTGGTATAAAACCGTTTTCACTTTCGGCTTGAAGAATTATTATACGCTTTCCTCTCGAACATGGCGCATTTAAACTATACTTTTGAGACTGATCTACCCAGTCATATTGAACAGTATCATGTGTGTAAAATCAAGTCTGATCTAGGTAATCTTTATAATTTTTTAATTCACGATACTTCGTTATTTTATCTAAATACTCTTCACGCAGTACAACAAAACAGAATACGCCGCGATTCCATTATAACCATTCGTTTATCTAATTTCTTATAATTAAAAGCGCATTCTAATAGTATACCGCGAAAATTTTCTAAGCTTTTATAATTATAATCAGGGTAATCTCGTAATTTTCCTTTAAACGATTTCTAAAGTCAGTACAATATTTTCTTAGTATAAATTATAAATCGTTCGCTTTATAACATCTTTTGTAGCATCGTCAACATTTGCAAATGTTGTTTTTTTGTTTTTCCGCACCTGCGAATGATCTATAACGTCACCGCGCTTAATAATCCGAGAAATAGTGTAAATAGGAATTTTAGTTAATGTATTAATTCGCTTTATTATAACCGCATCTGATTTTTTATTATCTCCATTTTTCAAACACTGATACTTATGGCTTGTCCAGTATAAATATAAGTGCACGTCATCAAAGTGAACAAATCGCTCTGTTCGTTTGACTTCCTTCATTCGTTTACTACTGTCAATCAGTATCTTTTTTCACTGTAAATTTGCTAAATATTTAAATTTGTAGGCCGCAAGTTATTACAAATAATAAATAAAAGCTTTAAGAAAGGTTACGTAATGAATTTTATGTCAAATACAACTTCTGGGCTAATAAAATATAAACTTCAAACGAACATACCTCGTGCTAAAATGTTTTAGATGTTGGCAAAATTGCGCTCTGTTGCCGCGTTCAAAAATGGTGTAGTATTGTAGTCAAATAAAAAGAAGAATATTAGAGAAACTTCGTTTGACATTTATTAGATTCTAATACTATTTTAAATGCTTGGCAACATAGTCCAGTTCTGACAGCTGTGACGTGCAATTATATTTATATTGGACAAGCCATATTTAAAATAACCCTCTGACACTGAATGTGTAAATCTTTATAGCAAAATTCGCTACTAACCTCACCTATTGGCGATATCATATCTTCTGAATTTTAATTTTGATCTGGATTTCTATTTTCTGATTCAAAAGGTCTCCAAAACGCTACCATAATATTATGTAACTAATTTAAGGTTATCAGTTAAAAAAAATTACAATACGTAAACCAATTATTAAAAATGAATTACCGAAACAAAGATATATCTAAAGTTAATACTTAACTGCCCCAAATAAAAATCTGGACTCTCCGCTTCGGCACTAGACACCGACTTTATGAGTTATATTAAACTGCCGCAAAAAATAACCCCCAGATCCCTGTATGCCACAGAATACAGCGGACCATTAAAAGCCGTCAATAAGTCGCGTGCGTACCCCACTTGTTTTCGCGCTGTACAACTACCAGTCTAGAGAGAGCTTGGGTTCCGACGACACAGAGTGAATGTTTAACGGGAGAAATATGTCGTTTTCATGCCATCCTTTCTACTTTGAAGCCTAGTAAACTAACTCATTCTGTATAACACTTTTAAATGGTTTATAGCAATTAATATTGGAAATACTATACTAGCAAGTCATTACTCAAAAGGAACTAAAGTTCTTACTGTGTATCTCGTCTCAGGTCCTACGTTTTTTTTATCCTAAATGTGCAACATCAATTTAATGGATTTGCTTTTAAAAAATTTAAAAAACTCTTTGTTTGCCATAATAACAAATCAGAAGAAAAATAAAATAGATAAAAAAATTAAAACTAAAAACAATTAAAAGCTCAAATAAAATATTGTGATTATTTACTTTAAAATTTTGTATGCTTGAGATTAACCTCTTCATTCTGCTTAAAAATTTCTCCTTTCTTAGAAGACAAGAAACATAATTATAATCGCTTGATACTAATAAACTAGAACTCGCACAACATGATTAGCTTCTCCACATTTTGAAGACTGTTCATCTCATCTAATCTAATTAAAAATCTCTCGTCGATTATTATCTGCTATAACATTATAAAATGACATTTTAAAGTTAATCGTATTCAGTCATGGTAATTACACACGAGAATTTAAACATTTTTGTTGTTCGAATAATTATTATGCATTATGTCAGTGGCGTATCAAAGTGCCTTAAAATTGGTTACAAAAATCAAATATTAGAGTCACGAAATCAAATTACTTAGTAGAATCAGGCAAGGATATATAACACATTTTTGAAATGTCTTACATTTGAAATAACTTCAGTAGGATCAGTATATTATAGAGATTATTTTTTCCACCTGTTAAAATGTCATAGTTTTGTGATTTCGTCCAATGAAAACGCTAAATCTTCAATGTTTTATGTTAAATGCTAGCCAATCATTCTATAGTCGATTTATTAGTATTGAATAAATCATAAAACTGTCAAAAAATCATGTTTAATAGTTTTAGATTGTATAATATTTGTTTGTGTAAATTATGAAATACAAGTTGTTTTAGGAAGTTTTTTTAATAAAGTAGTTTTTGTACAGAATGGTTCAAAAAATAAACTTCTCAAATACCATTCCCCCTGTAAAATTTAACTAGATGAATTTTTATGTTCCAGACTCAACATTTTTTGGTACTTTTGGTTTATTACTCCATCTAGTGGGACACATTCCTTTTCCCTTTTCATTTCCCATCCCTTACCCTACTTTTGGTTTTGTACTCCATCTAGTAGGAACAAATTACAAATTCCTCTCTACTTTTGGTTTCTTACTCTATCTAGTAGAATTTTCTCTTGTATTCTTTTCCTCCTTTTTATTTTTATTTGCTACTTTTGACTTTTTTAAAACCATATACCGCAACTTTCAAATTCAATTTATGATAATACTCACTTAATTCCAATTATAAGTTACACCCAGTTTTACAGTGGGTTAATATCTCCAATTTCTAATCTTGTGGTAAGTATTTGCTTTGTTATTTTTTTATTGTATAGGTAAAGTATACGAAGGTATGTTTTTCTTTATGATTTGTTTAACGGTATAATTTAAAAAAAAATGAAACTCTCATAATATGGAAAGAACTTTTCTCTCCGGATTAACACATACTCCTAATTGTATTGGTCTCATGTTTTAGTTTTAGAACTCAAATTGATTTGACTTGTTATGTTCAAATGATTATATTTGGTATAAGTTTTTGCTCTCTATAATATTACATTTTATCACTGTTAACTGTTTTGTACATCCTTTCAATCATTCCTTCTTGTTTACCAATTTATTGTATTCTTTAAAGCTTGATGATGGTCTGATTCAGACCGAAACTAGTTACAATAATTATATTACCCAATAGAAGTCTGTGGTTTGACTTGGTGTTTAATAGTATCTTCCCAATTTTGTCTCCGTTTACCAGAATATGTAGACACTCTTTGACTGCAATATCAAACAAAAATTTTCCAATGAGGTAAAATGTCTCTGTGATCATGGGGAATTGGACTTGCCGCAGGATATTCGGGAAGAGTTGGGACTTGAAACCAAACAATTATCAAGCTCATAGTTACCTATGTTTTATTAGTATGATGTTGAAAATTCAACAATCAACGGCATGTGCTGAGTTACAGAAATTGTAACGAATAGCTTGTCTAGAAATAATAAAGGTAACGACAACGTGCCCTAGAGGTGATGATAGAGCCGAAGATGGTGCCTTTTTTCCGGGCTGAAATGGGAAACTCATGTTCGATGGGTCCTTATCCAGAACCCAACAGTGTTGGACTCATCCTCGAGAGGATGCCTACCAACAAAACCCACCTCAAAAACTCGCCGTTACTCCTGCCTCGGAATCACTACCCTAGCATACTTCAAGACGGGCGGCGGTTCCTCACACACTTTTCACCCATTCATACTACTCGCCATTAGGTTTCCTTCTTTTAACCATTTTCTCCACAACTTCACTAACCTACACCCATTCTTCCTCTCAACAATATCTCAACCATGTTCTTCCAATACACTGATACCCCGAGTCTCCTATCCAACTTCTCTAAATCCTCCTTGTTTTTTCAACATCTAAACACATGACCCTCATTATCCTCCACCTCACGCATATTCCAGTCTTTCTCTTCCCAATCTTGTATAGATACCCTACTCTTGACCCATGCCCAGTGTGCACTTGGGTCAAGAAGTAGATTACCTCCCCAAACTCTCGGTCCATTCACTCACTCCTACTCCTTATCGCTATTTTTAATGTACCTTCATATCCCTCCCACCTTCTCACCATTTCCTCCTTTCAAGCCTGAACTTCCACTTTTGTGGCACCCTTCTACCGTTGCCTCTTTGCCTTAGCCATCAGGTCCAAAGGGTGTGACCTTGAGAGCACAGCTTTTGCACCCAATATCCTGTACCCTTGTATCACTCTCAACAAAATCCCCCTCTGCAACTGCTTTAGTGGCTTTATGCTCGCATGGATCCCCGCTCTTTCACCCCACACTTCTACTTCGTACAGAATACTCTGCTCAATCATCCTAGCATAAACTTTCCTCTTTCATTCTCCCGGCCCTTTCACATAACACATCAATCTCCCCAAGCATGCTGCTAGTACTTTCGCCTTCTTTGTTGACTTCAACATCTCGTGCTTGAAGGATAGTTGGCTATCCAACCAAACACCTAGATACTTCACCGACTCTTCCATGCGAATTTTATTCCCCTTCATCAACATCCTAACTTCCCTCGTCTTGCTTCGTCCCTTTACGAGCAATCCCACCATCTTATCTTCCGCCACATCCAATTCGCATAGTTCTATCTTCTCCACAATCTTCCTACACATCTTCCCCGCCTTTCTTTCTATCTCCGTCTCTTCTTTTGCCGTACACACCAGGCACACGCATGCAATCCAACAAACCTCGTCAAACACACACTTCCAGGGCGTCGGTCCCAATACCGATCCCTGGGGCACTCCTACCTCCGTTCTATATCTTCTCCCCCTTGAGGAGCTGGTGCCTTACGACTGCAAGACACGAAACTTAAAACCTAGTAATTTGCTTCGTCATTTTAGAAGCTTGGAAACAAATCACCAGCGTCTTCAAATAAACCACTGGACACCATAACAGTCAGGTTTGACTTTGACACGCCGTTTGAAGTGGTTTAAAGAGTCCAATACAAATTAAAGGGCTGGAGTGGAAGTGAGAGGACCAAGTTTTCGGTTACTCAAATTCCTTGGGAGCGCCCCCACTATATTTCAGGAGGAGATACACGCTATAGACGTTAGTATCCAGGAGTGTCTCCGTAGAGGCACCTGAAGGCCAAACATCTATATTCCTACAGACAGTCATACAGCTTTAAAGGCTCTGAGTTCTTTTATTTATGTGTCAAAGTCACTCGGAATGAAAACAATACCTTAAGAAACTGACAAGAAACAACAATGTCACCTTGACGTGGGTGCAAGGTCATAGAATGATATAATAAGTAATGAGGGAGGTGATAAACTATCAAAAGAAAGGGTGAATTTTCTTAGTCGGGAGCCCTTATGTAGTCTCACAAAAAACCACACCAAAAAGGAACTCTATTCCTGGAAAAAGGAATGACTAGGATCTTATAGGACATCTTTGCCCTTTGAGGTACCACCTGAAAATAATGGGCAAATCGAAAACTTAAAACTGTCGATTCTGCAAAAGTATTAAAGAAACGGTTCATAGACTATGCTAATGCTTTGCAAAGAACTTAAGTTTCTAGGATTGATCCGAATCCTTATAATGCCCTCTAGAAAGGTGTTTAGCTTCGCTAGAAGTATTAACGTTCTAGAATTTAAGTAGATTAAGGTTTGCACTAAAGATCTCAGTATGTCGAAATGCAGAGAATTAATCTAACTGGTTTGTAAAACCTACGTCCAATATAACACTTCTAAATTATCTGAAAAGGAAGTGCACCGAGTTATTAGGAATATCCTAATACGTATTTACATTGAACCACGTTTTACTTATAACAGTGGAAATACCAAAACCCAAATATAATTTGGCTTACTGAATGAAAATATTATTATTGTGTATTATAAAAAGTACGTTATTTAATTCATTATTCAATTTACTGAGTTTAAGTATTATGTTAAAGACCAATTTACAACCCCATAAGCAAGCTGATAAATAATAGTCCGTCCGACACAAGACATGGTATAACAGAGAGATATCCTGTATTTGTACCCCGAGGCAGGTCCAGTACAAAAAATGCAGCGCGTAGCTGCAGGTGTTAATGCAGATGAATGCAAGCGGGGGTTGCGAGGAACAGCGGGGGCGACTAATCAAGTGCACGATAATGCGACGGAAAGTAGGGAGAGAGTAGGGTCAGGGTAGGACTACTTATCTTAGGCTTAGGTCAGTCGAGATATTTAAATTTATATAATGATAATGAGTAAAATTAAAATGTATCACCAGGCAACATTTAATTTATCCAAGGTATCACGGGTCCTTAAAATTTTATCAATACATTTTTAGTTTCGAGTAATTTTTTTTATTTGACGAGTGATTTTATCTTATTTAGTTTGTTTGAGTAGTTTTGCCTAAAATAAAAAAGTTTGAGTCTAAAAAATAAAAACAGTAATACAAAAGTATCTACAAATAATAAAACATAAAACATACAAACAAATAAACTTAACACGCTTGAGAAGATTATTTTTTGAATTATTGTGTACAAAAACCACTTTATTTAATAATTTATTAATATCTTTTCACTAAATCTACTTCCGCTGTTAGACTTCATTTTTAATTATAAAAAGTAAAGATTAAACAATGATTTAAATTCAAATTGCTTGTGTTTTATATTGCCTACCTATGATCTAATTTATTAAAGCATTAATAATCAAGAGACAAGAAGGAAGTGGGTTTACACATAATAATATTTAATAAAATTATAGTTTTTAAAAGAAAATACTCGGAACCTTTTGATCTTTCAAAATTTTTAACAAACCATATTTTCTCGAGTTTACAACTACGGCTACACTAGCAGGATAAGTAAGGGGAGGGATAACGACATTCGGTCGTATTATAGAGAAGAAGGCTACTGAGGCAAGGGAAACGAAAAAGTCAAAAGAAGTAGCAAATGTTTTGAATATGTGTGTGTGTGTGAAAGATAATGGCTCGGAAACAAGCCCATAAGCCACAGATTGTTGTATTTATGTATTTATTAATATTTGGACTCCTATTTGCTTAATGAAATTTATTAAAATCTTCAGAGTGTTACTGTTAGCTGTTGCCAAAATATGTGGTAGGTTTAGAGGCAATGCATATTTTTTTATATAGGGGGGCGGGGAATAGTTCATTGGGGGAAATTTATATTTTTCTTGAACTTGTTGCAAATTTGAAAAATAACCGTTCACTTCAATTTTGTTAAAAGCTGTTATCCTATTAATACTTGTAGCTTCGGGTTTTCTCAAAGAAATTTGAGAATTTCTTTTTATAAAACCTTAAAACCAATCCTTGCCAACCATTTGTTTATTTTTATTAATAGTGTGTTTAATTTTGTTTTGTTCTGCATATCTGAATACCATGGTTCTTGACTTGGCGAAAACAATGGTGATCTACCAAACGACTCGGATTTGACTTCCTTTGTTAAATTTTTAACTTTAAGTTTTCGCCTCAAGGTAGCTTCATGTAATCCAAATACCCTAACAACTTCTAGAATTTTACGACCATTGTCCAAAATGGCATTAAAAGCTGCGTTAAGAGCTGCAGCAAAAAATGATCCTCTCTGTGTTTTTCTGATATACTTTCCCAATTTTAAAAAAGAAAGGAAAGTCTTACTTAAAATGTAAAATGACTAAATAATAAATATTTTCTTACATGTTAATTAAGGTAACGAACTGAAAAGGCAAAGATGACGCAACCTGCGTCAACTTAGCCCATTCAGTACAACTCACAAAAAATTCTTATCAAAATTGTTCTTCATCAAATATTTAACAAATAAACCCATGGTAACCAAGAGTAAATGTCACAATCCTATAAAATTGAACAATATACAAAGGAACCATTTTTAAACAACTTAAATACTAACAAAAATAGCACGTGCATTACTTTTAACTGTCTCATAGATACTAAACGGTAACATGGCTGACCGGTGAAGCTTTAAAGTAATAATAGTTTCTAAAGGAGGTCACTACGAGTATATAAACTAAATTTACCACATTACTTGATGCAATATAGAGGTGCGTCATCTTAAACTCTGCGTCATCTTCGATGTCCTTCCCCTAATCAATGCCGTTACCTCTTCTATTGATTTAACCTGAATACTAGATAGTATTGACAGTTAACACCGTAAAAACACAGTTATAATTTGAATAAATATTTATTTTCATACCGATTCACGTTATGATATTAAGAGAAAATTGCCAAATTAAAAATTATTATTATTTATTTATTTATCTACAAGACCACATTCATCTGTAGGTATCTATCTAAAAATTTTAAATGCATGCAGAACCGGGTTCGTTGTATTTGTTTTGTTCCTGTCGGTTAAATGAATTACGATAAAATTAACCAAACATATTTTAGAATATTTGGATAATAAAAATGAATTTTGATTTATAGCTACTCATAAACAAGACAATTAATTCAATATTGTTGTTAAACTTTTGACAGTTCTATGATTTTATTAATACTAATGGAACGGCTCGGGGTTTTGTGATTATAAAAGTGAATGACTATACTGTATTTAAAAATCAAGAGAGAGTAAATTCCCAGAATAAAAACTAATTCGTTATGCAAAACTATAGTACAGTACGTGCGGTAAAACTTCAATATTTGTAATGCATTCTAAATTGTTTTTGTTAATTTCAATACAAAATTTATTAAATTTCTTATACTATCACATTATTTTATGATCTTTCATTGTTACTACAGTAGGCCTAAGAGGATTAACGTGCGTCATAGGCGTAACCAGATTAGAAAGAGATAATTGTTATTTAACGACCTCCGAATGGCAACAGCTTCTAATGACAGATATTTTGACTTAAATAGTGTTTAAGTTTCTAGAAATGCAGTTATTTGATTTTTGATAAACGTGATAAATAGTAGTGACTAAAAATGGAAGCAGTTTGTGAGTATCGCCAGTGAAAAAATTAAAACTAGACCATTTATCGCTCAATGAAAAGAGTGCTGTAGTGAATGTGTACCAGTATTTTAAACATCAAAATCCCTCTAACACTATTGACAGTGTAGTTGAAACAACATCTTAGGCAATGGGATATGGAAAATCTACAAGATATAGAGTTCTAAAGGAGGAAAAATCAGGTGGAGTAACCTCACCAAAGCCGAAATCAGGTAGACAAAAACTATTAAAAGTCAACGTGGACGAGTTTTTTAAAAATGCTATTCGTAAGCTTGTTCACTAATTTTTTTTAAAAAAGCAAATACCAACTTTAGATAAAGTTTTGCAAGCCATTACGAATTATGTTGATTTACCCACAATAAGCCGGGATAAACTATGGAAAACGTTACATGAGTTAAACTTTAAATTTGAAAAAATGGGCAGACACTTAATGCTAATTGATTCTGAAGAAATTGTATGTTGGAGAAGACAGTACCTCAGAAGAATACAACAAGTTAAAGCTTAAAATAAAAACATTTATTGTTTAGATGAAACATGGGTTAATGAAGGACATTGTGTAGGAAGAGTTTGGAAAGACAAAAATATAAAATCATCCCATCAAGTTTTTCGAGAAGGATATACTATATACTGGTTTTAAGGAACCTATAGGAAAAGGTAAAAGATTAATTATTTGTCATATAGGCAGTACAAACGGTTTTCTTGAGAATGGTTTACTCTTATTTGAATAAAAAAACCGTTGATTATCACGAAGAAATGAATGAAGACGTGTTTGAGGAATATTTTGAACAGATGATTTAATTCATACCAAAAGGATAGGTTATTGTAATGGACAATGCAAGTTACCACTCCAGATTACTTGAACCTTTACCAACCACTAAATGGAAAAAGGATGAAATTGCAAAA
This sequence comes from Ophraella communa, assembly GCA_035357415.1. Classification (NCBI taxonomy): domain Eukaryota; kingdom Metazoa; phylum Arthropoda; class Insecta; order Coleoptera; family Chrysomelidae; genus Ophraella; species Ophraella communa. The sequence goes on along the minus strand of CM068991.1, from coordinate 27,367,737 downwards.
TGGTTATCTTCTAAAAATTTAGCCTTTGACAATATAATGCTGAGGGCAGAATTGTTAACTATTGCTAAAAAACATAAGCAAAATTATAAAAAATATAATATTGAGGAGATTGCCAAAAAACGAGAAATTGAAATCCTTCGTTTACCACCCTACCATTGTGAGCTGAATCCGATAGAATTGATATGGGCTCAAGTTAAAGGTTATGTTGCCAGAAATAACACTACTTTTAAATTATCAGATGTTAAAAATCTCTTCAATAAGGCAATATCTGAAGTAACAAGTGAAAATTGGCAAAAATGTATTAGACACGTTACAGAAATAGAAAAAAAAATGTGGGAGCTAGATAACATAATTGATATTACTATAGAGCCCATTGTAATTTCTCTAGAATCAGATGGTGAATCTTCTGACACAGAGTGCGAGGAACCATAACTTTAAAATTATTAATTTATGTACTTTAATTTTATTTTTAGATTTTATTTTTTAAGATATAATATTGTCGTATTTTTTGCATGTTGCTCGTCAAATTTTATCCTTGCGGTTGGTTTTTTTTCTCATATACCTACTTAATTGTTTTTTAGCTCCTTATATTAATTTATAAGTAATTGTAATTATCTGTACATATTATATACAAATTTTGTAAATAAACATATGCCTAAAACAAAATGCCTAAAATAATATTGACTTTTTCTTCATTTTACCCAAATTAAATTACTACTTACGAATTATGTTTATCTATCTAAAATTGGTAATCTAGGTATAAGTAAATAACTAAAAAGAATTAAATATTTCTATTTCCATATTAATTTAATTTTGAAAACGCACGTCTATGGTTTACTGCCTTTAACACTGATAACTGCAAAACATTTCTGGGAATTTACTCTCTCTTGATTTTCAAATACACTATACCATTTAGCACAAACCAATGAAGATCAAGCGTTTTTACATGACGAAATCACAAAACTGTGATATTTTGACAGATGAAAAAAATAACCAGCGTATAACACGAAAAAATATTGTTTTTATAAAGTTAACAATATCCAGAAATATATTAATTAGTAAATTACACCAAACGGTTAATTTCTATCCAGCTCTTTTTTATTTTTTAATAAATGCTCATAATAATAACCATAAAATTTTTAAAGTAATAATAAATACTGTACAGATATTAATAGGCATCGGTTTTAATTACTACCAGGTAAGAAATGATGCGGCAATAAAGGAAGTCCAACTAGGTACTTACACTTCTTTTTGGTTGATTGCTCAAAATATTTAAAACCGTTTTCTTGCCGCTCGTCGTAAAGTCGCAATAAAATTTTTTTGCTTTTTTTCGAAAACGAAACTCGTCCGTATCTCTGTGACTAGATTTTATTGCCGATTTCATGTTCATTTTATGGGATACTAAAAATATTTTTTAATGAATTATGGCGAATGTTACAGTTTCAATGACATCAGTGCAGGAAGAAGCAACGGAAACTCAAGGAGATTATTTAATAAGTATATTCCATTATAGTATTGTATTTTATGGTTTTTGGACACCATAAATTAGAATTATTAAATTAAATTAGAAAAAATTGGAACGATGAAGGCTCCATCATTGAGATATTGTAAGTAGAATGTAATTTTAGTTATAAAATAAACTATAAGTGTAATAGGACAAACAACAAGCCTTAACGGAGTAAAGATATTTACACCAAAAATCAATTCGGAATAAAAACTGGGTATATAGTTACTCGATTTCTAGATATTAGGTCCGCGACTGCTGGGACTTTACTAGCTTAATGGGTTCTTATCCAGAACCCAACAGTGTTGGACTCATCCCCGAGAGGATGCCTACCAACCAAACCCACCTCAAAAACTCGCCGTTACCCCCACCTTGGAATCACTACCCTAGCATACTTCACCGGCGGTCCCTCACATACTCTTTCATAATATTCATACCACTCACGGCATGTTCTCTTACAAACATCATAATCTCCACTGCTTTGCTTACCTGCACACCCATTATTTCTCCTCTCTTAACATTATTTCCACCTTGTTCTCCCTCTTCAAGTTTTCTCTCCAACTAATTGAACATACCCCTCGCACATTCCAGTCTCTCTCTTCCCAATCTTATGTAGCTACTCCACCCTTGACCCATGTCCAGTTAGCACCTAGATCAAGAAGTAGTTCACGTCCCAAACTTCCGGTCCATCCACTCCTAAATGCCATTTTTAACGCACCTTCATACCCCACCCACCTTCTCATAATTTTCTCCTCCAATCCCATCCACCGTCGCCTCTTTGCCCTAGCCATCATGTCCAAAGGGTATGACCTCGACAGCACAGCTGCTGCAATTGAACCCACTGTCCTGCACCACCCTCAACAGAATCTCTCTTTGCACCTGCAGGTAACAATTTATAAATAAGAACTATTGTTGCTCATTTGAGGGGAAACACCCATTATTACCGATTTTTCAATGAATGCACATTAAAGCAATATGCTTGAAAATGGAGAATTTCATAATAATACTGTTCATACTCAACAATTTATAATTGATTTTAACTGTCAATCCATTTATTTTAACATTGTTTTATGTCGTTGTGTCAACTTTTGTTCCATTTCTAAATCATAATTTTAGAATAACGAGGAAATAGTTACAAATAATTTATCCCGAGTTTATTTGTGAACAATGTATAGAGGAGATATACCTTGGGACACAAAAATTCAACACGTTTTCAATATTTTATTTCTTACAGTATAAAAATAATTTTCCTCAGAAACATTTTAATGTACAAAGTGTCTTAAATTATGTTAAAAAAATACAAAAAAGTACATCAAAAACCATATGATGACCGTTTTTTAAAAAAATAAAAAATGTCCCAAGGTACAATCATCATGTGTACTTTAGGACATACGTTGGTGTACCTTGAGACAAAGAAGACAAAATTATTCTACATTATAACATGTCATATCCATATGAAAAACCATCTCTCGTCGTCTTCTTTCCGTGAGGGTGAGGTAACTTCATAACCACTTCTGAATTTTGTAACTCATATTCAGTTTCATCCTTGCATATAAATTTATTTATTCCTACTTTCTTGAAATATTTTATTTCCAAATTATCCTTTATTTTCAATATTTGAGCCACATAATGTTTATAGGATTTCTTTCCCTCAAGACGTACAAGTATGAAATCATTCGAATCACCATTATCTTCCAAAAACTCTTCTGTACCAAATTCTACATCCTGTAAACTATCATCTGACTCAAAAATTGGTTCGTCATCTTCTGAGCTACTACTCATTACTTGTCTTTTTACTTTTTGCACCTTTTTGGGCCATTTTTTTTGTTGTCTGATATTTGCTAGTTCTTCGATTTCACTCTTTTCCGGAGTATCAGTTAGTATTCTACATCTACCAGGTTTCCTGCCACCACGTTTAGAATTCTTTCTGGCTGCTGCTTTTGGAAAAGGTCGTATTTCCTCAGGGGTTAAAAATATTGAAGTATCAGACATACTTACATCTGTTGTACAAATTTTATCTTGATGTGATGTTGAGGTAGAAGGTTCATCGATTGTATTAATAAATAAAATTAAGTATAAGGACCACAATTAAAACATAAAAATAAAAATAAAATAAAATTACAAACATTTACAAACGAACTAACAGATAAAAAATAAACAATAAATATAAGAACATATAAGATGAAGTGTATAAAATTTATGGTATAAAATTAACTTTTTGTATGTTTAAAAAAAGATAGGGGGGGCGAGTTCAACATAGACATATAGATTGAGAAAGTGTAACTGTAGTCCGACAAAACAGAAGACAAGAAAAATAAGTCACAAGAAGAAGATTTGTGAGGTTATGTTGACAATAACAATTAAGATAAATTTAAAATGCTGATAAACAACCAAGTAAAATGTAAGAAGCTAATTAGTCACATTAGAAAGAAAGAAACCGGTTATTGAAGAAAGTGGACAACAGAAAACAAACAAAGGAAATATGGAAGACAGAGTAAAATATGTTACAAGCAAATACCATTGAAAGGGAAGACTAAGAAATATGTAAGGGTCCTTTGGTCTAAGCTGCTCATTCAAACATACTACTGTACTGTCTCTTGATGCTTCATTGATCTCTAACATTTCAAGTAAATTCATCCTTGTACGTTAAACTGTTTGCATATTCCTAATATGTGCATGAGACGCTCTGTTTTATAGTTAGGACACCTCTATGTATATCGTATTTAAGGGTCAATATCTAAGGCACAACATATGGTTTGGATTTATACGATTCAAAACATTCAGTATCGCCTACTACTCATAAGTGTGAACACATGGTTTGAAGATATGTGATTTTGTGCCTAATTTGTTTGAAAATATCAGTGGTTCATCAAGTAAAGGGGAGATCAGCATAATAAGATAACACTCCGTCATAAAATCGGCGTTATATTTGGATGTATCAAATTTGAGACATAATGGTTTAGACTGATATATTTGCAAGTGTAGTATTTCTAACAAAAAATGAACAGCATTGGATTTTGTCTTCGAATTTTTCGAATAATTATAGATTTTAGTTCCAGAAATTATAATGTCCGAATCCAGAAAACAATACCCAAGAACATACCTTACTCAAGCTGAATTAGAGAAATGTATTGAACACTTGTCAGATAGTGAAGACGATTATGAGTCGGAAGTGGAAAATGAGGAGGAAATCCCTTTACAAAATGCTTTGGATGAATTTGAAATTGGGGACCTTCCTATTGAGTTTGCGGACGGATTTTTATTAGACAGTGAGCAAATAAATCGAGGCAATGATGAAATTGACATCATAGAATAAATTGAGAACATTGAAGAAGATGATACAGTTCGAGCTATTGCAGATATGGAAAGGAATGATCAGAGAGAGATTCAGAAAGAGATGAAGAAAAACTTTCGGGTGTTAGGTGGAGAAAAGGGAATTTAGTTTTGGAAGAAGACGCAAAAGCTATCAAAGGTAGTGAATAACTTGGTAGTATTTTCATGGAACTTGAAACTCCGTTTGCCTTTTTCAAATATTTTTTCGACGATGAATTGTTGCAAAAAATAGTCAAATTTACACACAGTTCAAAATAATCCAAATAAGATATCAACGATAACAACTGCTGACTTGCAGAAATATTTGGGCATATGTATATATATTTGTCTATCATACATATGCCTAATACAAGATCATTCTGGAGTAGTCGATTGGGATTTCCCCAAATAAAAGAAACAATGAGTCAAAACATTTTGAAGCAATACGCGCGGCAATACACTTCAACGATAATTCGAATATGTTGCCTAGAGATAATGAAAACCATGATAGACTTTATAAATTGAGACCTGTTGTAGATGCACTTTGCATGAAATTTCGAAGTATTCCATTGGAGGCGAAATTGTCAGTAGACGAGCAGTTATGTGCAACAAAGGCGAGGCATCACTTGAAGCAATACATGCCTGCAAAACCTCATAAGTGGGGGTTTTCCTACAAATTTGAAATATATACCGGCTCAGAAAATCTACCGAAATTTAGATTTCCTAACGAACCAGATTTAGGGGCTGCGTCGAATACTGTGGTACGTTTATGCAGAGTCGTTCAAAATAAAGAAAATTATGTTGTTTACTTCAACAACTACTACTCATCGCTTCCACTCATGTCATTTCTGGCAACCAAAGGTATATTTGCATTGGGCACCGTAAGAAGAAATCGACTTCCTAATTGTAAATTGCCTTCTGAAGAGACGATGAAAAAAACCGATCGGGGAATGTCGTGGGAGTTTGTGTGCAATTTTGATGGTGTCGATGTTACGTCGGTTGCTTGGAAAGATAACAAAAATGTTACCTTGCTCTCTATTGTCACAGGAGAACTCCCAAAAGGTACGGTAAAGCGTTACGACAAAAAACAAAAGAAAACAGTGGAGGTTCAATGTCCAAATCTTGTTTTTGAATACAATAGGCACATGGGAGGGGTGGACCTCCTAGACAGCCTAATTGTTCGTTACAAAATTGTCATGCGGAGCAAAAAATGGTACACGAGGCTCTTCTACCACTTGCTGGCTATTACCCTGGTAAATGCTTGGCTGCTATATAAAAGAACTGCGACCCAAAGGGGCGAAAAGAAAATACTACCATTGTCAGCGTTTAGGGCAGACATTGCTGATTGCCTTGGCAGAACTGGGCCAGAGCGGATACCAAAGAGAGGGAGGCCATCTGATGTGGAAAGTAAAATCGCAGAAAAGAAGAAATGCTCCGCGACAACTTTCTACATTTCACCAAAGGATATTAGAATGGATGGGCAGTCGCATTGGCCCATTTATGCTGAAACCAGGCAACGTTGCAAGTTTCCCACACGTAAATATTGCTCTCAAATAAAGTGTAGCAAATGTGGAGTATATTTGTGTCTGAATAAAAACCGCAATTGCTTTGTGAAATTTCATAAAAATTAGAAATAGTAGGTACTGATGTAATGTATTACGTATTATAGTATTAAATACGCTTTGTCCTAAATATCATACTCCAGGTTTTCATTCAATTTTCGTGTGGTTCTAGACAATAAAATACACGAGAAAATATTTTTTTTCCAACTTGTACAGAAAATTGCGTATTTGATGAAGCAGAATGTTTATTAAGACCTATAATAGGTCTGTCCGTTACGTAGGAACTTAGGAATTCATGATCAGCAAAAATGTTTCTGTTCATTGGATAAATGCCCGTCACTCTAAAACCTGATTCGATATTTTGAGATGTAAAAGCTTTAGGATACGATTTGCCAACGCATTCTGCCACATCATATATTGTCATTGGTTTGGAGTTATTATTAAGAAGCCACTCATTGCAAGCAGTATTATAATACTTTTTTAGAGGACCAAATACTGTGCGGTCCAATGGCTGTAACTTGTGACTCGTATGCGGAGGTAAAGTGAGCATAACGATTCCCTTCTCTTTGCATGTGACTGTTCAACAAAATAGCTCAAAGAAATCATAAATATATCCGCATTGGACCATCCGCTTGGATTCGCTGTTCCTACACTAGTAACTGACGTCACCAAATACGGAACTACGAATCGAATGGCAAGAACCTAGTTACTGTCTAGATCCGTATGCGACATCGAGTAGCAGTGGTTGTGTTAAAAAGTATTGTCGATAATACAGATTCCTTAAATTTATATCAAGTCATGTTTCAAAAGATTATTTCTCAAACACTTGAAAATATGAGGGACATCAAATATGGGAATAATTTCTTGGTCATTGATCACAAAACCAAAATTTCTATTCTCTTCTTTTCTTTTTAAGTATTCCTCCTTGGTTTCACTCATTAGCAGTTTAATAGCTCCGACACTTTGGTCACAAACTGTCGATACTACCTCCAAACCTATACTTTGACATTTGCAGATTAGAACCTTCAGCAAATTTTTTAATGCCATAGATTTATGAGGTCCTTCGTTAAATGTAAAAGCTAATGGTTGTTTCCACTGTTTATACAGTCCTTTCAGCATAAAAACGTTTGCATAATCTGCTAGTACAGGTTTTCTTTCTTTATAAATTACAATTTGATTTATTCACTTACCAGGTAAATTTAAAGTTGGAACTGCTGTTCTTATAAGACCTCTTTTGGTACTTAAAACCTTACAGTTACTATAAAAATGTTCCTCACAAAATACATATTTATTATAAATGTCTTTAAGTGACAAGTCTTTATAATTTAAAGGCTGTATCTTTAAAATCCACTCACTAAACACACTTGGTTCATTTTTTGGAAAATGATGCATTTTGCCTTCACGAGTTGTACATGTAGGTACACAACATTTCTTTTTAGACAAGGGGGGTTGATAATTTTAATCCATTTTAGGGACAGAATTATTTGGAAGCACAAAACCAAAGATGATATACACCAACAAAACTAAAAAAACTGAAGACAAAACTGCTGCTCTTTTCCTGATTCTCAGAACTACTGTCTCTTTTCTTAATTTTCTTAAAACTGTTTGTCACCAAATACAGATTGATACAGATCTGTTAAATTAAAAAGTATTTTCGTTAACACTACAGAGACCTCTTCCGAAAAATAGAACAATTAAAATGAGTAGACGCAACGATCAGCGTCATCCTATGGTTGTGTTAAAAATATTAATAAGTTTTGGCGGGAGTATATTTGCTTTCATTTCTATTCGTAGTTCCGAATTCGGTGACTGACGTCTTCAAAGTTATTAAGACAGCTGCAATAGTACATATGCTACCATCTAGCGATTATTTGAGTAACTTGGTATGATCTTAGCGCTCAAATTCAAATACTTACTTAGAAAAATCAATGTCTCAAGGTACACTGTGTCCCAAGGTAGACACATCTCCTACCAACCTTAAACTTAGAATAAGTATTCTAAGTTTAAATAAGGAATAACCTAAGAATAAGAGATTTTTATTGGTAACAGTCTGAAAGTTTTATTAAAATTATTTATTTTTTTCATGTCTAGATACGCTTCTGGATAACCCCTATGTTGTCGACTGGCGTCATCGTAAAACTTACATAAAACTCATCTAAGTAAATTTTAATGATTTCATCAACATAATTTTTTAAACCTAATCGAATATATACTCTTTTTTGTCCGAAGACTACATTATCATAATATGTAAATGCGCAATGTGTAAATTACTAAATAAAATTTATATAGTGGTTTTTTATAGCACTGGATATTTTTAGCAGCATTCTTAAGTCACAGATAAACGTTATCTATTAATAGAATTTTATCGATAATAAATTAAAAAGTTATTACCGTAATAATAATGTATACCCCACACAAATTCGTCGGAAATAGGGGTACATCTTAAAATTTTGATAAAGACATTAAAAAAGGAGCTATAGAACTGCAACAACTATTAATAGTACAAAAAACATGTAAAAAAATTTTCCTATCTCTTCAATACTGGTGTTATGTACAAAATAGTTGACAAAATAGCTTAAAAATAATAAAGATTTACTTTATGAGAACATCGTCGAGTGGAAAACAGAGGTCAAATATCTAGGGCTAATCCTAGATTGCAGGTTACTCTGGAATAAACAGAAAGACGAAGTAATACATAAAGCAACCAAGGCCCTAATGGTGTGCAGAAACATTGCAGGAAAGAACTGGGGATGCAACCCACGTATTCTGCAATGGATGTACACAGCAATAGTGAGACCAATAATCACATATGGGGCAGTGGCTTGGGGAGCAAGGGCTAATCTGAATACGACGAGGAAAAATCCCTCGAATATTCAGAAACTAGCCTGTTCATGTATCACTGGAGCAATGGGAACTTGCCTCACTGCACATTCTGTTAGAAAGTGTAAGAAAACGATATATAGAATGATCAAAGAAGGAATTATCAGGGAAAAACCTTGATCACTTCATTTTGATCAAACTTGGGAAATGCCACAAGATGCCAAAGAAATTCAACTTTGTGAGAAAATTCATCACAAGGTTGAGTAATAAATCTGAATGGGATGAAGACACCATACAGAATTTAACCCAGAATACCATAAAGTGGTATACGGACGGTTCCAAGCAAGACGAGGGAACTGTGATAGGAGTTTTTGGACCGAGAGCCAAATACTCAGATAGCTTGGGCACATACCCGAGCATCTTTCAAGCAGAAGTCCGCGCCATCGAAAGATGTGTGGAACTCAATATTGGAAGAAACTACCGCAGACAAGAGATTGTGATCATGTCGGATAGTCAAGCAGCCATCAAAGCGCTGAGTTCAAATATAAACAGTTCGAAGATGGTTTGGGAATGCCTAGGCAAACTAAATTAACTGGGCCAGAAGAATACTGTCACCCTCCTATAGGTCCCGGGACACATAGGAATAGGGGGGAACGAAACAGCAGATAAGCTGGCAAAAAAAAGAGCTGAAATCCCACATTTGGGACCAGAACCATCTTGTGGGATCAGCAGTAGAGTAATCTTAGGAAAACTAAGGGAAGAAATGGAGAAGGAAAAATCCAAGTACTGGAATCAGCTGGAAGGACTGAGGCAATCTGAGATACTACTGGGGAACTATGACCAGAAGAGATCTCTTAGCTGCCTTAACCTGAGTAAAAAAAGGCTCCGATATCTAACGGAAATATTAACCGGGCATTGTCGGTTAAGAAGCCACATGAAGAAACTAGGGTTAGCAGATGAAGCAAAGTGCATATTCTGTGAGGAAGAGGATGAAACCTCAATACACATACTCTCAGAATGCCCTGCCTTGCAAAATTCTAAGGCTAGATACCTAGGAGCACATGAAATAGAGGAAGGGGATCTACTTGATTTGACGCCCGACGATGTCCTAAATAGTTTCTGACCAATTGACTTAAATTAATAAGCATCTTATTAAAATCTGTGGACAAAGCTGCATAAGATACAAAACAAAAACAAATTAAATATAAAAACAATGTCAGGAACTTTAGTATTTCACTTCGGAAAGACCCAGCCCAAAATGTATATGCACGTACCATTCATCTCTCCAAATATAACCTTTGGAAGGGGTAGGTATAACTTTGAACAGCTAAAAAATGACTTTTTTTCGTTTTTTTGCAAATTTCCCTGGGGATTTTATCGCTATGAGATATACCTAATTATTAAAAAGAAATTAAGGACCATTTTTTTATAAAAAAAGTAGTATAAAAATGATTGATATCACTAATAGTTTTCACGTGATCTGGTATTGGAACTCCGCTAAAGATGTAGCTAAAGATGTAGACATATTGGTAATTTTAGTTGGTCGTGCTCCGATTAATGAAGAAATCTTCAGTCTCAAACCAGGCAAGGGAAAAGACGACTACTAGGAGTTTCAACTAATATGAAGACATCAGAAATAATCTCTTCTTCCTATATCCTTTCACTGGATGTGATACTACATCTGCTCTTTTTCGTAAACTTTTCAAGAAACGTGAAGACTTACTCAGACTTTCAACCACATTGAAGCTTGTCGAAAATTAGTTTCTTCCGATGGAATATGCTTCTTCCTAGCTGACGCTCCAGTAACCCAAAAAGACTACAAAATCTCCTGTCTTCTCCATATGATTTTTTGTAATTGCTCGCAAGGCTGTGGCGCCTTGTATGGCTGCCGAAAGCTGAGACTTCAATGTTCAGTTTGTGTGAACTGTTGGTGAACATTTTGTCTGAATGCCGCACCAGTCGAAGACCAAGACGATTCAGGATCTCTTGATGATTCTGAATCATGGTCTTTTCCACCAGTCGAGAATATATGGGAATACAATTCCAAAATAATATCCTGAGTTATTTATTTCTTAATATTAATGAAAAGAAAAAACATATATAGGTACATATATATTGAGATGAATAACTAAGCTCAGACAAATTAATAAGTAAAACTTACCTCAATAAGTTATAATAATTTTCATTTAATCATCAGCTACTCTTTCTTTATTCAAAAGTATTCAATATAATAATTTCTTATAGTAAACATTCAAACAGATAGAGGATGTACTTGACAAATTTATCTTGGATAGGATCCATGGTGATCAATCAATAACATTCTAAACATGTACAATTCCAATAACTATTCCCAATTCATGTATTCATATACAATTGACATAGTTTTATGTTGAAGTTAAAGTGAAACCTAAAACAAATATAAAAAGGAACAAAATTAAAAACTATTAATCTCTTTCATATGTTTAACAAATAAATGTGTAATTTTAAGTAGTAAAGTATTTGATTTATAAAGTGAAGTACTTACCAGGTTACAAGGAGACAAATATTAGTCTTCGATATTAAATAAGTATTCAAATAAATCATCACAACCTGAGATGTACCTAAAAAAAACACAAAAACAGAATAAAAAATGTAACAAATAAAGTTAAATTCAGTGTACAAACTCTTATATCTACAGTGTTGGACAGAATAACTTGTACTAATGATAAAAACACTGATATAGTGAAAAGTGAAAGGACTATTTTAAAACATAATTAATAAACATTAATAAAGGACATATTATTTAACAAAACTGTATGTAAGTTAATTAAGTTTTTATATTAGTTATGTTAATCTTTGATAATATCAAGAGATATTAATTGAATCATTGCTTATAATAGTGAATACATAGTTCAAATAATAGAGTCACTAAAAAGTTTAAATTTTAGTTCTTAGATGTTAAATTAGTATTTAAAAGTTAAAATAGGATTAGTTTAATAGATTTATGAGTAATTTTAAGAGTAATTTATAGTTTTAACTTAAACTTTAAAAAGTGTATAATGTATTTGACAGGACTAAAAACAGCCTATTTCAAATCAAAATTTTATAGGGAAAAAGTGAGATAAAAATAATTTAAATAGATCTTTAGTAAATATAAGAAGCTAAACTATCTTTATATTATCAAAGATATGTTCAAAATGTAAAATAATTACCTCATTTTTTGGAAATTTAGGTTATTTTTTGAAAAGGTAAACATTTGAATGATGATTTATAAGTCATTCTTGTCATAATCTGGCGAGACTATAAAAAGGCCACGAAATCAATTATCACTCTCTTTCTCTTGTTCCGGCTTGATTTACATAGAAGACATCGATTGATAACTAAAAGAAAAAAATCATTAATCAAAAGTTCATTTATGTTAAATTAAAACATTTAACACCAAAAATATTTGTATAAAAGTATTTTAAAAATATTAAATCACTTACCAAAGAAATAAATTGGAAATAATAGATCCAGATTACCATCAAATTTATAAGATTCCATTCCATCATCATCACACATAGTACGACCAGGAGACATATTGGATTCCTGTTCCCGAGTGTAGACGACCGTTGGAGCCGATCTCTTTGTTTCGGCATTTCGGCGACGATATAAAAACTTATATTTTCGTTTGTGATTGTAGATAATAGTGTGTATATCATTTTAATTTTTGTCAATAACTAGAAATTTATAATTTTAAATGTAAGAAGCATGGTATGGATTTTATTTAATGAACAATTATAACAATTGAGCTTTAGTGTATTAAGTATATAAAAAATTTTTAAATATTTAGTTTCTCTGAATCCTACCCAAAATAAAGAGTCGGATTTCAAATTCAATCAGATAATAATTTGACTGAGCTAGTTAAACAATTTTTATAAGGCGCCCTACTACATCAAACATAAGAAAAATTAATTACTATATTAGTAAACAATATTAAACCTAAAATTAATTAATATTAAAACAATAAACCAATAAAACCTATAAGAATATTAAAAAATATTGATAAATCAATTTAAAAATTAAAATTTAAAAATAAAAATAAATTAAATCATTACAATATATAATCAGCTCTGCAGGCCTAGAAGACCCATGGCTTTGTTGACTTCCTTTCTCTATTCATTCCTGTTCTCTGCTTTTCTTTTGCAGTTGGTTATCCTAAGTGTTCTAAGGTGTTTTAACACGTCTTCTATCCATCTTACTTTGGGTCGTCCTCTTTTCTTTCTACTTATTTTTGGGGTACCCTTTCATTTTTCATTCTCTGTATGTGGCTATTCAATCTCAATTTATTTCCCTTTGCAGTACCTATAATGTCTGGTTGACCAAATAGTACTCTCAGTTCTTTATTGCTTCTTCTCTAATATATTTCGTCTATTTTCTTCCCTCTAAAAATTTTGCCAGATCGCTAGCATATTTTGCTCACTTTAACCCAGTGTTCACGTAAGAAAAGACATATCCTCTATAAAATATATTTATTGGAAAAATATAATTAAATAAATAATCTATACCTGATTACAAAAATTATAACTCGTTTACTAAAATTATTCTTAAAAATATATAGAGATTAAAAAAATAACGCAAAGGAAACTTTAGTACAAAATGTACAAAAATAGTCAAAGAAATTTTTGACGCAGTTTCAATACTTGATTACGGCAAAAATATGATTGTATCAATAAATTTTTATATGACCTTTTTTGTTGAAAATTTCCCATTACCTACTTCTTTTTAATAAGTGTAGCGGTAAGACCGACAGGATCGAATATTGGCAAGAAACCGAATAATGGGAATTTTCTTATCTGTTTTATCATCTAGCCTTGAAATCTTTGAATTTTTCAGGTTATTTGGGGAGCTGAAAGATACGTATACACAAATTATTAGCTAGGTCTGGGTTTTTCGAAAGATTTGCCTAATTTTTGTCTAAATTTCCTGGACTAATATACCTACAAATACAAAACGTATGAATTACAAAACGTACAAACAAAACTTCACAATATAAAACATTAGGAAAGGTCAGTGAGAGAAAATAGAATAGAATTTTAATTAAGTCAAGATATTAACAAAAAAGCAAGTATAAAATAAATTGAGATGAGATGATCCTAAATGTGTTTAAAAAAAAGACGTCAACTGCATAAAAAACTCTCCAGTAAGAAAAACTATAAAGTAATACGAAATGCGTTGAACCATGTAGATTTGATATCAAAAAAAGTCATTGTGCATTTTAGCAATGATTTTTTTAACCTTAGGAAGGTTTAAACGTAAGAAATATCACGTCTACAAAAAACTAATTGATAGAACTAACTGAAAAATAAAAAATAAATCATAATTTAATAAAACTAAAAAAAACAGGCTATTATTGCTAACCCAAATTAAAAAAAAAAATAATTTTTAATTACAAATAATTTATATTATTTGTAATAAAAGTAATAGTGTGCATTTTACTTCATTTCATAAGTCTTCCTCATATCAATAGAATAACTGTAATGTTATCACCCACGCTTGTTCCTTTGAATTAAACTATTATTTAAATAACTTAAACTTTGACTATTAGAGGTTAATAATTGAATAACCCTGTAAGCTGTGTTTATGAAATTTGGGGTACTTCGTAAAAAAGGTCTCAATCTGTGTAACAAATTTAACGTGTAGAGTTGAAGTTGTGAAGTAATCAAAAGTGCTGAAGTTTGACACTTTAGGGGGTGTCTAGAATTTTTCTTTTCATATACTTAATTTATGTTTTTGCATATACTTTTCATGTTTACTATTTCTTAATCTTAGTTTTTATTTTTCCCTATTTCAATTTATTCTCATTGGAATTTAAAATAATGTTAATCTATATATAATTATAATTATCGTAATGAGATCATTTACGTTAAAAACAAAATATTAGCGAATCTGATTTACGTTAAATGAGTTAGAAATTCGCAACTAGTTTCCAACAATCTCCATAATGTTAATGGCGTCGGCCACGAAGCCAAGTAAGTAGTCACCATGCACCTAATGAATTGGAAGCATCAAGGCATTCCTAGTGTCACTAAGAGATACGAAGACAAGGACGTAGTTGGTGACATTTTTTATAAAGGGTATTATTTATTAAAACATTAAATTTTAGATAATTATTATTTCCTACGACCTTTAATATTTTTATTATTTATCTAAGTTTTACCTTGTGTTAAAAAAATAATATTCTAGATGTTATATTAAATCATCTTGTCACTTTCGACGGATGACTGTCAACAGGTTCTTCTAATCTGGTATATGTCACTACAATATGTTATAGTATTTGTTTTTAATGATAATGAAATAAAAAAATTGAACTACATAATAATTAATGTATAACAATTTATATTTTTCATTACAATTTAAAATCAGTTCTTTTTAGATAAAAAAAAATACAAAATCTTTTAAAAAACATTCATTGGTAGTAATTTTAATTATTTTTTATTTAGTTTCAACTACACAACTTTCACTATCTGAAAGATCTGAATCACCATCGACCTCTAATTTCATCACGTCGAATTGATAGTTTACCAGTAATACCTTCTGAGCTTAGACAAGGAAAGAGAGAGGACTGCGCATTGGAATCAATTTATGTAACCCATTTACCACCAAACTAATGGCGGACAATATTGACATAGGCGTATCATACGATTTTTCTTATACGATTATTAAATAATCATTTTCATTATTTCGTATTACAAATCTAATTTAAAAAAGTCTTTAAATATGTACTGCTCCAAAAAAACAACAATCATTTTAAAACATATTTATTTAATAAATATTACAATTTTAATCTATTTTATCTATTTTAAATATATGTTTTTGTTCCACGCCACTGCAAAACTATTACATCTATGAGAAAATAATAACAATTATTTGAAAAATAATCTTTAAAATTGAATGAAAACAATTTTCAAAATGTATGTATAATTAATTTAAGTTATCATACATAACATATGTGATTTAGTTAAACATCTATTGCCTGAAAGCTGTAATATTAATAGAAATAAATTTCAAGGAAATAGTTTTAAAATACTTTTTACCTATGAAATGAAATTCCTTCCTCTTTTTTAGCACTCTGACTGTTGCACTTATAAACTGCACAATTAACCATTTTAAAATGTCTGTCCTCTTTCCTAGTCTAAGCTTCTGAGTCCTTTCCTTTTTAAATGTAATTTGCTCTCTATTTGTATGGTCTTCATAGTAATTAATGCAAAAATTAGTGCATTTTTAACGGCATATTTTTTTACAACCAGTTTTGTAGCTGCGGCTAAGCATTGTTGGTAATTGGCGTGGGCTGAGTACAAAAATCGAAAAAAACACCAAAAAAGTTTTTAATAGAAAATTCTGCAAATTTTTTGATAAATTAAAAATTTTTTCAATTTCCAAAAAATATCATAATTATTTATAACAAAAAACCATACAAGTAACATGGAAATCGCATTTTCTTGCAAGAGGAAAAAACCGAAAAGATCCTCTTTTTCCTGTTTTTTCCTAAAATTTAAATTTAAAAATATAAAACTACCCAATTTTATTTATTATTCACAATGCTAACATTAATGGTGCAGCCAGTGCACGAACCAATATTTATTCCCAAACCAGATAAGTCAGATTCAGCTCGTGATATCCTAGTTTTGAGTGTTGGAAGACTATCCACTGCCGTAGAGGTGACAGCACTTAATCCTGAAATTTCACAGTCTAAAATTTTATTTGATATCTGAATTTTATTGTTGATAGAATCTTCCACGTATCCTTCGGCCACAGTCGAAGATTTCCAACCTTCATGTCGCTTCAGAACACATATATCGGCCCCCGTATTAGCAAGGAGTGTGGCTGATGTTCTGCGAAAACAATGGCCCGTGTAGGCATCAGGATTGGGTAATTTTAGGTGTTTTGCTATTAAACTAGGCATCTTTCCAATACTATTTATTCCAACAACTTGGTTAAAACATCTCTTATTCTGATACTTCAAAAACAATCGGCGACTGGTAGCATAACTTGGACGAAGAGCCGCATATTTTCGGTAAATGTCAATATAATCTAAATTTGAAACTGTAAAAATTCGTTTTGTATGCGTTTTTGTATCGGGTACTTTAACAATCAAAATTGAATTTTTATCTTCTATGTCATCGACCTTCATTTTAGTGAGTTCCTCACGGCGGCAAGCACCCGAAATACCCAGTATTAAAATAACCTAAAAAGAAATCAGTAATTTAAAAAACACATAAAACAATTATCAAAAATCTACCTTAACCAACAAATAGGTTTCATCATCTGCCTCTTTTATGAATTCTTCAACTTCCTCTCTAGTCAACACCTTAGATTTCTTAGGATGGTTTCCAACTTTTTTCAAATATGGAACCAACAGCACATTTTCGGATACTTTTCTGGCTTTATTTGCTTCACACCACTCTTTATACTGGCGCCTCGATTTCTCCGGTAAGAGATTTGAAATTACTGAATTGGTCGCATCTGTCAAGTTAGGTGGGGTACTGCTTACTTCATCGTCGCTCGAAATTTCCATTATTTCACAGTTATAAATATCACGCACGAAATTGACGCAAATAAGAATTCACTCCAAAATAATGAAAATAATTATCAAGAACTGTCACTTTGAAATAATTGTCAACAAATGCCATTTTATTTCCATAGTTACAGTACTAATTACTTGATTTGGAAAAACAGTTCAAACTAGTTCAATACTTTTTTTCATATTAAGCTAAGTGTTTGCAGAAAAAGTTTTTCTCATGCGCGAAATACTTTGGTGATCGAGAACTGTAGCATTTCGCGCACTAGATACAAAAATAACTATTTTCTCTTACTTAGGTAAACCCCAAGCTAAAAGTATCTACTGGTCGTTTCCTCTTAAACATTTTTTTGTCCTTCAAAAATCATAATTTGCATTAGCCTATTTTAGTTCGTTAAGATTAGGAATGTCATAATTATTACATTTCTTGTACCCTGTGTTATATCGATGAATAAGTACGGTTATGTATATATTCTCATAATATGCGGTTTCTGTTAAGTGTTCAAGTTGAAGGTCGTCTACGAAACACAATAATAATATCAGCATCCAGTCAGTACCTACGTATGTAAATTTTTGCACGAATAAAATTCATGATGCAATATATGTTTAGAAAGGTCAGTTTTCACGAGACTTGCTAGACGAGGTTATTTATGTTTAGACTAATCTCCGACGACTAGACGACGACTCTATTGTGAATAAGCTATTAATCTTTTATTTATGTTCTGGTGATATTAATTTATAATCTAGCCTTCTAAGGAATTTCTGTATAAGTAACTATATCAATTAGCAGAAAAACAAATGTATTTAGTTGATACTAAATAATGGACGAATGAAAAATGAAAAAAAACTGCATTCTGCATTTTGTTTTATTTTAATAATTTATTTAAAAATGAATGATGTATAAAAAACATACAATAATAAAATTCATAGTTTCAAAATTGTGACTTGAATTAAGTTTGTACTTTAATAAAGTATTTACCGTCAGCTGAGTGGATAGTAAAGTGTGAACAAGAAAAATAATTAGGGATATAACTATTCATTTGTATTATATATTGTAATGATTTAATTTTATAGGTTTTAATTATTTTGTTTTTTATTTATTTAATATTCTATTTATTTAATTTATCAATTTGTAATGATTTATTTTATTTATTTTATGTTTGTTTTATTATTGATTTAATTATATGTTTAAATTGATTATTGTTATAATAATTAATTAACCTAACCTAACCTAAAAAATTTTAACTAGCTCAGTGAAAATTGTTGATTTGTTTGATTTTAAAATCAAACTCTTTATCTTGGGTAGGATTCAAGAAAAACTCAATATTAATTTTATATAATACACTAAATTTTAATTGAAAGGTTCTCGCTACAGACAATGTACAAAACTATTAATATTATTCACGTGCTTATCACATCCAAATTTAAAAATTTCTAATTATTATAAAATAAAAAATGATAACTTAACAAAATTATGCCGTACAAAATTTTATACATACAATATCATGCAAAATCACATAAATAAGTTTTTATTATTTCACATACCTCGTATATGTGTCTTCTGTATTTTCTACTGGATGTCAAGCGTCAGGCGGAAAGTGCCGAATCGGTAAAATCGGCTCCAACGGTAATATACAATCGTGAACTGCTATTCAAAATGTCTGCCGGCTGTGCTACTCGGGATGATGGAATTGAATCTTACTAATTCTGCTGTGATCTGGATATATTGTGTTAAATTTACTTTATTGGTAAGTACTTTAATATTTTTACAACACTTTTATTCTAATATTTTTGTTGAATATTTTAATTTAACATAAATAAACTTTTAATTAATGATGGTATTAATTACCAATAGACGTATTCGGCGTAAATCAACAGGAAACAAGAAAGAAAAATTCCATTTCCTGGCCCTTTTATACCCTTCACCGATTATGACAATTTAGTCAGATAAATCGGCATTCAACTGTTTACATTTTCAAAAAATAACCTAAATTTCCAAAAAATGAGGTAATGATCTTACATTTTTGATCATATCTTTGATAATATAAAGATAGTTTCTCTTCTTATATTTAATAAAAATCTATTTAAACTATTTTTATATTAGTCTTTCCCTATAAAATTTGAATTTGAAATATGCTATTTTCAGTCATGTCAAATACATTGTACATTTTTTAAATTTGAGTTAAAAACATAAATTAAATCTAAATCTATGCATAAATCCATTAAACTAATTCTATTACAACTTTTAAATACTAATTTAACCTCTAAGAACTAAAATTTAAACTTTTTAGTAACTATTTGAACTATGTATTCACTATTATGTTATAAGCAATAATCCAATTAATATCTCTTGATATTATCAAAGATTAACATCTTATAACTAATATACAAACTTACTTAATTAACTTACATACAATTTTGCTAACTAAAATGTCTTTTATCAATGTTTATTAATTATGTTTTGAAATAATCCTTTCAATTTTCACTATATGAGTGTTTTTATCATTAGTACAAGTTATTCTGTCCAAAACTGTAGATATAAGAGTTTTTACACTGAATTTAACTTTATTTGTTACATTTTTTATACTGTTTTTTGTGTTTTTTTCAGGTACATCTCAGGTTGTGATAATTTATTTGAATACTTATTTAATATCGAAAACTAATATTTGTCTACTTGTAACCTGGTAAGTACTTTCACTTTATAAATAATATTTAAACACTTAATTACTTAAAATTACACATTTATTTGTTAAACATATGAATGGATTAATAATTTTTAATTTTATTCCTTTTTTTTTACATGTACATTATTACATGAATTGGGACTTATTTTGATTGTTATTGATTAATACCATGGATCCTATCCAAGATAAATTTGTCAAGTACATTCTCTATCTATTTGAATGTTTACTATTAGAGATTATTATATTGAATACTTTAGATGAAATAAAGAAAAGTAGCTGATGATTAAATGAAAATTTTTAAGATATCCTTTTTATTATTACTTATTGAGGTATGTTTTACCTTTTAATTTTACTGAGCTTAGTTATTCATATGAATATATTCACTTCCTGATTGTTTTTGTTTGTATTTTAATAGCAGAAATCAATCAAATCTTTTGTAATTTTATATTAGTAAAATGTGGTTTAATTTCTTTTTAAACTCGCATCCTATTAATTCTTAACAGATAATAAATTAAAACTATTTTCATCCGATCACCTGGAATAAAGTAGAAGCCCTTTAAAGTGAAGTATGTAGAGGAACATCGTTATTTGGAGTGGAAAAATATTCTCAGTTAGTAACACTTTTTAGAACGATGTCTAAAGAACTGAAAGTGATTTAAAACTTTTGAAGAATATTTCACTTCTAAGGATCTTCCATTGAAGTAAAAAATAAATTTTTTATTATTATTATTATTTTTTCAAAGTTTTAGTTGTTAAGTTATAATAAATTTTAAGTTATTTTTATTTTTTAATTATACTGTATATACGAGGTCTGACTATTAAATAAAGAAACCATTAAAAAATGATTTATTTTAAAAATTATTCTACAATAAAATGCTCTCCTCCTCTTGCTACACCCAGTTCCATTTGCTTTTTTCTTTGGTCAAAGCAATATAGGAAATCTTCTTCCGTTAGAGCTCCGCCGATGTTTGCTTCATCTCTTGTATATACCTGAACCAGGTTACTTTTAGGGCAAAACCAAAAAAATTAACAAAATGCTAGATCAGGCAAGAACCGTGATAGTTCGAGCACTGGAGTGTCTCTAGCTGCTAAACAATATTTCACAGATACTTGGCGTAAGATCCATTACTCCTTCCACAATTCTGGACCATATTCTTATTTGTTCTTTATTACTACTGTAGGCATTTTTTCATAATCTTTCATTTAAAAGTATTCTAATAAAATACAACAGACTCAAAAAAAAACAAATGCTACAGCCTTAACTCAATTCTTAAAGGTTGTAACATTCCATGTTAATTGTTAGAATTAAGTATTTAAAATAATTACACTCAAAACCGCTAGCAACATCTATAATATAGAGTTAATAACAATAGATTATAATTTATAATATCAACGGTTAGTTCCACATTTAAATCGAAGTAATTTCGCGCTTTTATCGTACTTGGCCTTCCGGTAAATTGATTTGGCATTTTTCGTCAAGTAGTTGTGGTACACTCAGGCAGGTTAAAACATTTTAAACATCTTTTTAATATAAATTTAATGATTAATTATACCTATAGATATTTAAAAACCGAGAATCAGATAAGAGCTCCAACATATTTTAATTTGCAATACGCATTTAATAGTAATTTATCCTTATAATTTTTTATTGAGAATGCGAGTTTGATAAAGTACATTTCTTGAATTTTTTATGATTCTTTGTAACATGAATATTAATTATTGTAAATGTTTTGTAATAATGTATTATTTGTATTTGATAACTGTAAATTTAGATATTAGCATTCACCATTTTGATATTTTTGACAAAGTGACATATATTGATGCTACTTGTTTTTTTAGATGAAATAAAACACGGCTGAAACGTGGTTATCAGCTACCTAAAATCGTTTTATCAATTACTGTATCACCTTTTTTTTGACTAACTAATCTGAACTGTATGTGACAACTCCTAAAAGTTCTTCCACCAATAGACATTTTTATCTCAACCCAGAAGATTTTTTGCACTGAATGGAGAGTCGTTAGAGACTGTAACCTTTATACCTGAAGAAAAATTCAGCTTCCGCATTAGGGATCCTCCTCGTGGCATAATGCGCAAACAAGTATTTGAGATAAGCGTTATTTTAGTTTTCTTCGTTCGCATCATTTTTTTACGTATAGTTCCCATGTTAGACTTTTTACCTAATTTATAATAGTATATTAAACAACGCATTTCATATGGCTTTCTGTTATGACACGAGTTCAAGCTTAAAAAACGAATCGCGAAGCCATATGAAATAAGTTGTTTATAATATTTTTTATATTTTGCCATTTAAATAATCAGGTAAACTGTTTACCTTTGGTCTCTGAAGAAGATAACGCGAAAAGATATCAAAAAGCGCGTCAGGCAGTTAAAAGTATGTGTTGGTGTAGTGGTAGTGTAAACGGTTTTGGTATCAGTTTCGCCAACGGTTCCAGATTCAACATTTTGATAAAATGTTAATGTTTTAAAATATTTTGAAATAAATAATACACCAATAATAATATATTGTAATGTTTTAAAATAATCATAAATATAACCCAATATATAACTTGAATTGAAATAAATTATTAAACATGGATGTAATTTTCGAATCTTTTCATTAAATGATCAATACACCAAAAAAATTCTTTATTAGAGCCATTCCAGTAAATCTTAATTCACACAAAAACACAAAAACTATCTTGATAAAATGAGTTCATAAGAATGAGTACTAACACCAGTAGTCGATCCAAGAGTCAAGTCCAAGATCCTATGTTGTTTAAGCTAAAAATAAAAAGTAAATGAGTATTAGAATATGTTAATAATGAATTATAGGAATCTAATATTAGTAAGAAACCAACTATATTAGTTATATTAAGTTAGTTAGATCAAAATCCAAGTAAGTTATAATTAAAGTTAACAATAATAATAAGTTTAATAATGTTTTTTAATAGGTAGTTATAAAATAAGAATAAGTAGGTGTAGATTATTTAAAATTATTATTTAAGGTAGAGAATATTCAACTGTATTCAGTTAATAATATGAGTAGAAGAATTTGAACTCAACAAACTAATATTAGCTATTAGAGCAAAATAAATAATATAAAAGACAATGATTATAACTTAATAAATAAATTTGACTAACCCAAACAATATTTACAAATTCATTTAAGCATTAAAGTGATGAGTCCTGTATTATAATGTATCGGATGATAGTACAAGCCTAGTACTTCCTATATTCTGGTACATCCCATATTTTGATACAATGTAATGTTTGAGAGAGAATCTGAAAATAAAGATAAAAAAGTAAAAAAACACTGTAAATAGTGAAGTAGTGATCAAAAACTGTTGATAATAAACTTAAAAGATGTGATTGTAGTGGAAAGACATAAACTTAATATTAGATGATTGATTGATGTTACTATTTGTTATAATTGTATGTTGTTGTAAGGTAATTAATTTTAAGTGGTTCGTTGATGATTTTAGGTATTATTAATTCGTTTATTTGATAAATTTTGTAGTTGAATCGTTATGACGTGGTAGATTTATAATGTAAATAAAAACTAAAATAAGAGATGCCATTAAAAAAAAAAGTTATCTGATCATATTAGAATATGTAAATTTTCAATTTTTGTCAAAATTAATGGCCAAAAAGAGATATTTGCTCATAATTGTTAAATTTAATATTGATAATTGTCAAAATGTCCGCCATTGTGTGCTCCATAAAGTCAGCATTTTTAATAGGAAAAATCGATTTTAAAATTCTAAGAATGTTAATTTATAATGAAATAAGCTATGCAGATTTGATTTATAACAATTATAAGGTCAGAAAATGTCAAATTAAAAATTCAATTTTCTAAAATTTTGAGGTAAATGGGGTTAGGAAAAACAAAACACGTTCGAAAAGGCGGCCATTTTTGGATTTTCGGGGCTAACATATAAAAGCCCGTGGAAAATGAGAATCGAGGTCACTCTAAATTCATCAAAAGGCCAATCCACGTCAAAAATTATCATAAATCAATGGCCAACTACCGTTAAAAAAATGATGATGGCTGAAAATTAATTTGAACAACTGTATAATTTATTATAAAACAAAACTATTGGAAATTTGTATATGGAAATTGTGTACCGGTGAATAAAATATTATATCCTAAGAAGAAAAAAATAATTTTTTTTACTAACCTGTAATAATCATAAAAAACCCTGAAGAAATCAAGGAGACATCATATCCAGTGGTTCAATCCTTTTGGTATCCGTCCAAGGAAGTACTTACACGTGTTGTAAATGATCCATTAGTAAGAAGCTGAGTGTGGGAAAACGTCACGGAGAAATTTCCATCTTTCATCCTTAACAACAAGTGAATTTACGGTATGTGTTTAACATTATTCATTAATATCACTTTCATAACTCCTATAAAATATTGTAAGTAGTAAATTTCAATATCTTTAAACACTATTTTAAAATAATCTTGATCTGAATACATTGAACTGTTGAATATCTTATTTCGACTAAAACGTACGCTATTCGACATCGCTCACCCCATGAAATAACCGTTAAGTATCACCTGTTCCTTTAAATGGGGGTAGATGCGCACGAAAATACCATAGCCGCATCATTCAGTAGGTATAGGGTGTATTAAAAATTTTAAGGTAAAAAAAAAATTAAAATAAATAGTTATATCGTTGAATTTTAATTTTATTGGAACCGACTTCTGTAGGTAAGAGTCATTCGTGCTTTAAAAATTAATTTAAGTAGATCAAATCTAAAATTATAATAATAAAATTACATATTTTGAGTTTGATAATAATTTTTTTAACAATAAAATAGCAACAAAATAAAGAAATTTTGAGGTGTTTTGAGTTAAATAAAGACTGAATAAAATTGAAACATAAGTAAACATAAAATATAGCCCCACAAAACTTTAAAAATAAAAATTTAAATTTATAAAAACAACAAATTAAAAATTATATCAATATAAAAATAATTAACCAATCCTCATCATTTATTAAACATTGTAATTTATTACAATATTATATATGTAAAAGATATAGTGGCAAATGAACAAATTAAAAACGCCATTCTAACAGCCTACTTGGGAAACTGCCCATTCAAGGAGAAGAGGGACCATAGAGGTACACCTTGGTGGAGCAGAAGCTTGGAAAAGAAAGAAAATAAGTTCGAAGACTCTTTAATCGAGCTAAAGTCTCAGGTTGTTGGGAAAACTATCAAGCTCTGATTACAATAAATAAATCAGGGAAGCCAAAAGGGATTCTTGGAAACGGTTCTGTCAGAGTATATCAGTTTTACCTGCCAGCACCAGAATTCACAAGATTTTCTTCAGAGATCTGACACAGGAAGTTGGCTCTATAAAATGAACAGATGGCTCCTTTACGGACTCTGGTAGGCAATCTTTAGAGATTCTGCTTCAGAACCACTTTCCCGGCAGCCTGCTTCTGGATGACCAGCAACCAATTCCACTCCCTACAGGATCGACAATACGACCAAACAAGGAATATTAATCACTCCATCATCTATTATATGGGCGGTGAATTCATTCTCCCCATATAAGTCACCAGGAGAGGATGGTATTTTTCCTGTATGTTACTCCTCTAGAAGGGACAGGAAATTTTGCCACCTTTCCTAGTAAAGTTATTACGGGCGAGTTTAGCGTGTAGCTATATTCCACTAGGGTGGCCAACGGCAAGGGTCGTATATATACGTAAAGTGGGCGTGGCGAACAATTCCCTATCCAAGTCCTTTCGCCCAATCAGCCTAACTTCGTTCATATTGAAAACACTAGAAATAATTCTAGATAGACATATTAGGAAGGGGAATCTAAGGAAGCATCCCTTAAATCCTCACCAGTATGCATGCGCGAACCTGGCAAATCCACGGATTTGACCTTAAACAATCTCATAGGAAAAATAAGCCAATCTCTAAGACAAGGGAAATTGCGCTGACAGCCTTCCTGGATATTGAAGGAGCTTTTAATAATGCCCTACCCCAATCACTCTACGACTCAATTCACTGTAGAGGAATTAGCAGGATAATAATGAACTGGATAAAAAACGTGCTTGAAAATCGATATATAGCGTCATCACTCCAGGGAGAATCGGTCAGATTTAGGGCGGCTAGGGGGTGTTCGCAGGAGGGAGTTCTTTCTCCCCTCCTGTGGTCTCTCCTGGTTAAATATGGTTAACAGTAGTGTGAGGTGGAGCATTTGTCTGTTATCCCCGCAAGACTTTTATTGTTCCTTTTACAAAAAGGAGAAAGCTAACTAAGCTTCGCCAACCAATTGTATATGGCGAAACGATTTCTTTTGCTACGGAGGTAAAATTTCTGAGGATTATCTTGGATAGTAAACATACCTGGAACGCCCATGTGGAAAGAACAATAAATAAAGCCAGGATTTCCCTGCTGGAATCTCAGGAGAATCTGTGGCAAATCTTGGGGAACGAGCCCCAAACAGATTTACTGTATTTATCAAACAGTAAAACCAATGATCACGTATGGCTCGGTGGCCTGGTGGTCCAAGGGACTCCAGAAACCCACCAGAGCAAGTTTGTTTGGACTTCAGCGACTGGCATACGTAGCCATTACGAGGGCAATGTCCACTACCCCGACAGCAGCAATGGAGATCATCCTGGATCTAACCCCACTACATTTACTATTGGAGAAGGAGGCCAGGATGGTGTCCTATAGGACACCATCCTTGCCTATAGGATAGTCAAGTAAAGGGGAGAGGCTCTGGGACCACTCGGGTCTGATGCGTGAAATTAAAGATCTCCACACGCTTGGAATGGTCTCAGATATCCTAGCTACCCGGACGCACGTATAAAAGTCCTCTTTCCGAAGAGAGACGAATGGGAAAGGGGCTGATGGCTCCAAAACTCCAGAAGGAGTTGGAACAGGAGTGTATGGAAGCAAACTGAGGGTTGAAATCGAAGTAAACATCGGCATATATGCTACCATCTTTCAGGCAGAGGTTTTCGCCATTGAACTGTGTGCAAGAGCGCTGATAAATCACCCTCTTGTAAACAAAAACATACATATTATATCAGATAGCCAAGCAGCTTTTAAGGCACTGAGCTCCAACCGGCTTAATTCAAAGCTGGTATGGAACTGTATTAAATCTTTGGAACGTCTTGGTTCCAACAAAAGGGTAACTTTGCTCTGGGCACCAGGGCATAGCGGAGTGGTGGGTAACGAAAAAGCCGACACTCTTGCCAAAAAAGGAAAAGAGTCTAGATTTATAGGTCCTGAACCATTCTTTGGCAATACCAAAAGTACTGCCAAAGAGGAAAATCCTCATGTACTGGAATGATATCACAGAACTAATCCATTCGAAGGCTCATCTCCAAACCCTCGAAAAATATAACTAAGCAGATTCTGGAGTGGGATAGGAAAGACCTACGCATTCTTATAGGTCTGCTTACGGGACACTGTCGTCTAAGATACCATCTGAAGAAAATTGGTCTTAGTAAAACTTCGGACTGCCGCTTCTGCAGTGTGGAAGACGAGACTGCTTACTAGGCACCGCATTCTTGGTTTCCCAAAATTGGAGCCTAACGACTTTAAACAGGTCTCGCCGCAGACAACCATTGACTTCGCAAAGGGGGATTGGCTTGTATGGCGATTTATAACCTTAGGGGTGAGCCACAATAGACCCAATGGTGGTCGTTGTGGAGGGCTGGTTGAGCGCCCCACTCACACTGAACCTAACCTAACCTAAAAGATGATATTTATATGCCCAAATACTTTCTTAAAGAACAATATAAAATTAATAAATTGCTATTAGCCACAAATGTCATTGTCAATAGTCTTGTCATTAGATACTTCACTCATGTTCCGAACTATTTAAAACAAAAATTTGCGTGCGTAAAAATTACACTACGATACGCAAATGCGTTTTATAATGAAGATTTTTTTAAGGGCAAAATATAAAAACTATTTTTATAGTACCGTTTTTATTTAGTATATGTATCTTGCTTCTTGTTAACTGTTCATTGATTGCGCACCAAGGAAATCTCTTTATTGGATTTTTTCTTTTTCTGGGATTGATATTTATCACAACTTATTTATAACTAAAAAAATAAATTAAACTTAGAAGTAAAATTAAAAATAAAAAAGATCCAGTGGCGCCCACAACTAATTTCCTAAAGAGATTAACTTTGTACAATACGTCAGAGCTAATGAACTTACTCACCCCTAGCCAAGGCATTTTTTTAAATAGTTGTGGTAAATAAGCATACGTTACTTAATAATTATAGACCGTATTATCCTATGCTAAATTGTATTATTTGAATATCTTTAACAAAACAATACACGTTAGACGAACTTAAAAGTCCAAATTCACTTTAGTATTGGGTAGAAAACAGAAAATTATCAGGGGATTATCTTAATAACTACTCTAACGGGTAATTATTATAACGTATTTAAAAATACATTAAAAACATTTTATCATACCAAGAATAAACAACGAGCAGTTTTAATAAGCAATAACTTAAGTTTTATAACTATCCATGTTGAAGTGTCTTATCTTATAGGCTGATGGATCAAAGTCTGTGCGAATGAGTGTACATTAACGTCTGGGTGCTTAAGTATTGAAATTTTTATCATTTTAATAATATATATTAACATCATTTTTAAATTTTTATATATGTAAATATCATTGTGACAGACTAGTCTGTAAGTTTTATTACATTGTTAAACTACAAAGATGTAAATATTAAATTTGAATTTGAAATAGTTTCATTCGTTTTCTTGTCTGCGCTTCTAGGCATTTAAGAAATATTTGAATTAAATTTATCCACTGATTTATTGTTTTCTTTTTATTTTAGTGTCTTACTAGTTAACAAAAACAATAAAATCTTTATTAGAATAAAATGTGGATTAAATTATCTCCAAGCTCCTTTTTTTATACTTTTAATTCTTAACAGAGACTAAATTTAATAAATTGAATATATTTAAAAATATATCAATTTTTCAGTACAATGCATTCACCGGGCACTTCCAGTTGTCGCTTTTACAGTTTTCATGGAATAATAAGAAAAATAATAATTCTTCCACTTCGAAAATCCCGCCAAATTTTCGGCCTCAGTTTTTCCTCCATATTCCGTTAAATTTACCTGTACTGCCAATACAATTATTTACACCCTCTCATACCGTCATAATGACCGTTGCTCGGGCGTTGCGCAGTTGAAATAAAATAGTGGGAAACAACTTTTTCAATGGTAAGTTTCAGCTTAATGTTTTTAGATCTACAATATACTTTTGATGTAGGAGGTAGATGAACATGTTAAACTGCAGTTTTGATGCAAGAACATTGAAAATAAATGATTTTTTCTTTTTATTAAGCGGTGGCCGGTGCCCTGGAGTCTCAAAACCACGATTTTCCATTTGTCGGCCATGGTGGTCGAGAACAGGAATAATAAGTTGTCTATTCATGCTCCTGTTTTTCCAATGTTAAACGCTATGGACACTTACCGTTATATGCTTTTTGACGGTTCTACAGAAGTTAATATTGTAGCCAGTTTCCGGCCACCAAAATGTTAAATATTGAGTAATTATGATCGATTGCATTTTATGTGGCCGAGAATAGGTTTAATTTGAGTTAGTTGTCGGCCAGCACATATTTCTATAGGATACAAGCGGTCGAGAACTAGCTTCGAAAACGCTTGTTCTCTGCCGGTACTATTGATGGACCTATTGATAGAAATTACAATACATATTTTACTTTTTTTTATTGATTACAAGCAATTTGTACTTCATACACCAAAAAAATTCAGAATGGGAAAAATAATTTTCCAGATTTATTTGGAAAAAAGAGTAATCAAGATCAAAATTTCAATTTAATATCGATCTGTGAAAACGTCTCCAATATTTCTGACCAGTTGCGAAGTGATCAAATTGCACTCCTTACCTAGATACTTGTTTACAGGTAAATCATAGTTCGGAAACCACACTTGATCACCAAACCTCAGATGTTTCAGAGAAATCTAAATCAGTTAGCTCCCTTTTCAAACGTCATCCTTTAGTTCCCATTCAATCAATCGATCCACTCGGTAAAAATCTTAAATTCCCTGAATCTAAAGCTGATACACTTAAATTTCGTATGACCATTTCCTCTGAGAAATGGCGTAAAAACTTGGCACTTAAAGAAGAGCAAAAATAAAAAAAGTTAAGGACAAAGAAAGAAGAGGCAAGATCGGGCATCTTTGAAAGCAGAATGGGAAGCAAAACTGCACGAAAATAGGCTAACCAGACGAAAACAAATTGCTGAACGACAAGCAAAAATGATATAAAAAAAAAACCTGAAAAGCCAAAAACTAGGCCGAAACAGAAATGTTCATTATGTGAAGAAGAACTTATTAGCGATGTAGGGACCAGGGAGAGAAACATATAGGCTATGACAACTGCATAAGATGGTACCACTTGAAGTGGTAACTATAATCTATACTATATTGAAGCTATTGAAACTTTTTTCTAAGTAATTATGCATTGATGACCGATTTTCATTTATTAAAACTTACTTTGAAGAAAACTGTTATTTATTTACTATCCAGAAACAGGGCTCTCTTTAATTAGATTCTGTTTGTATCAATTTTTTTGCATCTACCTCGTAGTTAAATTAACAAATGGGCGCGGTCCGGGCAACTGTGGACACCTGGATTAGATCGAACAAACTTAATGTAAAGTACACCGTACAAATCGTGTAGTTTGAAGCTATTTTATTTATTGAGCCGTTGAAATTCTACCGCATGTACACGACATATCGCAATCAGTTCCACATCGTATAATTTCAGTTCCATTACACATCGATGGATTTTTATTTCATCGAATTATATATGTGGAGATTTAACGAAAACGCTGATCATCAATAATATAATCACCTCCATAATCGTTAGCAGAAATGATTAAAGTTTTACGTAAATTTTATGCTTTTATTGAATATTTCTCTCATTAAAGAAATCATTTTAATTTATGAAAATGCCCAATTCTTTGTTCCTTTGATATTTGATATAGTGCAAACTATAATAATGTATATGGCTACCTATTCATTCCTAACGGAATGGTGGAGCTCTTCGGATTCTTTTTATGTGGTGAATCACTCCATAACTTGTCTGTTTTCTTTTTTTACATTTTTTTGTACATTTTTGCTTTTTACGCAATTTTGTTTTTCTTTCCTTGTATACGCTTTCCAATTCCCGATCCAGATTTCTAATGTCTAGTACGATCTCGTCTTCCCATCTCATTTTAGGTCTTCCTCCCATTTTCTCTTCGTGTGGCTTCCAGGTGCTTACTTACTTACCTCAGACTCTCTTTTACACCGAAAAATAATTCTTACTGCAGCAGTAAGAAAAATTATATTCTATATGCCTCAGCTAGAAGGTGGCAGTAATACAAGATTTCTAATATTGGAATTACTAAAAATTTGATTGCCTGTGGCAGTAAAACTATGTTTCTACTGCGGGAAAAATGTTTTACTAGAGTGGTAAGACAAATTATTTTATCAGTTAAGCAGTTTTATTACAGTAGTTAAATTATTGTACCAAAGCGGTAAGACCATATTACTGCGGGAGTATAACTATATGTTCTATATGGTAATCCTGTATATCCTGCATATGCGTATATACCAATACAAAAAAAGGAATGCTAAATAATATAAATATTAAAATATTAAATATTTCAATCTGACGATGCTATTTCTATAGCGTTTAAAATTGGCATTTAGCGTTCTATTTGCATTTAAAAACGTATTTACGAATAAATATTGAAAGTTTAATTCAACCGTTTAGTTGTTTATTGTTCTTAATAAAATGGACTTTCACATAGGAAGGGTTAGTACAATAAATTCTATTGAAAAACTGTTTACTTTTATCAAAAACTCATAATAACGGGTCAAACAGTCAAACTAAATTTAAATTTTTTTTTTATTTTTTTTTATTTTTTTTTTATTAAAATTAACGTGTCTCGGCATCTAGAGGCCACTGACACGGGATCTATTACACAGCTGATATTTACAAATAAACTTTAAATTAGATTATATAGTCGACAGTCTTTAAGGAACTGAATCACTGCACTAAACTGGTTAGGTACACCGAGTATGTTTTTGAGAGTTGCACTGAGTTTGTATTTGCGACGGGTTAGGCTGTAGTGTTTGCAATCTAAAAGTATGTGCTTAACTGTAAGACTTGCACTATCACAGAACTGGCAGGTAGGAGGGTTGTGTGAAGCCATCAGATAACCATGGGTTAGGCGGGTATGACCTATTCTGAGTCTTCTTAAAATACTTTTATCCTTTCTTGCCAATGGAGGTATCTTCTGAGCGTTAACTGTGGATTGAATTGTGCGTAGTTTTGTGTTCTGTGTGTTCCAATGTCTTTGCATGTTTGTATCATCGTTTGCCGAGCTGTTGATTTTAAATCTTGATGAAATTGAATTTGTTCTACTGGCAATTCAGAGGAACAAATTTGCTTTGCTGCTTGGTCTGCGCATTCGTTGCCAGTAATTCCTACATGGGAAGGGATCAGTGGCGGCTTTTCTTTATGTGCTGCTGAGCTGCAGAACTACCAAACAACCATAGCAAATCTTAATTATTAAAGAATAATTAATATAGTTTTATTTCAAATCTGCCATATTATCATATTAAACATCAACTGTTAATAATAATTCACCAACAACGATGATTAATATTATTTTTTTTACGTATTTACTCCTCTAGTGAAACCGTATAATTTTTTTACGTATTTGGTGCTCCAGTGAAGCCGCGTCGATAACAACCGAAACACTGGCAGCGGTAAAATGCATTTATTAGGCAAACGGCGATCTTAGCCGATGTGCTTCGGCAATCGGCTGGGCCACTGATTAACGGCCTCGAAAATGAGCTGCAATTCACGACAGTTATTCGTGACCGTTGCATCTGTGCCGTGTTTAGAAATTCTTAGGTTACAATTTTGTTTAATTTGTTTTGTTCGAGCGTGTTTAAAACAATTGAGTTTCAATTTAAATTAGGTGTAAATAAATTTGTCGTTATTAGTTACTATTAATTAGTATTAAAGCTAATTTTATTGTTTTTGTTTTCGTATGTTATTCTATTTCTATTATTTTATATTGGCCGTGGTTCATGCAGCACACCCTATAGCAGATGTCACGAGCCGCCACTGGAAGGGATCCATATGATGTACACACATGTACCTCTAGTGTGGAGGTGGTGGCAGATGTTAAGTATATCTTGTACTAAAGGATGCTGTGAGTAGTTGTTTCTGATGGAGCATATTGATGAGAGGGAGTCTGTGCATATGGCGAGTTTACTGTTATCCTGTACGGGAGTCTTCAGAGCTTCTAGTATTCCATATAATTCAGCTGTGTGTATACTGCATAAGTCAGGGAGTTTGTGTGTTGCTATTGTTTTATCTAAAGTAGTGACAGCACATCCTGTACCATTAACTTCTTTGGAGGCGTCGGTATACAGGATTTTGTCGAACTTCTGCTGGTTTATTAGTTCTCTGAATTTTTGTCTGGAGACTATGTTAGGCGTTTCGTATTTGTTGTAGTTACTTAGGCTTGTGTTCAATAGAAGCGGTTTTTTGGTCCATGGGGGGGTTTTAGAAAGTTTTACGGGGGTTGTAGCAGTGAGGTTAGTGTTTCTTAAGATAGGATATAGCATTTGTGGAGGTGAGAGCGGTGATCGAATAATTTCAGGAGCAGGTTGTATGTTATCAATTAATTTGTATACTGGGTTTTGTGGGTGGGCAGATATCCTGGAAAAATATGATACTAGTTGGTATTCTCGTCGTATGAAAAGAGGTGGTTCAGAAGATTCAACGTGTAGGCTTTCGGTTGGGCTGGATCTAAAAATTAAATTAACTAACATGTGATAACTCTTGGCTATTAACTAATTCTTTCTTCACTAATAGATTCAGGCTCAGACAGGTCCTAAAAAAATAGGGACTTAAAGCAGTTCTAAAAATCACTACGTATCCGTATACGTATCGCAATGCGCATGTGCAGAAGCGATACGTTGGTTTCGTTACGTTACGTGAAACGTATCAATCTGTCACACATTATTGTGTTCCGTAATCGCGTATGCTCAAAAATCATAACCTTATTTTCCATTATCATAAATCATATCAAACATTTCTGTGATATGCGATAATAGATTTAAAAAGAAAAAGATTATTTTACAGTGACAATGACGACACTATTTTGTTAAGGTAGATTTTGGGGCTATTTTTTAGGTTAAAAATTAAACACATGAATGGTTACGTTACGTTGCTAACGCATTTGCTTTATGCTTCTTTTTGCTTAGTTACGTATCTCCTTTACGTTACGTATACGGATAAGAATACGTGATACATTTTTAGAATTGCTTTATGCCTCTAATAGAAGATTAATATACAATTTGTATTTACTTTTCTTAAATTCTACATTATTCATGGAAAATGCTTATCATTAAAAAGCCCTCATCTAAAAATAAATATTAAACATTTTTTAATGTACATTAAAATTAATATGAACATTTGATGAGTGGAGAGATTATTGAGTTTTCAAACCCCAAAATAAAATTAAAAATACTGTAACGTATACACTAGCTGAATTTACTTTTTAAGTGTAACCAATGTAATATACTTACATAATTGTCAGACATAAACCCTAATTTCGTGTGTCCGGAATGTGCGACAGCCAAAATATTTTTTACAATATTCTTACATATACCAACAACATGTTGGTACTTACCTAGGAATGTATTCACTAAATCTTCTAACCCAATTTTTTCAATAGTTAACAAAACCACCAAAACTGCCAATAAACAATAATATTTGTACTGCACGTGAACAATGCGAAAAAATATGGTTGCGATGTGCTTCGTCTTTACTGAATAACACCACCAAAGAAAATAATTTTTTTTCCGGTTGATTTGCCGATTAGCGTGTCGGGACTAATTTCGGCATTAATCGTAAGGGTTCGTGGAATATTATGCAGAACTGTTTTACCAAGACTTTGTCTGATTTCATGATTTATCATTAATCTGAACTCTTCATCCTCATTCCTCTCTTGACTTACTCGTGAGGCACATTGTCTCAGCTCCTTACGCCATTGTTGGTTTTATCGCAGATTTGTATATTTTTAGCTTTGTATTGTGGGTTTAATTTTTATTTTTAAGTAGTCTACTATATTTCCAGTATGCTGTGCTTCCTGATTTTATTCTTTTTGTTATTTCTACAGCTCTATATAATCTGTTATGTATTTACTTACTAGCATATATTTAGCTTTCGCTACTTTGTCTATCTGTCTAATTTGAAAAACAATTCTTCTTTGGTTCTTGTAATCATCTTCTAGATCATCTGTCACAAGTTATAGAAAAAATGTACAACAATATAAAATTAATAAATGGCTATTAGCCACAAATGCCATTGTCAATAGTCTTGTCGTTAGATACTTCACCCATCTTGCCAGTCATTTAAAACAAAAATTTGCGTGCAAAAAAGTTACATTACGATACGCAAATGCGTTTTATAATGAAGATTTTTATAAGAGCAAAATATAAAAATGTCTATTATAACATTTATATATTATCATTTATATGCCTACACAACATACTTCATACAAAACTTCACCGATAGAGTATAAAATATTTACGCACTACATTTATACTAAGTTGAAGCTAGTTTTGATATATTTCCTTGACTATTTAACATTAACTAGTTTAAAATACAATAGTAAAATTAATTTAAAAATTGCCAATTGCCAATTGGTTTGATAGTTTTATAAGGTTTATGATCAAGAATAGCCAAAAGAAAACTGTTTAAAAAAGTGGCCAATGAATAAAGGGGAGTGTTGGAAAAACTCATTATTGGCCTAATTAGAAAATTGCCTTCCTGGATTTTAGGCAAACCTAGACTTTTGAGAATACCGATGACTAAAGCTTCGTAACATACAACAGAGAAATTTTGATACTTAAACAATTAGCGGCTGCTAATGGTTTTCCTAATAACGTTATCAATTAATCCATTAATAAGATTACATATCGCCATCTCCGAACTTTAGCTTTTAATCCCCATTCATAGATCATGATGATAGTCCGGTTATTAGATCCCTTCCTTATTTTGGGAAAATATCTTCCAATGTAGCTTCTATTCTCGAGAATAATATTCCCAATCTTAAGATTTCCTTTAAAGTCCAAAGAACCATTAAATCCCTTTTATCCAAAAACAAATACCAAATTAATAAACTGTCCAGAAGTGGAATCTATACTCTTGCAACTACTGTCCAACCATTTACGTAGGTAGAACTACAAGACCATTGGAAATTCAAATTGAGGAACACCTGTCAAGACCTAATAAGCTCAGTTTTGGCCACCACTTAAACTTCAACAACTGCAGTATTTGTCCCAGTAAAAATAGCACTATTCTACATGATATTCCGGTGAATGGCTTTTTGAAAATAAACCTGCTTGAAGATTTGGAAATTTTGAGGGAACTTAAGATTAATCCTACCCACTGCGTTAATACGCAAGTCAATTTAAATACCAAGTTCACACCTTTATTAAAATTCTTCCGGGATCTTTAAATGAGTATCCTTTTTGGTGTATTTTACATTTTATTATTCTATTTTAATAAAACAATTTTATCTGCGTCGATTAATATTTTATGGTGACTTAGTCACTTCCATTTTATTTATTGTTTTTACAATCGTAATTAGTTTTTAATTCAAATTCATATATTGTCTTTAAGATGTTTTAATGTTAAAACTGTTTTATTCTTACCACATTTATACTGTTTTTATGTTTTATTTATTATGTGTATTTAATGTGTTGTGCTGTCTCTTCTAAATGGGTTTTATCTATTTAAAATAAAAAATAAAACTTTACACACTTAACCTACGGTTTTTAATGTACAAATTTTTTCTTCGTATCATTATTATGTTAATGTTTTATCTCATGCTAAACTCTTCTATTCTATTTTATAAGTATAAGATGATATTCTAAAAAAAAAAACACTTTTTAATAAAATTGAACTAGACCATGTACCACAGAACATGTCATCGAAAGTAAACAGCAGGAATGGATGTTATTTTCCAAAAATGGTATGTGGGATTAAACGGGTTGTAGAAGAGGCTTTGGCTCTTCTACCAGATTTACCTAGTTTAAGATTATAAACAATATCTTTTTCGTTTTACAGTTAAAGGTTAAGTCAACAGGAAAAAAAAACCCAAACCTAATCGTTGTTAACACATCACGAACTATTCTCAATTATTGGATAAGTACATTCCATGTTAATAGTATATTACATAACGAGTGTGGAAAGTGAAGTATTAATATAATTAATTAAAATCAAATAACCACCTTTCTCAGGAATTCACATCAAAATTCTTTATTAGATAAATGACATTTTAATTTTTTTTGTGGGCTCTATAAAAATTAAAAGTAAAATGGTCAGGTGGTGAAATTAATTGAAAAGTAATGTAATAATAATAGAAACAAAGATAATTGTAAACAGAAACACAAACATAATTTCAAAAATCCACATTCGACACATGCACGGAACATAAACACAATATAAAAAAGAAGAATAAACTGTTCTTCTTTCTAAAAGTGTTTTTATAAAAATAATAATACTGAATAAAAATACGTTTATTTTTTAAAAATTTAAAAACCTATAAGAAACTTTATTCTTTATTCTTACTTTATACAGAAAAATTTGTATTGGCAATTACAATAGGTACAATATTTGACACAAGAAAGATTTAAAAAAAAAATAAATGGTCCTTGCTTTGACATTCATGTGTTTTTACTATTGATAAATTTGACGTAAATGTCACAGATCATAGAACTATATTTTTTTACTTTTCAATACGTGTATTGATATTAGCTACTTTCTTAAGTACAAGTAAGTGTGCAAACTAGCACTTTCATATGTGGTCGTAGGAAAAAGTAAGTTTCGCCTAAAATTTCATGTGTCCATGTCTCTTAGTCAGGTTTTGTACTGCGTATTTTATATTTTTGTTTTATTCTTTCAACATATTTAAACCATTTTTTTTAAACAACCTATTTTTCTGTGTCTATAATTCTCTATATAGGTACCAATTTGTCTTTAAAAGGTTACGTTTTTACATTAAACCTTGTTTACAGTTAAAACATAAACATACACTATACATACTTCATTATTAGTCGCATGTGTATGTTTTCTGTTTGCTGCTGAAGAACACCATCTCATAATTTTCCCCTTTCTTGTTTAACTGGCCTGACACGAAATGTTCAAGACTATCTGTCATTCCAGAATGCTGTTGGTTGTATATAACCAGAACATACAACACTGTTGTATCTAAATTATGCTCGTAGCACTAATTGCTGAGCGAATTTACTTCAACACTGTAATTGTTGTTTTCTTTTTAGTACATACGCAATATTCAGTAGCGAAGTAAAGGGAAATAAGTTTAGAATTTGCAACAACAATCTAAGAAGTTTTTCACTTGACATATTTCTCTGCTCTTGGGGCTATTTAATTGATTAAGTATTGTTTTGAGTCTGTGTGTTTTGTACTACGTTATCCTTGAATTATATCTTAGATCGGTATAAGTATTGAGGTTTCCGTCCAAGAAATTTATTTTATTCCTTAGGCAGTTTGCTGTAAGGAAGGATTATAAAAACTGTTAGCTTCAAGAAGATAGTAGGTTAGGTTAAGAGGGGCGTCAAAAATGTGACAGCTGAAAACGGGTGGCATGCCTGAATTGTACCCAAAATTTCAATCATTTTGTAAACAACAAATCTAAAGAACGCCTTTAAATTACGTATTCAAATTTTAACAGGATATAGCTTAGAACTTTCTCTAGGAGATAAGGTTTTTTAGTTAAGTTTTATATTGTAATAAAAGAGATATTGGTGTTTAAGTGATGGTATGTTTTTAAAAAGTTTGACAATTTGTGATCACGAATTTTAACGCCAGAAGCTTAACTCCTAAAGAATGCATAGAGAATGCGACTAGCAAAATATGAAGTTAAAGAAAGGTATATTTTTTGAGATTTGTTGCACGCAAAATTTGAACATTGCACTAATCTGTCAATTTAGTTCAACAGTTTTGGTGGCGCTTTTGTCAAAAACGTATGTCTATTCTAATTCTCCAAATCCAAACACAAACTTCACTTAACATAACCTAACCTTATTTCTCGTTTATAACGTCAAAATATATTCATTTTAGTGTTTTGCTTTTAAATATATAATTGTCTATATTTATAATTTACCAGAAGTCAATTAAATTAATTTTAAAGTATATTTTCACAATTTGCGTTGGTTTTTACATCGGTTTATGCATTATCCAAGGAATTTAGTGTTATGAACCATTGTTATTTCCTAAATTACTTTTTACTTAAACACAGTTGTCTTATTTTAGTCGAATTGGTAAAAATGTG
The DNA here is from genome assembly GCA_035357415.1 of Ophraella communa. Lineage (NCBI taxonomy): Eukaryota > Metazoa > Arthropoda > Insecta > Coleoptera > Chrysomelidae > Ophraella > Ophraella communa. The sequence continues at coordinate 27,327,909 of CM068991.1, read as the reverse complement.
AGTTTTGAGAGACCTAATTTTTCTTTATACTTTTTTAATCTTTAAGTTACCTTATATCTTTATTTGTTAAATAACATAAACCCAACCTAAGGGATTTACATTCATAAATTAAAACTACATATGTAAATATTAACAGCTAAGTGTTAAACTGTTTTTCTAAATGGGCAGAATAATGTCCACAAAGTAAGGGTTGCTACAATATTTATTTACATGCCCTAATAAAGACTCTTATATGAAACCAAAGAAATATGCTATCCAGATAATGCTGATTATTTAGTATCAAGAGGCAAATTCACAGGGGAATAAGCACACAGTAGCAGTTGTACACAAAATACCACTGATTTCAATTTTCCAAAGAAAATACTTCAACATGGGCAAATACTATTGGTAGGTACCTACTCAAAAAGAAGAAAATTCATATATCTAATATGCAAAATATCTTTTAAAACTAAATTTGATATTTAGATCTGAATCATATATAATAAAATAAATAATACCTACCTATTAATTGTAAAAAAATTAAACCAGTAAATAAACAAATTAAAACTTACCTGTTATCACTTCTGATTACTAGATGGAGAGTGCTTTCAAATGTAAATAAAATAAATAAAATTTTTTAATTTGTGTGAAAGATACCAGTTAAAAAATTCAGTTACAATCATTAGATACGCATTTTAATTTCAATTGATTCCAAAAAGTATGGGGTTGACATTTTTGGAATATAATTAATAGCCATAATTTAATGATACAATTAGTTTTATTAAGATATACCCATAACATTAACAATTATGTTTAGTACTTGTAAGAGTATTGTTGGCCAATCGCTGATAGTCAGCTTATCCCACTTCTTAAGGTATCTTGAAAACAGGTGCACAAAGTGTATTTCTATAGATACTAGATTTGGTTAGTTATTATCGTAGGTTATTCAAAACATTATTTTTTTCTTGCTCCACATTCTCAAAATAAAAATAAACTATAGGTAAGCTTTATGTAGGGTGTGCTTTACTTTGTACTCCATTTTTCATTAAATCATGGATCTGGGTGGTAATTTAGGAATGTCCAATACTCTAAAAAATAAATAATATTTATTTATTTAGGCAGTAAATAATTAGTAAGGTACCTACTTACTTGAAGTCATATTGAAGACAGACTAACCTGTTAATGTTTACAAACATTATAGTAACACTTTTGCAATAATCATCAAACGTTTTGGAAAAGTATTTAAATTTTTTCCCAACAAAATATATTCTAAAAATTTACATCTACTAACCTAACCTAACCTAACACCTTCAAATAATACATCTCTGAGTTATTTTTTGGCGTTGAACCGTATTCAATAATGTTTTAAAAACATATTCAATTTTACGTCATAGATAACAACTAACCTCGTTTAACTTTGCATTGTTGCCAATAGATTTCAATCTCAATTTTAAAAAAGGTATAATTACATACTTTCCACTTTATTTCAATTTTTCTTTAGACCATGTTGATGTGTGTATATTCAGAAACCGTATTATGTTTTTATTATAATTAATATATTTATTCTAATAAATACCTTTATTAGTAAGGGTTAGTACCAGAGCTGGGTATCCGGATACTTCTGTATACGGATACTTTTTATGTATCCGAAAGCTCTTTTAAATTTTGTACCCGGTATCCGTATCCGTGACCAAATTTTAAAGTATCCGGTATCCGGATACTGTTTTTGATATTCGGATACTTTTAAATATTATTTATCGCCCTCCGATAATGCACCTAACGTAGGCACAACATTGCCCTTCTTTTAATTCAGATGTGTCTAACATGTTAAATCCCATTTTTCGTACTGGTTTCCGTTATAATATATATATTATTATATACTAATGGAGCTTTGTTTTTACCTATAAATCATTTATAAAGTTTCATAAGTACGTTATTTATTTTTTATATTTTCTATATCTCTATTATTTTCAAGAACCCCTATTTGTACCCTGTATTTATAATTATTAGAAGAAATTATTTTTCGGATATTATAATAAAGGACATCCTAATATTTATATTTTTATTTTAGTGTACCTACAAGTACAAATAAGTACACCCCCTAAAAAGTTTGAAAACTCGGCTGGTCCGACGCTGGCCAAATTCAATATCAAAAGTTCAGGAAGTGACACGAAAAATTTTTCGTTAAATCTATTTTTATTATTACATATTACATTAAAAATACATGCACATCACATAGTTTTAATACTAATAATTTATGTCCTTTTTAAAAAAAGTATCCTTCAAAGTATCCTAGGAAGTATTCGGATACTTGTATCCGAATACATTTTTAAATGAAAGTATTCGAACTTTTTAAAAAAGTATCCGGATACATTTTGAATATCCGTATCCGGTATCCGGATACTTTTTTTCAATATCCGACCCAACTCTGGTTAGTACAATAAATTTCATTAATTAATTATTTGTTAGGAATGCCGAAATCTTATTTTATTTTTTTCATATATCGATATTTTAAATCCTAAAAACAATTAATTTGTTACGCCTATGACACAACAATAACACACAACAAACTTCCAAAATGTATCCAAATAGGATATTTAATAAAAATTATACAGGTATTCTTCATCTGTTTATGGTCTCAAGGTCAAATGTTTGTGTATGTCGTGAAAACATTCAAAGATTTACGAAGCAAAATTCATATTTTCATCTCTGTCTTAGACAAAGAAAGTCAACAAGCTCTAAAAATATTCAAATTTATAACAAAAATACTAATTTGAAACCACTATCGCCATCTACTCTACATTCTTGTAATTTAAAAATAACCAGATTTTTCACTAAATTCAGGCAGTCTTACCAAATTAGAAACGCCCCTCTTAAGCTTTTTAGAAAAACTAAGAATTTTATCGTTAAGTAAATTGGCTGTAATAAACGATCAGTTAGGTTAGGTTAGGTTAGGTTAGGTTAGGTTAGGTTAGGTTAGGTTAGGTTAGGTTAGGTTAGGTTAGGTTAGGTTAGGGTTAGGTTAGGTTAGGTTAGGTTAGGTTAGGTTAGGTTAGGTTAGGTTAGGTTAGGTTAGGTTAGGTTAGGTTAGGTTAGGTTAGGTTAGGTTAGGTTAGGTTAGGTTAGGTTAGGTTAGGTTAGGTTAGGTTAGGTTAGGTTAGGTTAGGTTAGGTTAGGTTAGGTTAGGTTAGGTTAGGTTAGGTTAGGTTAGGTTAGGTTAGGTTAGGTTAGGTTAGGTTAGGTTAGGTTAGGTTAGGTTAGGTTAGGTTAGGTTAGGTTAGGTTAGGTTAGGTTAGGTTAGGTTAGGTTAGGTTAGGTTAGGTTAGGTTAGGTTAGGTTAGGTTAGGTTAGGTTAGGTTAGGTTAGGTTAGGTTAGGTTAGGTTAGGTTAGGTTGGGTTAGGTTAGGTTAGGTTAGGTTCGGTGCGGTTAGGGTAGGTTGAGGTTAGGTTAGGTTAGGTTAGGTTAGGTTAGGTTAGGTTAGGTTAGGTTAGGTTAGGTTCGGTTAGGTTAGGTTAGGTTAGGTTAGGTTAGGATAGGTTAGGTTAGGTTAGGTTAGGTTAGGTTAGGTTAGGTTAGGTTAGGTTAGGTTAGGTTAGGTTAGGTTAGGTTAGGTTAGGTTAGGTTAGGTTAGGTTAGGTTAGGTTAGGTTAGGTTAGGTTAGGTTAGGTTAGGTTAGGTTAGGTTAGGTTAGGTTAGGTTAGGTTAGGTTAGGTTAGGTTAGGTTAGGTTAGGTTAGGTTAGGTTAGGTTAGGTATATTGAATATGCCATATGCCGGCCTAAACGAAAAAATTTTTTCAAGCCTGTGGACAAAAAAAAGCAAAACAATTGCAAAATTATTTCTTCGCGCTATCAGTTAGGATTGCACGAGAACCGTAGCCAAAAAATCTAATTTAGAATATTAATGCTTCAAAATGCTTTTTTAAAGTCTCAATACAACCATTTTTCACCGAAATAAAGCCTGTCAAAAATCACCCAAAAATTTGGAATTTTTTTTGCTCCTTTTTTTCGAGTAGTGTACCTATTTTATATGCCTACATTGATAGGTAAAGCTAAGCCAATATTTTTGTTCTTTACTACCGAAACCAGATAAATTTTAGTGGACCCCCACTTGGACAACTTGTGAACCCCCTTTTTTTCACGCAAACATAGACCCCTGTCAAGTCTCCCGTGGGCCGCTGGCAGTCCACCTGACCAATTTGGGAATCACTGCTCTAGGGTTTAGGTGTAGAAGTAGGTTTAACAAAATTCAACCGAAAGTGTAAACATCTGCGATGACAACATTTTGGCTATTGTGCTGTAATAAATAAGCCATAAAAATTGCTGTTGCTCAAAACTAAAGGTTAGTTAGAAACTTATACTTTCGACTGAGAGATTAATTGACAGTTGTATTATAAACATTTGGGGAAGTAACACGGTGAAATATCTTAATTTCACAACATTAGTGCTAAATAGTGGTCGAATTAGAGAATATTTTTGGCCTACAATCAATATCTGACGATATCCTGCAATATGAAGAATTTTCAATTTTTTGTAGTGGATTGGACCTTTATAGGTCTATCTACAGATAAAACTAATGTTGAGGGGGAAAGAAAAATGGGAGAAGGTAACCAGAGTAGTTGAGAGCATGGTTAGAGGAAGGGAATGTTGTTAAGGTTGCGAGTGGCAGGTGTAAAAGGAGAGTGTGTGAGGGACCGCCGCCAGTCTTGAAGTATGCTAGGGGGTAATGACTCGAGGTGGTTTTTGTTGGCAAGCATTCCTTTGGAGATGAGTCCAACACTTTATGGGTCCTGGACAGGATCCATTCGAACATGAGTTTCCCATCTTAACCCAAAAAAGTCTATCTATAGATACGAATGCAGCTGTGGATAGGTCTTATATTAAATTTTGCAGCATTCTAGATTATTATTATCTATATTTATAAGATTAAAAGAAATACCCCGTACAAGAGAGACATATAAATGAACTCTTAGCCCAAAAAATTCTATCTACAGATTCGAATGCAGCTGTGGATAGGTCTTATAATCATCTTTGCAGCATTCTAGATAAACATTATCTATATTTATAAGATTAAAAGAAATACCCCGTACAAAAAGAGTTATATAAATAAACTTAAGAAATACAGTAATTACTTTAAACTACTAGTAATTCAGCAGTTATAGACAGAATTAAAATCAAAGTTAATCAGGTGTATGCGGATTATTTAAATATCGTCCAAAGCAGTCTCAAAATGAACAGAAGTTATTCTGAATCTTTCTCAATATCGCTTTAAAGATGTATGAATAAGATGAATAAGTCAACTGATTTTTGAATAGGTACATGGATATGACTATTAAATAAGTAAAGAAAAATAATTTTTCATTATGTCTTTGCTTCGATTAACCTCACATTCTGTCAAATTTATTGAGATTTAGTTCTAATTAAGTAGTCCCTGTATTTTCCTACCTTGGTTAAATATAAATAAAGTTAGGTTTAGAGGCTGGTAGTGAAAAAACATATTTAGTACATTTTTTAAAAGCATTTATTTTGAGCCGACAAATTATACTTGTACTCCAAGTCATTCCGAGAATTGCATAATGTAAATACAAGTGGTGTACCTTTAAATTAATAAATGTGGAAAGCAGATAAAAAACTAAAAAATAAACATACATAGACCAGAAATTTAAGATATCCTTAAAAAGCTACGCTTTTTTCAGAAAGCTCAAAAGTTGCTAAAAAACTCATTCACAAAGCTAATAATCGGACAAAGATTATTAAATATAGACATATTTCTATATTAAATAATTCTCCAGAACTTGTGCGGCAAGAAATTTTCTTTAGACAAGTTGACTTTATTTATGCTTTTATATATTTTATAATACTGGTGATTTTGGTAATTGCCTTTATTTCATAAATCATCTTGATTATTATTTATAAAATAGTAAATAAATAATCTGTGGGCTGTAATGAATTCCTTTTGTAATCTTTATGTTTGTACTAGCAGTGTTTCACAGGAAACTAATTTAGGGCCATTTAGGAAATTTAAATGGAAATATGGTAAGTTTAGAGAAATAAATGAATAATCTTTAATAATGAAAGTAACCATTTATTTCTGAACACTTACCTATGGAGACCTATAAGAAGGATAGGAAACAAATGCTCAAAAAGTGGTACAATTTTTTGAGATAAATCAGTTCTCACCATTCGCCCAGGGCCGGATCTACCTAAGGGCTGCTTGGTAACCATTTCACAAAAAAAATGAAAAATGGTCAATCACTGGAAAGGTATTGGCTAACATATTCAACCAGTGTTGGTGCTGTTTTTTGTTTGCCTTACAAACTTTTTTCTGAATCCTTTTCTCAATACACGACTGGATTTTATGATTGGAAACACATAGAAACTTGTTTAGAAACCCAGGAAAATTATAATGAACATAAGAAATCAATGTTAGTGTGGTTAACACGAAAAGAAAATAAGTCTGTTTTAGACAAGCAGCTTCAGGAGCAATTAAGAAAAGAAACAGAATATTATCACAATGTCGTAAAACGGGTAATTGCAGTGGTAAAATTTTTCAGTATACTGGGCTTAGCATTTAGAGGTTCCGAGGAAGTATTTGATTCTCCACATAATGGTAAGTTTATGGGGGCTCTGGAGCTATTGGCAGAGTTCGATCCATTCATTCGTGAACGAAAGATGATAATCAGAATCTATTTACTGTCAACCAAGAACGTTATAGAGAGAAAATTATTATACCTTTTGGGAGAGATCTAAATAACTTTTGCCGTGCATCACGAAATCTACAGTTTCGCACACAATGGTTCCTACAAGATGGTGCAACGAGCCATACAGCTATGCGCACCTTAGACTTACTCCGTCAGCATTTCGATAATAAAATAATTTCTCGGGGAACAGACTTCGAATATCCTTCTCATTCACCTGATCTGACGCCACCTGACGCATACATTTGAGGCATAATAAAGGAAAAAATATTTCATTCGGAAAATCCGCCGGCGAATATTGCCGAACTACGGGAAAGAATACAAAATATTTTTCGGCAGTTTCATCAACCACTTTTTATAAATCTGTTTATTGACTTACAAAATCGGTATGAAGCTTGTTTGCGTCGAAATGGTGAACATTTTGAACACTTACATTACAGAAATTAAAAATTAATTTTTATTTTTATTTTCGGTAGATACTGTTTATTTTGGCGGATACTGTATATATAAATTTATAAAATATTGCTAAATATTTAAAATTTTTAAATCAAGAGAAGTGAATTTCTATGGCTTTTTTCCTTCTTTAACCGATCCAAAAACTATATTTTTTTTATTGTTTTGAAGTATTTTTTTAATAACAATCTTTCTTTGTCATCTCAAACACTTAAGATTAAGAACTCCTTTTCAGATGTATCTTTTATTATTTTATCTACAATTCGTTTTTTAATGAATCGTTTAAAAAGTAATGAGGAAATAAATGTTTAAATAACTGACTCTAATATATATAATTATCATTTATGGGACTCCAAATATTGACAGAAGCCGTTTACTAATATATTTTTATATTTCAGTACGCTTGTGTCTACTCCGCATCCAATATCTTCAAAGGAAAAGCAATTAAAGTAATTCCATACATTTGGTAGATTCAGTTCTAAAACTATTTCAATTTCAAATTACTCACTTTTTTATTCCTATCTGAAAGCTTCAAAAGCAAATAAAAATTTCATTTAATACTATTTCAACAATAAAGTATAAAATAGCTTCTACGTAGGATTTAAAAAAAAGTTGTACTGGCTAAAACTATCTAACAATAAAACTGAAACTGAAAAAAATGTTATCTTTTCAACTGTTACCTACTTATATCGTTTTCTAGTCTATACACACGCTATGTGCCCCAAGTCCAACTAATTATTATATTATAATAATATAAAATTATAGGCTAGTAGTACTTGAATCTCAAACTTAATCTTAAGACAACCAATTGCTAGTAGCCCTGACAAAAGAGAACCATCTTGTGGGTGCCAGAACACTCTGGGTGGCTAGAAATGCGAGCACTGATTAATAAAAATGGCCGGCCGTAGTAAACCTCATTATAAAAATGGAACTGTTCAATGAAGAGCTGGATTGCAGACTCTGGAACAAACCAGAAACAGCCATACATATTTTGGTATATTATGGTGCTCAAGAGATAGATTAGTGGACCCATCCAGTAATAACTACTGAAGAGTTTCGGGGCGTGGCTAATGTAGGTCTGATGGTCTTTGGAGTTGATTCCAAGCATGTTCAGTGTAAGATATCTCGGGCTAATGGAAAATAAGGAATACCTTGATTTATACGAAATACTATATGCGTGTCCTGCTCTGTATTTTTTTCATTAAAATTGATTTATGTCTACAATTGAAATTATTACACTGTTTTTACAAACTGTTACCAGACTAGCCACTTTTATGATCACCGATACAATATAGTGACTGGTATACTCATATAATGCAGTTATTAGATAGTGCTTGCAGGTTGATTCAGTGTACACTGAATCCTTTGATAAGATAAACCATGACCTTCTATTACATAAATTACGTTCTTATGGTATTGATGGTCAGATATTTAGCTGGTTATGTAGTTATTAAGAAAACAGAACTCAAATGGTTAGAGTAAATCACTGTTATTCTTACATTTTTCCTGTAACTTCAGGTGTTCCTCAAGGTTCGCACCTGGGACCCATACTATTTAATCTGTTCATTAATGATATTATCACTTGCTTTTCCCATACAAAAGCTCTCCTTTTCGCTGATGACCTTAAGTGCTTTACTATAATAAGATTTCATGATGATAATCTTGGACTACAATCAGATATTAATAAATTATCCCAGTGGTGTTCTCTTAATGGTATGGAATTAAATGTTGGTAAGTGTTATATTATGCGTTACTGTAGGAATCACCATTTGCTAACACATAACTACACTATTTACGATCAAGCACTGCAATCATGCACACAAATCAGAGACCTAGCCATAATATTAGACTCTTCACTCAGCTTTAAACACCATATTAGTACTATTGCCCAAAAGTCTATGAAAATGCTAGGTTTCATTAAAAGAACATCTCGTGATATCACAGACATAAATTCAATAAAAAATTTATATTGCTCTCTGGCTAGATCTCATCTTGACTTTTGTTCCTCTGTGTGGTCTCCATACTATCTAGTTCATAAAAATAAACTTGATAGAGTTCAGCACACCTTTCTCAGATGCATAGCTTTTAAACAACATATTTATCGTAGTTACTCAGATATTGAGTTATTATTGAATATTACTTCATTAGAAACCCGTAGAAAAAGAAAAGATCTGACAATCTTAATCTATTAATGGTAATAGTAACTGTCCCGATCTTCTGTCAAAAATTGGTCTTTTTGTACCTACTCGGTCAACAAGACAAACTCAAACTTTTTACATAGGCTTTCATAGATATAATTATACCTACTTATAACAATTTTTTACCACGAACAGTTAGACTTGCTAATTCTCTAAATGACAAATATATTCTGCAATTCCTTGGATTATTAGCTTTATTATCCAATACATATTATACTGTTTATTCCTTGTGTTGACACTGTTTATGGTTTTGCTTTTGTCTTTGTAATAATTTTTCTTTTGTAACAATATTTCTGAATTGGGCATGCCCGTAAACAAATAATACAGTTATTAGATAGTGATAGTATAAAACAACTTCTGTTGATATTATGTTTATTAGACGCTTATTTAATTTTTTAATTGTCTCAATATCAATATCAACTTAAGTATTGAAAATTTATTGTATCAACCTTTACTATGTGGAAGTTCATACCTAGGTTTACCTAGGCAAAGTCCGCATTGCCGGCCTACTTTAAGCAAAGTTCGAAATTATTCGATATTTCGGACATTGCCTACACAGTAGTACGACAATCTTAGGTTTGCCAAATATGTAGCAGGCAAACTCCGAAATAAAATGATATCCCGATTGCAGGTGGTCGAAACTTGTCGCTACGTGTTCACATATGATAGTGGGGGGTGACGTAACAACTGAATTCTTATTCTGTGTTGTCTTTAGTTGTATCTAGGCGACTGTTGTGTTCAGTTGTGTTTAATCGTTATTGGATTTGTGACCAAGAAGACATGCTAGTATGAGTGAGGCGCGTGAAATGAGGGCGAGATTTTTTGAGAAATTAAAGAAACCAATCAATTCTTTTTACATTCCATCAATAGAAAAGTACGAGGCATTAATTAAAGAAGTTAAAGAAGCCAAGAAAGCTACAAAAAAAACAACTCTTCAATACCGACGTGTGACACGTTACGATGTCTTACTTGTTGGGGGCATTAAAAAGTTAATTTTGCCATTGTCTGCACAAGTCACCGAAGTAAAGTACTTTGTGCCCAATGAAGAATTGTTTGAGGTGATAGACAATGCTCACAAGGAATGTGGTCATGCTGGAAGAGAGCTGCGGATGGTTTTTATAAAATCGGCACTAAACATGGTGTAATCAGTTCTCTATATGCAAGGAACCAAATCCAAAGTTGCAAGGAACAATTTCTTAAAATCGAAGACCTCCCAAAAATAGAACTATCACTTCGAGAAATAAGTGGGCACAGTTCTTCATTTGGAGGGCAGGGGTTTCAAAGGGTTTCCTACATAGAAAATTGACAGTATGATAGTAATGCGGCAGGTTGTTTCGTAGTTTGCCTGCTCCACATTTGGCTAACCTAAGACTGTCGTACTACAGTGTAGGCAATGTCCGATATATGGAATAATTTCGGACTTTACTTAAAGTAGGCCGGCAATGCGGCCTTTGTCTAGGTAAACCTAGGAATGACTGCAACACGTACTTTGCCGGTAACATATACAAAATTAATTGTCCAAAATGTAATGCTGCATATTATGTCAAACAGAACGAAATTTTGAAGTAAAACTTAAGAGCATATAGGTTACAACAACCAGATGAGTCTAATTTGGCAAAACACCTACTTGAACATCCAAACTCACTCATACACACCAATGCTACACATTTGTGATAAAATATAAAATTTAACAATTTAAAGTTGTTAATGAACAAATAAATCTTGGAAGTCGTGCACTATTAAACTGTTTGCTTTGATTGAGTCTTCATTTTATATTCATAGATAAGACGTAAATATAACATTGACCTTTACCCTGACGTCACTAACAGCAAACAGTAGAAAACAATAACATTATATAACTCATCCTTTTCTACTGGTAGTGAAAACACATGTTTATGTACACCTATCTATCAAGCAATGGCATACGTTTTTTTCAACTCTAATTATGACCTTCAATGTTGGAAAAACATAGCGCCAAAAACGTTTAAATGGTTGTACCTATTCTTAAAAATGTTGACCTCTTATGACAACTTACGTCAAGTTTTATTCCACCGAATACGGAACTACGAATAGAAATGAAAGCAAATATACTCCCGCCAAAACTTATTAATATTTTTAACACAACCGTAGAATGGCGCTGATGGTTCTATTTTTCGGAAGAGGTCTCTACTAATACTATTAACGACAATACTTTTTAATTTAACAGATCTGTATCAATCTGTATTTGGTAAGAAACAGTTTTAAGAAAATTAAGAAAAGAGACAGTAGTTCTGAGAATCAGGAAAAGAGCAGGAGTTTTGTCTTCAGTTTTTTTTAGTTTTGTTGGTGTATATCATCTTCGGTTTTGTGCTTCCAAATAATTCTGTCCCTAAAATGAATTCAAACTATCAACCCCCCTTATCTAAAAGGAAATCTTGTGTACCTACATGTACAAATCGTGAAGGCAAAATGCATCGTTTTCCAAAAAATGACCCAAGTGTGTTTAGTGAGTGGATTTTAAAGATACAGTCTTTAAATTATAAAGACTTGTCAGTTGAAGACATTTATAAAAAATATGTATTTTTTGAGGAACATTTTTCTAGTAACCGCAAAGTTTTAGGTACCAAAAGAGGTCTTATAAGAACAGCAGTTCCAACTTTAAATTTACCTGGTAAGTGAATAAATCAAATTGTAATTTATAAAGACAGAAAACCTGTACTAGCAGATCATGCAAACGTTTTTATGCTGAAAGGACTGTATAAGCAGTGAAAGCAACCATTAGCTTTTACATTTAGTGAAGGAACTCATAAATCCATGGCATTAAAAAATTTGCTGAAGGTTCTAATCTGCAAATGTCAAAGTATAGGTTTGAAGGTAGTATCGACAGTTTGTGACCAAAGTGAAAATATTGTCGGAGCTATTAGACTGCTAATGAAGGAAACGAAGGAGGAATATTTAAAAAGAAAATAAGAGAATAGAAATTTTGGTTTTGTGATCAATGACCAAGAAATTATTCACATATTAGATGTCCCTCATATTTTCAAGTGTTTGAGAAATAATCTTTTTAATTTTTAAGCAAAATAAATAAATAAATAAATGATCATTTTTTGATTGTAAACATATATATTTACTTTAGTTTCGTCGAAATGTAACTGTCTATTTTATCGCAGAGTACTTCTTATTGACAGATAGATGGCACTAGATATAAATTTAAGAAATCTGTATTATCGACAATACTTTTTAACACAACCGCTGCTACTCGATGTCGCATACGGATCTAGACAGTAACTAGGTTCTTGCCATTCTATTCGTAGTTCCGTATTCGGTGTTTTATTCCAAGCATTTTGTCATTTGCATTCAAACAAACTTTAAATAATCGGTTTTCTTCAAAACCTTCTATTTGTTATTTTTATTTTACGGTAAGTACAAAATTCACTTCAAACAAGAGCTATATTTAGATAGGTATAAAACATAAAAATACTGACAAAGTAAACAAACAATACAAATATTTACGGACACGACAAAGTAACAGTAGCCATTTTTTACTCAGATTCATTTCGCGAGGTGTGTAGGTATGACGTCAGGGTAAAGGTCAATTCTTTCTACTATAAATATATTAAGTTATTGCACGTTATAGTTTTTTCTTGGTTTTTCTATATCATTGCACAGTTATACTGACCTTAGGTTAGGTTAGGTTAGGTAAATAGGAATAGGAAATACATCCCTTAGGGCTAACAACATCTAAGCTTTAATATTGTTATGTCTTATTACTTCCATACTTCTAATCTTAATACTAATTAATAAACAAAAGTGTAATACGCCGCATTATTGTGACGTCACTGTCACCATTGACATTAGTCATACCATTATATCCAAACAAACTATGGCCTTATGGTAGTTAGCTTGCATTGTAATTTTTTTGTATTGTGGATTTTCTTATTTTTTGTAGAGTTTTTGACATTATTATCATTAAGGAATAGTTTGAGTTATATTTAAAGAAGTTTTATTTTGTTATAAGGTGAGAAAAAATTAAAATAATATTACTTAACCTCAAAAGCAAACTTTTTAAAAAAAAACAAAATAACACTTCTTTAAATTCGACTCGAAATATTCCTTAACGATAATAATGCGTCTATTTAGCACTATAACAATTTATAAACAAGAAAATACATGAAACTACATAATATAAAAATCCTCAATGCAAATTAACTTCAATAAGGCAAAGTTTGGATATAAAAAAGCAATTTTATAAATAAAAGTTTCGTTAAAAAGTTTAATTTTTTAATGTTATTTTATTCTTAAAACATATAAGAATTTTACGACTGCGGGAATACCTATTAGGCAAGTTTACATTTGAATAAATCATAGAGTACCTATCACAATTACGTAATTTAAACAGTTATTTATTGCAAAAAATCCATGAATTTTTTGGAAATTTGAAAATTTATGGAAATTTGTAATCAGTAAAAGGGATAATTGTTTCTCAAAGATTGTACTGCTTGTAACGGGAATGATATTGCAAATCTATTTGCCAAACATTTCTCATCAGTTTATTCTAATCAACCTCTGAATCTACAAAATGTTCAGATTCCTTTAAAAGTAAATGTATTCAATTACCATATTGATATCTCTAACATTTAAACAAAAATGTCAATGCTTGATGTTAAAAAAGGTCCTGTTCCTGATGGATTACCTCCCACTTTTCTTAAGAAATTTAGCTTTATTTTATCCCGTCCGCTCTTTCATATATTTAATAAGTGTCTTGTTACTGGTGAGTTTCCGGATTACTGGAAAACATCATATGTCATTTCAGTTTATAAATCAGGTAGAAAATCTGACATCATAAATTATCGTCCTATAACTATTCTCAGCATAATTCTCAAAATATTTGAAAGTATTATTACTGACTATCTCTTCTATGACTGCTCGAGCATTATAACATCCCAACAATTTGGTTTCACATCTAAAAGGTCTGCTGAATTGGGTTTACTCACATATGTTGACTTTTTGGCTGATGCATTGGAGAAGGGTTTGCAAATTAATGCTATTTACACTGATTTTTCCAAAGTTTTTGACAGGGTCAATCATAAACTCTTGTTACATAAACTTTGTTAGTATGATGTGGATGGTCCTGTTTTAAAATGGTTAGGTAGTTATCTATCGGATAGATTGCAAGTGGTGAGGGTTAATCATTACTATTCTCATACTCTTCCAGTGACTTCTGGAGTTCCCCAAGAGTCTCAACCGGTCCCTTTATTATATAACTTGTTTATTAATGACATAATGTATTGCTTTCAGGGTAGCAAAGCTCTTTTATTTGCTGACGACATCAAATTTTTTAAAATAATTAATAGTGATGATGATGCCTTTATTTTGCAATCTGATTAGCCTATCAGATTAGTGTGCAAGAAGTGGTATAAATCTTAATGCTTAATGCTTTTGATTACAGCATTAATAATGTCAGTTTAAATTGTGTTTCGCAAATTAAAGACCTTGGTGTTACATTAGACTCCTCTCTCACGTATAAGTTTCACTGTTGTTCTATGACATCTATGAAGATGTTACGCTTTCTAAAGAGAACCACTTGTGATTTTACTAACATTAGTGCTATTAAGTCCCTTTATTGTTCTCTACTCAGAACACACCATGATTATTGTTCTCCAGTATGGTCTTCGCATTACATTACTTATAAAGCTAAACTAGAATCAGTTCAGCATTATTTTTGAAGATACATTGCATTTAAGATGCGTATATTCCATCGTTATGATATTTTAGAGCTTTTATTTAACATCCCTACTCTAGAGATTCGCAGAAAGCAAAGAGATCTCATACAGCTTTTTAATATAATTAATGGAATGTGTAATAGTCTCGAGCTTCTCTCTAAAATATATTTAGTTGTTCCTCCTCCTGCAAACCTTTCAGGTTTCATTTCATAGGTACAACTATGCAATGAATAGTTTTCTCCCTAGGACACTCAGATTAGCTAACTTCATTGAGGACATGTCAATTTGTAATGTGTCAACTTTCAAGTTTAAAAAACATCTGATGGAGCATAACCTTTTATATTAAATTTTCGAGTGTTGGCTGAAGTTATGGTGTTGTCACCCTCTACTGTATTTTGGGTTTTGCTTTTGCTGTTTTTTTTTCATAAATTTAATAGGTACCTGACGTGTTTTTTTTCTATTTTTAGAGCAATTTAACACTGTATATTTATTGAGAAATGGGCTTGCCCGTGAATAGAAAAAAATAGAATATAATTATTGGAAATGAAGATAAAAAGAAAATGTTTATTAAACAAATATTTAAAAGCGAATAAAATAATGCATATTAACATATTATATTGCAGTTAAAATAAAATGCAATTCTTATTACAAGAAATTTGGCACACAAATAACACAAATTATAACATACAGTGTGTAAAAGCCAAATGGAATAAATTCATTATTTCCGTTACTGTACATATTTATAAAAAATCCTGAAACACATCAAATTTAAATTATAACTTGACATTCTTTAACGTGAAAATGCAACCCCTACCTTCAACCCCCTTAGAATGACAGGTACAACCCACAATTTTTTAAATGGGAAGTAAAGGCTTGTGATATATCATTTGAAAGGTCTCTTCATTCTCTATTCAAAAATGTTATTGTTTTTAAAATTGATGCAAAAATTAACATTTGTTTTATTTTAGTTGTCAATGTTGTAATTTAAGTATAAGGTTTGTTCAATTCAATTCTGAAAAATGGTTAGATTAACGGAAATGCATAAAATAACAGTTTTACAAATGATTGGTTACGGAGATAACATCCGAACACAACAGGAAGTAACTCACCTATTTCATGAGAAATTTCCTAATTTACCGCCTATATCCCAAGGAACAATAAGTAAAATAGAAAAGCAGTTTCGCGAGTTTGGTCATGTAAGGCAGATAAAAAAAGCAGCTGCCAATGATGAGTGATGAACTCAAATTAGATGTGTTGCTTGAGTTTCAGGAAAACCCACATACATCGAGTACACAGGCATCCACTACATTCAATGCTAGCCATACATCGATAGCAAACATATTAAAAAAAATAAATTGCATCCGTATAAGATGATACCTACTCAGGAGCTCATGGAAGACGATTTTGATAGGAGAACTTTTTTTTGTGAGCAAATGATGGACATGTTGGATAACAATATTATCCAATTAGAAGACGTTATGTTTTCTGATGAGTGTACTTTTTTACTTAACGGTCATGCTAATCGGCAAAATTGCCGCTACTGGTCCACGGAAACTCCTCACTGGATGAGAGAAGAACACACTCAATACCCTCAAAAGGTTAATGTTTGGGCAGGGATTGTAGGGAACAATATCATTGGTCCCTTTTTTATTGAGGGCAACTTGAATGGCAACAATTATTTGGCAATACTTCAAAATGATGTCATTCCAACGTTGGCAAATTTATATCCTGATCCAGGTAACCCTCAAGTTCCAGCGAATACGATATGGTTTCAGCAGGATGGAGCACCACCACATTACCAACTTAATGTCCGGCAGTACCTCGATACAATATTTCCAAATCGGTGGATAGAGAAACGATGATCGATTGAATGGCCAGCGCGATCACCTGATCTTACATTATCAGATTTCTTTTTATGGGGATATGTGAAGAGCCATGTGTACAAAACTAAACCTTCTGATTTAAATGACTTAAAAGAACGAATAACGCTTGCGATTAGGTCGATCACGCCTGATATGTTAAATAATGTTGGAAGACAGTTTTATTTGAGATTAGGATGTTGCCAAGACGTTCGCAGAGAACATTTTGAACATCTACTTCATTAACATTCATAGTTCTTTTTCGTGTTCTACATTTTATTATGTTTTGCATTACATTTGATTGTATTGTAGCGAATTTCGGTAACAACATGATATTAATTTTTTTTATGTTAATTTTTGCATTAAATTTAAAAACAATAACATTTTTGAATAGAGAATGAAGAGACCTTTCAAATGATATATCACAAGCCTATACTTCCCATTTAAAAAACTGGGGATTGTACCTGTCATTCTAAGGGGGTTGAAGGTAGGGGTTGCATTTTCACGTAAAAGAATGTCAAGATATAATTTAAATTTGACGTGTTTCGGGATTTTTTATAAATATGTACAGTAACCGAAATAATGAATTTATTCCTTTTGGTTTTTACAAACTGTATAAACATAATGTATAATAAATCCACTATCTCTTTTGCAAACAAAAATATGGCTTAAGCAATATCCTACCAGTTTTCTATTCGTCTAATACAAAGTATCTCAGCTTTTAATAGTAAGGAAACCATTCACTACTATCGTCAACTTGCTGTAATTATTTCTGATCAAAACATCCGTCTACTCACTTATTAACTTCATTTAAATAGACATACTTACCTATTATTGTGTAACATTTGCGGCCTTTATTTGTTAGCATGCCTAATTTATGCGCAAGCAATGAATTATTTTTTTGTACTTCACAATAGTTGTCTGCAATAGCAGTAATAGTTTTCTTTGCAAAATAATTAGGTTAACATATGTTCTCTATTAGTTATATAATATAAAGAAAATTAAATTTATCTATAAAAAATATATTCATATAACCTTTTTGGAAATATTTTCTCTTGGTAATAATTAATCTAAACTAATATATTTTAATTAGAACATCTCTGGTATTTCTAAAAATTAGATAACATATATTTATAGAATTAATGACCTCTATAAAAGTCCATAATTTTATTTTTATTATTAAAGTAATTAAATAGTTGAGTTTTAAATACCTTTTTTCTGATACGCCACTGTAAAAATTGCATATCCTTACGCCACAGTGCCAATGCAAGAGCATCGAGTGAGAGAAACGCGAGTCACCTATAAAGCGAACGTCATCATCCCTCCCAGTCTCTGTTCGTGACGCTGGATCGCCCTCTCACGAGATGCACAACAGATAAAAGGGGGCAGATTGCGCTTGCACTGCTGCTACGTTGGGGCGGCGGCGGCGAACAGCGGGAGGAATATATGCATGCGATCGCTGATATGACCTTCACCGGTGCACCGCCCGCCAAACAGTTGCTGTTGATGCTGTGTGGACCATGTTGCCGATACTACGAGAAAATCTTTGAAGCAAATACCAACAAAATTCGTAAAATTATTTGAAAAGTAAATAGTCTCGAAAAAATAAAAAGAATGTAGAGATTTTTAAGAAAATACTTTGCTTAAAAATAGACAGATCATTCGTGTTTAATTAGCCAACTCAATCATATTAAATGCAAACTTATAAGTTTTTAATATCAAGTTATATTGCTCCCATTCTACAATTCAAACTTTTTGGAAATAATGAATCCAATTTTTTATCTATAGTTCATTTGTTTGGAGCCACTCTTTAATATCTCATTTTTTCTATGACGTCGTTGGTAACTTTTCTACCAGTTTTGAATGATAATTGGCGTAATCTAAGACAACCACTGCAGCACTTTGCAAAAAGTCCAATAGCTGGGAAAAATAATCTTCAAAAACATCAGAGGTAATTTCCTCGTGGTAATCTTTGGTTGACTTTGATACAAAGTATAGTAACCCGTTTTCTACAAAACCATGTTTACTGCTAATGTGTGCGATTGTTAGTCTGCGTCCTTTTCCTCGAGGAGCATTTACTCCTGTTGAATATCCCTCCAAAAATACCTGACGGGGATTTGAAATATTGTTGTCCATCCATGCTTTAGAAACAGTGTGTTCTTCATTCAATCATGTTTCATCTAAATAAAATATAGTTCTTCCTTCGCTCCGAAACTTTTAAATAATTCTTAAGTATTGTGTTTTTCAGCAAATAATTTCTTCTGCCTCATTCAAAAATGTTCGTTTTTATGCGACTCAAACTTAAAACCAATTTCTTTTAGGAATTTCCACAACATATTTCATCCAAATTTGGAAATCGTATCTACTTTTGCTATAACAGTCATTACTTTGTTCAAAGTCGGAATCTCTTTATTTAATTACAAAGAACGGACCTGTCTTCTAATGGTGTCTCTATTAAAGTTATTGACCATAATCGACTTTTTTTCCTACGTGTTTTTTTGGTTCATTAACATTTCCCTATTTTCTCTCACTTAAAAATCGCTAAATGAGCCACTTGTACTGGAACAAAACTCGAACTTGACGCCATTTTCACTACCGAAAATGTTCTTGGAGTAAAATAATAAAAATATAGATCACAATATAAACTACCAACACTAACGAGTACCTATATTCTTATGTATTAGGATATAAACAAATATTCAATTTATAGACTTATAACGTACCTGTTTTTGCAATAATACACATAGGGTTACCTCAATCCCTTAACACCCCTAACGACCACAATTATTCTCATTAAAATCGAAAAACAAAATATTCCAAATATCGTATTATGACTACTTATCCCTTACTCAAGATGATTAAAACATGATGATTAAAAAAATTTCTTAATACCGATATAAATAAATACGTGCGCTCCTGATTTAGGGTCTTGTTTACAACATTTTACGATTTAATGACTTTTGTTAGCTGCCAGCTCCAAATAAATAAACTATAAGAAAGCTCAGGTATACCGTGTCTCATAGCAGTTTGTTAAACAAACATAGACCGGGAGATACTAACACAAAATATTGGGCCATTGTTTTTCAGTTCGTCAGGGGCAGGTCCGGGGCTAGGTTTTTAGCACCCTGGGCTATACTTAGCTCGGTGCCCCTCCCCTGAGTCAGGTGTCTTATTACACAATGACAAAAAAACGGATTAATTACAAGTTTATGGTCTTGTTTACAACATTTTACGATTTAATGACTTTTCTTAGCTGCCAACTCCAAACAAATGAACTACAATTCCTTTTCAATCTTCAGACAAAACTTATCCTTTTTTGCTGGAAATATCCAGAGTAATTATGTAGTAAACATTTTTTTTTGGTTTATAAAGCTGTAATTCCTTTTCATTTAATGTCTCAAGGCTCCAAAAAGCTTGTAAAAGGAGTAAGATACTCATACTTAAAATTAAATTGATTGTACAAACCCTTACTTGGTGGAAAGTTCAACTTATTAAATTGTGGATGTTTTGATCACATTTTATTTGTTTTGTTTTATTAATACCTTTAGGATGGGTGGGCATTTGGTAGCATTTTACTAATTTATTTAGGCAATAGTTTGATCATCAAAGTTTAAATTGCAACCATTTTCAGAAAAAAGTATTGAATTAAACTGTTTCATTTTTTATTTAGTGAAGTATTTCAGCATTATATGCCATTTTTAACTTCCCATTTAATTAATCTTATAATTAGAGGGAACTGGGTATATAAACTTTTAAGAGAGTAGCCTCCTACTGTTGATATTTGGATTTATTAAGTAATATTTTATAAAAACAAATTTATAAAATATATAAAGGAATTATTATTTTGTAATAATAAATTATTTATTTAATTTTACTACTTATAGTATAAAATAAAACTCTTTTAAAAAAGTGTTTACAATAAAAAAAACTTTAATTGGAGTTAACTACAAATATTAAAATGAATAAACAAGTAAACTACACCACTGATTCTACTTCTAATTCACAACTACTCCTCGAAACGGTGTTTCCTTCGTTACATTTTGCGAAAGATTATCCTTTTCTCTCCAGGTCAATGTTAATTGCCGCCATACGAGCAAAACAACTACCAAGGGTCCCGGCAACCGGTCATCGTTTTGCGTAAACCAGTGCATGTTAGAACTTTCGTAATTTTCGTTGTAATCGGGATAAATTATTGTATTATTTTGTGAACTTTTTCTTTTTCTTTCTCTTGATTAACATAACTGTTTTTTATATATTATACTGTAACAAATATAATGATTTTAATGATTATTTATTGATTAATTGATTTGTATTTGGGGCATTCCATGCCAACTCATCCTACCGATTGGATTTACATCTCCGATTTCGCTAAAATTTGGACATCTTTTTGTACCCTTCGAAAGGATACAAACAATCTTAAAATTCTTGATTTAACTTTGGAATGAGAAAAAACAATCAAATCTATGATGAATAATTTTTTGCATAAATTTTTCAAAAACAAGAAATTAAAAAAAAAGTCCCAAATCGGACAATTTTTCACCAAATTACGGCTATTTGAAAAAAATACCCGAAATTTTCGAAAATTCATATCTCTCTATTGGCTAAATGAAAAAATTTGAAAAAATTCCCAGAAAGCTATAGAGGGATGTTTCCAAGAAGGTGACAAAGTCTGGCTCCATAACCCAAAAAGACAGAAGGGGTACTCACCAAAGTTACAACAATCTTGGGAGGGTCCATACATCATCAAGAAAAGAATCAATGACGTCATATACCGTATAATAAAGACTCCGAATGGAAAACCTAAGGTAGTACACCAAAACCGACTGGCGAAATTTGAAGGAGATCATAACCAGGAAGAAGAAGTCGTAAATCAAGTCCAAGATACACCCGACCTTGCTTTCGAAGAATTTATGGGTGCATATGGAGGTACTGGGAAAGCTAGACACGGCGTGACTATTGAGAGACAGCAAGACCTGTTCACACTTCCTGATGACTACTCATTGGCCCATAGCGTTTCCGCCACTATCAACGACGGCCGAGGATTACCGTCTGTCTTTAGAAGGAAGTTTGGTCGACTGTCAGAACTTCGAAATCAGTTACCAGCCACTGGGAAGGCTTTGATACTTCGAGATGACTCCCGTTGCCTCTTCTATCTGATTACCAAGAATACCTACCAAGACCAGCCCACTTATCGAAATATATGGGAATCATTACTTAACTTGAGAGAGCACGTATTGGAGTCCAATACAGAAGCTAGCCATGCCGAAAATAGAGTGCAACTCATTGGATTTGAGGGTCATCCAAAATATGGTGGAAGTAATCTTTCAAGATACCGAAGTCCAAGTGTTGGTATGCAGCCATTCGCCCCGTGTCCAGCTGACATCAAAGACAATTCCATGTCATTTCCATGCAACTGGAAATTGTAGACGAGGATTCAGTTGCAAGTATCTCCATCCAGTCTCAATTCCTTAAAAGTTCCAGGAGGAACTATCTCTTAAGGAGGGGGCAATGTTGTGCGAGTACGCCCCTGGCGCTATGACCCAGACGCGAGTTTACAAAATATACCCTGTTTCAGCACAAACTCCACCTCCTGAAATACGTCATGCTTCGCTAGTGAGTAATTTCCAAAATATACCCGATGTCAGCACGTTTTACTAAATATACCCGATCTCAGCACATTCACGACAACGTCTTTCGTCATACATGATTTTCTTATTTCTTATGTCCTACCAAACTCAATATTAACACAATACATAATACTACGATAATTTATTGTGCCTACCTATATAGCTGGCGATGTTAGACAAGCTTATTTTCGTTTGTTTTGTTGTATATAAAGAGCTAGGTAGTTAGTTTATGATTGCTTAAAAGCAATCGGCTCAACCGAATACACAGATATTATACAAGATTTAAAATCGGAATTCCCTAGAATAGTGAACTTAACTGAGCAAAGTAGGTACTAATACAGAAAACAAAAACGTTATAGTAAGATTCATACAGTCCCTCAAGCGAATTAAAACTCCATCGCAATTAACTCAATTTTTTTGGCCGACGAAAAAGACGACCTGGTTTGAAAGCTGGAACACGCCGCATAATAGCAGGCCGACCAACAACCCATAAAGAAGGAGAGAACTCTAGAAAACGGAAAAGATCAAAAATTAATCATTATTTGCTCATCGAAAACATCAATAAAAATCGACCTAATGCTAAAACACATTAATTAATTTACTTGATTTCCTCTGTTCTAAATCAATGAACTAATCTTTTTTTACTATTAATATCGAAAAAGTTTGCTATAGTGCCCTTGTTTGATAAAATTGTCCAATACAATAATAGTTATTATTACTCATTTCATTAAATGCTTTCCATAATAAACCGTTTTTTAAAAATTATTTTTAAGTGAGCTTAATGTTCACTTTGTGTCATAACAGGTAGATAAGTAATATCGTGGATTTTGCGAGATGTGCTGGGATCGGGTATATTTAGTAAAATGTGCTGACATCGGGTATATTTTGGAAACGTACTCACTAGCGAAGCATGACGTACTTCAGGAGGTGGAGCTTGTGCTGAGACAGGGTATGTTTTGTAAACTCGCGACCCAGACGCGAAGCAGACGGAAGACGCGAGAATATTCCAGAATACGTTTCTTTCAACGGCGCCCGATGAGCGAAGCCGTCGAACGATCGAGAAAACTACCAGAATAGACTGGAACAATATTTACCTATATAAAGGACCGATTCGAATATTTTAGTTAGTTAGTTAGTAGCATGTTAGATAAATGCGAATAGAAATATTGTCTTACATAAATTAAAGTATTGTAAATAAATTGTGTTATATAAATTGAACAGTGTTAGTGATTTAAATAGTATAAAAATAAATTAAAAGACTAGTAAAAATAAATAAACGTTACAATATTATTTAAATAATAATAATAATAATAATAATAATAATAATAATAATAATAAGGTTTATTCATTCACAAAAAAAAAAAACAAAAATACAAGTATATAATATGTTACATATCTTTAAATAGTTTCCAATTTGAAATGAAGGAATAAACAAGAAGATGAGCCCATTTATGACCCTTAAGGTTGCGCATGAGCTTTATTTTCAAGTCCATCAATCAAATTAAATTAGTTCACAATTTTCATAGATTATACATTAATTTATTTTCATCCCGAATAAGAGTATAATGATGCATGATATAGAGTTGTACAAATCAAAGAACAAAAAGAATATAATAAAAAATAGGCAAAATTTTGTAGCAAGGTTAATTACTTTCTATCAAATTATGCAAGGCTAGTCTATCTGCAAGTAATAAATATTTTTTAGCAATGATTTAATTAAATTAATTGAATTAATTGTGGTTAAATAAATTTTATATTCTTCAGGCATGAAGTTAAATATTTTAGTTGATAAGTACACAAAGTTTTTCTGTCCAATAGATTTGTTAACTAAACTTGTTTGTACATTTCTATGAGTTTTATTTCTGGTGTTATATTTATGTTGTATTTGTTTTAAATTATTTCTATTTCTGTAGATATAAATTAACACATTGAATATGTATATTTGTCTTATATCCAGTAAATATATTTCATTGAATAACTTGTTAGATGAGTATGTAATTTTTTTACTATTGTAATGGATCATTATTACTAATAAAAACAAAACTTACCTTTTAAGCATCCATCATAGCCATTACACTAATGGATTAATAAAAAAAAAAGGATATGCATAAAGAAATACACTTTTCTTCCTAAACCATGTAATTACCCAAAAAGAAGTATTGTCTTGAGTACAGTATAAACTTGATTATATCATAAATTTGGTCATAATATCACAGTAAAAGCCACAAAATAAACAATATTCTCTGGTCACAACAGGTTTTCATTTGGACTTAGTAGATACATCTTGTTAGAAAATGAGATGAATCTTCTGACCTAAAAATAATATAATTAGTATGAATTTGTATAAACAAACAGTATCTCTACAGTTACACTAAAACAAAGTAGTATAACTTACATATCTGATAATAATAAACAAACATTATAAGAAAAAAGCCAATATAGGGTAGTTAGTCATATTGGAAAGTCAACATGTAAAAATAAACAATACACATTAGTAAATGAACAAAATAGAATTAAAGTTACTTACCACAATAATTTACAAAAAAGGGATATCTTAATAAGTTTAATTGAATCTGCAGTTACTTTTTCTTTAGTACATCTTAAATTTTCAATATTTACTCTTCAATTACAAACATTCAAATAAATAAAGAGTGTATATGACATCTTATCTTGTATAGGATCCATATTCAATTATTGTTTCACAATCAAAATTTTCCAATCCATAATGAATGCATTTTCATTATAACAATTCACTTTTCACCTAGTTCTTTTTCAAAATTCTCAGTTTAATCTGAAACAATAAAAAGAAAATAAAAATCAAAAAGTGTTAATGGTTTCCACATGTTTAAGAAATCAACATGTAATTTTAGTTAGTAAAATATTTAAATTAATAGGTATTGTAAAAAGGAAGTACTTACAAAATCAAAGTCTTCGATATTGTACAAACAAATATACCAATAGATTGTGAGTACCTAAAAAAGACACAAGATTAATTATAAACATGTAGCAGGTGTGGGGAAATACATTAAACTAATTCCCATATCGACAGTGTTGAATATAATCACATAAACTTTTGATTGAACATTTTAAGAATATATAGTGAAATAGATATTGAAAAACTTAGTTTATAAACATTAACAAATGACAATTTATGTAACAAAAAGTATGTAGGATAATTGAGAAGGTTTTTTATATAAATTTTAAAATGTTAACCTTTGATAACACAGAAAATATCAGCTTATATAAGGTATAAGTAATACAAATAACAAAATCTTTTAAAAGTTTAAATTGTAGTTGTTAGGGTTAAAATAGTAAGTTATCAGTTAAAATAGTACTAGTTAAGTGGATTTAGAGTAATTTTAAATATAATAGCTAGTGTTAATTCAAAATTTGAAAGTCTAAAATAAGTTGACAGCTCAAGGAAGTTGTGTATTTTGAATCTAAAATTTCCTAGGAAAAAGTACTTAGAAAATTATACAAACAGAATTTAAGCAAATATAAGGATGAGATCTATCTGTACGTTATCAAAGGTATTATCAGAATTGTGAATTTATTACCTGGATTTTCGGAAATGTAGGTTATTTTTTTCTGAAATTCGAACAGTTGAAATCTGATGACGTCATTTTTTTGTTTTTTTCCAAGAAGCTATAAAAGGCCGGAGAATCCATGATTAATCTCTCTTATGTTTTTGGTAGTAGAGCAGTTAACATCTTCTCTCTTATGTTCCTGGTCGCAGAGCAATTAACATCGTATGTATTAATTGATTATCAACTAGAAGAAATTTTTTTTAATTAATTAAAAGCTGTTTATATTAAAGTAATACATGTAATATTAAAAATACATACAGAAAAGTAATCAGCCATTATTAAATTACTTACCAAAGTAATAAACTGCATAAAGCAAGTGCAGATTCCATAGAATTTTAAAGATTAAATTCGAGAGACGTTTCCAAAACGGAACCATAGTAGCCATCTTGTCAATTTGAATACGCTGTTCCATTTGCGGGAGTAAACGAAGAAGAAGCCGATCTCAGTTTTGTTACGTTGCGCATGACAAGGACAATATTTGAAAAACTCTGTTATACAAGGTACGTCCGATAATTAAGGATTTGTATTTTTGTTTTTAATTATTTGCAATTGTAAATTAATATTTTGTATATCATCTCCATTTTTTCATATCCGAATATTTGTTATTTATTTGTACTGAACGTGTGAAAACCAATTAATAATTTTTTTTGAAGTACTTGACATTAAATTTATTGTGAATTAGTTATTAAACAATATTTAATTTGAATCCTACCCAAGATGAGAGTCAGACTTTAAATTTCAACTTTAAAATTAAGTAAACTGAGCTAGTTTGAACTTCTGACAAGGCGCCCAAACTTAAAAGTAAAAATAAAAAGTAAACTGTATATAAAATTAAATAATATTAAATTATCAAATTCAATTAAAATATTTAAAAAAAAAAAATAAAACAAACAAAAATTTTTTTTAATTATCATAATCAAACAAATAAAAACATATCTAAATAATAAACTTCTTTAGCTGTTAGGTAAAATAAACTATAGCCAAATTTAAATCAGTATAGACAAAATTTAAAACATTATAAATTGACAATACCAACGTGGGATATAAAAAAAATAAAGACTAAAATAAATCTAAATCAGTATACCCAAATTGAAAATCATTATACTATATATAACCTTAAGTATTTTCTTTTGTAAGATCTCCAGTTTCCTTAGGTGTGTTTTATCTGCAGCACCCCAACCGACAATACCATATCTTAGACGAGATTCAACTAAAATAAACCATTCGCAGATGAGTAATACCCAATCTTCTTCTTAAATACCTAAATTTGTATAATAGGCTTCTTAGAGTGTTTACTACATTATCTATATGGTTTTTCCATCTTAAGTGACAATCGATTGTAACTCCCAGATACTTAATGTCTTTAGTAAGCTTTATACATTCATCACAGTTTTGTCCATTTATTTTTAAATTCCTATAAGGTGGTTATGAATTTTTGTAGCTGCAGAAGGGAATAAAGTATGTTTTTTCAATATTAATAGTAAGCTGTTTATGTTTAATCCAGTTTGTTATACTTACAATATCGTCCTCGACTTTTTCTTTGAGTCCTTCCCAAGTATCACTTTCATAAAACACCGCAGTGTCATCAGCAAAACTAGTAACCGTACCACAAGAGCTTATTTTAAATAGATCATTTAAATAAATTATAAACAATAAAGGTCCTAGAACTGTACCTTGTGGTACACCAAATGAAACTGACCGATATTCACTAAACACATTTTCGATTTTTACTGTTTGCGTTCTATTTCTTAAATAGTTTTCCATTAGATTTAATGATGTTCCTCGAATACCTATACTCTCCAAAGCTTCTAACATCTGCGTATGACTAACAGTATCAAATGCCCGGGCAAGATCCAGAAATATGCATAGTGAAGGTTTATTATTGTCTACGGATCTGTATATTTTTTCTAGTAAATACGTTATAGCATTTTCTGTAGACAAGCCTTCCTGAAACCCAAATTGACAACCAGACAAAATTTTGTATTTATTTAGGAAGGATGTAATTCGCAATTTTAAAGTCTTCTCAAAAATTTTAGCAAATGTTGTTATCAAAGAGATTGGTCTATAGTTATCTATAAGATCTTTTTTCCCTTTTTTATGAATTGGTACAACTAAAGTTATTTTAAATTCCGAAGGACATTGTGCCGATTTGTAGATTTTATTAATTACATCAACAAGAAGAGGTGCTAATTCATCTGTTAAATATTTCACCATTTCTATTTTGATCCCATCTATACCTGGTGATTTTTTATTTTTCAAAGTATTTATTATTGTTTTTATTTCATTAACAGTTACTGGCTCTAAAAAAAAACGAATTTTTCAGGCACTTTGGTTTGGGGTAAGGCGTATTTGGTTTAATAATTTTATCTGCCAAACTTTTACCAACTTCCGAAAAGAATTCATTAAATTTATTCGAGATTTCTTCTGGTTCTGTTATGCACTTACCGTTCTCAGTAACAATTTGACGTATTTGGTTTTGTTTTTTGTATCCGCCACTTATTTGGTTTATTACATTCCATAAATTTTTAGAATTATCTTTATTTTTTGTTATTTGTTTTCTGTAATATGATGATTTAGCTAGTCTAACTATATTGTCTAATTTTCTTCTATATGTTCCATATGCTTCTTTTTTAATTATATTATCTGGATCAGCTTTGTGTTGTTTGTAGAGATTATTCCTTTGTTTTAACGAACTTATTATACCATCTGTTATCCACTCTTTTCTATGTATCTCACTATATCTTTTTTTTATAAAATAACTATTTTTTTCAGTTAAATCATTTATTGTTTTTGTAAGACATTTTATTTGTTCATCGGCGTCTTGAATATTATAGAAATATGACCAGTCCATACCAACTACATCAAGTTTAATTTTGTTATAGTTTATAGTTTTTATTGATTGGTTTTTGTCATTGATGTAGGAGAATTTTAATTTCAATGGGATAAATGCAATTGTAGATTTGTGATCTGTAATGTGCGTATCAAAAACTACTGCAGAACATTCATCAATCGGTTTCGCTGTCGAGTAGAATATATGATCTATACAACTTTTGGAATTTCCTTGAATTCTAGTATCTTTATTAATGAGTGAGACAAATTTTTTTTCTGATAGAACGTCTAAATACTCTGAAACTACATCATTAACATCCTTAATATTTATATTGATGTCTCCTATTAGTATGTGATGTTCTATTTTATTTTTTGTTTTAATTTGTTCGAGATATATCTGAAGGTCTGCAATAAATGTTTCTTGTTTGACAGGTGGAGGTTTGTAGATTGCAGTAATAATCATTCCATTATGATTATCAAGTTGTATATTTAGCTCAATAATTTTGCAGGGTCCTAGCGCAATTATTTGATATGTATACTTTAGATTTTCAGCAATAAATACCACAACACCATCATTCCTATTTAGATCACCCTCATTATATATTAGTTCATATCCCTTTATATGGAATAAAGAGGTATCTAAAATATTTAATGTTTCTGTTAGGATTACGCAATCATAATTAAAATTTATTTGTGAAAGGTGGATTTTTAATTCATCCAGATTTTTATTTAAGCTACGTATGTTTTGGTTAAAAATTTTAAATGTTTCCTTAAACTGTTTGTTGTTTAATTCATTCAAATCACCTACATCATCTAACTCTAGTGTATCAAAGGCCTCGTAATTGACGTCTCGTATATAAGAATTCAGATATAACATGATATTTTTCTCTTTTTTTTTCAGGGGGGTTATGTTCTGCAAGTTTCTAGATGTTGGACTATTAGGTAAGTATATAAATGAAAAATTGGTTAGTTATAATTACAAATTTAATATGAAAGGCTAATTTCCAACAGTAATATATCCAATGACTGATTAAGAAAATATTAAGTAGGAAAAATAAGAAAAAACGGCCTTTTATGAAATGGAAAAGAACTTACTTGATGGTGAAATTGTGTCAAATAAATTATTTTTATTTATGCAATGCTAAATAAGTTATTATCGAAATTCATTAATTATTAAGTATCAAATAATTTTTTTTTTTTCAATTACATAACAAACTAATTACTACAAAAATTTAAAATGTTTTACAAAGCCATCTGAACTTAATACGTAGAATCCTGCTTTCTGATTGGTGGGAAAAATCGTAGTTGCTCTATAAAAAACGGAAACTAATTAAGGTTTACGTGGAATCTCCGACTTTTGAAAACTATCGTTGTTGATAGACGTTTGGTTTCTTTTATGATATAATTGTTTCTCCCAATCGATTCATAGATATAGTTCAATGTTTGTTGGATAATTTTTTCATTGTATACGCCGAAAAAGTTTTTTATTACACATTTTAATTACTTATAGCAATAATTTTTTAACTTATATTCTTAATGTCACAATTTAGCACATTGTTTCTACTACTTTTAAAAACTGTTTATTGTTCTCTGTTCAAACTGACTGATAATGATAGACTTTTATCTTCTATGGTTGACTTTCAATGATACACTGACTGTTTACAATGATCTCTCGAGATATACTGATTGCTTATATACTTTAAAGATATACTGACCACAACGACCTCTTCTCAAGTCCCTTTATACACTTTTAACATTTCAGAAATTTTTTTAAGGTTTTAAGAATTAATCAGGTCATAGCACACTATATTCATCTTTCTGTTTCCTATATACCACTAGACATACTCACTTCGTCTACTGTGGATATTTCTAGAGCACATATAGTACAAATATATTTGTCTTCTTTTTTCACATTATATAATTAATTTCTAGAAATTTCTGGTAAGTTTAAATAACTTGTTTATGTACAAAATATAATATTGATACTATACATAATAAAATTATTTCTAAGTTAAAATTTACTTACAAATACACAAAATATATAATAAAAGTTATTAGATTACGGTAGTATAAAACATCTGTTGATCTATTGATATACTCATTATACTATTATTGAATATTTAAGTGTTACAATACATAATGATGGACTCCATTTTTTATATTCTCCATCTTAATTTTAATAAAATTCTATGATGGATTCTGTGTATGGATGGTTTACTTTGTTTTTAATTAAATATTAACAAAGATCTGCTTTCTATAAAGATCTAGTTAGATACTAATAGACTTTGCTTTAATGCAGACAATGCAAATCCTACAAAGGAACTTTACAAATTCTCGTATTCATTAATAAATCAATTCAAATTTAAAAATCTCTGTTGTTCTCTTCAGTAACGAAGCCCTTAATTGGTCTGAACATATCGATAGAGATTATCCTCTGCATGTTTTGCAATTAAAAACAATTTCGAAGGAACTTACACCTTTTTGGGATGTACATCACTTTAAATTCATCTCTACACTGTAAAAGAGAGGTATTGGGTCAACTAGTTGGGACCATTGGAAATAGTTTTTTAAATCATACAAAATTTTAACTCTTTTAGCTCTATTTGCTTGGTTCGTAAATCTAAGTAAAACTTAATATCCTCGGAATTCACTTTAAAAATCCATTATCTACGGGTAAGAAATTGTACACTTCGCATCCAATTTACTGAGCTTTATTATTTCCTTGTATTTACAAAGCCTAAACAATTAGAGTTCAATAAATTTTTATATTCAAAAATATTCAGCTTGGCTATTTTTATTGTAGGAGCCAAAAACCTATTGTTAACATTCAGGAAAACGCTTTTGACTTGACTAACTTGCTCAACGTTGAATTCCTCTACGTCAGCTCATGGCCAATTGTTGCGAATGTTGGGCCCACAATTAAAATAATTTTTTATTGCTTTTTCTAGTCAGGATAGATACTTATTTAGCAAAAGCCATAGGCATGTTTCCAGAACATCCAAGCAAAAAGTGATTCTGTGTGGGTGCTTCCGATTCTTCACTGTCCAAAGCAAATTTACATTGTTATTAAACATTTGAATCATTTGTTCGCAAAAATTTGTTCTCCTATCAAAATCATCAATTTATAATTTAAAGTTATCATTTACGTGTGTTGAAAATGTTTTTACTGCATATAATACCATCTTTACCTTTCTGACCAACCGTTCCCAATATCCATCCATATGCTTATTGTGAGGGGGATTGGAGTATTGGTGAACAAACTCTCTTACAACTAGGAGAGTTGAGCTAGGTCCTTTCAGGATTCTCTCAACGTTGACAAAGTTCATTCGAGTGTTTCTCTTGGTTGACGTGATGAAGTTTCTGAAGGTTATAACAAACGAATCGTAGCTCATTCCACGAATGACTGCAGCATGAACGGCGGGACAGGTGAATAGGACCACCCATTGGTTCTTCTTGTGACGATCAACAACGGCGTCAAACGGTCCCAAACAGTAAAGACCAATATATGTAAAGGGAAATGAGAATGGCGCCAGTCGGTTTTTAGGAAGTTCGGTCATCAATGGTGGCATCGGTTGGGGGCTTAACAATTTCCATGAATTTTTCATGAAACATTTTGACCAACAACCTAGTTACTTAATGATCAAAGGGGATAATGATTGGATTTGTTTTTTTCTTATTGATTTCATAATATTGACCACTTTGGTGTGTTCTTTATTGCTTAGAATTCCTTTTTCCAGAATATTTTCTTTGAATAGACATTTCACTGAATTAATAGAATTAAAAAGTTTTCTGCAATCTTGAGTTCTTCACAGGAAATGATTGTTTTTGATGATGGTCTCAATTCTATTGGAGACTCTTGATTGGTGAGTTTTTTTGAAGTTATGTCATTTGGATTTTGTTATTTTTAGAAGTGTTTTTGCCCTTAAATTTTCCATTGAGAGGAATCGTTTCTGCTGTTCTTGTAATTCGTCAGCTACGGGAGTCTTCCCAATGTGTGTGAGGTTACTGAACTTGAAATGATGAATAAGCACCAATGGGATCACCATTACCTCTCATTTTTACTTTAGCTGGAATTGCAAGATGCCAGTTGTTTGGTTGATTGTATTTTACTATACATTTGGGAAGCACACTTGGGATCTGTGCATCTTGCATTGCTCTTAGATAGTATTTTTTGAGACAATTCTCTCAGTTTACACGAGGTTTAATTATTTGTCAACTTGCTTCCGATGGTGAGGTGACAAATTTACTACAATCTTTTAGATTATTGACAACTGCCCTCAACTGTAATACACTTACGTTGTGTTGTGGTCGTGTTTCGAGTGTTTTTGATCGGAAGCTTTTCAGACAACCCATGTATGAATCAGAAATTATATATTTTCTTACTCTCCCTTCTCTATACTGTTATAGTTGATTAACGATATCGCAACAACATCCTAAATCGCCTTCGGCCAATCCATGGTCGTCCCTTGAACTCTGATACACTATGAAGTGGCTTAAGTAATGTTATTACGGAGGTGTAATTTACACGATAATATGAAAAAATGAATAGTAGTGGTGGTAATGACTCCGATAATACTATTTCTGTTGTAAGATGAACAGTCATACTGGTAGAGATGGGTGTAGAGTATCTTTTTTATTCTAAATTTTTTTATTGGTAAACAATAGTAGAAATTGTTGTTTATTATAAATATTCAGTGTTAATGCGAAAAACCCATTACCCATTTTCCAAGAATTTTGTTTGATTATGTCATATTTTATATAAAGGACATTTTTATGTTCAGAAAGTTTATGTGATAATTCATTTGGAATTTACATAATTGTGTATGTAATTTAGTTATGTCAAAAATTAAATCAAAAGTATTTTAGAAGATTACGCCATGAAACTTAACAGTTGTAGAAAATAATTTAAAGAAGCAGAAATATTCCAAAAAACCTTTAAAAACCATATAATTTTGTTACCGCTTAAGAGGGGCGTTCAAAGTTTGACAGCTGAAAACGGGTGGCAAACCTGAATTGTACCCAAAATTTTAATCATTTTACAAAACAACAAATCTAAAGAAGGCCATTAAATTACTGATTCAAATTATAACTGAATATACTTAGATCTTTCTCTCGGAGACAAGCTTTTTTCGTGTAGATTTATATAGGCGTTTAAGAGGGGCGTTGCTAATTTGCAAACCTGCCAGAATTTAGTTATAAATCTGGTTATTTTTAAGTTACAAAATTGTGCAATGGGTGGCAATAATGGTTTCAAATTAATATTTTTACTATATATTTAAATATTATTATAGCTTGTTAAAATCTTTAGGTATCTGAGACAGAGATAAAATTAAAAATTTTGCTTGGTAAATCTTTGAATATATCATAGAACATACAAGAAAATTGGACCTTGAAACGATAATATTTTTATTAAATTATTTAGTTGGGTATTGTTTTAAAATAATTAGGTAGGTACACTAAGTATTTTTAAGAATCTAGAACATCAATAATGTAAAAAAAATAAACTTTTCCGGGAAAAAAAATTAAATATCGTTTCGCAATAACAAATAATACATTAAATTTATTTTGTACTGACACTTTTTGAAAGTCCATTTTACTAAGTTTTAATTAAAAAATTAAGTTTTAAATCATAGCTGATTCTCTAGAATTAGCATCGTCAGATTGACATATTGAAGTTACATTTTGTTTGTTTGTAGCTAGGTACCTGATGTTGATTAGGTAGTATTAAGGCTAGACCAAGTATGGAAGTAATAAGACATAACAATATCAAAGCCTAGATGTTATTAGCCCTAAGGGATTATCCTGGATGTACTTCCCTCTAAGAGTAGTATAACTGTGCAATGATATAGAAAAACCAGGAAAAAACTATATCATGCTGATCTTTACAATAACTTAATATATTATTTGTGTTACAATAATGTCTTATCTATGTATAAAATGAAGACTCAATTAAAGTAATCAAAATAGTGGAGAACTTCAAGGAAATCTAAATTTTTGTTTTTTATGTGATAATAATCAAACTTATTGCAATCCAATTTGTCTAACAAAAAACTGTATGGATGCGGCTAGACGCAATTGTTCAATAAAATTACTACATTTTTCAGAAATTGTAAAATCTCGATTAAATAATAGTATATTAAATAATAGTATATTACATACCAAGAATATTGAGGTGCCAATTACCAAAAATTTGTAAGCTCACTTAAACTAATGAACAATAAATTTACTGAAAATACGATTTTTTCAACTTTATAGAGAAAATCTACCAATTTTGGCTCTTCATCAATGGGATGTAGTATTCATGAGAATATGTTAATCAGAGCAAATTTTTAATTTCTTGCGAATGTTTATAAAAAGGAAGTAGAAAATAGAAATTATGTGCCAAGGTAATATGCTATTATTGTCAAGTTTTTTATGGATCCGGGAGAATAATACACTTTTCTCCCGTGACGCACATAGCATTCTTTTCACTACTGGCATTCTATTTTTTTGGAATATTAGTTTTTAAAACTAGTAAACATTTTGGACGGGTCACCAGTCACTACCATTTCATAAGACATCACAATGACAAGGCAATCCAATAACATATATCCATGTATACCACTCACGTCATCAAGCATGTTCCCTTCCCCTAATCATACCCTCGACTGCCTCGCTTACCTCTACCCATTCTTTCTCCCCTCTCAACATTATCTCCACTATGTTCTCCCAATACACAGCCTCTCCAAGTTTTCTCTCCAACTGCTTTAATACTTCCTCGTTCTTTCAACATCTAAACACGTGTCCCTCATTATCCTCCACCCCATACCTTTCGCAGTATCCAGTCTCTCTCATCCCAATCTTATGTAGATACCCCATTTTTATCCCATGTCCAGTGAGCACCTGGGCCAAGAAGTAGTTCACCTTCTTAAACTACTAATTGCCATTTTCAACGCACCTTCATACCCCTCCCACCTTCTGACCATTTCTTCCTCCATTCAATCCTGTACTAAATCCCTTTCACCGTCGTCTTCTTGCCCTAGCCATCAAGTTCAAAGGGCATGGCCTTGACGCCATAGCTGCTGCGATTACACCCACTACCCTGCATCACCCTTACTCTCTGTACCTGCAGTAGTGGCTTAATCCTCGCATGGATCCCAGTTCTTTCACCTCACACTTCCGCTTCATAAAGCATACTCTACTTAATCGTCCAATCAACTTTCCTCTTTCATTACACATTCCCCTTTCACATTACACATCAGTCTCCCTATCAGTACTTTCGCCTTCTGTGCTGCCTTCACCATATTGTGCTTGAATGATAGTGAGCTATCCAACCACATACCTAGGTATTTCACTACCTCCTCCATACGAATTTTTTACCCTTCACCATTAATTCGAACTTCCTTATCTTTCATCGTCCCCTTAACGAGCACCGTTTTATCTTCCGCTACTTACTTTCACTCCGCATTGATCTTTCTCCCCCACAATCTATCTTCCTCTCCTCCTTTCCTTCTATTTCCGCCTCTCCCTTTGTCGTATACACCAGACACACATCATCCGCATACACTGTAATATCACATCCCTCTTCAATACTATCCCATACGAGCGAAGCGAGGTCAACAATCACCTGAAAGATTAAAAGACACTTTGAATGTATGTATGAATTAGGGGTGATAAGTACACTGCGACCTATAGGATCTATTGTGTCCCCCCTTGCTTGCCAAGTTCTAATGATTTCTCAGATTTATAGCAGCTCTTCGGGCTTCAAATCAGGTAGATCCCCCTCTTCTATTTGATGTGCTCCTTGGTATCTGGCCCTAGAATTCCGCAAGGCAGGGCATTCTGAGAGTATGTGTATTGAGGTATTCATCCTCTTCCTCACAGAATCTGCACTTTGCTTCATCTGCTAGCCCTAGTTTTCCGAAGATTACTCTACTGCTGATCCCACAGGATGGTCCCAAGTGTGGGGTTTCAGCTCCTTTTTTTGCCAGCTTGTCTGCTGTTTCGTTCCCCTCTATTCCTATGTGTCCTGGGACCCATAGGAGGGTGACAGTGTTCTTCTGGCCTAGTTAATTTAGTTTGCCTAGGTATTCCCAAACCATCTTCGAACTGATTATATTTGAGCTCAGCGCTTTGATGGCTGCTTTACTAACCGACATGATCACAATCTCTTGTCTGTGGTAGTTTCTTCCAGTATTGAGTTCCACACATCTTTCGCCACACATCTTTCGCTGTGCCCAAGCTTTCTGAGTATTTGGCTCTCGGTCCAAAAACTCCTATCCCAGTTCCCTCGTCTAGCTTGGAACAGTCCGTATACCACTTTATGGTATACTGATTTAAATTCTGTATGGTGTCTTCATCCCATTCAGATTTATTACTCAACTTTGTGATGAATTTTCTCACAAAGTTGAATTTATTTGGCTTATCATCTTGGGGCATTTCCCAAGTTTGATCAAAATGAAGTGATCGAGGTTTTTCCCTGATAATTCCTTCTTTGATCATTCTATATATCGTTTTCTTCCTTACAATTTCTAACAGAATGTGCAGTGGGGTCAAGTTTAAAATCACCTCCATTGCAGCAGTGGGGCAAGTTCCCATTGCTCCAGTGATACATGAACAGGCCAGTCTCTGAATCTTCGAGAGATGTTTCCTCGTCGTACTCAGATTAGCCCTTGCTCCCCAAGCCACTGCCCCATATGTGATTATTGGTCTCACTATTGCTGTGTTCATCCATTGCAGAATACGTGGGTTGCATCCGCAGTTCTTTCCTGCAATGTTCCTGCGCACAATGAGGGCCTTGGTTGCTTTGTGTATTACTTCGTCTTGGTGTTTATTCCAGAGAAACCTGCTATCTAGGATTAGCCCTAGATATTTGACCTCTGTTTTCCACTCGACGATGTTCTCCCCTATTCTTATGATTTTTAGATTGGGTTTCTTTTTCCTTGTAAAGGCTACTAGTGTAGTTTGGGTGGGGTTGATGCTGAGTCAAAAAGGCACATACCATGGTCTCTTTTTTATTCAGAGCGTCTTGGATTTCGTCAGTCAATTGTGTTAAAGCGGTTTCCGTGGACTTTCTCGCTTGGTACGCATGCTGACGGGGGTGCAGTGGCACCTGTTCCAAGATTTCTGTTCTAATGTAGTTGTCTACAGCTTTTTCCATCGTTTTGAGAACAAACGATGTGAGGCTGATCGATCTAAGGGATTTGGGGTGCGTAGTGTCCCGTTTCCCTGCTTTTGGGATGAAGGTGATTTTGGCCCTTCTCCACGCTTCTGGTATGTATCCCAGTTCAAGGCTGCTCCGACTAATTCGGATCAAGTGTGGAATTATTGCCTCTTGGCCCTGTTGGAGTAGGGCAGGAAATATTCCATCCGTTCCAGGGGTTTTGACACTTTAGTTCTTTTATTTTTACATCGTAGGGACCAAGACCTCTAAATTTCCAAGTAGTTAGTGATGAGCAAATGCAAGACCAAGACCAAGACCGAGTTAGTCTTGGTCTTGGTCTTGGTCTTGCATACAAGGTCTTGGTCTTGGTCTTGCAGTCAAATAAGCAGTCTTGGTCTTGGTCTTGTTCTTGCAGGGTCCAGTCTTGGTCTTGGTCTTGGTCTTGCACCAAGACTCTTGCAAGTCTTGCACTTTTAGATTTACTGGGGCCCATTTTTACAAAAAAAGAAAAAATAGTTTTTAAAATCATTACAAGTAAAGAAAGATTAAATGAAAGGGATAGTATTTTTCACTATAAAAATTTTGTTTTCTTTATATTACATTGTAGCGATAAATCAAGTATGAAATAGTTATTACAACAAGTGCGGAAAAGTTAATTTCCGCAAGAGTTAGGATCAATATTTTGTTTAAAAGCAAAATCACCTCGAAAATTATTTAGATACTTGAAAAGATGCGATTGTGACAATTAAATCTTTCATAGTGTCAATAAATACACGATTATAGCTATAGCAACCCTACTTATACAGGTGAGTTTGTTGTTGCTTTGAGTAAGGTTTACAGGGGTGATTTAATAAATTATGATTTTTTTTAAAAACAAACATTTTAAAAATCACTATTTTCATGTAAAATAATCTTAATTTTTTTACTATTTGTATGTAGTCCAACAAGATAAAGATAATAATACAATAATTTGTCAAAAAGGTTATCGGAAAACATCTCCAATTAATAAAAAAAATGCTTGCGGGAAAGAAATATAGTCTGAATTAAAATGTTGTTTTACGCATGCTTGTAGAATTTTTTTTTTTATTTTTTATTCATTTTGACAATTTTTTTAGAATATAGTTTTATAATGCGTCAATAATAATAATATATAGAATCAGACGTGAAATCTAACATTTAATTATTTTATTTATGAGTTTGAAAATATATTTGAATATTAAAGTCACTGAATTTTGCGTCTCTCTATAAAAAATTATTCTTTGCAGGCCTATTAGCTGGGATTTGAAATAAACTAAAACTATGTTTGGTGTTGATGAATAAAAACAATAGGTAGAATACATTACCGATAATAGAGCTTATGTCAATATTTTAGAAAGATATATTTTAACAACAACTAAATACTAAGTTTTCACAACTGTT
Organism: Ophraella communa; assembly: GCA_035357415.1. Lineage (NCBI taxonomy): Eukaryota > Metazoa > Arthropoda > Insecta > Coleoptera > Chrysomelidae > Ophraella > Ophraella communa. The sequence continues at coordinate 27,288,417 of CM068991.1, read as the reverse complement.
AGAAAAAAGTACCTACTATATGTATAAATATTACAAAATATTTTTTTCTTTTGATTCAAATAATGAAAAACAAAAATAGGATAAATGCTTCGAATAGATATCGGTAAAATCTATTTTAGTTTCGTTGCCCAACAATTGATACACAGTAACCAGACAAATAATCACGTGCCATTTTTGCCAAGATAAATAACGGTCAATAACGATAAACTCTTACTTTACATCTGTGCTCACCGATAGCGGCCGTCTTGAACGGTCGTCAAATTACGGCCGCTTTATTGCGGCACCACTATCCTTGGAAACCAAAGCTTTAGAGTTTAAAATAATCCATGGCTGCTTTATTTTTCGGTTTATATATTTAAAAGACGCAAGACCGCAAGACTCTTGCAGGCTTGGTCTTGGTCTTGCGTATATCTTGCAATGTTAAGTCTTGGTCTTGCATAAGTCTTGCACTGCTAGGTCTTGGTCTTGTTCTTGCAGCCTAAAGTTGGTCTTGGTCTTGGTCTTGGTCTTGCATTTTCTGCAAGACCAAGACCAAGACCGCAAGACCAAGACCAGTCTCGCTCATCACTACAAGTAGTATTGACCATAAAGATATAAAAAACAATTAAACATTTACAAAAATTTAAAAAGCCAATTAATGTGGAAATAATAAAACCTATAAAGAAAAAGAAAAACAAAACAAAAAAGCAACCATCGCCGTTAGGATTCTAACCTACGGACCTTGACACCTACCCATTACCCATTAGATAAAAACTGTCATTCCAATTCAAAAGTTTTATTTTAGCCCCTTGGAATTAAAAGTGGCACTTTAATCCCTGTACTAAAGTAGTAGTTTTAGTCCCTACTATGTAAAAAATAATTTAGACAACTTTGTGAAATTTTCTTAATATTACCCAAAGGAATATTTTGATTAGTTAATAAACCGGAACATTGCAATACAGTATTTTTGCCTATATTTTCCTTTGGCAATCAAAGATTAAATCTATACATCTGATTGAATGTTATAATGATTAAAACATTAATTAAATAATTTTCAAACTCCAGCGAATAATAATTGACACTCCAGATAATTCGTGTTAAAGTAATAGATAATTTTGCACCGTTATCTGTATCGCATTATTGCAACGAACTCGGCCGTGTACCATGTATATAAATACAATTGAAATAAAATTAAAAAAGGGAGCAAAATAATGTCGATATGACATGCAGAGTACGGCCTTCAGCTCGCATTGCTCGACATTTTTGAACTTGAATTATATGTAATTACATGGAAGTGACTACTACCAATTTACTACTTATGCAAATATTGTTGATATTATTGGCATATTTATTTAGATTTAGACCTAATTAGTTGCTAAAAAAGTGAGAATATACTCATGATGTGCTAGGTGAAATGCCAGGTTGAAAAATAGCACTTACAATTCGTTTTTTGTCAAAAAATAACCGTAGTAGTTTAAGCTGCGTTTATGCACGTGTGGTTGTGTGGTTCGCCGTTGGACCGTATGAAATGCAAATTGAAATACGCCTTTTATTTTATCATTTTATGAAACTATAAGTAAGCAATCGTTCGAGATGTTACTGGTAAGACCTGACAAGATACAATATAATACATTTTACCTTGCATAATTGTTTGCTACATAAAAATAAAAACAATTTTGTCTTTCTTAATTCTAACCTTTGTAGTACAGTTGTTTTACAACTTACGATATTGAAAAAATTTTAGCAATTTATGTTGCATTCATCTGAAATTCATTGTATCAACCCTTACTACGTGAAAGTCCATCTTATTAAGAACAGTTAACAACTAAAAGGTTAGGTTAGGTTAGGTTAGGTTAGGTTAGGTTAGGTTAGGTTAGGTTAGGTTAGGTTAGGTTAGGTTAGGTTAGGTTAGGTTAGGTTAGGTTAGGTTAGGTTAGGTTAGGTTAGGTTAGGTTAGGTTAGGTTAGGTTAGGTTAGGTTAGGTTAGGTTAGGTTAGGTTAGGTTAGGTTAGGTTAGGTTAGGTTAGGTTAGGTTAGGTTAGGTTAGGTTAGGTTAGGTTAGGTTAGGTTAGGTTAGGTTAGGTTTGGACAATGCTAATTCTATAAAACGTATTTTGCGAATAAATATTGAAAGTTTAATTCAACCTTAGTTGTTTACTGTTCTTAATTGCATCCTTCTTTTCCAACAATTTGCAATTTTACATAGCAAATAATTTGTTGCAACAATACGTTTCCAGTACAAATTTGGATACTTTTTTTGGTGAAAAATCATCTCAAAGTTTCTAGATAATTGTGTTATTGTTATTTTTATTACAATACTTCATGATATTGATTTTTGATTTTGATTTACCTTATCAAGAGCAAGACCTGCGGGGATTTGGTAAAAGGAGGTAGATATTTTGTTACTGAAGGGCGAAGCGTAAATACTATAAAATTCGTTTTATAACAGATATCTACAATAAAATAGTCTCCCTTATCTCTAAGTATAATAAATACGAGGGGATCTTTGAAATAAGTTTGCATAGTCTACATAATAAAAAAATAAGGATTACCTTGTCATGCACTTTATCCCTGAAAAAATCAGCTTGTTACGAATAAGTGGGAGGTAAATCGTTTTCTAGAGCGAATATTGTAATACCTACACTCTACTGATTTCTTTTGTGAGTTTGTTACATATTAGTGATGTAAAAAAGTACCTAGTGGGTAATGGTTTAATACCCAAAGTACCCATTCCTTGTTGCTCGAAATACTCGTTACTTTTCTACCTATACTCGTTTGACAAAATCAAACAGAAAACGTGTACGTAACTAAGGATTTTGATAAATGCGTAAAACAATCTTTTCAAATGACAAGCCCATTAGCAGTTGTCATTGCTGAAATAAAAATGTATTCTGAAGAACCTAATCTGGAGAGAAAAAAGAATCCGATGATCTGGTGGAGAGATAGGAAAACGGTGTATCCTTGGTTATCGCAATTAGCCACAAAATATCTTTGCGTATGTGCAACTTCAGTTCCTTGTGAACGCATATTTTCGAAAACCGGCCAAATAGTAACCGAACGTAGAAATAGACTCAAAAAAATGTGGAGAAAATATTATTTTTGCATTGCAATTCTGATTTATAAAATTAGTTCAAGCAATTTTAATTTTATGTTTCGTCCGATTATACTGCTGATTTAGATTTTTTGTTTCGTTTTTTTATGAATAAAAGTTATGTTTTTGATTTATGTTTATATGACAATAAAAAAATATGAACGAAAATAAAATTTATATTAAAATATAGGTACTTTTCTAAATACCTACCTATTTTAACAATCTGAAAAATCTACTACCACCGAATACGAGAACAAAATAAATGTATTTCATAATAAAAGTAGGTACCTAATTGGTTAAAGTTTTTAAAGTAACGAAATTTTACATCAAAATACCTTAGTTATCTGAAATGTGAATTTTTATTTAATGTCAACTCTGTCATAACTTATCGAATAGTGAATATCTGTCATACTTAAAAAAGGGCTTAAACTAGCGATTCTCGTTATCGTAAAAATAAAAAAATAAGAGATAATAAAAAAAAGAAAAATCAATTGCATCAAGAAATATTTTAAACAAAAACTATTAAATGATTTGATATTGAGATATTGTTTTGGATTATTGTATTATAAATAATCTTAGAGGAAAAAATACACAGTGTCCTATCTATGACAAAATTTAAAATCTCTGTCAGAAATAAAAGTTGAATTATTTTGAAAATTACAGGACGTACCAATATGTAATGGCAAGACAAAGTATTTTTTTAATTATTAGGTAGACAGAATTTAGAAAATCACACTTTTTTTAAAGTTTTGTTTTTTTATGTCCTAAAATTTCAAAATTAGAAAAAACGACTTACATGTCCCTTTTGACCATCTTGAATATAAACATTAAAAATCATTTAGTAAAAATAACACTTAATTTAATATTAACTTTATCTCTAATTGCCATTCCCCTGTTAACCCTGCTGTTAACAATTTTAGGCAAAACATACTCCAAATGAAATATTCTTATTTTTTCTTCCTTTTTGGGTCCAAAATTCCTGGTTTCTTGGAATCAATTGTAATTTTCATTAATTGATTTGTCTTTTCTCCAAATGTAATTTTTCTTGTATCTATTCCCTCATCTATTGCAAACATTCTACATGAATAGGGACACTTTATCTCTACAATGGAGTTTTCATTTTCTACAATTCCATCAGGAGAGGCAGCTACATAGTTAAGTTCAGAATCATTGAAAAGACCACATTGTACAAGTTTTTTGTTTAAAAATTTTTGCAAATCATTGATAAAATGTCGGTTTTTTACCCATTTTTCTCATTTTTTTTAAAAAAACCTAAAAAAATTTTTTAAAAAATCTCTCCATAGAAACACAGATTGGGCTTTTACTGACATCACATATTTTTTTCGTCATCCTAAAGTTAAAAATAAATTTTAAAAGTAGTGGACTACGAAAGCATTTCAAATACTGATATTTACAAGGTAAATCCCCCTCTTAATTGGATTTTTGCTTGTTTTTCAAAATAAATGAAAACATTTTTGTAACGAAAACATTGTAACATAAGCATTTTTATATAAAATTTTCTATTTAGATCTGTTAAAATCCATATTACATATTGTGTTTTTGCCAAGAAACAATCGTGATATTTACGTGAAATTTTTTTGTATTTTACTCTTTACTATTATCAGATCTGATTAATATCAATAAAAGTTTTAAATATTTAAAATATCTTCATTGAAAAAACTAAAATGTTTACCAATGTCCATTAAACATAAGAAATTTGTTGTTTATCTAAAGCCGTACTATTAGCCACTCCATCCTAACAATTTATATTCAACTTGAGTACAATGTATGCTAGTTGAAAATAAATCATTAGATTTTGTTTTATTTATTATTTAATGAAGCCGGTTAATAGACTAAGTAATGATATTAATAATAATGGTCTAATATACAGGTTTTCTTCTGCAAATATGTAAATAAGCAGCTAGAATGTACCATTAATAAATATACCTACTTGTTTTATTTACTCGGTACAGGATATTACAATTTTCCACGAAATATTTTAATGATATATTTTTAAAATGAACAAAATACCTTCACATACTAAAAAGTATGTGTTAAGAGTAAACGCAGTCGTTTGGGGATTTAAAATATATTACAAGAATTTCTAATACAGTTAACTTTTTATTAATGAAAAATGATAGTTATAAATTAACAACAGTACCTAATATATTTTTTAATATGGGATGTCCTTGTATTATTTTTATTTTATATCCTATATCTCAAATTTGATGCCAACTCAGAAAAAGTATTATCTCTAGGGTAGAGTTTTGTATCTCTGTACCTACGGTTTCAATCTCAGAGTAATAAGTAAACATAGAGGTGCCACAACAGCACAATAACAGTTTGTAGTCAATAGCAATGAACCTATAATTGAGAGACATGGAAAATCTAGAGGTGTAGGTAAACACAGCCGTACAGTAGCATGTAATTGGTTAGAGTTCACCGTAATACCTATATAAATGTTAGTTAAATAATTTAATACGCATATTTTCCTAAGGAATTTTTATCTACACTTATGGCATGGCACCATACTTCGAACATTATATTAATGGAAGAATGAATATAATTTGTGCCACAAAATACCTTACATATACCTACCTTAACAATGCTCTTTATATGTCAAAGTCAAATTTTATAATGAAATGTCAAATAATAATTCCTTGACAGTTCCTTCTACCAGGACATATTGTCATTGGGTACATTCAGGAGGTCCCAGCGGCTGAGATCGCTTAGTAAGGAGTCTCTCTGAATGTAGCGCTGCTTGAAAGCTATTCAACAGCGGCTGACTGTTTTGCTCAGCGTAGAAATTTGTCGCTTTCTAAAAAGCGCATCGCGATTTTGACATTAATGACATATCGAAATTGGGTTATGTAGGTTTGTGTTCATCTTAATTATATTCTAAGGTGTTGATTGTTGGGATAAGATTTATGCAATTGATAATTGAAGATAATTATTGTAGTTTTGTACATGAACACAATAGACATATAAAAACCAAAATAAAAATTGGGTTATGTTTTCAAATGTTTTGACTTTTGTTCCGCTGTCAGTGAGCCACGCATTCAGGCGAAACGAAGGCGCTTATTAACAGCGGCCACAGCATGCTGAGTGGCTAGATCTAGCCGCTGGGACCTCCTGAATGTACCCAATGACTCGTCTTTATTCATCAATTAGGCTTTCCAACGATCTGTCAAAAATTATTCAATATGGCGGCTGTAGGCAAACAATAGTATTGTTTTGTATTGTTGTCATAGTGCTTTCTTTATTTAAGTTGGTGTAGAAGTTTTTATTGTTGTGAGAATATAGTTTTTGTGACTTTATAAAATAGATTTTATATATTATTTGGACTTATTGTTAACGTTATAAGTTGAAAAAATGCCTGTTACATGTCTTGTGGTTGGTTGTGGAAGTAGATCAAACAAGGATGACTGACAACAACCACGTATAGAATGGTTTATGAAACTTTGATTATATGTGGTCTATCACTTTGGCAGTGTTATGTTCTAAGGTTTGCTCACAGACGCCATCTTTATGTTACGTGATTTGGAAAGCCTTATACAAACAAATAAATTTTAAGCAAATTAAAATTTGGTTTAATAAATATAGTTCAAAATAAAAATAATAAAGAAAACCCGTAAATGTTAATGCACGATAGAATTTCAATCGTTCACATACCCCAAAAATTTTTTGCGATGTCTCACGTTGAAAAGGATTGCTCCAACTGCCGATTTACAAAGGGCTATGATCCTTTTGTAGATTCCCTGCTGTTCCACGTGCTACTGACTATCTGTACACTAGTTAGGAATGTTGTATGATTATTCTGGATACTGCACTTACTAACTTTTATTGATATAAAGGTATTTATTTGCCTCGTAGCAATTCACTTACCACCACTGATTTAACAATAGAATTTAGACTTTTACCAAACTATTAACAAATACATTCAAATATTGACGTTATCCAGAGCTGTACCCGGGTCGATGAGCTATTCCAAACTGAGAAAAATTATCAAATTTTTCCTGATTTATATAGTATTTCCTTGGTTACATCTATCGATGCTTCATAATAAACTACTGAATTTATACGTCAAATTTCGAAATTTATAACCTAAATTTCTTTTTTTTTTGGGTAAATAATGCAGGTCAGAATTAAATTTGCAAAAATAATTTTTTAATAGAAACGCATATTATAGGATATTCACAATAACATTTAATAAAAACTTAAATATGTTAATATATATCAATTCAGTTTCACTATCACTATCGTCGTCTACATTAATTATAAGGGGTTCTATATTAGTATGAAATGCCCTGTATGAATCCTCCACTTTTATAACAAGGTTTATTGTTCTTTTACAACAATCAGCGTCTGGGTCATCCATATTTTGCCGGATTAATGCAATTACAACTCTAAAAGCTGCGTTTTTTTATATTCTTCTTCAAAGTACATGTTGTTTTGGGGCATAAATTCCTGGATTTCCTCTTTAATTGGCGACTATGGTAACTGGCATTGTCCATAACTATGACACTATGCGGGGGAATATTTGGCAGTAAAGTGTTTTCGAACCAATCTTCGAACAATTCGACTGTAGTATCTTGGTGGTCATCCAACGACTGATCCGGCATGAATAATCGTGATCCGTTTTCCTTTGTTCGATGGAGCTTGTGATTGGCATCGCACTGTTCCATCGGTCCATCCTTTTGCCGGTATATCGTGGGTATCATACCAGGTCCTATCCAAATAGATTATTGGTTTTTGAAAGGACCTGTTATCACTTATGGCAGTCAAATATTCAAAACCCCATTACCTAATCCGTTGGGATTCCATAATAACTTGCCTTTTGTCAATTTTGTAGTATTTGAAACCTAGTTTGGATAAAAGTGTCCATAGGTTTCCAATTGATATCCTTCTCTCAGTGGAGCTCCTTAGTCTTGTTTGCAATGATCTGATAGTAGGCACCAAGGTTTCTTCTAAATACAGTAGATAGTTCTTCTTATCAAATCTTTATCACTGTCATCAGTGGTTCTGGAAACACCACTATTGTTTCGTTTTCGTCTCGGATGAATTGGCCTCGAAATGTGAACTCTCACTGATGATTCTGGTATCCCTGTCAAATCGCTGATTTTCCTTACAGCGGGAGTAAAAGCCCAACCTCTTTGGACCAGGTTATGATAAACATGTCTGACGATTTCTTTTGCATCAAGGGATAAAACTCGTCGTCGAACAGGAGCAGTAACAGAGGGCGCCGCTGATGCAGTTTCCCAAGGACGAAACATTTTTCACAAAAATTATTAAACAGCCCAGACTAACTCTCACTATTATACTCAACCCAAATTATACAAATACAAGAACCGATTTTCTGTGCAAATTTTGACCATAAGCAATAAACCGTGACAGACGATCGTAATAAAAGTGTCTCAGTAGCCTTTTATTGTAGGCACTATATTGTTGAACACATTTTACCTTTTAAACTTTTACTTAAATAATTCAAATGTATTAATTCTCTGTCCCAGTAACAGTGAGTTAGTCAAAGTCTTACAATTTTATTAACAGTACTGAGAAAGGATTGTATGGCTCTTAGACTAAAAAAGAGTAATAATTCATTCAACTGATTTATCTCCAGTTAATGATCAATTGCAAGACATAGTAAAGTATAGATACTTTTATTATTTTCGTGTTTATCGCTGAATAATTGTATTAGTGACAAAGCTCAAGATTTTTTTTAGCTTTTGTCGACAAATTTTTCAAAAGGGAAATTTAAATTTTTGTCCCTCGGAACGAGCGACTGCATCAGGCCGCACCTTTTCTGGTTTCTTTAATTTTGATCTATCTTTAAGCTGTTTGTTATTTTGTAAAATAAAATGCATAACGAGTGCAAGAAATACTCTTTCCACCGCGTTGTCTACCCAATTTTTCCTACGACCCCAACAGGATTTAAGCGAGTTTAAATATTGCGTCTAAATATAAATAATTAAGATTAAACAACCACCTTTCTCAGGAATTAACATCAAATGCTAATTCTAGCCAAACAGCTGTCATTGTAGTTTAAAACCTAATGTTTTAATTAAACGTGGAAGTTGCGTTAAAACGAAGAGTTTTTTATTATTCTTTGTTAGGTTAAACCGTTCAAATTCATGGATCAAGTTGAACCATTGTTCAAGCAGGATTCTTTGATAACTTTGAATTGATAATCTCGGTTTAGTTCAAATCTTTTTGTTAACCCGCATTGAAGAACCGGTTCTCAGAGGTTTTATTTGACTTTAGATTAAACTTAAACATTCTTTATACAATCCATCAGTTTGATACAAAAATAACAATTTTAACTCTGGATAAAAACAAAAGGTACGTACTATATATATATTTGCCGTACCTTTTGATACTCTTCATGAGACAGAGTGATTCTGATACGTTTTAAAGTGGGCAGTCAGCAAACGAAAACATTAATTCTTCTCATATCTATTATTATGTCTGTTTTATGTTCTATAATGAACAAATACTGTTAGCTGCCCGTGTGCCTATATAACTTGCTTTGTGAGATTTATAAAATGTTTGAATAATACTGCCCTACGTATCAGGCGTTCATGTTAAACTACTACAGTCGACTGATGTCTTGATCGTCAGCAACACAATCAACTAAAAGGAACAGCTGCCTACCCATTTTCTGCCCGAGGGTCAACTACTACTTTGACTCAGATTGTTCCTGCCTAGTAAATGCGGTTTCTCGAGAAAATTATACGTTGAACGCATTTAAAATTAGTATGAGAATTATAATGTAGTATAGCAAGACGATTTTTTTACTACAGATTTAATATTTTCAATTTTTTCTCCATTGTTTATTAACTGTTTCCTGTAAATACCTAGTATTTGTATTGAATGCAATCTTTTAGATGCCATAAAAAATTGAGTATTGTTTTGCTTCTTTCTTGTTTTTAAAATTTGTTAAATAGCAGCACCTGAATAATATTGAAATGAGAAACATTTAAAGTACTTTTTATATAACAAAAACATGTTTACTCTGTTATGGTTCTTGAAATGCGAATCAAGGATGAAAAATTTTATGTTTTATTAGTTTTGGTAGCCAAGCCACGATCAACAAAGAAAAATTTCATAACGGCGTACAAGAATAAATTCAATATTGCGTCGCTACCATTAAGAGAGGCTGTATCACTACAACGTTTTTTCCGAATCCATCACCAGGTTCAGCAGTGGTATAGGAACAAAGTAACGGGAATAAAATAAAACAGGGTAAATTTATTACCACACTGTCAGTTCTGGTATATCCACGGTGTCAATAAGACCAAAACTTTTAGTTTCACGAAAAAATATGTATCTACAAAAATAAAATTTAGTTCACCCTACTAAGAACATTAAAGAACGAATTGTTTAAACAAAACTTCAACATATACTTAAAAAAGCTAATTTTTTAAATAAAAATGTCAAAGTGTGTTTCAAAAATTTCATTGTTTAATTGTAGGAAACTTTCTTATACAGAGAATATTGTTCTGTTTAGCAAAAAAATAGCGGTCGACTATAAAGTGACTGCTATATTCTTATAATAAATAGTACCTATCATGTTTAAGTATAAAGGGAACTAAGAAATACTTAACCATGAAAATATTTAAATGTATTGTAAAGTACGTTTCACAATAATTCGTTGATTTGGTACCTGCTCTTAACTGCTCTTAAGGGATTACTAATAAAAGGTGGTTAATATTTCTTCGAACTTTGGCCGTAAACCGGTGAACTATTTACAGAAAAGTATTATTTATTTTTGTCCAGGAAGATATATTTTGGATTTTTTATTTTTCAGGTAAAATTTTAAATTATTATTACTGACCATCAATAGTAAATCATTGATAAATGATTTTTGATTTTCTTAATCATCTTGGAAGAGAAAGTGGGAGTTTCGGGGTAATTTGTTTTTAAAATTCTCCCTAGAATTTTAGTTTGTACTAAACATTATACTCTGAAAGTAATCTTGTGTTTATAACTAAGTATGTGGCATCCTTGGGCAAAAAAGTGCATTTATCGCCGGATGCGAAACAAATTGTGAAAAATGTGTTTGAAACATTGAATAATCGAGGTTATAGTGTAACCGATGCAGCAGAAGAAACATGTAAGTTAACCAAAACCCCAAATATCCACAGTAAAAGATATTATCAATAAGCCAATAAGTAAACGAAAAAAACGAAGTGACGTTAATAATACCAAATGTGTTGATGAAATACAAAAAGATATAATCCGACGAACGATATATGTCCTATACCAAGAACAAATGATACCAACCCTAGATTGTATAAAAAAACGGTTACTTAAAGACGACACGGGAATTATTTGTAGCCGTACAAGTTTGTGGAGAATTATTTCTCAAATGGGATTTAAATATTGTACCATTAATAAAAGAGAAGTGATAATGGAGTCATATCGTTTACGAATGTGGCGTTGTCATTATTTACAAGCTATTCAAAAATATAGAAATGAAAACCTTTCAATTATCTACCTCGACGAGACATGGTATGGTATGACACCCATGATACTCCAACGAAGGGTTTTGTTGATTCATCGGGAAATTGCAAAACAAAGGCTCCATCAAATAGAGGACAAAGAATTACAATAATACATGCCGGATCAGAAACAGGTTGGGTTCCAAACGCTTTATTGTTATCAGCAAAGAATATTAAAGATTCAAGTTTAGATTATCACGAAGATACGACAGCAGAACTTTTTGAAGATTGGTTTGAGAATTATTTATTGCCGAATATACCGGAAAAAAGTATAATCGTAATGGACAATGCAACTTATTATCATAGCCGTCAATTAAATAAAGTACCAAATAGCAACAACAATAAATTGGAAATTCAAGAGTATTTGTTAAAAAATGACCTTTATTTTGAAGAATCGTACACAAAACGTGATCTCTTACAAGTTGTAGCAGCGTTCGGTATTGAAAAAGAATACGTTTGTGATACTATTGCTAAAAATATGGGCCACACAGTGTTACGGCTTCCCCCATATTATTGCATGTTCAATCCTATAGAACACATGTGGCATTAGCTAAAATCCAAAGTTAGATCGGAAAACGTTTCACCCACATTAAACTCAAGTGTTATAGAGTTAATCAGAAATGTGACAAGTAATATTTCCATTGATAGCTGGAAAAATTCGATTCAGCATGTTATTAAGGTTGAAGGTACATATCGAAATGTTAATGTAACTGTAGCACCCTTAGTTATTAATTTAAATGAAGACGATAGTGATACTGAACTACATTTAGATTAAATAGTTGTAAATAATGTAGAATTAGTTCATTTGTTTAATCGCAATTAATAAATAAAGTTAAAATTTGTTTTTAAAAAATTTCTTGATTTTTTTTACAAAATAAATTTAAGTTTTAGTAAATGTTAACTTAGTTTTATTTAAATCAATTTTTTGGGATACCCTGTAGTACAAAATATTTTTAAAATGTGGCCATGATTAAACTACATCTTTTTTATTTGAAACATTTTTTGACAACATCTGCCAATTAGATGAAATAGACCAAAGCGTATACGTATACGTAAGTTTCAACAGTTTTGTTTAATTTCAATTAATAAATAAACTTAAAATTTGTTTGTTTCTTTTTAAAAAATTTCTTGATTTTTTTTACAAAATAAATTTAAGTTTTAGTAAATGTTACTGAGTTTTATTTAAATCTATTTTGAAAACCGGATTACGGATCTGTTAATGTTTACTGTACAGTGAGAAATTTATAACCTTTCATTACTAATCCCCTAAGGTCAGGTACCGAGTCAACGAATTATTGTGAAACGTACTTTACTAACCCTTACTCTTAATAAATAATATATTTCTAATTTTGACATATAAATTGACAATTTATTCTATTTATTAAACTGTTATAATACAAGTTAAAAACATAAATTAATTAATTTCTATAAATATTGATAACACAATTATTATTATTATTATTATGTCATTAGTGTCATAATTAGGAAAAAGGTATAAAAGGCCGTGCATTTCGTTTTTCGTCCTCTTATTTCTCTCTGATTCGCGCTGACTACGTTAATTGGCAATTTTAGATTTATTCCATAACCACACTTTTAATTAAAAATTTAGTTTAATTAAATCATTCAACAAAAATATTATTACCTAGGTAATTAAATAGTATCAAAGTACTTATCAAAAAGTGTGATTCATCAAAATCCATCTAGATTCTAGTAAGATTGATAAGATTCGTTTCATCTTTATTGGACAGGAAGCCATTTTGGAAAACTTGGAGATCGAGTGTATGAAGAATTGCCGGCCTACCTAGCCGATTGTTGCCAACCCAAAATACTGTTATTTGAAGGTACGTTCATTAAAAAAACCATTTTATTTGTGTGCGCATGAGTATTTAAAATTAAATCAAGGACAAATATTAGCATTTATCAAGGTATTTCTATTGTGGCAACAAAATAAATAATATAACACCCTGTAATATGTAGAATAAGTCTGTTAAGACATAATTTAATAAATAAAAAAGGCGAAAGGAGATTTCCTCGTGAAATAAAAAAAACCAGAAACTAAAGTTGTGGTGTTCAGATAAATCAGTAAAAGAAAAGAAAGAAAATATAAACAGCTTGAACTAAAAAGCAAGTGAATTGCTGCTGTTACGGAGATGACATAATCCTCGAATGTTCAAAAACAAAGAGTTGAGCAGTCGATTCAGCGGCCTTCTTACATTAAATTAGTACGTAGTTGACTGTAAAAAAGCTATTTGCTTTTGTTGCTTACTGACCTGCCTTAATTATTTATTGTATAAGACGGATATAGACATAATGAAATGCAGCGGCGGATCAGCATCAAATCAAAATTTTATAAATTAATATTTTCTATCCATTACAACGTTGATACTTTTAACAATATCTTTAAAACTTGCTTTATTTTTATTTAATGGATAGTCACCGAAAAAATGTTCAAGTGAAATACATGGCAAGTTTATATCACTGTTAATAAATGAACTTCTCCCAACTCTGTGTCCATGTTATACTTATCCAAACCGAACTTTGTATATCCTCTATGAAATCTTTTATAAAAAGGGGGGTCCACGAACACATATTTCCTACCCATTACCTACCCCTATAAAAAAAGAGGTGAATTTAAGGAGGTACACATAATAGTTTTTTTTAATAGAATACCTTGTATATTTTTACATTTTGGGAATGGTGTTTTTTATGATTTTAAAAATATATAATATATTACCTCTAGCGGGTATTATTATTGATCCTTCAAATATACACATAAAAAAAATCTAAGAGTAATTTTAAAAAATATTATAACATGTAAAAAGAATATTTTATTAAATAAATAATAATTACAAGTCACACGTTAATAACAAAAATACAGATTTCATTCAATACAGAATTGTTACTGAATTCTTTTTACTCGATGGTGTTTAACGGTGGTACCTATGGAAAAATGTTAGGATTATGCGATAATGGCGTAACGTACGCCATCTGTGAGACGGTGTCGTAATCTGATGAAGGGATGTAGTAAGGTGTGAGGGTGGTTGCGTCTACGGTAGGGGCAAACAATGGTCGGTGTTTCATCTGCTACAGTCTCCCCCTCTGGCGCCGAGATCGTCTCGATGAGGCGTCAGGAACATTGGCAGATGAAGCAGGACCTGATTTTCGGGGTCGTCCTCGCCTTCTAATTACCCTTGTCGGCTTAGTCTCATCTTCGGACCCTCCTGGGGCTTGGTAAGGGGTCAAGTCACTAGAGTGGTATATACCCAATGGTACGGCGTTGTCCAATGACTCGGCAATTTCATAGCTTGTAGATCCATGTTTGCGAAGAATGATATAAGGGCCATCTCGACGGGGCGCGAGTTTCGTAGAATAGCCCTTTGAAGAGTTACTAAGGAAGTGCGTTTTGACCCATACTTTGTCACCCGGGGCATATTCGGGCCCTCGTTGTCTATCCTTATTCACATATGCTTGGTTTCTATCTTGACGTTCTTCCGTAATCTCTTTAGCATGGCGAAGAGACAGTGCTAAATTTTGTAGTTTAGGAGTAATTTCTGCAATAAAATTCTCGTTTTTGTATGATTGCGCTCAAGTCATCTGTGACGTCTTGTACGGTTCTGAGTTCTCGTCCAAACGTTAAGTAAGCAGGTGTATAACCAGTACTGTCGCAGCGGGCACTATTCATGGCAAATCGGATCGAGGCCATATGCTTAGACCATTCTTGATGAAGTTGTCCGACTAAGATACCAAGCTGGGTTTTAAGGTCTCGGTTTTTACGTTCCACCGGATTGGCTTCAGGGTGGTATACTGGCACAAAAGTTTGCTTAATGCCAAGACAGTAGGTCAATTTCTGCATGACTGCGGATACAAACTGTGTTCCATTGTCGCTAATGATTCGGCGTGGAAGCCCATAGCGTAGTAGAACTTCATCTAGTAAGACGTGGGAGCAATTCCCTGCAGTGGCCTCCTGTAGGGCAAATAGCTCTATCCACCGGCTAGCCACATCTTCAACTATGAATATCCATCTCATACCATCTGGAGTTAGAGGTAAGGGACCAAATAGGTCTATGGCTAGGACTTCAAAGCGTTGATTACTAGCAGTAGTTTGTAGTAGGCCAGCTGGTTTCCAGTTTTGGGTCTTATATCGTTGACATTGTGCGCATTTTGATATATGTTGAGCCACATCACGTCGCATGCCTACCCAAAAGTATCTCTTTGATATTCTGTTAACAGTTTTATCAACACCATAGTGTCCGGCTGTGGGGGCATCGTGGTAGGCGTAAAGGATATCTTTTCTTTCTTGATTGGGGACGACGATACGGGCACTCTCATCCTCCTGATCATCCGTATATCGATAAAGGACACCCCTGTTCATAAAGTAGCCCCTGTTGAACCACTTCTGGTGATCTTCGGCATCGATTGACTCAAGTGATTTAATTATTGGCTCGAGGGATTCATCAGAGATTTGTTTTTCTCTCATTTCTCTTTCATTACTGCGAGGCAAATCAATTTCTATGGTACAGATACAGAGCTCTGGTGAGTTTTCGTGGCGGAGGCAAATTGGCCTTGACAGGAAGTCTGCTACCACGTTGGTTTTACCTGGTGAATACTGCACCTTTAAATTGTAGGGTTGTAATTGTAGTGCCCACCGGGCCAAGCGACCAGTTGGTGTTTTTAGACTTAGTAGCCATTTTAGTGGTTGATGGTCGGTGATAACGATCGTTGAAGATGTTTCGATATATCCTCTAAATTTGGAAATGGCCCAGACGATTGCTAAAGCTTCTCTCTCTGTTGTAGAGTAGTTTCGCTCGGCGTCCGTCAGTAGGCGGCTGGCATATTCGATTGGATGTTCATCGGCTCCCTCCCCCTGGACGAGCACTGCCCCGATGGCATAACCACTGGCATCGGTTTTGATGATAAATGGCTCCTTTTCGTTCGCTTGACTTAGTGTAGGTGCGGTTGTTAAGTGTTTTTCAGAGTTTCGTAAGTTTCTTGCTGTTCTTTTTCCCATTTCCAAGGTACATTCTTTCTGGTCAGGTTAGTTAACGGTCTAGCTATCGAAGCGAAATTTTCTATAAATCTCCGATACCAAGAGCAGGTTTGGATAAATGACAGTAGTTGCTTCAAATTCTGCGGGGGTGGTCGATTAACTATCGCCTGTATTTTACTATCGTCAGTCGTAATTCCATCCTGCGTCAACGTGTGACCTAAGAACTTAATACTGGTGCAAGCAAAATTACATTTGCTTCGGTTGATACGTAATTGATATTGTTTCAGCTGCTTAAATACCTGGGTTAAATCATGTAAATGGTCTTCAAACGTGGAAGATCGAATAATTAAGTCATCTAGGTATACAAGAAGCGAAATGTTACTAAGGCTAACCCTAAATCGGTCCATCAGCTTCTGGAAGGTCGAAGGCGCATTACTTAAACCAAAAGGGAGACGTCTAAAACAGTAGACTCCGAACGGAGTGATAAATCCAGTCTTCTTCTTGTCCTCTTCACGAATCTTGATCTGCCAGTACCCTGATTTTAAGTCCAATGTGGACTTAAAATTTAGCCGCGTGTAATAAATCATCTATCCTGGGCAAAGGATACTTGGAAGGTACCGTAATGGCATTAAGGCGACGATAATCTACACATACTCTGACATCATTATCTTTTTTGGGCACGAGCACTACTGGAGCTGTCCACGGCGTATCGCTCTCTTCTATGATGTTGTTGGACAACATTTCGTCGAGCTTGGTGCGTAATATATTCTGCTTCGTTAAGCTAAGTCGATAGGGAGCACTAGCAATCGGTTCATGATTGCCGGTGTCAATCCTGTGCTCTGCGTAAGGAGTAGGAGGTCCATGTTCCTTAAACAAGTCCTGGAATTCTTCTAACAAGCTATTCAGTTGTTCCCTTTTAAAAGCTTGTAATGTCGCTGCTTCCTTCGGTTTTTAACTTAACGTCAATGCTAAACAACTCGTTATTGTTTTTCCTTTTCCTGGGAGGAGAATTAGTTAAATAATATACAGGTAGGCTATCTTTGAATATGTCGTAAATCATCTCGGGAGAATAATCATTGGCAATATTTTGGTTGTTTTCCTTTGCCAATCTTTTGAACTCTCCTTCTTCTGTGTCGTCTGGCAGTGGAGATGCAAAACATTCTAAAAATGGTGACGTGGCTCGCATGATTTCAGTTTCATACAGACTTATTGGAGGTTTAATTTCGTTGGCTTTAGCGTGCTGAACAGTGTCTGCTGGCTTTTCGAAATCTATAGGGTGTAGCTTATAGCATATGTTTGAATCCTTGTGAGCTATCAATGGTGCTTCTTTCGGCGTGACGAGATTAGTGTATTGAGGGAGAAACTCAAAGTGTTTGTGTGGCTCGGTTGCATAGTACCAGCATCTCTGTGGTAAGTTTAAAACAATTCCTGCTTTTTCTAAAAAGTCAATCCCTAGTAAGGTTCTATTGTCGACTGCTTCTGGAAATATTATGAAATTAATGGTGTGCGTTCGACCTCCTAAATAGATTGTAGTGCATGTAGTAAGGACTTCTGCTTCGCGTTGTTGTCCGTCGGCTAGTGTAACAGTTGCGTTATTTTTCACAAAAGTGCAATGTTTCTTTCGTAGTAACTGATAAAGTCGAGCTCCTGCCACGCTCGTTTTGGCTGCGGTGTCAATGTGTGCTTGACCCTCGATGTCACAAATTCTAGCTGGGACGGTAGGTACTCTAGGTGTGGATCGTACGAATGTATTTATCGAGTAGAAACTGATGGAGTTTGTTTGTATTTCTCTCGTAATATTTGAGCAGTTCGGGCAGTTACTTCTAAAAAATCCGGGCTTACCGCACCCATAGCAACTAACTATTTCGGATTTCGGTTCAGTTTCTGTCGGTCGGGTAGTTTCTTTACTTTTAGATTGCCCTTGCTCTTTAAGTTTAGTTTGCCGTTTCCTACAGTCTTGTGCGGTGTGACCTCGGTATCCACAGAAATTGCATCTAATCTGTTTTGATCGGTTGAGCTTGTGGTTTTTCTGGGACTCTGGCGGAAGTGCTACTTTCTCTTTTGTCTCCTCCTTTATTAACTCAATCTGTCGTGCCTTAGCCAGTAGTTCTGCAAACGTTTTTATCTGATCCCTCGGGATCTTTTTTCTTAGCTGGACATTTAAAAGACCATACACCATATCAATTTGCGTTGCTTCATTATGTCTACCTGGTGGTAATTGCGCGAGTAGTGCTCGTTTTTGGCAGATAAAGTCGTCTATCGGAGTATTTGGGTTTTTGTGTTCACTGAAAATGTTTAGATATATTTGATAGGCTGGTGTTGCAGGCGAAAAAGCAGCTCGAATCAAGTCGGTGGCCTTCTTCCAATCAGTGGCCTCATCCTTAATACCTTGCCACCAGGTGGCAGCTGTTTCGGTTAATAGTAATGGTAGACCTTTTAATGCATCGGAATCTGAAATTTGCTCCATGTATAAATTTCTACGGTATTTAGGAAGGTTTCTACGGCCTCGTGACATCTCTCTCCATTAAATCGTGTTGTACATTTACTTAGACTGCCCTTTTTCGGTGCCTCTGGTTCAGTGCGAATACCCGCCACTGCCTGCAGCAATTGTTGGAATTGTTCTGGAGACATCGCCATTGCGTTTTTATTAGCAATTCGTTTGCTTTTTCTAGGAATGGTGACTGCTTATAAGAACAAGACTAGGTGATATTCTCAGATAATACTGTCCTTATTTATCTACTGTTAATTCCTGACAAAACAAAGACAATGTTCGGCGAATGTGTCGTCTAGAGTATTTTCAGTAAGTCTGTTAATTACACCGACGATACAAAGCCAAACAATTGACGAATGTCTTATCTAGGGATAACAATAATGGCAAAGCCGTTTACTAATGTCGATAATAATATCTAAAACTAACCAAGCAAGTGTGGTTTGTTGAAAGATATTGCCGACAATTGAAAAACAGCGAATGCTCATCAACTTCTAAATATTTAAAATATTTATGGCTTCAACGCTGGGCGCCACTATAACATGTAAAAAGAATATTTTATTAAATAAATAATAATTACAAGTCACACGTTAATAACAAAAATACAGATTTCATTCAATACAGAATTGTTACTGAATTCTTTTTACTCGATGGTGTTTAACGGTGGTACCTATGGAAAAATGTTAGGATTATGCGATAATGGCGTAACGTACGCCATCTGTGAGACGGTGTCGTAATCTGATGAAGGGATGTAGTAAGGTGTGAGGGTGGTTGCGTCTACGGTAGGGGCAAACAATGGTCGGTGTTTCATCTGCTACAATATTAAATTAGATAGAACTAATTAAGAATAATAAAAAACTCTTCGTTTTAACAAAACTTCCAATATTTATTTAAAAAATTGCTTTTTTAACTTTAATGACAGCTGTTTCGCTAGACACAAATATATTAAGTTATTGTAAAGATCAGCATGATATAGTTTTTTCCTGGTTTTTCTATATCATTGCACGGTTATACTGATCTTAGAGGACAATCCCTTAGGGCTCATAACATCTAGGCTTTAATATTGTTATGTCTTATTACTTCCATACTTGGTCTACCTAACTAACTACCTAATAAACATCAGGTACCTAGCTACAAACAAACAAAATGTAACTTCAATATGTCAATCTGACGATGCTAAGTCTAGCGAAACGGCTGTCATTAAAGTTAAAAAAGCAATTTTTTAAATAAATATTGGAAGTTTTGTTAAAACGAAGAGTTTTTTATTATTCTTAATAAGATAGACTTCCAAAAAGTAAGGGTTAGTACAATCAATTTAGATAGAACTAATTTCTGTATCTATTAAATTGCACGCTTAAATGCACTGTTTTAATTTTAAATTAATTTCTAATTTGATATTTCTAATAAAGATATTGTCAATTATTGTGTTTTATCAAGGAGACATTTAACGTTAGATGAAATGAATCAACATGTAGGTTTTCTGGAAGGTGGCATACGACAAACTCAAGTTGCTGAGCAGCCGTGCGTCGGTGGGTTGGATGAGGGAGGCTGGAAGTGGTTCACCCCTAATTTATCATAAACATTTCCGGGGAGGGGGCTTTTCACCCGGCACGGCGGGTCCAAAAGATTAATAGGGTATCTCCAGGCGGCGTGGTCTATCACGGGATAAGCAATGAATAAGGATCCTGCATGGGAATCCCAATATTTTCTCGCAGATCAAACGGAATAGAGGAGTAAACCTCGATAAAAAGCCGGCAGCTTTGGGGAGGCATTCATTTTGGGTGAATTGAGCAGCGGTAGCTACTGCGTCCGGAGGCAGCCATGAAAAAAGTCTAGAATAACAAACTTACAATCCGTAATTCACGCTGTTACCTTCCGTGGCAATGGATGAATGGCTGAGCGTAAGTCAGTCATAAACGGTGCCTCCGGGGTACCTGGTGACCTCCTATAGTACCCAGCAAAGGAAAGGAATCTTTGGGAAATCCAGGAAGGTAAAATGTACACCAGATAAAGCGAGAGAGTCGAGTGAGTGGACGGTAAAGAGGAAAAAAGTATCACCTTTGGAAGAGGGAGCAGAAAAGAAAGCAGAAGAAGAAGAGAGGGGAGGAGCGAGAGATTGGAAGGGGGAATATTTGGGGAATGTAGAGGATCTAAAGGGAATGGTAAAGCGGCTAGAGGAAAGGGTGAGACAGTTGGAGGAACAGAAACAGGTGGCTAAAGGAAGGGGCAAGGAGTTAGAGAGGTTAAAAGGAAAGAAAGTTTTAAAAGGAAAGAATGCAATCAAGATGGGAAATAGGGCAAAGAGATTGGGACAGGTGGAAGGTAAGAGATAGGGTTTGGGATGTTAAAAAGGGGAAGGCATGGAGGTTAAGGTGGAAAATCCGGTGGTATGGGTTAACAAGGAGAATAGCGGAATAAAAAGATGGGTGCAGAGGTTGTTTCGGGAAAGATTCCCGATCTTGATAGGAAGAGGAACTAAGGTGATTAAGGTGGTAAGGGAGAGGAATGGTATGAAGATGGCGGTGGTGACTGCGGAATGGGAAAAGGCGTTCCTTTGTATAGTTTAGGGGCTAGAAGGCACAAGGCATGGGAGCTAGGTTGTAAAATGGGGGAAAGGTTTCCAGTGATGAAGGAAGTGAAGAGAAATAAAAAAAATTAGGATCTTTCTGGACCCCTGAGTAGGAGAAGGCAGCGAGAGGAAGGAAGGAAGAATTGTGGGTAAAGGGTTTTACAAATAAACCTGGGGACCATGATATATTGTATGAGGTGATTTTTAGGAGAAAAGTGGATGTGGTGTGTGTGGATCTGAGATAAATGCTAGATATGTGGAGAAGCAAGGATGGATTATGGACGATACAGGAGATGCGGGAAGAAAAGTGATGGAACTGATCCAGGTGCACACTGGACATGGGTCAAGGTTGGGGTATCTACATAAGATTGGCAAGATAGTGGAATGTGCGAGAGGTATGAGGTGGAGGATGATAAGGGAAGAACGAGGAAGTGTTAAAGCGGTTGGAAAGGAAAATTGGAGAGGCAGTGTAGGGTAAAGGCGAGGTTTGAGGTAGATTTGGTTCGTAGGCGTCATCTTGGGGATGAGTCCAACACTGTTGGGTTCTGATTAAGAACCCAACGAACATGAGTTTTCCATCTCAGCCCGAAAAAAAAAAGTTGCAGAGTGGATGGGTGTTTCTCAAGTAGATTACCAATATCAGTAGATTATGGAGCCGTTTTAGAAAAAGTGGTAGTCCAGCCAAGCAACATTCAGGACGGGGACGCTCTACAACAGCAACTCAAGATCGATTTTTCGTTTACCAGCTAGGAGGCGACCAACAATAACTTCTTCCAACTTAGTTGCAACTATACAAAGAGCGCATACCTTATCCATTGGTCAAGATACAGTGCGAAATC
Source organism: Ophraella communa (assembly GCA_035357415.1). NCBI lineage: Eukaryota > Metazoa > Arthropoda > Insecta > Coleoptera > Chrysomelidae > Ophraella > Ophraella communa. Next base: position 27,265,963 of record CM068991.1, on the reverse strand, counting down.
GTCTAGATGAAGCCAACTTGTTCAGTAGACGGTCCCTAAGATGTCCATCTCTGTCAGGATTGAGCTACAGTTTTATTCAGTGACGAATCGTTTGGATTTCACCCAGTAAGCAGATACAGAGTTGGTACAATCATAGTATGGGATGAAATATAAGATACAGGACAGATCTTGTTTTTCCTGATTCGTTCCTAATAGGTCAATTGTATTTAGATGCCATTCTTCGTCCTATTGTGCACCCATTCGCAGGCAGTTGGTGAAAACTTCCGCTTAATGCATAATAATTCCAGTCCACATACTGCACGTATTGTGACCAACTGGTTGGAAAGTTTTAGAGAAACTGGTAGTCCAGCCAAGCAACAACCAGAACGGGGACGCTCTACAACAGCAACTCAAGATCGATTTTTAATTTTTGAAAGCTAGGAGGCAACCAACAATAACTATTCCTGAGTTAGTTACGACTTTATAAAGAGCGCATAACTTATTTATTGCTAGAGATACACTGCGAAATCGTGTTCATGAAGCCAACTTGTTCAGTAGATGTCCATCTCTGTCTAGAGGTAATCGGGCTTCAAGACTGGAATGGTATCAAGAATTTTAGAATTAGGCTACAGCTTTATTCAGTGACGAATTTAGGTTTGGATTTCACCCAGTCTCTTCGAACCTTGTGGCGACTATCTGGAAATGTGGAACAATCATGGTATGGGGTGAAATAATTAAAGTAGTCAGGCCCGATCTTTTTTTTCCTGATTTGTTCCTAACAGGTCAATTGTATTTAGATACCATTCTTCGTTCTATTGTGCGCCCATTTGGAGGCGCAGCTAGTGAAAACTTTCGTTTAATGTATGATAATGCCTGTCCACATATTGACGTATTGTGACCAACTGGTTGGAAAAGAGGGAATTGAAGATTTACCATGGCCAGATACCTAGGAGCACATGAAATGGAAGAGGTGGATGTGTCTAATTTGAAACCCGATGATGCCCTAAACTTTCTTAGGAAAATATGACTAGAAGAGCTGCTATAAGTCTGAGAAAATATCAGACCCATGGCAAGAAAAAGGGGGGGACATAGATCCTATAGGTCGCAGTGTTGTAATCATACGTACATACATACCATAGCTAGCACAATATCCGAACCTTAATCCTGTTTTAGCATGTATAGGATATGCTTCAACGTAGAAATACTCCCAATATAGGCAACAAATATGGACCGGTTCAATTTCAAGAGCGTCTTAGAGCAGAGTGGACTAGTAGGTATACCTCAAAGTGATATTGATAATCCAATTTTGTCTAAGAACCAAAGATGTAGAGCAGTAATAAACCAGCGTGAAGGTCACACTTTTTATTACTTTTGATTTTTCCCTTTTTGGAAAGATTTTAACAAGATCTTAATATTAGTTATATTAATTTTTTTTGCTGTCATTAGATTTTATGTTTCCGATGAGTGTAGTTTAAGAAATCCGAAAAAAATAGTTAGTCGTATTTTACTGGAACCATCAAAAGAAATTTTTTATGCTTTTTAATAATTATACAAAAAAGTATTACTGATAACAAAAAAATTGTTTTTGTTTGAAATGTGATACTAGAGAACTTTTTTATTACATCCTGCTATTTTATATCAATTTTCAAATAAAACTTTTTATAAGTATCTTTGATTCGCAAAAAGTTGTTGGACTTGATATAACTACTTATCGTAGATCAGCGCGATCTTAACCATATTGTTGACCTTTGCGGCAACCGAAAATATGCAAAACAAAAAACCTGTTTCACGTTCAGTGGTAAGGTTCGTATTTGAAAGATCAGACAAAAAATTACTTTAGAAATTTAATTGAACGTAGATATTACACATATTTTAATAATAATTTAAAAATATTATATACGATAAATTTTTTGATGTAGGAAATCCCAAAATAATTTATTTCAAAATTTCCAAGACATATTCCTTCCTATAAAACATGTTGGGGGTGATAAGTATAGTATAACTCAAATAAGTTGCTACAAAGGGTACCGCCTAGCGGCAAATTTTGTTGTCGGAAAATATCTGCCTTCTTTGAACTAGAATTTGGAATTTTATTTAATATCCGCGAATGATAGGAAGCATTGTCCATAACGACTACTGAATTTAGAGGAATGTTAGGAAGAAGCTGCTCTTGAAACCATTTTTCATATAAATCTGCAGTCATATCCTCATGATAGTCGGCTGCACATTGCTTAATATTTTTCGCAGATAGTAGTAACGCATTTGGTATAAAACCGTTTTCACTTCCGGCGTGAAGAATTATTTTACGCTTTTCTCTCGAACATGGCGCATTTAAACTACACTTTTGAGACTGATCTACCCAGCCATACTGAACAGTATCATGTTTGTCAAACCGTCTTATCTAGGTAAACTATATGCCTTTTTAATTCACGATACTTCGTTATTTTATCTAAATACTCTTACAACAATACGCCGCGATTCCATTATAACCATTCGTTTATCTTATTTCTTATAATTAAAAGCGCATTCTAATAGTTTACCGCGTAAAGTTTCTACTCTTTTATAATTATAATGAGGATAATCTCATAATTTTTCTTTAAACGATTTCTAAAGTCAGTACAATATTTTCTTAATATAAATTATAAATCGTTCGCTTTATAACATCGTCAACATTTGCAAATTTTGTTTTTTTGTTTTTCCGCACCTGCGAATTATCTATAACGTCACCGCGCCTAATAACCCGAGAAATAGTGTAAATAGAAATTTTAGTTAAGGTATTAATTCGCTTATAACCGCATCTGATTTTTTATTATCTTCATTTTTCCAACACTGATACATATTTAAAATAACCCTCTGACACTAAATGTGTAAATCTTTATTGCAAAATTCGCTAATAATTTTTCTTCTGAATTTTAATTTTGATCTGTCTCCAAAAGGCTGCCATAATATATGTAACTAATTTAAGGTTATCAATTAATATGGACAAAAATGACAATACGTAAACCAATTATTAAAAATGAAGTACCGAAATAAAGATATATCTAAAGTTAATACTTAACTGCCCCAAATAAAAATCTTGACTCTCCGCCTCCGCACTAGACACCGATTTTATGAGTTATACAAAAACTGTCGCTAAAAATAACCCCCAGACCCCTGCACGCAACAGAATACAGAGGACCACAGCAGTCAACAAGTCGCGTGCGTACTCCACTTGTTTTCGCGCTGTACAACTACCAGTCTAGAGAGAGCTTGGGTTCCGACGATACAGAGTAGTTGTTTAACGAGACAGATATGTTGTTTTCATGCCATTTTTTCTACTTTGAAGCTTAGTAAACTAACTCACTCTGTATAACACTTTTAAGTGGTTTTTAGCAATTAATATTGGAAAGACTATACTCTGCGACCTATAAGATCTACTGTGTTCCCTTTGCCATGGGTCTGATGTTTTCTCAGACTTACAGCAGCTCTTCTAATCCAATTTTCCTAAGAAAATTTTCCTCAGAAAGAGCATTCTGAGAGTATGTGTATTGAGATTTCGTCCTCTTCCTCCTTCATCTACTAACCCTAGTTTCTTCATGTGACTACTTAACCGGCAATGCCCAGTTAATATTTCCGTTAAAATCCGGAACATTTTTTGACTAAGGTTGAGGCAGCTACGAAATCTTTTCTGGTCGTAGTTTGCCAGAAGTATCTTAGCTTGTCGCAATCTTTCCAGCTGATTCCAGTTCTTGGATTTTTCCTTCTTCTTTCTTAGTTTTTCTATGATTGCGTTATTGCTGATCTCACATCTCATGGTTCTGGACCCTTTTTTGCCAGCTTGTCAGCTGTCTCATTCCCTTCTATTCCTATATGTCCTGGGACCCATAGGAGAATGACAGTGTTCTTCTGGCCTTTTAGCTTGCCTAGGTATTCCAAAACTATCTTCGAGCTTGTTATGTGTGAGATCAGCGTTTTGATAGCTGCTTGACTATCCAACATGACCACAATCTCTTGTCTCCGACAGTTTTTTTCAATATTGAATTCTGCACAACTTTCGATGGAGCGGATTTCTGCTTGATATATACTTGGGTATGTGCCTAAGCTTTCTGAGTATTTGGCTCTTGGTCCAAAAGTTCTCGTTCCTTTTTCTAGCTCCTTTCAATTTTGTATGGTGTCTTGATCCCATTCAGATTCACTACTCAACTTTGTGATGATTTCTGTCAAAAAGTTGAATTTCTTTGGTATGTCATGTTGAGGCATTTCCCAAGTTTAATCAAACTGAAGTGGTCGATGGTTTTCTTTGATAGTTCCTTCTTTGATCATTCTGTATATTGTTTTCCTTCTTACATTTTTTAGCTGCCGGGGGGTTAATTTAGAATTACTTCTATTGCAGCAGAGGCAGCATGGAAAAAAACGCCAATCCCAAAAAGCGTCTCTCGTGTTTCAAGCCCTTTGCGGAATCTAAATTGTGTGTTGCTTCCTCTAGTTTTCTGTAAAGTCTTTTGTGAATAATCTTTAGGAAGAACTTCAAGGTATGGCTCATAAGTGCGATGGTTCGGTAATTTTAGAATTCTCTTGGATATAAGCACAAATGTGGATAATAGCCATTGTTTAGGAATTTTTCTATTATCATAAATGTGGTTAAAGAGGTTCATATAGTACTAAGTATTTATAAGGTTTTAAACAGAATCTAAAAATTAGTTAAACACCCTATTCATTTTGACCTCTTATGACATCTGTCATTATTTTGATACATAGAGTTGTGTTCAAAGCGTTTTACCATTTGCATTTAAATAAATTCTATAAAATCGTTCAAAACCTTACGTCACCATTTATCCTTTTATATACAACTATGTATACCCGTGTAATAAATGACTATATTTATTGTAATATAGGTAACCTTGCACTCAATTAAAAAATGTTATTAAAAATCACAAATATGCATCAAAACTGAATTTAGATGTATGTTCTAAACAATTTAGCTTAAGAGGGACAATTTAACTGATGAATAAGTACAGGAAAGTGTTATGTCGGTTGGTCGATTGAAATCCATTTATTAACTCATTATATTAACATTATACATGTCAGTTAATTCAAATAGACTAATTAAGAACCTTATAAATGAAAATAGGCAAAAAACTGCATTTTAATTTATATAGTAACATCTTGAGTGACGCTCTCGGTGTAAGTATTTATGTTAATAAAGTGGTCATGACACTCTTAATGTCCTCATTCAAGCTTGTCAATGAGACATTTTTATACGTACTTTTAAAAAGAAAAAAATATGTGGAAAATGTATTTTATTTTTTTCATTACTACTGGAGAAGCTAAATTATTGACTTACAATAACCATATTATGCAAAACATCTTAAATATAAAAAATTACAATAAAAAAAAAACAAAGAAATTAATGTATTGTACAAACCCTTACTTTGTGGAAATCCATCGTATTATGAATCCTAAAAATTAACGTTTTTATACGACCTGCAGCTGTTTCAACTCATTTAACTCATCATTAGATTAATGTTCTTCTTCTTCTACAGGTGTCCCATCCCTAAGGACATTGGCGATTATCATGGTCCATTTTATTCTATCTGCTGCTATTCTGAATAGTTCTATTGATGTTTTTCCACTCCATTGTCTTAGATTTTTCAACCAGGAGTGCGACTTCTCTCCAGTCCTCTTTTGCCTTTCGCCTTCCCTTGTATGATCATCCGCATCAATTTGTACTTTTCGTTCCTTAGTATGTGACCAAAATAGCTCATTCTCCTTTTCTTTATAGGGTTGAGCAGTTCTTTATTCTTTTTTATTCTTCTTAGCGTATCCGTATTTGTTACTTGCTTTGTCCAGGAAATTATCCACATTCTTCGGTAACACCACATCTCAAAGCCAAAGAGCCTTTTCTCTGTCGCCTCTGTAATTGTCCAGGACAGAGAATACGTAGTATATCAATAATCTAGTTCTATTGTCTGTTCAGTTTTCCTTTACATAATATTGCCTTCATCCTATTAAAAGTACTTCTGGATATCTCAATGCGACGTTTTATTTCCCTACTACAATCCATTCTTCATTTATTTCGCAACCCAGGTATTGATAACTGTGCACCCTATCTAAAGGTGTTCCTTCAACGTAAACTCTGTCTTCGTCAATCATCTTCTTGCTGACCACCATGATTTTTGTTTTCTTTGTATTCAGAGACATTCCGTATCTCTCAGAGCATTGGATAAAGCGATCAACCATGACTTCTTATCTGACTCCTCGGTTTATAGGTATCCCCTTCGATTTTTGTTGATCTATCACTATTATGGCCGATATAGATTGACAATGATTCTTTTCTTCTTATTTATGTCAGATTATGTTGATTAAGTAGTGTTTACACTAGACCAAGTATTGGAATGTAAAGACAACACAATATTAAATCCCAGATGTAGTTACGAAGTAAGGGACCATTCTGGTGACGATATCGATGCCGGGAATCGATTGTACATTTCTCATTTTTAAAAAGAAATCTGTTTTAAAAAAGAAGTATGAGTAATGTGATTGAACTCATTTTAAATGCATTTCAATACACTTTTTTTAATTTTCTTTCCATCCGCCACAAACAACATTTACACGAAAAGCTACAAAAATCTGAGCTATAAAAATAAGAAATTTTTTACAAAAATGGGTGAGCGATATTAACATGAAAATACACTTTGATCTGTATCAGTTGGTCGGAGAGATAAATACTATATTAGAGAATTGTGCTATTTAGCTCATCATAATATCTGAAAAGATCAAGGCAAATGGCAAAAGCGTAATATTATTGCTTTACTAAATTTAATACCGACATTTTGAATTCTTTCTTAATTAAATTGATTGTACAAAAGACCGTGCTTCCTCTAAGAAGACAAGAGGAAGGATTTTTACTAATGGTTACAGAAATCGGAAAAGTCTAGGGATAATTTTAAAAAAGAATTAATTAGAATTAATATATGTATCGATCAAATTGAACTTATAATGTATGTAAAAATAAACATTAAAAATTAAATTATATAAATATAAATATTTTTAAAAATTTCCCTAGACTTTTCCGATATGTGTAATTTAGGAAATGTACAATTTTTTACTTTTAAATTTAAAAAGCGCACCTAATAGTAAAAAAATGTTTTGATAGATCAAGTTATAACTACCACATCTTATAAATCTCTCGCAAATTCCATTTACGATACATTTGCACGAGATTGTCAGATGAGAAGGAAATTGGTTGTGGTAAAGATGCAAATTCAGCATCAAACGGTTCAGATATTAAGATTGATTGATAGTAAAACTAGTAATAGATTATTATAACTTTGATTATATATATACCAGTAAAGGAAAATGTGGTGTTTTTAATTATTTATCTGTATAATAAAATACATTTTTTGATTGATGGACGGCTGAGATTAAATTGAAACCGAAATTTTATTATTGGTAACGTAAGTAAATACTAAAGTAGTTCTTCCTCTAGTAATAAGAACATATTAGTTGAATAATAGGAGGTATAATATAAACAGTATGTTTGAAATTAATATTAACACATGATGAATTAGAAATATTATTTTTCTTCAAATTAATTAAGTAATTAATTATCCAAGTTACAAAAATAAATGATATATTATAAATAATTGTTAATAAAAATAAATTTACTGTGAAAAGTATAAAAAAATAAAAAGGTGCAACTAATTTCGGTCTTAGACCATCATCAGGCTAAAAATAAAAAGATACAGTAAGGTAAGGATTAAGACAAGCACTATAACAATAATAAATATAACTAAATTATTGGAATCAAGTATTAATAACATATTTGACCGGACTATGAACTAAAATATAATATCGTACTCATTCAAATAACAAAAAGCTTTGGGAAATTTATCTACATAACTGTCATTATAATAAATGACACTAGCAATTAGAAAATTCTGAAATGTTTTTTCATGTTTATATTTGTATTTCTGTTTGTGAAGTCAGGAAGAAATAAACTATAGAAAGGGTAACTTGGGATTTGGTGACAAACTTACATTTAAAATGTGTAACTTCGTTTCCGTTTAGCATCGACATTAACAGGATCGAACTTTGGTATTAATTTTGTAGTAAATCGTCAAATGTAACAGTTAAGCAAGAATATCAAATAATAATAGGTATTAAATGTATTTAACTCTTCTTTAAATAATTGTTTTGCAAATATTTATTTATTTTAACTTAACCAAACAGGCTATAGAACCTCATTACATGGTTAAAAACATTTATGTCAAAAACTTAATTCTCAAGAAAAATATACAATGATTAAGCTAATAGATGAATGCTATAATGCATATATTAGGTATAACTTGTCCAAAATTACGTTTCCACAATGGAAATATGTATTTTTTTAAAAATTACTAGCAACGACTTATATATTAATTTGATTTAAATTTTACTTTAATTTTTATGTTTGATTTATTATAGTTTATTTGTTAATATCCCACGTTGGTATTGTCAATTTATAATGATTTAATTTTTTAATGATTATAATTTTATAATTTTGTTTTGTTTTATTGGTTTTGTCAAATGTTTTGATTGATTTTAATGATTGAATACTATTTAATTTTATATAAATTTTACTTGTTCTTCTGTAATTCTATTGTTGGGCGCCTTATCAAAATTTTAACTAGCTCAGACTATTTGTTTTGAAATTTAAATTTAAAATCTGACTCTTATCAGGGTAGGATTCAAATTAAAATATTATTTAATAATTAACACACAATAAATTTAATGTCAAGTATTTCAAAGAAATTTTACAAAAAACTGTTAATTGGTTTTCATATGTTTAGTACAAATAAATAAATAAATAGTCTTATATGAAAAGAATGGAGATGATACATACAAATAAAATTAATTTACAGTCACAAAATAACAAATACACAAATACTAAATCTTAACTATGACACGTACCTTTTATTATAAAGTTCGTTCACTAAAAATTGCTATTGTCTAAATGGAACAGCACAAAACTCGAATCGGCTTCTCCTCGTCCCCTGTCAGAAATGCAATACCAACAATATAGCGGCTAAGGACCAATTGCAGAAAGAATGCTCAAATTTAATCTTTCAAATTCTCTTGGAATCAGTCTCTGATTTGACAAATTTATTACTTTGGTAAGTAATTTAATAATGGTTGATTATTTTACTGCATGTATTTTTAATATTACATGTAGTACTTTAACATAAACAGCTTTTAATTAATGCAAAAAATTTTCTTCTAGTTAGTAATCAATTAATACATACGATGTTAATTATTGCTCTGCTACCAAAATCAAAAAAGAGATGAATCATCAATTTTCCGGCCTTTTATAGGCTTCCAGGGAAAATGACAAGTATGACATCGAAAAACGAAATTCCATTGTTTAAATGCAAAATTCTGACCAAAATTCTTGAATATGAAGGTAATGAAATTACAAAACTAATAGTATCTTTGTTAACTTACAGTGAAATCTTATCCTTATATTTACTAAAATTTTGTTTGTATAATTTTCTAAGTGACTTTTCCTAAGAAAATTTTAGATTCAAAATGCACAACTTTCTTGAGCTGTCAACTTATTTTAGACCTTCAAAATTTGAAATAAAACCATCATTTGTATTAAAATTACTATGAATCTGTTAAACTAATACTATTTTAGCTGATAACTACTATTTTAAACTCTAACAACTAAAATTTAAACTTTTAAAAGATTCTGTTATTTGTAGGTATCACTTATGCATTATATATGATAAGATTCTCTGTGTTACAAAAGACTCACAACTTAAAATTTATATAAAACATTTACTTAACTATCCTACATACATTTTGTTACATAAAATGTCTTTGTTAGTGTTTGTACACTAAGTTTTTCAATATTTATTTCACTATGCACTATTAAAGTGTTCTATCAAAAACTTATGTGATTATGTCCAACATTATTGATATGGGAATTAGTTTACTGTATTTCACCACACCTGCTACATGTTTTTAATTGTTCTTATGTCTTGTTAAGGTACTCATGAGCTATTGGAATATTTGTTTGTACAATATCAAAGACTATAATTTGTCTTTTTATAATTTTGTAAGTACTTCCTTTTTATAATATTAATTTAAATACTTTACTAACTAAAATTACATGTTGATTTCTTAAACATATGAAAACCATTAATACTTTTGATTTTTATTTTCTTTTTATTGTTTCAGATTAAACTTAGAATTTTAAAAGAGAACTAGGACAAAGATGAATTGTTATGTAAAAGTGTACTCATTATGGATTGGAAATATTTAATTGTTATAAAATAGCAAAATATGGATTCTATTCAATATAAAATGCCCATTACATTCTTTGTTTATATTAAATGTATGTCTTGTGAAAATTATGAACTTGGAAACTTTAGATGTACAAAGGAAAAAGTAAATGCTGATTCTATAAAACTTAATAATATATCCTTTTATTGTAAATTATAAGGTAAGTTCTACTTATTAAATTTTTAACTATTAGATATCTATCTCAATATATAGATTTAGCATCTGAATACAATATAATAATTCTCTTTTCCTTAATAATTTCTACCTTTAAATATTAAAATGTTATTCTTATTCTACCCAAAAAATTAACTTGTAAATTACTTTTAAATGATCTTAACAATACAAAAACTTAATAATAAAAATATAAACCAAAAATGAAAATTGATTTTTTTTTAGTAACTGGAAATTTTGAAATCTAAAATTATTGTTATTATTATTATTGTAGTTATTTCTATTTGATAAATTTTTTGGTTCATTTTATTGACGATATAATTTTTCAAAATTTTCGAACTCATCAACATATGCCATAGCAATTACTTGAACTATGACAAATACAGCAGGTTCACTAAGCCCTTTAATGCGATTTATGGCATTGTTTTGCGTTACTGACAATGGCCTGGATATCAGGATTGAAGGTTGACAATTATAACCGCAAGTCATTCTCAACACATAGTCTGTTTCTGTAGTTATTTTTAAGGAAAACTAAACTTGAAAAGGCTCGTTCGCATAAGTAAGTTGTTGTGAATACAATTTTAGATAATTCCGAATATTCGGTCTTTACTTTGATCCAGAAAGAGATCAGACTTGAATCTTTAAATACACTCTTTAAAGCACACGAAAGTTCTATCAATGCGTCTTCTTGAGCAGGTTTCAATGCTATTTATTTTAAATTGTCCTTTCAAAAGGGTTACAATATCGGAATATTGGAATATTGTCCTCGAAATAAATTCCGCGACCCACCAAAATTTCTCTCGTGACCCACAGTTTGGGAACCGCTGTTCTAAAGAATTTGGTTTTCTGAGGTGCATATTATTTTTCAGGGCGCCAGTACATCCTGCTACAAAAGTATTTAAAGCTGTTTTGTCGCAATGATTAATATTAATTTGGCACTTACAGTTGGTCTAAAGTACTGCAATTTTCTTTCTTCTGGTACTACGAAATTTTTTGCTTCTTGAAACGACGAAATTCTCTTCTTCTGGGACGACGAAATTTAATTATCTTCTTTTGAGCGACGAAATTTAATTATCTCCTTCTGAACGAAGAAATTTAATTATCTTCTTTCGAGCGACGAAATTTTTTTTACTGGTAAGTTGATTGGAACCAAGAGACTATTCACGATGAAGGTCCCCAGTATCCTACTGACTGCGCCAATTACGTTTCCACGATGGATGTATTTTTAAAAAATAATATTTACAGCAACGACTGATATAGATTTAGCATCTGAATACAATATAATAATTCTCTTTTCCTTAAAAATTTCTAACTTTAAATATTAAAATATTATCTTTTTCTATCCAAACACTTAACTTGTAAATGACCTAAATGATCTTTAAATTATTAACAATACACAAACTTAATAATAAAAATATTAACAAAAAATAAAAGGGATTCTTCCAAATAACTACATAACTCCAGTATTTTAGACTAGAAAAAAAGGAGACAGCGCATGTCAATTAAAACCTTATGCGTTTGAATAAAGAATAATAAAAAACTCTTCGTTTTAACAAAACTTCAACTATTTATTTAAAAAACTGCTTTTTTAAAGTCAATGAAAGCCGTTTGGCTAGACAACTAGCAATGCTAATTGTCTAGCATTGAGTTTAAAAAAGCAGTTTTTTAAATAAAACGAAGAGTTTTTTATTATTCTTAATAAGATGGACTTCCAAAAAGTAAGGGTTAGTACAACCAATTTACTTATGCGTTTGATTGAAGCCAAGTTTCAAACGTTTGACATATGTTTGGTGGTAAACAAATTTGGAACGTGGAATTGGATTTTTTTAGTTTTTTTATTAATTTTCACCTTTTTTAATTACCTTAATAGACATTTGAAAATGGTTAATTGTGCAGCTTATAAGTGCAACAGTCAGAGTGCTAAAAAACAGGAAGGAATTTCATTTCATAGGTAAGAAGTATTTTAAAACTATTTCCTTGAAATTTACTAAGAACAATAAATAACTGCACAGTTAAACTAAACTTCCACTATTTATTCGAAAAATTCGCTTTAAAATTCAATTACAGCTGTTTCGCTATAACTAGCATCGTCAGATTGACATATTGAAATTACATGTTGTTTGTTTGTAACTAGGTACTTGATGTTGATAAGGAGTTAAGGCTAGACCAAGTAAGGAAGTAATAAGACATAACAATTTTAAAGCCTAGATGTTATTAGCCCTAAGGGATTATCCTGGATGTATTTCCCTCTAAGATCAGTATAACTGTGCAATGATATAGAAAAACCAGAAAAAACTATATCATGCTGATCTTTACAATAACTTAATATATTTATGTTACAATAATGTCTTATCTATGTATAAAATGAAGACTCAATCAAAGTAAACAGTTTAATAGTGGAGAACTTCCAAGATTTATTTGTTCATTAACTACTTTAAACTGTTGATCTGCTAGATGTCTTCTAGAAAATATAAATTTTGTTTTTTATCACAAATGTGTATGTCATTGGTGTGCATAAGTGAGTTTGGATGTTCCAGTAGGTGTTTTGCATAGTTCGACTTATCTGGTTGTTGTAATCTATATGCCCTTAAGTGTTCATTATCTTACTTCAAAATTTCTTTATGTTTTTGGACAATTAGTTTTGTAAACACCAGATTTTTTTAATTTTGGTAATTTTGTTTTCACATTTAACAGTTTTGTTCCAATACTATTTTGTGCTTTAAATGATATTAATGCTGATGTTACCGAAGATATCATTATTAAAATTGCATTGGAGACATTTCCACAACATGCAATACTTTTATAGCTTTTAATTTCTTTAGTTTGTTTTGAAAATATTAGTTCTAGTGACACTTTTTGTTCTTTCTTATTAATTAATTTATTTATTAAATGTATTAGATGTAGCTATTTGTTTTATGATCTCAATTTCTGTATTAAAATTATTTTTGTTCATTGGAATTGAAAATGCTCTATGTATCATGGAATTATAAGCTGCTAATTTATGTGATAGTGGATGATTTGAATTATATGGTATGGTTACATCTGTTTGTGTAGGTTTTCTGTATATTGAATAATTTAATGAATCATTAACTTTTTCAATTCTTAAATCTAGAAAATTACCTAATTGAATTATTTTCTTCAACTTCTAAAGTAAAATTAATTTTAGAATGCAAGGTATTAATATAATTAAAAAATATATCTAACTGACGTTCGCTACCTACAAAACCTGCTAACACATCATCAACAGATCTATACCAAAATACAATATTGTTTTTATAACTAGAATTAAAGATTTTGTTTTCTAAATTATCCATAAATATATTTGCTAAAATTGGAGAAATAGGACTTCCCATGGGAAGACCCTCATTTTGAATATAAACTTTGTTATCAAAAGTAAAATAATGTTGACTAATGCATGCATCAAATAGATCAATTATGTCTGATATTATACCTGGATGGATATTTCTTTCATCTAATAGCTTTTTAATTCGAACTATACATTCTTTAGGAGGTATTTTTGAGAACATATTAGTTACGTCAAACGATACTAATTTAGTATTATTTTGTAAATTACATTTATTTAATTTTTTGATCAAATCTAATGAATTTTGTACTGAATATTTAGATGTGTAACCATAATTGTTTAGGATACTATTTAATTTTGGTTTTGAATCTTTATGTAATTTAATTGTTCCATATATTCTGGACATTGAGGATTTTTATTTACTAGGTATTTTTTAATGAAGTCATTAAATAGGTAATTTGAATGATTTACATGTTCTCTTATTGGGTTAGAAAATTTCTGTGTAGGATCGTTTTTTAGAATTTTGACATTACTACGAACGCGGCAACAGAGCGCAATTTTGGCAAAAATTACATATTTTAGCATAGCAAAACCTTTGTTCAAGCATTTATTTATCTTTTGTAATAACTTGTGGCCTTCGAATTTCAATATTTATCAAGTTTACAGAGAATAAACATACTGATTGACAGTAGCAAACGAACGAAGAAAGGCAAACGAACAGAGCGATTTGTTCACTTTGATAAAGTGCACCTATATTTATACTGGACAAGGTGTATTTATAGAAGTGTACAGAATCGCAAAGGTTCAAACAACAAAAGCGTTTTCATTTGTAAATAGTTAATATATAATTTAAAAATATTTTGTTAAAAATGTTTTTGCTTAAGAGACCAGTTTAATCTAGTTTAGATGTAAAAATAATTTCAATATTTTTTTAATATACCTACCATCCTTGTTGATATATACAGAGGAGTCGTGTACGTGGCGGCCAGCCACGTAAAAAAGGATCAATGTCAGAATATCAGGACTATTGAGATTATTATTAGTTATTCTATACAGGAATATATCCGCTATCATATTTCGTCTTTGTTCTAGGGATAATATTCCAAATTCTAAAGCCCCTTTGTAATTATCAATGTAATTAGTCAATTTTTTAGGATCCCAAATGATTGATAAATACATACACATTTTGTTTCAATTTTTTTGTAAATTTTCAAATCATCAAAACTTACTAAACTTAAACTTAACTATTTCTCTTCAATTTTAATTGACGTGGTATATTTATAGAACCAGTTCTATTTTCTATCAATTAATTGACAGATTAGAGCAAAAATTTAGGGTAATTTACACTTTAATGTTGTTTGTTTTTGGAGAAATTGGTATAACTGATTCTGCAACATAACATACCCTCTACTTTAGTTATTGTTATTTAAATAGAATAAAAAGTTATTTCGTTATTAGTTACTTGTGTGTACATAAGCATAAGCAGTTCATTTTCATTCGTGGTGATACGGTGTCCTAGAAACAGAATCCTAGGTATTCCAAATAGTTTGTGCAAAATGCTCCTGTTTATAGCTTTTCCCTTTCTTGCAATATTAATTATCACTATATTTATTATAAAAATTCAGCATCCTTGTTTATAGTTCACCGTAAAGTTAGAAATAATATAATAATAATAATCAAAATTTTATAAATTATAAAGCAAAAACACTATCACAAGAAGAGTGTGCTACCTATTTTTAAAGGAAGCGTCCGATTCTGAATACCTCATGATGAAAGTGAGCAAATACATAATGGTATAAATTCTGCAATACGAGCATTTTTTTAAAAAACGCCTGCTGGCGCAGTGGTATACGTGCTTGCCTCTAACGCAGACGGATGGGGTTAAATTCTAAACCAAAACAATTTTTAATTTTTTTTGCTGTAATTATCAATACGATCGGCGGAAGATTTTCTGAAATCCTTGACCTTAACCGTGGTTAAAAAAATCCATATCCAAAATTACATTAATGAAAAATTGCATACTTTTAAGAATTGAATTATTATCACTAAATTATAATTATTTTGCAGTACTAAATATACTTTTAGGTTTTTTAATAAGAAATTTAATAAAAATAATGACATTTGTTTTCTTTCATTGAGATTACATACATAACTATGGTAAAACTGTAATAATAATAATAATAAGATTTATTGTTTAAAATTTGTGGAAAAAGCTGTTTAAAAAAAAGGAAATCACATAGAACATATTAAAACAGAAATACAAAAGTATCTACAAGTAATAAAACATAAAACATACAAACATATAAAACTTCACAATTTAAACATTACGAAAGGTCAGTTAAAAAAAATAAATGTATACTTTATGTATACATTATACAAAGAGAAAAATAAATAATATAAATAAAATTTAAAATTTAAGATTTTAATTTAGTCAAAGTAACAACAAAAAAAAACAACAAACAACAAAAAAATATTATACATTAACGGTCCAGTGCGTGAGTTGGTCCCAAATATTTTATGTAAAAAGTCATCAATTGCATACAAAGCTCTCTCTACCAAGTATAATTTTAAAGCGTTACGAAATGCGGTTATTGATGAAATGGACTTTATTTCAAAGGGTAGATTGTTGTGCATTTTCTTAGCGTTATAAAAAATAGAGCTTTTGATTAGTTCCGTGCGTGATTTTGGTAAATAAAGGTCATACTCTGCACTTCTAAGAGGGTAGTTATGAGATGGTCTGTCTGAGACTTCAGGTAAATGTTTCCGAATTAAGGAAATGGATTCAAAGATAAATAGGGATGGAAGTGTTAATATTTTATGTTTTTTAAAGAATTCCCTGCAGTGAGTTTTACTGCTTAGTTTCAGCGTATACCGAACAGCTCTCTTTTGTAATTTAAAAATACGTTCAAATTGAGTCACCCCAAGTGACCCAAGTGCATATCGAAGATGTGACTCGAAGAGGGCAAATAGACTGTTTTGGAAGCTGACAGGTGAAGCTCTCTAGATATTGTTCTCAGTGCGTAACAAGAACAGCTTAGTTTTTTTGACAAAGCGTCAATATGTACATCCCATTTTATAGAGCTGTCAACGACTAGTCCCAAAAATCTCACAGAGTCAACGACCTCTATAGTGGAATTATTCAACATAATAGGTTGAATTGCAGATGTGTATGGAAGAACTTTTGTCTTAGAAACGTTCAAACACATATGGTTAGAATCACACCATGATTTGATGATGGTTAAGTCATGTGAAACGATTCTATGCAGGTCGGTGATATCCGGGGACTCCAAGAAAAGCTAGTGTCGTCTGCAAATAGACAAATTTTACCGCCGATGCTTAAGTTAGCAATATCATTGATAAATAGCAAAAATAATATAGGACCCAATACCGAACCTTGTGGAACTCCATATTCTGTTTGCTTGCATGAAGATCTTAATTCATCAACTCGTACAAGCTGCAATCTCTCACTAAGAAAAGACTCGAACCACCTGATCGAGGTGCCTCTAAATCCATAGTACCTACTGCAATTTTTTAAGTAGTATTTTATGATCCACGTAATCGAAAGCTTTTGAGAAATCACAAAATATTGTAGCTGTAGAGTGTTGATTGTTTAAGCTGGAGTAGACATTATTAAAATTGTGCATTGTGCATTTATCACTTAAAGCCACCTTTCCGTTTTACTATGGCAGTTGGAAATTTAGAAGTTTTACTTTATAGTACTAGTATATACATTACAATATTGCATTTTCATATCCATTTAAAATAAAAGCTTATATCTAATATCATAATTAAGCATAGACCTAATCCACAAGGAGATTGAACTAACCTCATTGATGTAGTTATTGGTTGGATGATGAGGAACTACCAGATTGACTAATTCCTGAATTATAGTTACTATCTCTTGATCAACTTTTGATCTAGGAGTAGAAACTGGTACTTATTTAATTTTAGAATTATTGTCATCATGTTGAGATACAATAGGAATGAATAATTATTTACAGATAAAGTACATACAGATACATATAACTCATATATCTAACAATGTTGGCTTCTTCTCACAGATTAGTGTATTTATTTTTAACATATACATACATATTTTTATTTCGCCAAGAATATCAAGTTGAAGAGGTTTTTGTGAAATCAAATATTCTTTCAGTCTATGTTTTTGGTACCACAACAATGGAACTTAGCCAATTGCTGTGGGATAATTTAGTTCAAATGCCAGTGTTAAACATTTTTCTCAATTCTTCTTCAGCCAAAGGTTTCAGTGAAAAAGGCATTTTATAAGCTCTATTAAAAATGGACTTAAAACAATTGGGCTCTTCTTGAAAAAAATGTTTTTTGTTCAATTAACTTCGACTTGACATTCTAAGACAGAAAACTACGCCAACATGAACATAGATTTGACCTAAAATTACAGATTTTTCTCCTGAAAGAACTTTTAATTTAAACGTTACAGCTTCTAATATTAAAGTATCAAAATATCATATATCTTGTTCATGATTTTTCCTTAATCGACTTCTATCTCTATATGTTCTCCATTTAAACTTAATTTCACTTTTAAACCCATTTGATTATTTTTAAGTGACTTTATTTTCTGACAGTGACTATTCAAAATCTTAAAACTCTGTTCAGCTTCTCCATTTCTTCTTTTAATTTATGTAATTGCTGGTTTTTTCAAATGGTGATTTACCTATGTGGCGTATTTCATTACAAGCAAAAAAAATTTCTTTTAAATCCATTTAGAACTGTCATAGTGTATTCTGCAGCACCGCTTCCAGAATATTTGGTATATGACTTACTAGGACTGACTTATGTGGAGTACTTCTTTTTGTCCCTTAGTGAACTGCAGACTAGCTTTTATTTTGAATGCATCTTGAGCTGATTAACAATTTTTTTATATTGCCCGTGCGAATACCATTAACCAACCTGTCTCCATCTTAAAGGAATGAACCGAACTCACAAGTCTTTGCTAAATTTTTTTATCTAGCTGCAAAAACAGTCAAAATTTCATTTACGTCCCTAAAAGCTAAGTTAAATTTGAACCTTTCCACAATCAGAAGCCTTTTAGGACTATAGTGATCCTTTAGCATAGGACTTTGCATTTGCCAACGAAGGTCAAATTAAGTCTTTCATATTATAACCTTCTCCAGTAAAAGTTATCAACAAAGAGACTTTATTTTCTTCTTTGACTTCATTACATACAAAAAGTTACTTCAATGTCAAAACCAAGAAGATATTTTTCTAACTTTGGAACTCAAGGAATCAATACTCCCTACTAAAGACAAAGAGATAAAAAAAGTCCAAGATCAGGTGATCTTGCTAGCCATTCTATTAATAATATTGTTTTCAACAATCCCTGCCTAAACAATAACCTTTAGAGTATTGTGTATGGTCCATTCTCATCCAGTGAGGATTTTCAGTTCACCAGTAGCGACAATTTTGTTTGCCTACATTTTTCTAACATAACCTAACTTTCTTCTAAATAATTTTATAGTCCTGTAAATGTCTTATTTTACACAGATTAAATATTGGTTCTGTGTCATCATAGGATACTTTTTTATTTCGTCTCCATGCTGTGGTTTCCGTTTCCGATATTCATTCATTTATTTGGTGTGGTGCCTTCATTTGCTTTCTCTGCTTAAGGTTTTATGGTGCTAACCATGTTAATCCCTTTAATTTGTATCCTCCTCTTACTAAATTGGATGTTACCCATCTGGTTAGGTGTCATTTATGTTGCTCTGCTTGATCATGGCTGCACTTTTCCAAGTTCGGAGATTATAAGTGCATGTGTTGGAGCAAATTTCTCCTATACCGAAGAGCTCAATCGCCTTTTCCTGCTTCTGGGTCGTTACATTGACCAACGATCAATTTTCTCTTTCCTTTTCCTGGGTTTTTCAATTGTAACCCACTGCAAGAAGTACCCTTCTTTTACTAGTTTCTGCTTGTAACCAAGTGTTCTCGCTTTTTGTGAAAACACATTCTTCTTTCTTTCCTATTATCATAAATTTTAAAGCCACTAACCATCTCGTGCCCTTAACATTATGTTTCTTTCTTTGAAATATTTTTATAAATGTTAATATCATTCTTTTTAATATTTTCTTTTCCCAATTTTTCATGTTTCTTACTTATCCAATAATGTTTGCTTAAGTGTTGATGTTCCAAGATTTATGGTTTTTTTCCTGATGATTCTTGGTATGTTTGAAGATGTCTGTAATTTTTGAATATGATATTTAATAATAATATTTTTTTAAATTTTGCATTGCTTTGTTTAGTCAAGTTAAAATTGTTTATAATGTTCATTTTTTGATCAGTATTTTGTTACTTACTTTCCTTGATATTATATACAGTGCGGTTCTAAAGTCCCTTTCCCCCCATTTATTTTTTGAACCGTTAGAATTAGAAATTTGAAATTTTGGGAAAGTGAACTAGGGAATGTATATTACTTTTTTATAGATAGTAGGTGACGTAATCATAAAAAATGGCGGACGTGGGCCCTTTTGGAAGATAATTTTAAATGGCACCATATCGTAAGTAATACATCATTTTAAAGCTTGTTTTAAACCCTTTCCAATGATACCAAAAAAAATTAACCCTTCTTCCTTATTTACAACTTTCAACCCAAAATTATAAAATTATTAAGGTTTTAAAACATTTTATTTGGTAAAAAAAATACGTTCTAATAATGAAAAAAAAATTAAATAATACGTTCAAAATATTCACCATTTACTTCCTGGCAATAAAAAAGTCTAGCAGAAAACTCTTCCCGAACGCGTTTATAAGTGTCTCTCTAGAAATTAACCTGTATTCTTCACTAATTCTTCGGTTTAATTCGTCAATACTCTCAATTGGTGTACCATAAACTTTTGATTTTAGGTACCCCCATAAAAAGAAATCTAGTGGGTTCATATCGGGAGAACGCGCAGGCCACTCTATTGGACCCCGTCGTCCAATCCACCTATCTGGATATTGCTCATTTAAATAATTTCTAACAGTTTGATAATAATGGAGAGGAGCATCATCCTGCTGAAAAGTTATTTCCATATCATGGAACTCGTCAGCATGTTCCTCAAGAATCTCTAAGATTCGGGGTAAAAATACCATTCTGGAGTAATTCCAGGTAAATTTCCCCAGTTAAATTTACGTTTAAAAATATAGGCCCAACAATGTAGTTTCCCAAATTTCCTGCCCACACATTCACTTTTTGAGAAAACTGGGTGTGACCTTCATAAAAAAGGTGAGGATTTGTGTCACTCAATTATCTTACGTTCTGGGTATTAGCTTTACCATTAAGAAAAAAAGAGCACTCATCACTAAAGCAAATTGTTTTAAAATAATCAGGATCCTGTTCTATTTTATTTCTTATTTGCTCACAGAATTCAATTCTGCGATCTGGATCATCTTCTGTTAGCATATGGAGCATTTTCATTTTATAAGGATAAAATTTTTGTTTCTTTAAAACTCTTTTTACATTTGAGGTGGATTGTATGGGGTTGACTACCATTTCGGCAACTATTTCGACTTTTTTGTCTTCACTTATTCCAGGTCGACCACTTCGCTTAGCGTCTGCAACATTTCCCGTTCTATGAAATTTATTTAAGAGTTGTCTCAGGTACCTACTGTCTGGATATTGGTCGATCTGGATGCCTTTCATTAAAAATCCGTTCGGCTTCATGCAGATTAGTGCTAGCCTCACCAATAATTAATATTGCTTCAACTTTTTCCTGCATAGTTCGCGACATTTTAAAAAACTCTTATTTATTATTAACGAATAATTTACTAAATCACAATAATGGTAAAGAGGTAAAATTTTACTATTTTTACAAATTATAACTAAGATATGAACCAAAAACAAATAAAAATAAAAACTATGAATATAAACAAGAATAGTATAGTGCCAAACATTTTAAATTTTTAGTACGCCAGTTAATAGCATTGTACCTACTTTTAAAGCAAAGAATTCGATTTAAATAAAAAGTCGGTAGTTTTTTTTATTACGAAGAAGTAAATGGTGAACATTTTGAACATGTTATTTAATTTTTTTTATTATTAGAACGTATTTTTTTACCAAATAAAATATTTTAAAACCTTAAATATTTTATAATTTTGGGTTGAAAGTTGTAAATAAGGATGAAGAATTAATTTTTTTTAGTATCATTGGAAAGGGTTTGAAACAAGCTTTCAAATGATGTATTACTTGCCATATGGTGCCATTTAAAATTATCTTCCAAAAGGGCCCACGTCCGCCATTTTTTATGATTACGTCACCTACTATCAATAAAAAAGTAATATACATTCCCTAGTTCACTTTTCCAAAATTTCAAATTTCTAATTCTAACGGTTCAAAAAATAAATGGGGGGAAGGGACTTTAGAAACCGCACGTATTTCTTGGTTTAACCTTAAGTACTTTACTTAGCTCTTGTTTTTGATGTATCAATTAGTAATAAAATTGGTTTATCATTACAATATATTATAGCATTTTTTTATGATTTGTTTTGTATAATCAAATTTTTTGAAAAGTTATTGGAGAACTTAAACAATATTATTATTTTTGCTGCATGTTTTATATTTCTATGCGGTGATCTCTTTGGAGATTTTCATATCTATTAACATAATTTAAAGTTGTCTATTTTATGAGTTGTAAGTTGATAATTCACCTATAACAATTTTGTTGTAGTCTTGATTTTTGTTTTCCATCACATTAAGTCTTACTGCCGTCTTCCTTTCAATTGACATTGTATTGTATTTTTAGCCTGATGATGGTCTGGTAGACCGAAACTAGTTGCAAGTAACTTTCATTATTAAATTAAAAACTGTGGGATCGATGAACCTTTTGGAATCTATGGAATGGATAACTTATATGACTTTAAAGAATATAATTTAAATTTGACGTATTTTGGTATTTTCTATAAATATGTACAGTAACCGAAATAATTAATTTATTCCATTTGGCTTTTCCACACTATATAAACCAGCAACATAAACAGCGTGTAAACATGTATGGATAATCTTATGCAGTATAAGTCGTAAAGCATATAATGTGAACCGAACCAGTCTGTGATACTTGCAATGGCTTCCATGTGATTAATGGTGGATTTCTGAGTATTTTCTGTAAGCTACAGAACCTGTAAGTTTGTCAAGCTAATTTTTACAAATTTTTGCTTACAGACCTTAAAGATGTACCCAGAATTCCTCTATAAATCTGCTATTATACATGCAGTATATACCACATGTTATGTTTGATGTACTTTCGGTCTGCGCCCAGCCTTACGATTTTATACCTGAGACAAAATCACAAAGTTCAACACATTATGTCACCTCAAAAAAGATATACTGAAATAAATATTGCTACAAACATGTATTATATTGTATTTGAGATAAATATTTTTAATTTGTTAATATATAAAATAATACTTTTTTTATTTTATTTTGTGCTTCGATAACTATGGCACAGCACGATTAACAAAAATTAGCTTAACAATAAAGTTACAATTTATGAAATTTAATTTTATTGTAAATTTTACAGTCTCTTACAAATTTTAAAAGATTGGTAATTTCATTTGGCATGGATAAGTCTTTCATTGTGCCTGAGTGCGATAGTTCCATAGTGTGGGCAGTCTTCTAGGATGTGTTTAATTGTAAGAACACACAGCGGGCGGTCTTCGGAAGACATCAGATAGCCATGGGTTAGTCTAGTATGGCCGATTCGCAACCTTCATATAATACGTGCTTCGTTGTATTTTCTGTAAAGTTGAGTTGCTATTGTTTCAACGAGTTTGCCAATAAGATGTAAGGACTCATTTTTTAAACGAAGCTTTAAGGTCATTGCTGAGTTGTAATGTTGATAGAGGGCTGTTGGTAGAGATGGATGCTGTTGCGTGTGATATGGAAGCCAGATTATTACAACCTTTGTTTCTCGAGCATGAAGGGATTGGTAAGCTTCGTGTATACTTTGGGTTAATGTATGGTCTGTATAAAGGGTTTTTAAAGAGTATATGGATGAAAGAGAGTTTTTCATTTAAAAAGAAACGCATTTTAGGATACTAAACATCTCTCCTGTGTGAATGCTACATGTTGTTGTCAACCGAGTCGTACTTATAGGGTCATGAGCGGTAGTAACAGCGCAACCTGCCCCAGATAGGGTTTTGGAGGTGTCGGTGTAAAATATTTGATCAAATGAGTTACTATTTAATATTTCTGGAAAAGCGTTCTTTTTAATTGCCGTGTGGGTATCATGTTTATTGTAAGCGGTAAGAGTGTTGTTGAAAGTAGGTAGTTGTTTGGTCCAAAAGGGGGTTGGTGGAGATGGGACAGGTAAAGTGACAAAAGTGACTATTTAAGGGGTCAAGCAGTTGGGGTAAGCACTTAATTAAGCAATGGGACCTGTTGGTGTTAGTGGTTGAGGTAGTAAGGAAGTATACCGGGTTGGATGGATTACTAGATGCAGACACAGCATAAGAAAAAAGTAGGTATTCTCGTCTAAGGAATAAAGGTAGTTCATTAGCTTCGCAGTACAGGCTTTCCACTAGACTGGGGCGAAAAGCGCCAATACAAAGACGAAGAGCAGTATTATGTATTGAATTAAAAAGGTTAAAGTCGGATTTGGATGCTGTTATATGATGAATAGTTAAGCTCAAATATAAATAATATAATGTAAAACTTACCAAATTATTAAAATATAAAAGGATATTAGAATAATTTTCATTTATATATCCCTCACGTTTCTTTATTTCATTTGTATTTAAAATATTTAGAAGAGTAATCATAAATGTTAAACATTTAAATAGAGGAAAATTCATTTAACAACTATATTTTGGAAAGAATTCAGTAATACTATTTCATAACAATCAACCAAGTCCCAATTCAAATAGCTTTTTCTGGAAGTTAAATTTAGAATCTAAAACCAAAATCTAATTAAAACTATTAATTTGGTCCATCTTTTTAATAAACAGTTATGTACTTTAGGTAGTTAAATGTTTGAATGTTAGGTATAAGGTAGAAGTACTTACTTGTTGCATGTAGATATCTTGCAGTGCTTTGATAACAGATACCTCATAATATGAGAAATACATTAAAAATATTAATGCTATCATACAATGCTGAAATAAATGTATAAACTTTAAATGTTACAATGGTAGACAGTATAGCCCTACATTTTTACCAAAACTCACATAGTTACCACTTAAAAGACTATTTCAACATCAGTCGATAAAACTTAATGTTAAGCAATTTAGTTATAGGAAATGTATGTAGAATAGTAATTTAAGTTTGTACATTAACCTTTGATAATATTTGATAATATTTTAATATCTTTGATAATATCAGAAAATTTTACATAAATAACTAATCTAAAAGTATAATTATAGCAGTCAAATTCATATTATAAACAAGCCTAATTTCCATCTTTTTAAATCAAATTAGTATTAAAAAATTATAATAGAACTATCTTAAAAGATTTATGCATAAATTAATATCCATTTCATGTTATTTGCTCAAACTTGTACACATTTCAGGAGTTGTAACTGCCACAATCAGCAGATTTCAAACATCAATTTTATATAGAAAAACTGATTAAAAATTAATTCAAATACCTATTTTATAAATGTAAGAATGCAAATTTTCTTTATATTATCAAAAAAATAAAAAAAACATTCATATATGTTAAAAAATGTTTTTTATGAAAAACTAAGTCAAAATTTGCAAATTGAAACAATGGATTGCTAATTTAATGTCATTAGTGTCATAATTTTGGAAAAGGTATATAAAGCCGTAAATTTTGGCTTTCGCTCTCTTAGTCTCAGCCAAATCTTGGATTTGGCAAAATTCGGTATCATAACCTCACTCATATAAAAAAGCTGAATTTATTCATATGATTTAGCAAAAATATTAAAATCACAGTAATTAAATACGATCAAAGTACTTACTTAATAGTGTATTTCATCAATTTCAATCTGAATTTTGGTAAGATTGATGAGATTTCTTGTATCCTCGTGGACATCGTGTATACATTACTGGAAAGCAGGTGTATTGCGGATTGTCGCACTAGCAGGAAGCAGCACCGACATCGTTACCAACAAAAGGACAGTTATTTGAGGTACGTAAAATATATAAGTAATTCAATAGCTCATTACAAGAAATTTCAATATAATTTTCATGGAATTCCCTTGTTTTTATTACTGCCATTGTTTATATAGTTAAGTAATTTAAAAAATCATATTCATTTTCATTAAATAAGCTGTAATAATGTTAACTAATTTTCCATTCAAACAAAACCTAGGAAAAACTATTTACAGGACTTAGTTTTGTTTTCAAGATTTTATTTGTTTTAAAATTTCGAAGCTCATTTGTTCATTAGTAATTAACCGCTTCCATTTTTTTTGTATGACAATATTTCATTGTATTATACATTTGATTCTTAACAGAAAAAATCAAAAAAGAAGTGCTATGAATAAAAAAATATTAACATAATCTTAACAATTTTCGAGTGTAGGTCTCAAATAAATTTATATGCCGATGCATTTGTAAAAAAATATATAATTAAAAAATATAAAAGTACCTATAATGTAAAAAATATATAATTTTTAAGCCCCAAAACAAAAATCAGAGCTGTGGGTCACTCACAAGGTACCATTCAATTTGTATGCCAAAAGTTTTTCTCAGCTTTTGATTGTATATTCTGGAAATATTAACTTTTAGAAACGGTTATTAATTATTTCATTTGGAACACTCATACAATCGACGTGTTATGCTCCCTATCGCCCTTTTTCCTTCCACTATAAAAATTTGGTCCAATTATAAAAGTTAAGTGTCTCGTCAAAACAAAGCTGTATTAATCTATTAACTCTGTCATCCCTCAAACTAGAACTATTACTGTATTCTAACACTAAAAATTGCTGCTCCTAGCGTGGCGGTATTCAAGTAGCAAAATTATATAAATTGCTAGCTCTGTACAAGCCGACGCTTGGACCGATAAAGCCTCTGTATTGTATTTCCGCGTTTTTGCTAGTAGATTCATGCAGGACGTGACACTTTTTCCCTGTGTACAGCCAGTGTTCATCGATTTATAAGACGTCTTGGATTTCCTTCGATACTTCTACTTATATTTGCGGTGGTTAGCCCTCCAAAACAAAAAATTATTGAATATTGAAATAGTACCTATATTTCATGACGCCTTTATAATTGCAGCCAATTGTTGTCCCTCGAGACTCAAACTTTTTCACCGATAATTAAGACCCGTATAATACTATAAAGAACTATTATGTATTAACTTTGTAAACATCACAACTTTTATTTGGTTTAATTTTGGTTCTCCCTCTCTAGGTACTTGGTTAAATCTAAGATAAAGATAAAGTGAAGCCATTTCTTTATGTCGACAGAAACTTTATCGACCACTGATATATTTATGAGATATAAAATATATATTTTATGAGCGAGTCCTTCACTGATAACTTGCATCCGTTCGTATTTGTCCTAAAAATATTCCTTTATACTATTTTATTACTCCGGAAACAAAAACTATTTTTGTCTAATGATAAATTCACGGTTTGTCAGTTTAGTTGTTACTTCTACGTCTATAGAACAGTTTCCAATGGATTATCTCGATTTGATGAATGAAAGTAACGGAATAAATATAGGGATTTCAGTTTCCTGCAATTTGTTTTAATGCTAGACGAGATAAAGAGCTTTCGAGGACGATCAAAATGGCACCGATCTTATTTAATAGCCTTTCCTTTTATATGGTAATATAACTTAAGCGATGGTTATTATACCACAATGCGGCATTAAAAACGTATATATTTGAATCGAATAAAAACATATTCCTCAATTTATTTCAGTTTTTATCTTTTACAGATTGTTTAAATATTATTTTTGGTAAATGTTATTGTTAAAAAATATATTTTTGGTTTAATTAAACAAAGTAAAGATTATGAGTATAAAATTGAAGATGTAAACAACAGTACAATGTTATTAACAAATATTTTTGTGAGCACCAAAAATAGGGCGGAAAGTATTGTTTGCGGAAAATTCATAACGCCACGATTTTTTTATAGTAGCAATGAAAAAGTGTGCCTTGGATATGACATTTTTAAATCAGAAATAATATTAATTTTGACCAATTCTACAAAGTGAGAGCTCTTCTCAAACAATATTATAAAGCAAAAAAAAACTAAAAACACTCTCACAAGAAGAGAGCATACGTTTTTACCAGAAGCGTCCGATTCTGAATACCTCATAATGAAGGTGAGCCAATATATAATAGTAATAGTAGAATAAGATTTTTTTTATTCAAAAAAATATTTTTCAAGTTATTCGTTATTGAAAGTAATAAAATTGATTGTAGTAACCTATACTTTTTGGAAGTCCATCTAAAAATATTAAAAATTAAACTTAACATATAGGCTTTAATATAGTTATGTCTTATTATTACTTAACTCAGATTAAAAAATTAAAACAAAAATTACTTATTATTTGTATGTAAATTACGAAAATTTTGATTTTAAAATGTATGTCGGTAGCACTGTGTAGTTTATAATATTTGACAGTTTTGACATTTAAATTATCAAATGTTAATGTTTTAAAATATTTTAAATACACCAATAATAATATATTATATATAAGTAAAAGATGATATTCATATTCACAAATACTTTCTTAAAGAACAATATAAAATTAATAAATGGCTATTAGCCACAAATGTCATTGTAAATAGTCTTGCCATTAGATACAATACGCAAATGCGTTTTATAATGATGATTTTTATAAGTGCTAAATATAAAAAATCGTTTCCCTCGTACATATTAAAAAAGTTGCGTCTTGTCAAAAAGGCGACTAAATGTAACTTTTGATGGACTAATTGTGAATATCAACTAATAGATTTGAAGGTTTTTCATCTTTATTTAAAGAAAAAAAATACACTTTTCTCAATATCGACCTTTTTTGGGATCTGCATGATATTTTTTGGTTGTGGTAAGATTAGATTAAATTGTCTCAGATCGTAGAAGTCAATCATATTGTTGTGCACTTTGACCTTCTAAGATCTTTTATACATACCTAACCTACCTTAATCTAGTATATAGTTGGGATCGTCACCAGGACGTGGAAGAGCAGTGAATCTACAATACGATCATAGGCTGTTGTAAATCAGCAGTTGAAGCAATCCTTTTCAACATTAACATTTTCCGGTTTTTCTTTATTTTTATTTAGACTACATTTTTTAACCAGATTTAAATTTATTTAAAATTTATTTGTTTGTATTGTACTTCTTGGTAGAAGGAACTGTCAAGGAATTGACGGGAATGTTTTAACATTTCATTATAAAATTTGACTTTGACATAAAAAGAGCGTTGTTAAGGTATTTTGTGGGACAAATCTAGAGACGAGATTTTCTCAAAGTCTTATCTTCTCTCGCCTATGCAATGATGAGTCTCGTCTCAAGTCTCGTCTTGTTTCTCGTACGAGTAAAAGTATCCAAATCTCATAATTCATAATCTTTGTTTCAGTGCAATAAGGAATACTCAAATACTTGCTATAATATAAGAGTCGGAAGAGAAAATTACAATTGTTGAAAAATAATATGTGTTTGAAAGTAATACAACTAAAGAAAATAAAAACATAACCTTTTTTAAATGACACAACTGAAAAGATCAAAGGTAAAAAACAGCACTCTCATGTATGTAGCATGTATTTTCCACCATTGCTTTTAAAAGCAATTCTTTGTTTTATGTTCTTTATCAAAATAAATTGTTCATTCAGAAATAGTCACCTGCGAGACTCTCGCACGATACGCGATACCTGATGCACGAGACTCGGGACGAAACTAAAAAAAGTCTCGTTTCGTCCGGTCCGAGTATCGTCTCGTTTTCGAGACGAGACCATGCGAGACTCTCAAAAAGGAGAGTCTCGTGCAAATCACTAGACAAATCATATTCATCCATTAATTACATTAAATATTGTTTTCATTTAATTTTTATTTTTTAATTAATAATACAGAGATACAGAACTCTACCCTAGATATAAGATCTCATCCATATTTTTTTCTTAGCTAGCCTTCAAAATTCAATAGTCGGTCAAAGAAATAAACAATTAAAATGTTTCTAATTGTATGGGAATAAAATTTTATATGTATAATATATAAAATAAAAATTAAATTAAAATAAATTCGAAAACATTCCACATTAAACAATATAAACCTTTTAGCTTTACGCAATACTCAATGTATCTTGGACCTATCTGTATACCACACAATTGAGCCATTCTGTCGTATGGCAATTTCCTGCAACCACTTCAAACGGCATATCAAAGTCAAACCTGACTCATTATATTAGAATAGATTATCTTAAGTCGTATAAGCCAGTTAGACTTATCTGTACCTCGACCTAAGAAGATCCTTTGTGCTTACCTTAATCAACTTTAACTCTAGATCGCCAACACTTCTGTATATTTATAATTTTATAGGGAATCAGAGCAACTTCTTCTGGAGATTAAAGCCGTTTGCAAAACAATGCTACGTATTCGCATGTTTGTTCGCAATTTATTTTGCGCTTTCGCAGAAACAACAGTTTTCACTTTCCTATCATCCCTTCTTTAGCTAGAATTTTTCTCATTTCGAGAAGGCATTTTGATCTTTCAGGTAATACATCTACAAACCTTATAGCTTGCCTCAGTCATGGGGCTCGACTCTTGAATATCTAATTCCAAATATGTGCCGACTATCGACGATGTTTATTATTATTATGGAATGATATTGTTCATTTTGATTTACTTCTTGAAAATTTACAAGTCTATCACAAACACAGTTTGACAGTTTCAATACTCCTAACTCCTAAAATGTTACAATACATCGATGTAAATTACAGTAAGAGCGTACAGAATAGCATTTTCATAACATCTCTCGACCTTGAAAATTTACAGCGCTGTTACCGCTAACATTTTTGTACAGAATAAGCTCATAACCTATCACCGGTAAGTTATTCACTACATTGGCGTACAATTAGCAATTTCAATTAAAATTTATTACAATTAAGAAAATCAAATTAATAATGAAATACATAATATATCCTTTTAAATTTCCTTCCGATAAAAATATGTTAGAAGTATGGTGCCATGCCATAAGTGTAGATATAAATTCCTTACCAAAATATGCGTATTAAATTATTTAACTAACATTTATATAGGTATTACGGTGAACTCTAACCAATTACACGCCACTGTACGGCTGTGTTTACCTACACCTCTAGATTTTCCATCTCTCTCAATTATAGGTTCATTGCTATTGACTACAAACTGTATGTTATTGTGCTGTTGTGGCACCTCTATATTTACTTATTACTCTGAAGCATCCCCACACGTGGTTGAGAATTTGTATTCAATGCGTTATCCGCATGGTTAATTCGACACCCTTACGATTTGTATGGTACAAAATTTGCTGTTTCATATCCTGAGTGAAGACTGAATTGAAAACATCAATTTCAGTCATTGTGGGATTGCATTGTCGTACGTCAACACCACCTGAAACAAACACACATCTCAATAGATACCTATATATTTACTTATCAATGTAAGTGTAGGTGCCTACAGTTTGTGTAGTAGGCAATGGCCTCGATTGCCATTCGGTTTGATCGGGAGCCACATATATGTTCAATTTTAAATTCAGATCGTCATCAGCCAAATCAATTGGGTCATCTTCTTGGATTTCTTCTTCGATTTCCAATTCTTCTTCACAATCAGAAGCTGTGTTGTGTTCGGAAATCCATTCATTATCATAATCCAGTGGCTCCGGATCATCATCCTCGTCACTGTTTTCGCACAGCGTTTTAAAATGTGCGTGAACTAAGATGTATCAAATGAACATAAACAAGCAGTGCGCACTTTTCTAGCTGGAGTAGACCACGTGAATTCCAGGGCAAACGTTCTAAATCATTCTTGTCACCCCTAAAATAAAAAAAGTCTATTACAACAAAGTAAAATTAAATATGAAGTAGGTACCTTTCAAGACGATTTGCTACCGAACCGCTATCGCCAGATTTATGGCTACTTGTACTAGCCACCGGTTCATCTATTTCGATATTGACAACACTTGCAGCTGGCCCACCAGCCTTCGCGTCAATTTCAGTGGTTTCCATAACACAGGAACGTCCACTAACATCACTGTCACTCTTTTTAGTACGTTTCGGATTACAGCGCGGCATTTTTCCCACAAAACGGAAGAAACATAAACGATATAATACACTAAACGCTCAGATCAGACTAAATACATATCCACAACGACAAACATCTAATATACGATCGCGTAAAATAAGTGTACTACCCGAACACAGACACAGACACACACTTGTACCACACCAGTCTAAATGTGTTGAAAATTTTGCTAGTCTGACTAGGGTTAATCTATGTCCAACTTTAACTTGTGCTGCGTTTCCTCTAACACAGTAGCTTTATCAAACGGTTGAAAACTTTTAATTATTACGGAAATTTATGAATAGTGATAAAATGTTCTAGTAATAATAAATTTCCAGATTTTAGTAACCATATCCGGCAGTTGCTGTTTTTGCTGTTAACTGCAATATAGTTTTTTATCTTTTAAATCCACCCCAAAAAAATGAGGCATGGCTAAAAATTTGGAAATAATTTAACGCAATTTTAAAGAGATGCTACGAGAATAAAAAACAAGCGATGAGGAAGAAGAAGGCTCAGGTTAGGCAAGAGGTTCTTAAGACTGGTGGAGGTTTGCCACCTCCAGAATTAAAAAACGATGAATCGGATGATTTGGTCGTTGCGACCATGGACCCTATTACTGTAGAGGGACACTACAATATAAACGATTCTGATGAAAAGTGTCCAGCTTCCATGGAATACTTTGAATTTGTATTGGAAAATACAGTAATTATTTTTATTTTCTAAACTTTATTACAGGATTCTTGATTGAATGCTAATCTTATCTCTTAACAATTCCACACGATATCATTGTTGTTTAGAGGTCTTGGTATCCATTTCAGACATTTCTTCATAATAATTGGGCCTAACAATATTTCACCTTGGGTAACCCATATCCACAAAATCGTCGTCTAGAATATCCTCAACCAAGATGGCCTCATCAAAATTGCCCATTTTCGAAAATCACGAAAATTTTAATCCTTAAACACTATATTTTCACAAAAGAATTTAAAACTCACGTAATTTTTTTTAGTCTGTACACCAGATCACATAAAAAAGGTCTGTATACTCATTATATCTATGGTATACTCCATATACTCTTGCAAACAAAAATTTTCTAACCACATGAGATCTGTCATTTGCAGAATACTTGAGGTTAATATACAAAATAAGTTAACGAATTTGGCCCTTTAGCTAATGCTGCTTTAATCGATGGGGTCCCTTAAAGTTGGTGCAATGAACGAAAACCGTTAAGAGTACTTTAAAGCACCGTTAGTTTAATTGTCCCTTAAAAAAAAGTCGGTGCAAACGGCCTTACAAATCGATTGACATTAAAAGTGAAATTACGAATTCGAAAAATTTCGGTCGAGATTCAAGTATCGAGCCCGTGACGTCTTTATGCAGTGACATCGTAGCCGATCCTATTTCTAGGAACGCAGTTCTTTTTTGGTCTGGCTTTTTGTGAGACCGCAAAAGGGTTCCAGACCAAAGAAAGGTGTTTTAGCCCTTTCTTTTGCAAGTCTATCAGCTTCCTAAATACCCATTATCCCTTAATGACCTGGCACCTAGTTGTTTATTATCAGTTGATTGGCATGGTATTCAATCGTTGATTCTTTCTGTCTTTAATACTATTCCTATATTTAATACGTTTTCATGGAGTATTCAATTCATTTTGAATCCAATACCGATTTCTGTTTTTGTGATAAGGTTCAAATCGCGATTCAAATCGATTTGAAATCGTTTTGAGATTTGACATTTTATGTCAATAGTGTCATGCGTCATATTATATCGGTTTAATTTAGTCAAAACGTCAAAACAAAAACATAGTCAAAACAAAAGTCAAAAGTTGAATTATTTTTGTTGTTCTTGTCTTTGTGCCTTTATGGAGACTTACCGTCGTGATTTTGATTGATTTCTGGGGTTTTTCTAGTCATAATGATCAATAATCAAAACTTCAAAAAAGTTGCCCTTTTAACTGTAACTTTTGGGGTGTGTTCGGGGAGCACGCTTTCGAGCTATGTAGCGCCAAGCGCCATATAACGCAAACAAGGAACAGTACTAGATAGCGCCAACTGGCGCAAATAGCCTTCGAGCATATATACTAACGTAGAGACAGTAAGCAATAGTGATTGTTTTGTATCAGAGGGGAAACTGTCAGACACTACAGCCAGTGTCGTATCATTTTTAGGGGGTTTGAAATTAATACCTTTATAATCAGTATATATATCTCTTATCTATGTTTATAATACATTTTGAAACATGTAATTGAATTTAAGTAGTAATAGTAATTAATTATTTACATGGAATCATAAGATATTTTATAAACTGGAAAGTTGAATTTATTGCATAAATTTCTAGTTTTTCAGTATTCTTAATAATATGGCGGTATATTTGCTTTATGCATTTCCCTTTTTTTAAACAAGTGTAAGAGACGCTAATACATATTTACTTGTAAATTGACCTTGATGATTCATTTTCATATTTATATTTACAAATCACACAAACTCTCACCATATAATATAAACTCAAATTAATGTAAAAAATAGAGAGTTTGCGGTCAGTCGTTTTACGTTACGTTAGACTCTTATTTTACGTTATACTGTAGTGTATCGTAAATTTTGTAAACATAGCTTGCGGTTATCGTACCTTAAAAATCAAGGTTACAGATGACATATTATAATATGTCACTAGTGCAAGTTTAAAAAAGACCTCTAAAAATAATAAACAAAAGTAATAAAAATAATTCTTGCTATTTACTGCTTTACAGAAAGCAGTCGAAGAAAGAAATAAAAACTTTATTCTACAATTAAATTTAATTTACAATCAGTTTAGAGCAATAGTATTATAGCTTCTTATTTAGTTTTGAAGAACAAGGCATTGTTGAACTCTATAAGTTTTGCAAATACCTAACAGGATTGAAACTAATGATAAACATGCATGATACAACAATTTACAATGTAAATTTGTTGTACCGTGGAAGTAAAGTATAACCATTAATATCTGATTGGTTAACGTTATTTTCGAAAATAGCGTATAAATAAGTTTTATACGGTATAATTTTTACTACATTTTTACGTTATAGGTTATAACGGAAATTTTTATAACGTAAAACTCCTTACCGCAAACTCTCTAATGGCATTATAAATAATATCCAAACACTAATAAATTGTAAAAATAACTATAGATGTAAAACAAATTGACAATAATGGCATATGTGACAATTCGACTTGACACGCAAATTCAAAACAGACCAATTAGATTGCTGGACACTATATGACATTTATTTTCCCCCCCTGATACAAAACAAAGCTCATTTGTCTCTACGTTAGTATATATGCTCGAAGCAAATAGCGTGCTTCCCGAACACACCATTGGTTTAATTGCCTCATTGGTATCTTTTTTCCATGAAGAGGAGGCTGCATACATAAAGCGACAAAATGATATGGTAAGATTCATGCACCAAATCAATTTGAGTACTGTTAATTTTATGTGGCCAGGACCGACAGTTTGTTGACGATAAATTTGACAGCGAATATCACAGAATGCGCATGTTTCAATACGATCTCGGTTTTCATGTCTATTTCGATTTTTTGATCTCGATACGATCCCAAAAAAAGCAGTATCGACCTTGAAACTCATTATATTTTGATTTTATTATTTAAATCGGGTTTAAACAGTATGAAGGAAATCATTTTATCCCTTTTATACCTATAAACTTTTAATTATCCCTTTTTTTATTATTTGATGAAGTCGATTTAAAACATCCTGTGAGATCCTTTTAAACCCCATTTCTTGCACTAACTACCAATAAACGGTTGTTCAACATTCCGTTCCAACTAATTTGATACGAATAATCTCGAACATCAGTTTTAAATAATACAAAAATAAATATCTCATTTGATGCAAAGTTCTTGTAGTTCTTAGACATCCAGCGAGGCGGTAATTAATTCACTTATATGTCGGTAACAAGTGTAAAGATGCGGCTGTCGGCTGGCAGGAAACAAAATTCTCATTTGGTATTTATAATTTTAGATTCGTCTGGTGCACCCAGCATCCGGTGTACAAAAACGAAGACAAAAAAGTTTCGTATTAGTTCGTAAGACGAAGATCCGTGCAATGAATGCATTTTTTATCGATAAAACTTCTTAAATCTAGTGATCTATAGAAATGTAGATACAAAATCGGTTAAATTTTGTATGTTTAAACATTAAATTGAAATAGAATGTAGCAAAATTGTATATTATTTATTACTTAAGGCTGTTTTCAGTCGGGCGAAGTTGAGAGGTCCCTCATCTATCCCATAAAATATATCTGCACGTAACACACCCTTAGTGCGAATACCTACAATATAACGTCAAATAATTCTCTCTTATTTCAACGCTCAA
This sequence comes from Ophraella communa, assembly GCA_035357415.1. Classification (NCBI taxonomy): domain Eukaryota; kingdom Metazoa; phylum Arthropoda; class Insecta; order Coleoptera; family Chrysomelidae; genus Ophraella; species Ophraella communa. The sequence continues at coordinate 27,229,665 of CM068991.1, read as the reverse complement.
TGAGAGAGAAAAAATAAAATAGATAAATATAACGATATATCTTTTAACAAAGCGTTTGTTTATAAACTACATAAACAACACAGCATGTAGAAGGGGGGGAGGCTTGTTTATATCACAGAGGCGTAACTCCATATGAAGTTGCTAATGAAATTGGTGTAAACAGTTATGTTTTAAAAAATGTTAACAGTGATCAAATAAGGGGAATTTTTAATATTCAAGACTTATATAAATATTCAGCTTTATGCTTATGCCCATTCGGTAATCCGGCTCCAACCGAGACCGCCTCCAAGAATTCTTTGACTCCTTTTCAAATTGGTGTCGCAAATGGAGGGTTTTCCTAAACTCAAATAAATCTCAATTCATCTTCTTTAAACATCTAACCATGACAGACTTTCACCCAAAAACTTCCGAATAAATCTCCGGAGGGAAATTACATTTAGTAGTTCAACTATCAAATCTCCACCAAATGTTTTATCTCTTTCTCTCAAATCCAAGAGATGAGCTCACTCTTCTCTGCTGTACCCTAAATCGCTTCAAAGAAAGAAAGATCGGTGAGTTAATATTAGTATTAATGATTTTAAATAGAAATTACAAAATATTGACCACTCTTCTATTTTCTAAAGACATTTTAAATCCATACTTAAGATGGGAAATTCTCACTATATTATAATCCTGATAATCATGGTACTTTTTATGATATAAATGAAATTATAACCGCTATTTTAAGAGGTACATTTTCTTGCGTATCAAAAGGTATTAACATGATCAAAAAATATATCTAACTGTGTTTTACTACCTACAAAACCAACTAACACATCACCTACACATCTTTAGCATATACAGCAGACTTCCTTTTGAAAGACCTTCAATTTGAATATATACTTTGTTATCAAAAGTTAAATAATTTTTACTATCCACCTCATGCTGCATTGTATATAAAAAAGTATGTACCGAAGTACAAGGCTAACGAGTTCAATCTATTTGCCAAAGTAGAATCTGTATTTAAAGAAACAATAAATTGGTCCTAGATGAGCTGAGATGAATAAATTGTCACATTTAAATGTCTTAAAAAATAAAGGTATTTAAAATTCATTTAGTTTGTGACTCCTCCATTCGTGATAGGTATTATAAACTAATCTTGATGGTTTGTAGTGTTTTTACTTACCCTGTATTATAGTAAATTAGATGTTAATGCTCAATTTATTCAAAGGCCGTTGCACATTTAACGAGTCTGGTCAAGTATGTCAAAAGACTATATAAAATAATGCTATACGAAGCTATTCGCGAAAACGAGCAAAGGGTGCGCCCTCTATCTGAACTAATAGAATGGGGAAAACAAACCCATTCTCCATTTGTTCGCGTGTTATTTGTGAGTAGTGTTTTTGATTAAATTTTTTAGTTTTTGAATAAGTTTGGTGAAGTTTTTGTTTTAAAATAGTTAGTTAAATTGGATTAATTACTAGGAAGTGTAAGAGGTATTGATCGGTGCCTCAGAGTAACCAGTACAAAGATTCAAACATATCAATACACAGATTTCCCGCAAATGTAAAATTGCGAAAAGTGTGGAAGAACGTTTTAAAGATTGGGATACCTATTTCCAAATACATGTCTGTGTGTAGCAAGCACTTCTTGGAAACTGATTATAAAGGTAATTTAACTCAAAACCACAAAAATAAATGTTTAACTAGGTACTACACTTCTACTATTTATTGAAATAATTTACTTCTATGTATAAATTAATCACCACACGTCCATCTTTCACTAACGATCTTTACCATACAAAATTCAAAATAGAAATAGTTAAATTGATATTGAATTAAATGGCTGGTATCAATGTTTTCCCCATTCCACTGACAGATACTGCAGCGCCCACTATCGGAAAAATTTCCTCGGATAGTGTAATGTAATTTCCGCAGCCTGTAACTAGAAGTAACCCAATAACCAGAATAATTTATGATCATCATTATAAATCCTTGTTTAATATTTAATAACGAAGATGAAATTTTATAAATATCAACTTGCAATAAACCATTTTTAAGCTATTAACAGAAAATGTAAGTCTACTGAGTTATTTCCAGTTATTTATTTAATAAAGAAAGGTATTATTAAGTATTTTAATTGGCGTATAGAAAATCTACTTTTTATATTTTGCACTTATAAAAATCTTCATTATAAAACGCATTTGCGTATCGCAAATTTTTGTTTTAAATGGTTGGCGACATGAGTGAAGTATCTAATGACAAGACTATTGACAATGACATTTGTGGTTAATAGCAATTTATTAATTTTATATTGTTCTTTAAGAAAGTATTTGTGAATATGAATATCATCTTTTACTTATATAATATATTATTATTGGTGTATTAGTCATTTTAAAATATTTGTAAACATTAACATTTCATAATTTAAATGTCAAAATTGTCAAATTTTATAAATTACACAGTGCTACCGACATACTTTTTAAAATCAAAATTTTCTTAATTACATAAAAATAATAAAATTTATTTAAAAAATGATAAAATCGCAAAATGTAAAAAATATGATAAACAACTTATTTCATATGGCTGTTGTGACGTTCTTTAAAAAACTCTTTGCTTGAACTCATGTCATAACAGAATTCCATATGAAATGCGTTGTTTAATATAACACTGAAAAGAGTGTCAAACAGTGCTACTTTGTAACACTTGTTTATAGAAACTTTTTTTGTCGCATAATTGGATGTACTATTTAGTCAGACACTATTTGTGTGACATTTGATTGACAAGCAATATTCCCATTTTCAGTGAATCCTTATGTTAATTCTAAAGAGAACACCAAATAATTTCAGCAAAAAATATAAATATAAGGTAACTGTTTCTTAATAGTTTATTGTTTATGATGGACTATTTAACTTTGATGAAATTTTATATTTTAATAATACGAGTATACCACTGTAAGTAGTCAGTAAGACACAGTCCAGTAAAGTAAAAATCGCTCGGCTTTCCCAGCAACCACTTAGCAACACTGTCAATGGATTTAGCGATTTTATTAAAAATTTCCCATTTGCAAATTTGAGGTTGAATTTAATATATTGTTATGATTTATTTTGATTCTGAATTTTAATATAATTTGATTGCTATAGTTAATTAATCAATATCCCACGTTGGTATTGTCAATTTATAATGATTTAAATTTTAATAGATTTTTAAATTTAATTTGTTTAGTTTAATTCATCGATATCCCGACTTAGTTCTATTAATTTGATATGTTTTATTTGTTTGATTATTATAATTTAGAAATTTGTTTTGTTTTATTGGTTATATTTTGTTTGGTTAGTTAGCTGGTATCAATTTTTACTTTTTCTTTGTAAATTCTATAGTTGGGCGCCTTTATAAAATTTTTAACTAGTTCAATCTACTTGTTATGAAAATAAAATGTAGATTATGACTCTTATCAGGGTAGGATTCAAATTAAAATATTATTTAATAATTAACACACAATAAATTTAATATCAAGTATTTCAAAAGAAATTTTACAAACACTGTTAATTGGTTTTCATATGTTTAGTACAAATAAATCAATGAATAACATTATAAAAAAAAATTAAATGGAGATGATACACATAAATAAATTAGTTTACCGTAATAAAACAATAAATACAAAAATACAAATCCTTAACTATGACACGTACCTTTATTATAAAGTTCGTTCTCTAAAAATTGCTATTGTCTAATTGGAACGTCACGAACACTACGATCGGATTCTCCTCGTCTCCCGTCGGAAATGTAAAACCACAATATGGCGGCCAAGGTACAGTTGCAGAAAAGATGCTCAAATTTAATCTTTCAAATTTTGTTGGAATCAGTTTCTGATTTGTCAAATTTATTACTTTGGTAAGTAATTTAATAATGGTTGATTATTTTACTGCATGTATTTTTAATATTACATGTATTACTTTAACATAAACTGATTTTGATTACTACATAAATTTTTCTTCTTTTAGTAATTAATTAATACATACGATGTTAATTGCTCTGCTACCAGGATCATAAGAGAGTGAATCATAGATTTTCCGGCCTTTTTATAGGCTTCCAGAAAAATGACAAAAATGAAATAAGAAAACGGATTTCAAATGTTTTAACATACAAAATTTTGCAAAATTCTGGAAAATCAAGGTAATTAAATTACAAATCTAATAGTATCCTTTATAACTTACAGTGAACTCTCATCTTTATATTTACTAAAATTCTCTTAATATAATTTTTAATGGACTTTTTCCTATGAAATTTTGGATTTGAAAGAGACAAGTTTCTCAAGCTGTCATTTTTTTAAGACTTTCAAAATTTGGATTAAAACTATCATTTGTATTTAAAATTACTATAAATCCTTTAAACTAATCCTAATTTAACTGATAACTACTATTTTAAACTCTAACAACTAAAATTTAAACTTTAAAAAGATTCTGTTATTTGTAGGTATCACTTATACATTATATAAGATAAGATTCTCTGTGTTATAAAAGACTCACAACTACATACATTTTGTTACATAAAATGTCTTTGTTAGTGTTTGTACACTAAGTTTTTCAATAGTTATTTCACTATGCACTAATTAAGTGTTCTATCAAAAGTTTAGGTGATTAAGTCCAACACTATTGATATGGGAATTAGTTTACTATATTTCACCACACCTGCTACATGTTTTTAATTGTTCTTGTGTCTTTTTTAGGTACTCATGAGCTATTGGAATACTTATTTATACAATATCGAAGACTACAATTTGTCTTTTTATATTTTTGTAAGTACTTCCTTTTTATAATATTAATTTAAATACTTTACTAACTAAAATTACATGTTGATTTCTTAAACATGTGAAAACCATTAATACTTTTGATTTTTATTTTCTTTTTATTGTTTCAGATTAAACTTAGAATTTTAAAAGAGAACTAGGACAAAGATGAATTGTTATGTGAACATGTACTTATTATGGATTGGAAATATTTAATAGTGATAAAATAGCAAAATATGGATCCTATACAAGATAAGATGTCCATTACATTCTTTGTTTATATTGAATGTATGTCTTGTGAAAATTATAAACTTGAAAACTTTAGATGTACTAAAGAAAAAGTAAATGTTGATTCTATGAAATTTATTAATATATCCTTTTATTGTAAATTATGAGGTAAGTTCTGCTTATTAAGTTTTTAACTATTAGATATTTATCTCAATATATATGAATGGCAGATAACATTTATTAGATACAAGATTGCAAGATTACTAAGTTTTTTGGAAAAACCGCGTTCAGAGTAATTTTTGTCTGGACGTTTCGACTCATTATCAAGAGAGAGTAAGATAGGTTAGGATGGGTAGGGTTTAGTACGATTTCGTGGCCTCAGGGCCGGTTTATCAATTGCCAATATTATCCATCAGTTAGGTATTCGTCAGATAACACTAACTAGCAGATAAAGTTCCAGTTTTTTCGGAAGCGGTTTATCAATTCGTTTTTATCCTCTAGTTAGTTAACTGATAGATAACGAAAGTTGGCAATGCTGATGGATGAATGTCTCATTGGTTGTTACAATAACAAGGTCATGTCACATTAATTGAGATGTCACGACCGTTTTGTTAGATTATTGTTGATTGTTTTTGTTTATGCTAAAGTTTGTGTTTTTACTTTCTGAAGAGTTTTTATTGTTGATGAACATGCATTTTTTGGATGATTATATTCTGGATAGCGACGAGGACGAGGATATTGTGCAAGTTCTTGAGTACGAAAGAAGACCGTATACAGTTAGGAAAAGAGTAGACAACTTCGAAAAGTGGGATGACCAGGATTTTTATGCAAGATTTAGGATAACAAAAGAGACTTCTGTCAATATTAGAACTCATTGAGGATTCACTTGAGTTTTGTACTGATAGGTAGATGATTTTCGATTTCCAGGTTTTTCCATCCGTTTTTTTTTTCTCGATGACATCTTTATGTTTATTTGCAATTTTTAAAAGCAAATTTCTCTAATCTGCTGTGAAATTGTATCCTCTCTTCATAGTCGTACTAGTACTTTTCATTTTTCACTTTGATCAAACCCAAGTAAATTAGACACTCTAAAAAACTTCGAAATCAAAACAAACCAACTCTTTTGCATAAAGTGAGGTTATATATAATAGACCTTAACCTTCAGATATCGACCTAACCGCCAGTTAAAAGTTACATATAAATATTTGACATTTTAGCTGTCAGATAAAGTTAACCTGTTGTTGATAAACCGACCTTTCCAAAATAACTGGAAGTTAAGCATTAACTGACAGATAAATTGCTATTGATAAACCGGCCCTCAATCTGCCTACTCCACTAGTCGTACTATACCCGCTAGTTGTCACTGAGGTCTTAATCTGCCTACTCCTCAGGGCAACTGACAAGTTTCGGTAGGTGTTGGGTTTATATGCTTAGGAGCGGTAATTAGAGGTTTCTATGTTGCTGGTAATAGTCGGTTATACTGTTTGTTGATACAGTTTGGGCGCTTTTCGATTTATATTGCTTCTCTAATTATACGAGATTTTAAGGAATGATTATTGGCTGAGGTTTGGGTATTAGGGAAGTCAATAGTATGACATGTTTGAATTTTATGTTGGGCTAGAGCATTGTTTGAGTCTACATGTTTTACAGATAGGAAATGTTCAGAAATTCTGGTTTGGATTCGACGATTGGTTTGACCTATGTAAGTTTGAGGACAATCACTACAGGGGATCTCATCTGGTATAAAAAGCTGTTTCAATTTGTAGATACAATCGTAACGAATACGAAGACACCTTTTACTTGTTTTTTAATATTAATTTCACTTCAGTCACTATACGAAAATATTTTAAATATTTAAAATGCACTAAATATTAATACTACGCAAGAAACCGATCACTAACACTATATTAATCACTAAAAAACGATGAAAATGTGTCTCACCATACTTAGACGTCCAAATACTTTTTAGACATTTGAGCGTTTGACCGTATGCGCATACATTATTATTCACCAATATATCGATTATATATAAATGTTTCTAATGTTTCAAGTGCCATTAGTACTTAATTTTAAGTAATTAAATGTTATACAATTAAATTTAAAAATGTCTATTCTTTTTGTTCAATTATTATTGATAATAAGATTGTTAATACAAGTACAAATAGGTCGTAGATAAAGTATATTGCGTAACTTGTGCTGTAAAGCATTTTACACATTCAGGCGCATTTGTGCGTAATATGCTTCTTACCACACACGTTAAGTAATATGCTATTACAGACTTTCACCTTTTTTCTTTTTTCTTAACTTAATAGCCGCTTCAGTTGCTACCCTGGGTATATATTTTTGTATATCTTACTTTTAAGATGACAATATTATTAAGAATTTTATTAATTATTTTAAAACTTCCTTTCAGGTTATGTTTTTCGTGAAGATCTATAATTCACCCTGTATACCAATAATAATCAAAACAAAAGACGAAAAAATGTTTCGTGGTCATTCGATATAGACTCTACTTTTGGTAGAAACATGTAGTGCAGTTCCTCATGAACACTATGTATAACAAAATAATTTTTTAGATTTTTACTTATTTATTGTTATAGGTATGATAAAAATCAGAAAAAAAATTTAAGCCTTTGCTAAATCCTTTTTTCTAAGGTTCGCTTACCATTATGCTAATTTCAGTACTAAATTTCGTACTAAAATTATTACTTATATTATATTTAATTTATTATATTTAATATTGTTGCTGGTTAAAACAGATAAACTGTAAAAAAACAAAGTGTTTTCCTATAATTTTTGACTTTAAAACGTTTTAGTTTTTTACTTTTCACTTTTAGAAGACAAAGTTCGAGTATCTTTGACGTCAGGCTATTTGTAAACAAAAGCATTTATTAATGCTGGATTGATGGCATTTTCAGAAGAGATTAAATTGGAAGAATAAACTTGTAGAAGTCTGCAGATTAAAAATGAAAAAAAAATTACTTTTGTTAGAATTAGTTTATTTGTAAATAATAGCACCCCTCGGTGGGTGTTCAGATACCTAGATTCTTAATCCACGCAATTTCTTTAACTAATTTACTTAGAAAAAGGCCGTCTTCCTGACTTTTTCGTTTTTTCCGAATTTTTAGTTTAATATTTTAGGCTGCAAGCATCAAAGGCGGCCGTCCACCCCCTTTTCTCAACCCCCGGGCCACCAAATTTTGACGGCGATGATAAAAAATCAAATAACATGATAAAATAAAATAAATTTTACAACTGCCGTCAATAATAATTTGATACACAATTTTTCTGACTTCGTTTACTTTTTTTGACGGCACCAACTTTAAATCGTTTTTTTATTGATTTTGATGTGAAATATAATTTTTTTGTAATGCCAAACACCAAAAATTCTGCACCCAGGGTGCCCGAGGTTGGGGTGACCACCCTTTTTTTCAACCCCGGTGCCAGTAAATTTTGACGGCATTAATAAAACACGAAATAACATCAAAAAGTATAATAAATTATGCTATTGCCGTCAATAATGATTTGATACTAAAATGGATACTCAACTTTCAAATTTTCAAAATTTTTCCTGACTTCCGGTGCCATTTTTTTTGACGGCAATAAGTTTAAATTTAATTTTTAACTACTACTGTTAATATAAACAGTATGCCGTCAGTAATAATTTTATACAAAATGACGTTTCCAGATGCAATGTTTATTTAATTATGGCGGAAAATCGGGCCACCAGAAATTGACGGCAGTGGTCCAAAAGTCTTAGTTACGTCGTTCCCCATACTTTTTACACGGTCTCTAGAGTAATAAAATGGCACCTAGTTTTTGGGCTGTCTCGTTGGGAACTATTAGTTTCGAGAGTTGATTTACTACGAAAAATTGGGCTTGTATTTGGAAGTTATAATTTTAATTAGTTTATTTTGTGCTTTCAGTGAACGCAACAAATAAGTACTAAAATATTGAGACTTTAATTTTTATAATGATGCTCAATGAAGAAAATAAATCAAACACTTCTTAAAAAAAAGTATATGAATTTAGAGAAGAGTGTTAGGCAAGGGACTTTTCTCTGCTACAAATGCAGGCTTTGGATAATTCAACTTATTTCTTCCACTGTTTTGGTTCTTGCATTTCTGTTTTTATACATTGAATGTTTTGGCACATATTAACAAGTATTTGCTTTATGTAGCTCAATCACTTTCTATTTGTTTTATGATTCCACGTTTTTATATTGCACAATAAGAATAATTGCATAACCTCTCTTTTAGTTGACATTTTAATATTTTTAGTACAAGATATTAGAACATGCTTTACTGAATCTGCACGCGCAACTAATTTATACACACTTTATTTTTAGTACTAAAATCAGTACTGAAATAAGCATAATGGCATGCAGAAAACAAATATATATCATTAATTTATTGACAAAATTGGGGTACCTAGTTCTATTTATTGTTTTAATAATAACAATTATTGTCAACAACTATGGACAATTTGTATAAGACGAAACAAGAAAGGTATTTATTATTTCCATAATACATGTGATGTGTGATTTCCGCTAAAATTGACTAAAATAGCTCGCTTCTTAACCGACACGCAGAGCCTGCTCAACCCTTCAAATTGAAGCCAAAGAAGATCGGCAGAGAAAGCCCTCTGGGGCTTTAGAGACAGCCACATTTATCATCATCACCGAAGAATTAAGACAGGTCCACCACGTCTCACCTTCCCCCCATCTAAGTTCCATCCGCGATCAGTGGCGCGATAACAACGGTCTGTGACGTTGTTCATCTTGAGATAAATGTAAGATTGTGTGTGCACCACCCGCTGCATAGTAGCTGCAGGGACGTACATACGGAGTGTCTTCAAAATGATGTTCGAGAAGCAAATAAAATATTAAAAACAATAAAAAACTATACGTTTGAACTAAACTTCTACGTTTATTTAAATAATTAGCCTTTAATATAATGACAACTGTTTCGCTAAAACTAGCATCGTCAGAATGACATATTGAAGTTTCATTCAAACGTTTAGTTGTTTATTATTCTTAGTAAGATGGACTTCCACAAAGTAAGGGTTAGTACAATAAATTTTAATATTAAAATAAAATTAAAAATATTAATAACCTTCATCAACCTTACCGGCATTCTCTATTATTAAAGATTTCCTGAAAAATTATAATAATGCATTTCTAATAAAAAGTTTTGTAGCCATCAGAGAAATTATGTGGGAATTCTTCCAACGAACCAAGCGAAAGATTTAATTTTAAATTGTTTTTGACTTTCTCAGTAATTCTGACGTTGCATTTTATTGAATCATTGTATTATTATTGTTTTATTTTGTAATGTTTTGTAACTCAGAGTAATTTTAATAAGCCTGGCTAAAAAGGTTAAAAACCTAAAACAAAAAAAAAACTGATTTGGGAATTCTTTAAAATTATTTTATTAAATATGGCAGAGAAACGGACTTTAACTGCTCTTGTCCTATTTAACAAAATAATCAAAAAGTGTACTCCTCCCTATCTAAACAATAAAATAGAACTTCCCACAGATGTGCATAATGTAAATATAAGGTTTAAAACAAAGCTGACACCGCCAATGCACAGAACATCTTTGTTTAAAGGATCTTTTTCTTACTATATCACTGTGCTAATGAATAAGGTACCGAGCTGCCTTCTTAATTTGCCACTCAAGAAATTTAAAAAGGAAATGTTTAAAATTTTATTTACTAAAGTATATATTCCATAGAACTAGCATACTATTTTAAGCTTCATTGAATTTGAATTATATTATATGTGAATATTATAAGTGTAATATTTACTGTGTTTACAAATTTTTGTGTACTTTTTTCCTTTTTTTTTCTAGGGTTGAGTGGAAGAGCAAAGTCTATCTGCGGGTAGAATTTGAATTCTGCTTTTTGGCTGTATTTTTCTGTCTTTTTATATGCATTGCATACTTGTATCTTTATCTATATATGCCAATAAAAAACATTTATTAATTATTATTATTATTAAAACAAATCTGGTTGGCTTACATCAATAAGAAGTTTACTCTAAACTTGTATATGTTACCGTATGATTATAAACACCATTAGTTTTTAATTTAACTGGAGAAATTGTAATTTTGATGATTTTTATTTTCTAACAATTCTTAAAAATTTGATTACATCTTTAATATATCTTTCTGAAGGATTTGCTGCTGGGTGTCTGATACTGGTAAATTGTAACTTAATATTTTTCTTTTTACAAAAACTTTTAAACCTATCATTTCTGAAATATGTTGCATTATCAAAAAAAAATTCACTTAAAATAAATTTTGACACAAAATTTTTTTTTTAATAAAATAAAATTCACCAAATTAATTTCATAAATTTCATATTTAATTTTTTTTACTTCAAAACAAACCATATCAATACATACATAAACATATCACTCCTTCTAAATCAATCTTAATTACTACTTACTAGCTAAAAAATAATTATGAAAGACTTCATACTACATATTACATGTCATTCAGAAGTCTAAGATATATCACAGAATTCAGCTACTGTATAGTATGGTCTCCTGAAGGTTTGCTTTAGTCAATTTGCGGAATTTAATATAAGGACTGGTGGCTTTTATGTGTGCTGGTAGACAGTTGTACATTTTTCTTGCATTATAAATAATTGAATGTTTTGTAAGACTAGAGGTGGGCATAGTCAAATGAACATCTAAATCAGAGTTTCTCGTGGAGTATCTATGGAGTGGTCCTTGCTTTGAGATAAGGTTAGATTTACGAACTAAGCATACAGATTCTAAGATTAATAGTGCCGGAAGAGTTATAATTTTGAATTTTTTAAAATAGGGTTCACAATGCGCTCTGTGACGTAGGTCAAAAACATAACTGATTGCCCTTTTCTGTAGTTTAAAGATAGAGTCAAAAAGATGTACACAACAAAACCCCCAGAAAGCTATTCCAAACAGAGAAAAGTAGGTTGTTAACGCAATAGAAAATGTTAGCTCTTTAGAAACGGTTTTTATGGCAAAACACGCAGAAGATAATTTTTTTGTTAATATGTCAATATGAGTGGACCACTTAAGGGTGTCATTAATATAAATTCCCAAAAATTTAGTTTTTTAATGGTATTAATGTGTTATTTAATGCAATAGGTTGTAAGTTAAATTTGTAAGGTAAAGCAATAGTTTTCTCGGTATTAGAAAAAAGTTTATTAGAATCGGCCCAGGATTTAATAATAAGATCTCTGAATTTTAGAATGTAATGTTTTCATATCTGAATTACTCCAGGTTACACTCGTATCATCTGCAGATAGAGTAATTTTGCCATCAATCTTTATGTCAGTGATATCATTAATAAATAAAGCGATAAGAATTGGACCCAAAACCGAGCCTTGAGATACACCACTATCAATCAGCAGACTTTCAGAATGTTTACCATTTGTGCGCAACAATTGTCTCCTATTTGTGAGGTAGGAACTAAACCACTCCAAAGAAAGACCACGGATGCCATAAAATTCGAGTTTGTTTATCAAAATTAACACAGTCAAACGCTTTAGCAAAATCACAAAAAATTGAAGTAGTGAACTGTTTATTGATTAGTGAAGTATATATGTCGGCGTCAATTAGTGAAATCCGTAATTCCCTGAAATGCCTAGTCATTTCACGTATTGCCAGCAAACAGCGTAACTATACATTTGGTACTCCGTTTGCCTAATAGTTTTAGACATTCCCTGTAATGACTGAATTATTTCAGTCAAACGCTGTAATTAACTAAATGATTTCAGTTACCCTGTTTGCCGATTTTAGTCAATCATTGTAATTAGGACAGTGTTGCCAGTAGGTACTGCATGAAAAGGTATGAAGTATTAAATTTAAAACATAAACTCATTTATTATCAGTATGTAATTATATCAGGACAAATACAAAAAATAAAATATGATTCTGAGATGAAATTCTAAAGTATACATACCTAATATAAAAAAACCATAAAACGAACAAATAGGAACGTAACAAAATAATAGCTAGATACAAAAATATAAGAGGAAATGAGTAATATGGTTTATTATTTATTAGCGCAAGGTGCACTTTTGTGACACCCTGAATTACAAAGAACTTTTTTCTTGATTCGTTCTCTCTATGCTTCCTTGTGATTGTGGATGCCTTGGTCGACCATGAAGAATTTTTAAAGATGGCCAAATTTTTACCCTTTCTGATATCACAGATGCCGTGAATTTTCGACTATTGTCGCTTTGGAGTATACTTGGTGCACCAATTTCCAACAATATTTTGAGCAATTCATTCGCTACCTCATTCCCAGTTTTTGTTTTAAGAGGACGTAAAAATAAAAAATTTGTTAGGTGATCTTGATAATTAAGTAACCAACGATACTCATTGTCTGGGCAGGATTGAAAATCCATCAGGTCTACTTGTCCTCTAGAGTTAAAGTTTGTTGATATAATAGGTTTTATGGTCAGATTTGCATGAGACCTGTTCTTTTTCTTTTGACAAACTTCACATGTTTCGAGCAATTTTTCTATTGCATATCTTCCAATGTCATATTTTGTTTTTAAGTTATGCATTATTTTATCCCGACCGCCATGACCAACATTAATATGTGCTTCAAAAACACTTCCAGCACCTCATATAAAGATAAAAGGAGATACTGTCTTCTCGTTTTTTTTTCCAGGTGTTTGTTTAGCCCGCAGAACTTCTGTGGCAACCTAAAATAAAAAAGTAAAATATAATACCAGTTTTATAATTAAAATTTTTATGTATGCTCAAAAACCAATAAAAAGGCACACAATAAGATCACTCTTACCTTACCCCAAGCAAATGAATTATAAAACAAAATTAAACGTGACAACACTGTACCAATTTCAACTGATTTTGTAGGTTGCTTGCACTTGCAGTAGTTTGAAATAATTAACTTACCTCCGCCAATTGCGCAATATCCCAAGGTTTATTCTTGCTTCGACTGGAGTAATAGTCATCTAACTTCTTATAAAACAATTCTGAATGCTTCGACATTTCAGTTTTCACAAAAAATCAGTACACAACAGATGAAAATTACAATTACAGTCGACTAAACCCGGCAAACAGGGTAACTAAAATCATTTGGTTAATTACAGAGTTTGACTGAAATAATTAGGCAAACGGTGTACCAAATGTAGAGTTACGCTGTTTGTCGGCAATACGTGAATGGAATGACGGATTTCACTAGTTGACGCCGACATATACATCTTCAAGAACAGAACACATTGCATCACTAGTACAGATGCCCGGAAGGAACCCAAATTGATGTTTCGTCAGTATATTATTTTTTATGAATAAAAGTCATTAAACGGTTTTTTATTAGTCTTTCAATTATTTTCGATAAGGTTGGTAACAAAGAAATTGGTCTGTAATTAGAAGTTAGGTTTTTATCGCCGCCTTTGTGAAGTGTAACCACAAGAACGTTTTTTTTTTGGATGCTATTTATAGTATGCATTAACTCAAATTTATCTGAATTCCGAGGTTTATTAGAACTAACATTTTTGCTTACATTCACAAAATAATTATTTAATTCATCTATATTAACATTGCTTGATGAATTTGCTTTATTTCTCAAGCTGTTTATAATGGACCAAGTTTCTTTGGTAGAGTTTTTGGCTTTTGTAATACGATATTTATAAAAAATTTGTTCATCGGATTTGATGATATAATATTCCTTACTTATCAATATAATTAAGGACGAGAGAATTAACTGTGAATTTTTTTATGTACAAAAGAGATCTTATATTTTTTGAAGAATTACGAGTTCCCTTAGTTGTCCGAGGTTTGTGGCGTTTAGCAGCATTAAAGCCTCTGATCATCTTATTGGGGAAGTCCAAAAATTTTGAGTCAGTATCTGTTGAATGAGTATTCCTGCCAGTAGATGAACAAATTTGATAAAATGTTTCAAAGTTTTTTATAGAATAGATTCTAACCATTTGGTGGTTTTTCTTTGGCAATCTATCCGGAATCTTAACCTCAAACAAAACCGCTTCATGATCTGAGAGACCCGAGCTGATCACCGAGTGCTCCACATCTGTGAGTGAAAACAATTGGAGGCATGAATTATGGGCATTAATGTGGGTGTTAGGATTGTAAGGAGTGGGGGCGTCATGAGTGTAAATTAGGTAGAGTGGGGCAAGGATGGATCCTTGTGGGACTCTGGCCTGAAGATTCAATGGTTGGGAGAGTGAGTTTCCAGATCTGACACTGATAGTGTGGTTGGTAAGGTAGGAGTAGATTAGTTGAACAAAACGTGTTGGAAAGTTAACCAATTGAGTAAGAGTGGAGTGTTCTAACCTGAATTCTGATTGAAAGGGCAGTATAATGTAGTGGGTCTCGCAGAAGTGCCAGAGTCTGTCCTTGATTAGTCTATCAAGGGCTTTCCCCAGAACGCCGATAAGAGACATGGGTCTGTAGGATTCAGGTAGGGTAGAGTCTTTTCCCGGCTTGGGAACCATCACAGTGTTGGCCAAGTGTTCCCCAAAAGTTGTTTTGAAATAGTGGGTTGTTAAAAGATATAAAGTCGTTTTGGAGGGTCTCCTTAAAGATTTCGGATTTTAGCTCAGGTGCATGAATTTGTTGACCTCGAGTAGAGAAGTGGGATATGTTTTTTTTTCTTTTTCCAAAACAATTCTTCCTGTCTGTAGTCTAGGCCAGTAGTGGTAATCCTCCTCTGTGTTTGATTGAAATTACTAATTATTAATTTCAAGCCTAATCCAGGCATTCAGCTTGTTCCACAGTGTTTTGACAAAGGGGGTCTCTTGTCTAAAGAGAGACGCGATAGAGTTGTCGTTTCCGACTAATTTTTTGAACGCGTCGAGATTGAAATATTAAATATTTTTTGCCGGTAATTGTTTCAAATAAAAACATTAAACAAAAAACTTTTTAATAAAACAAAAAGCAAATTTTTAAATATACTACTGGGTTATAATGTCCCGAAATTAGACTAACTATAGCTATATCCGTCTTTGCATTGCATTCGTTGTATTGCGACGTTTTCCCCACCAGAGAAAACATAACCCAAATTTTTAGTTCAGTTTTGTGAACACGTGCCATTGTTTTGAGAGTTTTTCAACTGTTTTGAATATCGGATTTGTCAAATTTTATTCTACGATATGTCCCAGCAGTACTAGCATTTGGGATTATGTATCCCAGCAGTCCCAGTAGGTTTATACATCGTTCTATTTATTTTAGAATGAATAATAAGAGAGGATTGTCGCAGAAGGAACTGGAATAGTTACTAGAATGCAGTGACTTTTATTAAGATGAAAATGATCCATTCGCATGTAGCAGCGATGACGAACCCGACTGGACAGAGACAGTTTCTGAAAATGATGAAGTTGAAAGTGAGTCTGAAGATCAGCCTGACCTAAATCCTCAAAACGATTTAGACGATCAGAATGATATTAGTACTGAAAATTCTGATACTGAAAGAGACGAAATACACCCAACTCCCACGTTAGAATCAGAAACCCAACCTGATGCAAATATCATAATGGTCTCAAGTGCCGCATGGATATAAACCAAGAATGAAGTTGCCTTCTGGAAAGAAATGTAAAAATCTGTTAGCAGATATAAATAGCCGTTCTTCGGAATTGGATGTATTTTTGAAGGTTTTTCCTAAAAGTTTGTACATATTTTTTGCTTGTGTACAAATGACAGAATAAAAATTTTAGAAAGAAAGGTGCAAAAGAAATACAAGCCTACTGATTATTCTGAAATAATGCCAGTAACCGGTGTCATGATTGTCATGTCATACAACGTGTTACCTCGTTTAAATCCTTATTGGTCCAAACACCCATCAATGGGCAATACAGCAATAAAGACAGCAATTTCAAGAGATCGATTCAAATTTTTGATGTCCAAGTTGTATTTGAATCTTCCCAACAAACCTGACAACTCAGATAAGACTTATTATATCGATGAGATCCTAGCGTGCTTCAAAGAAACTTTTCCAATAGTCTAAGAGCCCGTGAACCCAGACCTTAGTTATTTTATAAAAGCTGAAAGTTTGTCAGCGCATGCTGCCAAAAGAGGTAAGAACGATGGACTATTATGAAGTTTGGGTCACCGTGGCTTTGGCAGGTAAACGTTTACGCGATGGCATGACACTAAATACGTTTTAGCACTTAGCAACTGCAACGGAAATGAAATAACGGAAGTTGAAAGCAGAAAAATAACAAATAATAACAAATAACTAATATATGGGAGGAGTGGATCTGACTGACCACTTAGCAGGCCTCTATGAATTCGACAGAAAAAGTACCAAATGGTGGAAAACAACTTTTTATAAATTACTCATGATGGCTGCAGTAAATGCATATATCATTCTCTGAAGTATGGCGCAGAGACAAAAAAGTACCATTTTTAGGATTCTTGATAGTACTAGCAGAAGAACTTATTGAAAAGGGTAAACTTCACGCAAATGTAAAGAGACGAGCAAATACTGGACGCCCATCAAAGAGACAACGGTCTTTTGCAAACATCGGAGATCATCTTCCGGTTGTTCAAAAACAAAGAAAAAGGTGTATCAGATGCTCACAAAGGGGGGTTGAGAAACGAACTACCACCATATGTTCAACTTGTTGTGTGGGACTTTGCAATAACTGTTTTACACACCCTATCACAAATAATATTTTTCAATTATACCTTTGTATTACTTCTTCATAGAATAAATGTTTCGTTTTAAATTTTTAGTTTTATTTTGAGTTTGAGGCCATTGGGATATATAATCCCAATATAAAAGACTACTGGGACGATATATCCCAAAATTTTGTTGTCAATACATGACATACTTAGGCCATACTTAATCTTAGAATATCTGTGTGATGTCAGAAAACATAAAAAAAGTATAATTGATTACATATTAACGGAAATAAAAATCCGTCTCGAAAGGGTTAACAACACTTAATTGTTTTTGTAAATACAACTATATTATGAAAGATCTGCAAATCTGTTTAAAATTAATTGTGATTGTAGAAAGTCCTTTATGAGTGACTAACGGTGTATTATGAAAAAAATCATAGCTAAAAACAGCCAAATTTGCATTCGTCATAAAAAATCAATGCATGACAAACATTTCTAGAACTTTATACCCTACTTGCAAAATTAAAAAATGTGTTAATTTCGAAGTTTTGATCACAATGTGTTCACATTTAAAAAAATTACATTAAACGTATTATTTTTTTATTTCTAATACATTGGCTATGATTCAGCCCTCTGACCGTTAAAGATGGGAGTTCATAGAAATGATATTGCAAAAACAATGTTTTCTAGACGATTAATAAGGAATATATTATTTATAAAGTTTTTATTTATAATTTGACAGACAGCAAATTACAAAAATAGAAGAAGAAACGGAAGACTGTTGGGCAAGAAATTCACGCTTAATTCGATCCAGTAACATGTGTGTTAAGATTCGAACTAGAATTACTTAGTTTTTTGTATCTGTGGGGGTTACTAAAGAGTGTCTATAGAGAGAGAAAGAACTAAACAAAGCACCTGCTATGGCGTGAGAACGTTGTCTTCAAAGGGTTGTGGACCCCAAAATACAGTACCGTAACCAAATATTTAATAAGAAGAAGAAAATAAAATTTCATTATTAATATTTATAGACAGTAGAGTAGTGTTATTTATTTAAAAAATTGTTTGTATCTATTAGGACAAACTTTAAAATTTTATTTTGTTGTATAAGAACTAACACTTTCAGACCATTTTAAGCCCTTAATCACAATAAACCTTGCCCTACACAAGTTGAATTTTTTATTTAAGTTACATGGGAATTTTCCATATTTTTTTAACTAAGGAAATCATTTTATTTTGCAATTAAATAATTAGTTAGTAGTTATTTAGTACGTACAAATGTAAATAACTTTGATAAAATCTAAAAATAAATTATGAAGACTAAATAAGCTCAGAACAACCCTTACTACGTGAAAGTTCATCTTATTCAGAACAATAAACAACTAAAAGGTTGAATTAACTTTCACTATTTATTCGTTAAATACTTTAAATGTAATGATGGCCGTTTTTAACAAAAATGTATTTGTCCAAAAATTCCTCCTTATATTCTGCCTTTTTTGTTGCTCATCAGGGCGAGCATCTTCTCCTGCCTTTATATAGATTCGAAAATACAGGGTGTTTTAAAAAGGTATGTCATAAATTAAATCACGCATTCCGGGGAATCCAACTTACCTTATTACAAAAGTGTACACAAAAAAAGTTATAGCCCTTTGAAGTTACAAATTAAATTTTATTTTTTTACATTATCTCCCAAACTACTTGACATTTTGTAATAAAAATTGACACGTTACTTTCTTGTTCTGAAAGCATTTTTCATAAAAAAGAAAAAACAAAATCTCAGAGCTCAGAAAAATTTTAAGGGGGTGTGCAGCCCTAAATCCCCCCCAAACTTTTGTTTTTTGTTTTTTCCTAGTTGGTCATCAATTAGTTTCTACGGATACAATTACAAACAGTTTCATCAATAATAGTCAATAATTGGAAGCTATCATTTATTGTGTGAATAAGATTAATATTAAAAATTGTGATATTACAATGGCCTACACGTTTCAGGAAATGGCAGATATGCATTTAACTTTGGGTAAGTTGTATCAGATCAAATAATGATTTAAAGAAACTATCGGGAATTTCGTGGGTGAATGTTAAGGAAATTGTGCAGCAGCCGCAAGGCGTTATGCAGTGAAATACCCCAATCGAAATACACCCGATAGACGATTATTTCTGACAATTGATCGTTGTTTACGGGAAACAGGTACATTCAAACCGTAAGTTGCTGGCAATAGTGGTCGTCCAAAAGTGGATGGAAATGATGAAGACATTTTAGATATCATTGATGAAATGCCTGGAACAAGTACAAGGGTAATAGCTGCTCAACTAAATGTTACTTACGTAAGGGTTTGGAGGCATTTGAATGATCAGCTGCTTAAACCCTATCACTTTACAACGGTTCAAGAGTTACTCTGGTTCAAGATTATCCTAAAAGGATTGGATTTTGCGATTGGTTGTTACTCTCGAAATGTTAATTTTATTAGGCATATTTTGTTTACTGACGAGGCTTCCTTCAATAGAAATGGAATAACAAATCATCATAACGAGCACATTTGGGCAGACGAAAATCCACACGCGAGAGTTTCTTTAAATCATAATTTGATCTGATACAACTTACCCAAATTTAAATGCATATCTGCCATTTCCTGAAACGTGTAGGCCATTGTAATATCACAATTTTTAATATTAATCTTATTCACACAATAAATGATAGCTTCCAATTATTGACTATTATTGATGAAACTGTTTGTAATTGTATCCGTAGAAACTAATTGATGGCCAACTAGGAAAAAACGAGTTTTGCGAAAAAGCGATAAGACGCAAAAAAGTTTTAAAACGACACCGAATGGGTATTGAAGAAAATAGGGGTCATTTTGAACATTTTTTTTATTTTTTTTATTGTTTATTGTCGCTTCCACCAGAGGTTATTAGCGACAACGAGAAATTACATTATTTTACAATCTAGATTTTATACAATAAATTTAATGAATTTAAAAAGTCTATGATGGGTTTAGGTTTGCAATTTGGTTTGAAAATAGCGACTAAATTATTTGGTATCTTATACAAAGCTCTTTCCGCTGCGTTAGGTTAGGTTAGGTTAGGTTAGGTTAGGTTAGGTTAGGTTAGGTTAGGTTAGGTTAGGTTAGGTTAGGTTAGGTTAGGTTAGGTTAGGTTAGGTTAGATTTTTGAAACACCCTGTATAAAATGCGACAAGTGGCATCCCAAATTAATAGATTATCGTTCCTACATGGAAAATAAGACAACCCATCAGCTCGCTTTCCGTCACTTTCACAGATCCTTACCGATTCTAAACTGTTTGTCTGTCAGCTACAGCTAAAGACATGAAGTAAAAGGTATTGCTCGCACACCGGCTGGTCTAAACAAAGAGCAACGAATATATGAAAAGTTTTATTGTCTAAGGGGGTTCCCAAGAGAGGAAAAGGCAAAGCATTAAGCCATGCATTGTTTTTCTTTTCTTGGAAAGCGAGGATGCGTGCTTTTATTAAAGATTTACAATTAAGTCAATTTATTGACAAATTGCAAAGTTATATTCTGAACGACTTTTTTTTAAGTCAGGAGTATATTTTACCAAGACACTAGTATCATCTATCCTAAAAAAGAAGGATGTGTTCAAAATTCCATATTCCATATCTCCATATAATGCATTTTAAGCTGCCGAACAAGGTGAACATCTTCAAAGATACGATATTCTGAGAATAACTAGAGGATTCTTTAATAGAAAAATGCCAATAAGCAGTAAAGCAGTCAGATTTTTAGGTACATAATTTTTTTATTTCTTCAAGTTAACTTTTAAGAGTGTGTTCTACTTTACCTTTAGTGAGAGGTGAGTCTAAAAGTTATAATTTAAATAAATCTGAAGCTCCAATACCCGGAGCGATTTTTTGGATTTTCGTTAAATTAGCTTTGAGTTTAAATTTTGGAGAAAACCTATTTAACATTTGGTATTGTTGATTTTTGATGATATATGGATAATATTTAGATTTAATGAAATAAAATGATTCAAGTAGGATTATTTTGTTGTACTCACATTTTCTGTTTTTTTCGAGGTTCTTTCTTATCAATAAATTTATTTATCAAATGTAATGAATAACTATTAAATGTAGCTATTTGTTTTATGTTATCAATACCTTTATCACAGTTATTTTTGTCATTGTAATTAAAAATGCTTTATGTATAATAAAATGTTAAAAAAAAAAGGTTCAAAGGAAACTCAAAGTCTATCCCACAACTGTTTTATTAAATGTTACAACTAGTTTCGGTCCTATAGGACCATCATCGGGCTGAAATAATTACAAAGTAAGAGAAAGAGGATCTTAAAAGTACTATATCAACCGATACGGTCTCTACATTTTGAGATGTTTTAACAAGTAAACTATTCTTTAAATTTTCAATCTACTGTGTTTTCTTTTGTCTCACGACTTTTTACGGTAAGTTTTGTTCATTCACTATATTAGATTTGATAAACTAGTTGCAACATTTAATAAAACAGTTGTGGGATAGACTTTGAGTTTCCTTTGAACCTTTTGTGTTTCAACCCACATTTGAGATATCGAAAGCTTACAAGATTTATAAAATGTTTTGTTGGTTTTCTGTTTATTGAATAATTTAGTGAATTATTAAATTTTTCAGTTCTTAAATCTAGAAAATAAATTAAATTCTTTTCTTCAACTAACTAAAGTTGCAAGGTATTAATATAATTAAAAAATATATCTAATCGTTCGTTACCTACAAAACCTGCTAAAATAATATCATAAACATATCTATACCACAATATAATATACTATTTTATAACTAGAATTAAAGATTTTTTTCTAAATTATCCATAATATTATATTAAATAACCTCGTGTCAAACTAAACTTGCCACTCGACCGTAAAAGGCATGATTACAACACGAGATTTGTACTATACTTTTTCTACTACTGAAAGTCTGACATCTGAGTACTTTATAGTTATATTTTGGCAGATATTGAATACAAACGACCCAGACTTTTCGATACACTGCCCAATTCTACTACATTAGTCGAAATGTTTGGGACCCGGATTTTCTGGAGCGTAGGGCTTAATATCGTCTAATGATAAATTTTCTTGATTATACTCCTCATCCGGACAAATTGAAGATATTTTTTTGACAGCTGTGGAGTTCTTTGCGCTCATGGTTTTGTCTACGTAGCCTTCTGCTACTGTGGACGATTTCCAGCCCCCATATGTCTCTTAAATTGCAGCATATCTCCTCCTGCATCTACAAGCAGCGTTGCAGAGCTTCTACGAAAACAATGGCCTGTATATTGGGTGGCATCGGGTAGTTTCAAGAAGAATTTTTTTTTGGAAGGTATGCTAACTTGTTTATCCCAACAACTTGACGGAGACATTTATCGTTCTGGAAATTAAGGAAGAAGTTTTGAACATTCTTATTCTTTTTTCCATGTATCTTTTAATATTTCGTACGGCTTTCCTGATACAACGAATAATCTTCCAGTTTTCGTTTTAGTATCCGGTATGTTCACCACGTAGGATTTTCCGGTATCGTCAATGTCATTTAATTTAATATTTTTCAGTTCATTTTTGCGACATGCGCCAGTTACACCCATGATAAGTACAGCCTGTTGAAGATATAAAGAAAAATGTTACTACTAATGTTTTTTAGATTGATAGTCATTATAGAATCAAAGAACGTACATGCAACAAAGATATTATCAAAGTAACTTTGAACTACTTACCTTGATCTAATAGATGTTTACTATCGGGAGCTTCTTTTAGAAACTTATTAATATATTCAATACTTAGGGTCTTTGATTTTTTTTTTACTTGAATCCGTCGCTTTTTCGTTTTAAAAATGCTCTTAATTTGTCATAGGTAGCAATGTTTATATTATGTCGAATAGTTAATTGAGACCTTAACATCGACCAAATCGTAGATGGTTTGAATTTTGTTGCTTTCTCTCGGAAACATGCCATTAAATAATTTTCAAAAATAATTTTTTTTGTCGCCATCCATAAATACTCCATAAACTTGTTCATAGCGGTCCTTAGACTTTTATGGTAATAAATTATCCAGTGTAGCTGCTGGGGTTTCTAATATTTAACAGTAGTGAATAATACTGCAGAAAGAGCTGTTAATTTATCCGAACATTGCATCAATATCTGTATTGTAAATATGAAAAACAATATATGATTTGAATTGCAAGAATTGTAAAGAAGGTTTTTTGAAATAAACCAGATGCCTATATTCAATTGGATAATTCTTAATTCTTTTTATGGTACTAACCCTTACTGTGTGAAAATTCATCTTATTCAGAACAATAAACAACTAAAAAGTTGTATTAACTTTCACTATTTATTCTATAAATTGCAATGACAGCCGTTTCGCTATCGAAATAGCATCGTCAGATTGACATATTGTTACACTTTGTTTGTTTGTAACTAGGCACTTGATGTTGATAGGTAGTTAAGGCTAAGGTTAAGGAAGTAATAAGACATAAAAATATTAAAGCCTAGATGTTATTAGCCCTAAGGGATTATCCTGGATGTATTTCCCTCTAAGATCAGTATAACTGTGCAATGATATAGAAAAACCAGGAAAAAACTATATCCTGCTGATCTTTACAATAACTTAATATATTTGTGTTATAATTACGTCTTATCTATGTATAAAATGAAGACTCAATCAAAGTAAACAGTTTAATAGTGGTGAACTTCCAAGATTTATTTGTTCATTAACTACTTTATATTGTTGATCTGCTAGATGTCTTTTGATTTCAAGTTCTTCGAGGAAATCTAAATTTTGTTTTTTATCACAGGTGTGTAATATTTGAATGTCATTAGTGTGTATGAGTGAGTGTAGATGTTCAAGAACGTGTTTGGCATAGTTTGACTTATCTGGTTGTTGTAATCTATATGCTCTTAAATGTTCATTGAATCTTATTTCAAAATTTCTTTGTGTTTGACCTATATATACAGCATTACATTTTGGACAATTAATTTTGTAAACACCAGATTTTTTTAATTTAGGTAATTTTGTTTTTACATTTAACAATTTTGTACCAACATTATTGTGTGATTTGAATGAAATTATTGCAGATGTTGCCGAAGATATTAGGTAACAAATTTACGATTTAAGAAACGTATTTTAAATTTAACTTTTTTCACTTAAAATTATAATGAACTGTAAAATGGGAACAGTTCTGGATCTTTATCCCTGGTGTTGCTGCAGGCATTTATTTTGGGTATGCCTAATGTCACTTTGGCTATGCTTTATGTTACTTTGGCTATGCCTTATGTCACTTTTCCCACAACTTTTGTTGCTATGAGAAATTGCTGATTTTGCGTACTGTAACCAATGTGCAAAATAGTGTTTTGGATGGTGGTCGTAGGAAAAAAATATTATGAGCAAAATCGGCATGTAAGTTAAATGGCAAATAAATATTATTTGGGACAAGGTATATTTTAAATAGTCTAATAAATTGAGATAGTTTGGTAAAATTAATAAGGAAGAGCTATCAAGAGAATCAGAGAATCACATAGATATAGCAAAATCAAACTTTCCATTTGAAATTAACATAGAATTAAACAGTTCGCATAAAATAAACCAGAATTCCTGGGTAGTTTTTTATTTCACTTTATTTCTACAGGTAGCTCCTAAAATAAAATAAAAAAAGTAAGATTTTGTTTCATTCATAGTTAGGCACGAGAGCTCATCAGGATGAAAAATAGAGCAAGAAAAGGAGCCAACAGGACAGGATTACAACAAGACAAACGAGAAACAAACAGATTACATGAAGAAGTGAAGGAACAACTAAAAGCACACATATCCAAGTACTGGGACAGAAGAATAGAAGAACTGGACCCAAATACACCAGGAATATGGAACTTCGCCAAGATACTACGACAAGACAAAAAAGAGATTGTCCCAATCCACGGAGACAACGGAATTGTATTCACGGATGAAGAAAAAGGTGAAGCCTTTTGGAGAACTGTGGAGCGCCTATTCAACCTGAATGAGCACTCAGACGAAGATATGGACTTCACAGATCAAGTAGAAGACGAAATCGAAGACGAAGAAATAGTGGACAGAAACTTGGGATTCAAAACACCAGAAGGAAGAAAAGCCAGAAAAGCCCCCGGATACAATGACATCAACAACAATGCACTGAAGCATCTACCAAGAAAAGGGACAGTATTTCTGACAGCGATCATAAACGGATTTCCACAAAACTACAGACCCATCAGCCTAGTACCAGCGATGAGCAAAATAGCCGAGAGGGTCATCCTCAAGAAGCTAAACGAAGAAACCGAAGCAATAGGAATACGAAGTACTCATAATAGTAGAATACACAACAGAGGGACACAAAAGAAATCAATCAACTGGAGGCATCTTCGTGGACATCAGCCAACTATGGCACAAAGGACTGATATATAAGATGAGAGAAGTAAGATACACCAGAAAACTGACAAAACTACTACTACTGAATAGGAAATGCAAAATCCGAAGTAGGAGCAACAGAAGCTGGAGTAGCACAAGGAGCAGTCCTCTCACCGGTGCTATACAACATGTACACGCAGACAAAGATAAAGAACACAATGATGGCTCTCTACGCAGATGACACGGCTATCGTCACAAGAAGCACTCAACCAAGGATGGTGACAAAAAGACTCCAACAGGCTATGGACCAAATAGACGAATCGTGCACAACATGGAAAATCCAAATAAACCCAGAAAAAACCCAAGGTAAAAGAAGGAAAAAACCAGAAGAATACATTAACATAGGAGAAGATATCCAATGGAAAAACAAGGCCAAATACCTAGGAGTGATACTGGACAAAGTACTTACCTTCAAAGAACACGTGGCAAATATCACAAAGAAGGCCAAACAAGCAAGAAGAAGACTAGCCATACTCATAGAAAGACAATCCAAACTAGCACTGAAAACAAAGATCCATCTAATAAATGCAGTTATGAATCATGTTGTACGCCTCCGTAGCCTGGGGACACACGGCCAAAACCTACAAAAAGAAGATACAAGCACAGCAGAACATCAGCTTAAGACAAGCAGCCGACACCCCATGGTACATAAGAAAAACACAAATATACAGAGAACTAGACCAGGAAAAGACAGAAGAAATTATGAAAGACAGAAGAAGATTCGAAGAACTCAGGAGGCAGCGAAGAGCACACACTCTAGAACGCCTAAAAGGAAGACAGGAGGATAGAGGTGCAAAGCATCATCCCGGAACAAACAGAATACACCCGGAAACTATCTCCGAACCAAGATGGAAGGAAGAGCATAAGCTCGACGATTGGAGCCTCCATCGGAGATGATGGGGGGTGGAGGAAGTTCTTCCCGAAATGCATTGCTCCTAGAGGGATGCATTCTGGGAGGGACGGGTTTGGTTAGAGTGTGTGTGAAATGTATACGTATTATAGAGTTTCAGAAAAGTAGAAAATTAGATTATATTTTCAACAAATCATCTGATGACGTTTCATTTCAGAATGAGATTATATGACTTAAAAAAGGCATAGATACAGGTCATCAGATAAAAAATTACATAAAGCAACGAAAATGGAGAATTGCTCTAATTCAAAATCATATGGTGGACCCGTTAGCAACTTTTGGTGATGTTAATATTTAATTTTGTTTAACAGAGTTTCTTTAAATGTCTAAATGTTATTGTCAGTGAGTGAATAGTGTACTATGCTACGAGGCAAATAAACACCTTCATACCAGTAAAAGGTTATTTAATCTGTATCCAGAATCAAAACATCCGATATCCCACAAATAGTGTATAGGTAGGATATTCTGTAGCAGTGGAACATCAGTGAATTTACGACACGAACTAGAGACTGTTTTAAATCGACATTTTAATTTACAGGAACTTTTGGGTATGTGAACAATTTAAATTCTATAGTGCACTAACATTTTTGACGTTTAATACTTTTTCAAATTGTTTTTATTTGGTTTTAAAATTTATGTGTATTTATTGTACGTTTGTCAGGAGGAACTGTTAAGGAATTATGTTTTGACGTTTTCTTATTAAAATTGAATTTGACTTATGAAGATATTTTTACAGGATAATTTTGTGGGCAAAGCATTTTAATTCAATAATTAATTATATTGAAGGTTACTAAGAACAATAAATAACTGAACAGTTAAACTAAACTTCCACTATTTATTCGAAAAATTCACTTTAAAATTTAATTACAGCTGTTTCGCTAATAACTAGCATCGTCAATCTGACGATGGAATAGTGGAAGTTTAGTTCAACCGTTCAGTTATTTATTGTTCTTAGTAAGATGAACTTCCAAAAAGTAAAGGTTAACACAATCAATTTCATTATATCAAAATTTATTTTCATTTAATTTTTTTTTTATTTAATTAAAGTCTTAGGTACAGAGATACTTAACTCTACCCTGGAGATAAGATTTCATGTCTTATAACTGAGTTAGCATTCTCAATACAACGGGCAAATAACCAAACAAAATTTAATAAAATATTTAGGTGATACAGAATATTTGAAATTTTAAAATAAAATCTAGTTCATAAACAAAACCCATCTACATTAAACAATATTTTTTTGGGCAATAAACTAAAAAGTTAGGTTAGGTTAGAGTACGTAGTGAGGGATAAAATCAACTTCGTATAAATAACGGACAGTCCCGTAGAATTTTTTAATTTTTATGGAAAGAGAATTTTAAATAAATTTTATGTCTGCTTTTTTCATTAAACTAGTACCTTCATAAACACATATTATACTTCTAAATCGAGAGCTGGCTTACGTCGACTCTGAATTATTCAGGACCGGTTTGAAATGGAGATAATGAAAGTGAATGTTGCTATTTTTTTTAAGATTCGTATACGGGTAGGTCGAACACCTTTAGCCTTTTATAACTTAAGCATTCGTAGGGAATCAATGGTATGATTTATCGATTGCCATGTTAAATCTGGCGGTAGAAAAAGTTATAGTTCAGTCCATTTTAGATAAATTTATATTACTTATAATTAAGGCGTTATCTTTTTTGCAATATTTAGTCACATTTAAATGAAAATCAAAAAAATGTCTGACTATTTTTCAGAATTGAATTGAACAAACTTTATACTTAAATTACAACAATGACAACTTAAATAAAAGAATTTACTACTGCTTGATAAAATAGCGTTGCCACGGAAATTCTTTAAAGTTTTTTAATGGTTACCATCTAAAAACCACATTGCTATGGTTTTTGTTCACTTTCTCATTATCAAGACCTAAACGGGAAATAAGTTTAAAGTATATTGTAATAAGTTTCGAGTATATTTTAGCGAATTTCGGTAACAACATGATTTTAATTTTTTTTATGTTAATTTTTGTATCAAATTTAAAAACAATAACATTTTTGAATAGAGAATGAAGAGACCTTTCAAATGATATATCACAAGCCTATACTTCCCATTTAAAAAATTGGGGGTTGTACCTGTCATTCTAAGGGGGTTGAAGGTAGGGGTTGCATTTTCACGTTAAAGAATGTCAAGTTATAATTTAAATTTGACGTGTTTCGGGATTTTTTATAAATATGTACAGTAACCGAAATAATGAATTTATTCCATTTGGCTTTTACACACTGTATGTTTTATTATATGTAATCATAGCAACAACAGGTTTATAGAAAAGTCAGAGAGAGTGACATATATTTTTTGTAAGATCTTTTTACGTTAAAAGATATTAAATACATTTTCAATTGTACAGTCTTTATTTGCTCTGAAAATACAATAGGTTCCAGCAAGATGGAGCACCTCCACATTACCAACTCAATGTCTGCGAGTACCTCAACATTTCCAAATCGCTGGATAGGGAGGCGAGGATAATTAGAATATCCAGCAAGATCACCTGAACTTTTTTTTAGAGGGCTATGTCAAAAATATTGTTTACAAAACTAAACTTCATGATTTAGATGATTTAACAGAACTAATTTTAGAAGACGTTTTTATTTAAGATTAAGATGTTGCTAAAATGTTCGCGGTGAGTATTTAAAATAACTTCTTCATTGACATATATATTTTGTACGTTATGAATAAATAAATATTACGTATCAGATATTTTATTTTTTTATGTCAATTTTTTCAATAATTTAATAACAATAACAGCTTAGATAGACAGTGAAGTGACGTTTCAAAGAACTTATCACATAAATTAGGTGTGATAAGTACACTGCGACCTACAGGATCTATTGTGTCCCCCCTTACATGCTATGTTCTGATGTTTTCTCAGATTTAGCTCCTCGAGTCCTATTTTCCTGAGGAAGTTTAGGACATCGTCGGGCTTCAAATCAGGTAGATCCCCTTCTTCTATTTCATGTGCTCCTAGGTATCTAGCCCTAGAGAGTGTGTATATTGAGGTTTCATCCTCTTCCTCACAGAATCTGCACTTTGCTTCATCTGCTAACCCCAGTTTCTTCATGTGGCTTCTTAACCGGCAATGCCCGGTTAATTTTCCCGTTAGGATTCGGAGCCTTTTTTTACTGAGATTGAGGCAGCTAAGAGATTTCTGGTCATAGTAGTATCTTAGATTACCTCAGTCCCTCTAGCTGATTCCAATACTTGGAATTTTCTTTCTCCATTTCTTCCCTTAGTTTTCCTAGGATTACTCTACTGCTGATCCCACAAGATGGTCCTGGTCCCAAATGTGGGGTTTCAGCTCCTTTTTTTGCCAGCTTATCTGCTGTTTTGTTACCCTCTATTCCTATGTGTCCCGGGACCCATAGGAGGGTGACAGTGTTCTTCTGGCCTAGTTCATTTAGTTTGCCGAGGCATTCCCAAACTATCTTCAAACTGATTATATTTGAGCTCAGCGCTTTGATGGCTGCTTGACTGTCCGACATGATCAAAATCTCTTGTCTGCGGTAGTTTCTTCCAATATTGAATTCCACACTTCTTTCGATGCGCGGACTTCTGCTTGAAAGATGTTCGGGTATGTGCCCAAGCTTTCTGAGTATTTGGCTTTCGGTCCAAAAACTCCTATCCCAGTTCCCTCGTCTAGGTTGGAACCGTCCGTATACTACTTTAAGGCATTCTGGTTTAAATCCTGTATGGTGACTTCATCCCATTCAGATTTATTACTCAACTTTGTGATGAATTTTCTCACAAAGTTGAATTTCTTTGGCATATCATCTTGGGGCATTTCCCAAGTTTGATAAAATTGAAGTGAGGTTTTTCCCTGATAATTCCTTCTTTGATCATTCTATATATTGTTTTCTTCCTTACACTTTCTAGCAGAATGTGCAGTGGGGTCAAGTTTAAAATCACCTCCATTTCAGCAGTGGGGCAAGTTCCCACTGCTCCAGTGATACATGAACAGGCTAGTCTCTGAATCTTCGAGAGATTTTTCGTCGTCGTACTCAGATTAGCCCTTGCGTCCCAAGCCACTGCCCCATATGTGATTAATGGTCTCACTATTGCTATGTACATCCATTGCAGAATACGTGGGTTACATCTCCAGTTCTTCCCTGCAATGTTCTTGCACACCATGAGGGCCTTGGTTGCTTTGTGTATTACTTCGTCTTCGTGTTTATTCCAGAGTAACCTGCTATCTAGGATTAGCCCTAGATATTTTACCTCTGTTTTCCACTGTGCTTCCCCATACGGTATTGTGACCGTTAGCGTCGCATCCTATAAGAAGCGGCAGCTTCTTCTGTTCACAGTACTCGACTAGTCTTTGCAGTTCTGTAGGCGGTGAAGTCCCGTCCCCTGCAAAGTAGCATGATGCTATCATGACTTCTTGATGTCTATTCTCGAACTCGAGGTTTGCTAGAATTGGAACAAGGTCTCTCGTCATGAACTCTGACACACATCAATGCTGTTACTTACCAAGATGCATGCTCTGGGTATGTCTACATTACTCACTTTATATATTAGTTTGGCTTCCCTACTTGCGAGTCCTCTCACCTGACCATCACGGACCCATGATCCCTGGATCAATACTAATCCCATTTGGTTTCTGATAAACGTCATTGAAATAACCGTTGATGATCCCTGATGATGCCAGAGCAAGGCTACATACAAGCGGGTTTCGCCCGGTTCCTCCAGGGGAACGTTCGCGACCGCTTATACTCCAGCGGCCATTCATCCTTCGGCACGTTACCTTACACCTTGGAGTTGGGGGGGTTGGTCCGCGGTGCGACCTTAGGAGTGACCAATCTGGCATTCTTGCAGTTATCAGCTGCTCACACCCCCAGCTTCGCCGCTTCCCTGCTTCCCTGCTAAAATGCAGTGTTACCTGCTTAAGCAGTTCAGCGACTCTCCTGGGGATCCCCTAACCGCCACCTGGGGACGCGCCCGGTAAGCACCCAGCCCTCGGGATCACAAGCCTATACTTCCCATTTAAAAATCTGGGTGTTGTCACTCAAAGGGAGTTAAAGGTAGGGATCAAAATTTCACTTTAAAGAATGTCAATTTGTAATTAAAATTTGATGTGTTTCGGGATTGTCTATAAATATGTACAGTAATCGGAATAATTAAATTTCCATTTGGCTTTGTACATAAAATGTAAATAATAATGAATGCGATCAACATCCAATGTTTGACCCTCGTAGACACACTTTCGAATAAACATGTTGTTCTTTCCCTACTGACTGAACCTCGTATAACATATTTCCGCAATTGTGCCGATAATTTACTACCGCTCACAAAAAAGCGACACATTTCCACTACAACAAAGGAGTTACCAGACTTAGTACTATATCTAGGGACGATGGTATAACATTCTAAAACAGTATACGGTACATGAGTAAAAGTTCTCATCATGGGCGGAAGCCTTCTTCTAGTAGTTGTCGGCACCCACGCCATTTACACTTCAGTTTACAATTTACCAACGGAGCGAGACAAATATTCTTTTGCGACTTCATTGATTTAATAAACGTTCTCTGTTGTTTTTTCGCTTCCTCATTTACTGCTTGCAACCGCAAGGGCGACTTCAAGAAAATCGGTTTACCGCTGATGAACCGGATAGTATTTTTTCAAAAATGGAAGATGTGAGATTATGCGTTATCATTACGTGAACTAATGATTCATTTTTTTCTTACGATTTTCCATTCTTTCATATATTGTGATGGTTTGTTTTTGTAGATTTTTATTTATTTTATTGTTTCTGATTTTTATTTGTTAATTATGGTATCAAATGAAGTGTTTGAATTATTATCTGTTGTATACTTTACTTTTTTAAATAAACACCTTAATAAAAATCTGCTAGCTCAGTAAATTTTGATTTATTCCGTGACCCGACTCTTTATCTTGGGTAGGAATCAAGTAAATTCAATTCAACTACTCTATAAAATATCCAATTATAATTACGGAATTAATTGATACAAGAATTTTATAAACTAGTATTTTTATCAAATATTTATTACATGCTATATTCTACTTCATACAATAGAAATACCTTAAGAAATATCTAATCAATGCTAATATTTGTCCATGATTTAATTTTAAATAGTCATGCGCACACAAATAAAATGTTTTAAACGAACGTACCTAAAATAAATGTCCTTTCCGTTGGTAATGATCTCGATGCTGCTGATCCCTGCTAGTTAGATGATCCGCAAACACACCTGCTTGGTTGTATGGTAAGCAAAATGTCCACACAGGTTAAAAGAAATCTTATCAATCATACCAGAATTCAGATTGGTAAGTACTTTGATTATATTTAATTACTTTGATTATAATATTTTTGTTAAATAATGTAATTAAACTTTTGAATAAAAGTGGGGTAATGCTACCAGTTTGCACTGTACTAAAAATGTGATCAATTGCAATTGCCAATAGTAATATAATAATAATAATAAGGGGAATAAAACCGAAATTCACGACCTTTTATACCTTTTCATTAATTATGACACTGATGACATTAAATTAGCACTCAATTGTTTCAATTTGCAAAATTTAACCTTAATTTATATAAAATTGATTGTGTTAACCTCTACTTTTTGGAAGTTCATCTTACTAAGAACAATAAATAACTGCACAGTTAAACTAAACTTCCACTATTTATTTGAAAAATTTGCTTTAAAATCAATTACAGCTGTTTCGCTATAACTAGCATCGTCAGATTGACATATTGAAATTACATGTTGTTTGTTTGTAACTAGGTGCTTGATGTTGATAAGGAGTTAAGGCTAGACCAAGTAAGGAAGTAATAAGACATAACAATATTAAAGCCTAGATGTTATTAGCCCTAAGGGATTATCCTGGATGTATTTCCCTCTAAGATCAGTATAACTGTGCAATGATATAGAAAAACCAGGAAAAAACTATATCATGCTGATCTTTACAATAACTTAATATATTTATGTTATAATAATGTCTTATCTATGTATAAAATGAAGACTAAATCAAAGTAAACAGTTTAATAGTGAAGAACTTCCAAGATTTATTTGTTCATTAACTACTTTAAACTGTTGATCTGCTAGATGTCTTTTAATTTCAAGTTCTAGAAAATTTAAATTTTGTTTTTTATCACAAATGTGTAGTATGTGAATGTCATTGGTGTGTATAAGTGAGTTTGGATGTTCCAGTAGGTGTTTTGCATAATTTAACTTATTTGGTTGTTTTAATCTATATGCTCTTAAATGTTAAATCTTACTTCAAAATTTCTTTGTGTTTGACCAAAATATACAGCATTACACTTTGGACAATTAATTTTGTAAACACCAGATTTTTTTAATTTAGGTAATTTTGTTTTTACATTTAATAATTTTGTACCAATATTATTTTGTGTTTTAAATGATATTAATGCTGATGTTGCCGAAGATATTATTTTTGAAATTGCATTGGAAATATTTCCACAATATGTAATACTTTTATAGCTTTTAATTTCTTTAGTTTGTTTTGGAAATATTAGTTCTAGTGACATTTTTTGTTCTTTCTTATTAATTAATTTATTTATCAAATGTATTGGATAGCCATTAGATGTAGCTATTTGTTTTATGATCTCAATTTCTTTATTAAAATTACTTTTGTTCATTGGAATTGAAAACGCTCTATTTATCATGGAATTATAAGCTGCTAATTTATGTGATAGTGGATGATTTGAATTATATGGTATGGTTACATCTGTTTGTGTAGGTTTTCTGTATATTGAATAATTTAATGAATTATTAACTTTTTCAATTCTTAAATCTAGAAAATTAATTGAATTATTTTCTTCAACTTCTAAAGTAAAATTAATTTTAGGATGCAAGGTATTAATATAATTAAAAAATATATCTAACTGCCGTTCGCTACCTACAAAACCTGCTAACACATCATCAACATATCTATACCAAAATACAATATTGTTTTTATAACTAGAATTAAAGATTTTGTTTTCTAAATTATCCATAAATATATTTGCCAAAATTGGAGAAATAGGACTTCCCATGGGAAGACCCTCATTTTGAATATAAACTTTGTTATCAAAAGTAAAATAATTTTGACTAATGCATACATCAAATAGATCAATTATGTCTGATATTATACCTGGATGGATATTTCTTTCATCTAATAGCTTTTTAACTAGAACTATACATTCTTTAGGAGGTATTTTTGAGAACATATTAGTTACGTCAAACGATACTAATTTAGTATTATTTTGTAAATTACATTTATTCAATTTTTTGATCAAATCTAATGAATTTTGTACTGAATATTTAGATGTGTAACCATAATTGTTTAGGATACTATTTAATTTTTTAGCTACTTTAGTATTAGGAGTGTTAACATACGAAACTACCGGTCTAATTGGTTTTGAATCTTTATGTAATTTAATTGTTCCATATAATTCTGGACATTGAGGAATTTTATTTACTAGATATTTTTTATCGAAGTCATTAAATAGGTAATTTGAATGATTTACATGTTCTCTTATTTGGTTAGAAAATTTCTGTGTAGGATCGTTTTTTAGAATTTTGACATTACTTTACATTATGAAATCATTCACTTTAGATTTATAATCTTCTCTTTTTAAAATTACTGTTGAGTTACCCTTATCTGATTTTGTTATAATTAGGTTATTTTCATCTACTTTATTTTTGATTGATTTTAATGCTAAAATGTCATTTTTAATACTTTGACTTTGACTTTTAAATTTGTTTGGTTTTATATTTTTAATAAGATTTGCCATTTGCATTTTTTCATAAATAAAATTATTTGATTTAGTTTTCAAAGCTATTTCAGAATCTGAGGCTAAAATTTCTTTTATATTATTAGTGAATTTAGGAGCAATAAATAACTATGCAGTTATTTATTGTTCTTAGTTAATTTATATAAAATAATAAATATTTTTAACATATTTAAATGTTCCTTTGATAATATAAAGAAAATCTGTATTCTTACATTCATGAAGAAGCTATTTAAATTATTTTTTGATCAGTTTTTCCATATAAAATTGGCGAAATCTGATAATTTTGGCAGTTCCCACTACTTGAATTTGTGCAAATTTGATCAAATAACATTAAATGGATATTAGTTTGTGCATAAATTTCTTAAGATAGGTCTATTATGATTTTTAAATACTAATTTGACTTAAAAGAATGAAAATTGGGCTTTTTAATTTAATTTATAATATGAACTTGATAGGGACTTTTGTATTTGTTTAAGTGAAATTTTCTGATATTATCAAAGATTAAAGAGCTTATAACTAATGAACAAACTTACTCTTTTAAATACATTTCTTCTAACTAAATTGCTTAACATTAAGTTTTATCAGCTATTGTTGAAATAGTCTTTTAAGTGTTCACTACGTGAGTTTTGATAATAAAGTAGGAATACACTGTCCATCACTGTAACATTTATAGTTAATACACTGATTTCTAATAGCATAGTTTTTATATTTTTAGGTATTTCTCATATTCTGAGGTTTTGCCTGAATACATATCTGTTATCGAAGCACTGCAAAATGTAACAATGTAAGTACTTCTACCTTATACCTAACATTTAAACATTTAACTACCTATTAAAAATATGAATTAAATTAATAATTTTAATTATAATCTTTTGGTTTTAGATTCAGACTTTAACTTCCAGAGAAAGCTATATGAATTGGGACTTGCTTGATTGTTATGCAATAGTATTACAGAATTCTATCCAAAATAAAGTCGCTAAGTAAATTCTTCCTCAATTTAAATGTTTAACATTTAAGATTACTATACCGAATATTTTAAATAAAATAAAGAAAAGTGGCTGATATATTCATGAGAATTATTTTAATATCCTTTTATATTTTCATACTTATACCTTTTCCAGTATAAATATAGGTGCACGTCACAGCTGTCAGAACGGGACTATGTTGCCAAGCATTTAAAATAGTATTACAATCTAGAAAGTGTCAAATGAAATTTCTCTACTATTCTTCTTTTTATTTGACTGCAATACTACACCACGTATGAACGCGGCAACATAGCGTAATTTTGCCAACATATAAAATATTTTAGCACGACTTATGTTCGTTTGAAGTTTATATTTGATTAGTCCAGGAATTACATTTGATATAAAATTAATTACGAAAAATTTCTTGAAGCACTTATTTATTTTTTGTAATAACTTGCGGCCTCCGAATATTAATATTTACCAAATTAACAGTGAAAAAAGATACTGATTGACAGTAGCAAACGAACAAAGAAAGTCAAACGAACAGAGTGATTTGTTCACTTTGATGACGTGCATCTACATTTATACTGGACAAGGTATAGGTAAGTTTTACATTATATTTATATTTGAGCTTAGTCATCTCAATATATTCGTGGTATTCTACAAAGTACTTTATAACTAACTATTTTCACAATTTACTTCAATTTATTAAAATCCCTTTTTAATTGCTTTTTTTTCATCCATAATTTTTTTATATAGGTGACCCGGTGGCGAGTTTACAAAACATACCCTGTCTCAGCACAAGTTCCACCTCCTAAAGTACGTCATGCTTCGCTAGTGAGTACGTTTCCAAAATATACCCGATGTCAGCACATTTTACTAAATATACCCGATCCCAGCACATCTCGCAAAATCCACGATATTACTTATCTACCTGTTATGGCACAAAGTGAACATTAAGCTCACTTAAAAATAATTTTTAAAAAACGGTTTATTATGGAAAGCATTTAATAGTAACTATTATTATATTGGACATTTTTATCAAACAAGGGCATTATAGCAAACTTTTTCGATATTAATAGTAAAAAAAGATTAGTTCATTTATTGAGGATAGAGGAAAT
This sequence comes from Ophraella communa, assembly GCA_035357415.1. Taxonomy (NCBI): domain Eukaryota; kingdom Metazoa; phylum Arthropoda; class Insecta; order Coleoptera; family Chrysomelidae; genus Ophraella; species Ophraella communa. The sequence goes on along the minus strand of CM068991.1, from coordinate 27,191,856 downwards.
CAAGTAAATTAATTAATGTGTTTTAATTTTTGATCTTTTCTGTTTTCTAGAGTTCTCTCCTTCTTTATGGGTTGGTCGGCCTGCTATTATGCGGCGTGTTCCAGCTTTCAAACCAGGTCGTCTTTTTCGTCGGCCAATTGATGTACTCTGAACTTTGATGTTCTTAGCTGTACTTATTTTTTTGTGAGCGAAAAATTGAGTTAATTGCGATGGAGTTTTAATTCGCTTGAGGGACTGTATGAATGTTACTATAACGTTTTTGTTTTCTGTATTAATACTTTGCTCAGTTAAGTTCACTATTCTAGGGAATTCCGATTTTAAATCTTGTATAATATCTGTGTAATCGGTTGAGCCGATTGCTTTTAAGCAATCACAAACTAACTACCTAACTCTTTATACACAACAAAACAAACGAAAATAAGCTTGTCTAACATCGCCAGCTATATAGGTAGGCACAATAAATTATCGTAGTATTATGTATTGTGTTAATATTGAGTTTGGTAGGACATAAGAAATAAGAAAATCATGTATGACGAAAGACGTTGTCGTGAATGTGCTGAGATCGGGTATATTTAGTAAAACGTGCTGACATCGGGTATATTTTGGAAATTACTCACTAGCGAAGCATGACGTATTTCAGGAGGTGGAGTTTGTGTTGAAACAGGGTATATTTTGTAAACTCGCGACCCGGTGAATCTATTTCCATGCGTCATCATTATACAGGGTGTTTCAAAAAAAGGTAACACCGTCTCTAGGATAGGTAAAAAACAGAAAAATAATTGGGGTTTGCTTAGTAAAATTTTTTTCTAACGCCATCCGTTTTCAAGATAAAGGGCGTTGAAAAAAATGAAAAATTACACATTTCTTACGATTTTGCCGAAACTACTGGCACCATTGCAATGAAATTTTATACGAATATGTTTTGGAAGCTGATATATCCCATGAATTTGTTTTTATAACTAACTCTCATAGAGGGCGCTAGTTACACGATTCATACAACGTATTATTCAACATAACTTTTTTTAGGGTAGAATTATTAGTCAAAACTCCAAGTGAACATAAACATCGTTTAATTCTACACCAAAAAGGTACTCTTGGTAAAACTCGATATTATGTACCGTTTTCGGAATATTGTGATTGAATTTTATGTTATGTTCTTTATCTTTATTTTAATTTTCTTATTGTAAGTTTTTTTAATTAATAAATTTATTATTAACTTATACGAGGCGCGGTTATTACTTTAGTAGGGGTAAATTTTTTTTCCATCTAGTTTTATCGATTTACAAATTTTTTCCAGTCTCTTCTATTTTGTGCCAACACCTTTGATTCCTGCCAAGTAACTCCTCTATTCTTAAACGTTTTGCATATATCTGCATTCCATGTTGCTCTTGGCCTTCCTCTCTTTGTTTTTATTGTGGTTCTCGTCTCCCATATTTTTTTTGCTTGTCTAACCTAACCTAACTTCTAGATCTTCTCTAATTTCTGAACTTTTTATTCGATCTCTTTTAGTCACACCTCGTACTCGTCTTAAATAATTTATTTCGGTGGCCTGAATCTTATTTTTTTGTCTTTGGCTTAATGTCCACGTTTCACACCCATAAGTTAATATTGAACGGTATATTGATTTATAAACATTGATTTTAGTTTTCCTGGAGATTTTCTTTTTGTTTATTAAGTTATTATTCATTGTATAATACAGCTTTATTGCGTTTTCAATTATCTTGTTTATTTTTGTTTCTACATCTCCGTTTTTATTTATCAATACTCCTAGGTTTTTGTATTGGTTCACTCGTTCTATTTCTTCTATTTTTTAATACTGGATATAAATATTGTTAATTATTGCATTTCAAAGAGTTTATGATCTTGGCTTCAAATAAGATTAAAGAAAGAAAATATTATTTTTAAAATTTAGATAATAAAGATTTTGAGACTGGAATGTATTGAAGACTAACTAGAATTTGCAAACTACCTATAAAGTATAACTTTTTATTATCATTTTGATTATTACATACAGGAAATACATGTTGAAAATTAATTAAAAATTAAGCATTTTCGTGCTTGTTTTTTTAAGCTTACATGCTAAAAAATTGTCTCGAAATGAGTAATTAAAGTAAGCACAAAAAATCTTAAATTAAGTATGTACCTTCTTATTTAATGCTTAAAATAAACATCTTGCACGTTTGATTTAAGTATTAAAATTCTTATTTCAAGATTATGCACGATCTTTATACAAGAACGTAGTGCTTAACTTGAGTTTGTTCATTCTTATCTTGTATCAATAAAAAGAATGATACGTGCTTGATTTAAGTATGAACATTCTTGTTTAAAAACGATACCTGTGTTTTATAAGTATGACCACACTTGAACCAAGCATGTCGATTCTGTATTTAAGTATGCTGTGTGCTAAATGATAATATACGATGTTGTTCTAAGAACGTATATGTATGCAGCATTTAAGCATGCAGCATACTTATAGACAGTATGTTACTTCTTAAGCGAAGAATTAATTTATTCTTAATTTGATATTGTAGAAATCTTAAATTAAGCATCATTATGCTTATTTTGAGTATTAGCGGGGTTTAATTTGGGATGCTTAAATAAAGCACGTTTTTTCTTGTTCTAAGTATTCGTAATACTTATTTAATAATAAATAAATAAATAAAAATAATTGGCTACGAAATTAATCGAACTTTTGAATATCAAACATTCTTGTATGTAAATTAATGTGTTGTCTAGAATGAATAGAATATTTTCCAAATTAAAAAGTAAGTTTTCGTATAGTGAAGGCATAAATAAATTCAGTAAGACTTTGTAGGACAGATAAAAAAAGTATAATAGATAAATAAATCTTTTATTAAAGATTAAAATAAATAAAACAATAAACAAAATAATTCTCTTCTAAAAACAAATTTTTACATTACAGTGTAGAGTGTAATAAATTCATTATTTCCTATAAACTAAACAAATTTTCAAAAAACCTGAAACACATCTTAAGCAATCTGAAACATTTAGTACTTTCCCTATATAAATTCTAGGGGTTAATCACCTCACTGCTCGAAAAAAGACGTGTCTATGATGCAATTAAAAAAAATGGGTACCTCTCCAAACAAAAATTGAGGTGTGCGTGCATTTGTAGTTTAAATCTGAGGAAACTAAGAAAAGGAGGGTGTACTGCCGCTCACCTCACTTAATTGGCACATGAAAAAAATTATTACCACAAATATCTCCCCAATATCGTATGATTTAATGGTGCTGATGCTGGAGCTGCTATAATTAGAAAACACCTCGTTCTGTTTCGATCTAAAAGTCAAAATTTGTTTAAACATTTCTAAAATAAACATTTCTAACTTACGCTCTAAACTGTCTGTCTGGATTTTCACGCAGGATTTAAATTTTATACGGTCTGCTAGTTATGATGATGGGAACAAAGCTATCTTCGATAACCGAAATTTGCCAAACAGTTAGCTTTAGTCCTGCAGAACTATAATTATATTAATACTTAATTTATAAATGTATTCTTAAAAAACTATATTCAAATAATTTAGCAAAATCCAATACAAGCAGTCAAAAAATTACTTATAACATTAAGTATATGACTTACCTATAATTTTCTCTACGACGGGGTATTGAAATCCCCAATAAACTATAGATTTCATTGTCCTCATAATGATTATGGTTTTGGTAATTACGTAATTGGTATAATTCCGTATTAAAACTCTCATTTAAATTAATTAGATTCATGTTAAAAGTGTATCACTATTTATACTTATACTAACTATTAAAACTTTTAAAACAAAACCATCACAAATTATGCACTGTAATACACAAAATATATCGTCTCCGTAGACGTGCAGTTGGAAGAGGGGGTTAAAAAGTGGGATAGTACCAACTATACGTGCTTAAAATCAAGTTTCATTCTCAATTTCAGCACGCGCTATCAATTTAAGAATGCCGCATCCTTATTTCAAGAATGGGCATACTTAACAAAATTCTTAAAGGAAAGGCCGTTATCCATACTTAGAAAGAATAATAATTTACATTCTCAATTTAAGCATGTTACTTCCCAGTTTAAGAAGTATAAGCATTTTACTAGAATGACCGCTCTTAACAAATTCTTAGGAGAAAGACGGTTATCCATGCTTAATATCAGAATTCTCGTTCTCAATTTAAGCATGTTACCTAATTCTTAGTTCGGGAATGTGGCATGTTTAATTTGAGAATGAGCATTCCTTACAAATTCTTAAGAGAAATACGATTATCCATGTTTAATATAAATTTCGTTCTCAATTTAAAAATTTCAATAGTCAGTTCCAGAACGTTACCTACATGGTACGGGGTTGATTTGAGTGTGGGTATTCTTAAAAGGATCTTAAGAGAAAGGCGGTTATCCGTAACTAAAATAAGAAGTTTTATTCTGAATTTTAGAATTATTATTATCCGTTGAAGTATGTTATGACATGCTTGATTCCTAAGTATTAATTCAAGAACGTTTATTGCTAAATTATTAACATGTTAAGATTTTTAAGTTAAACACCCTCCATGTTTAATTTAAGAATGTATGCTACAACAATTCTTATTTTTCAAATTAAGAATGTTTGTGCTTATTTGTAGCTTTGAATCCAAAAATTGAGCATGGCAATGTTAATTTAAGAATGTCAGGATTCAAATAAAGAATATTTTTTCTTAAACTAAGAATTAGGGTCGTGCTTCATTTTAAATGCACATTCTTGACAACATTCTCACACAAATTTCTCTGTGTGTATAATTGATTGCTTAGGCATTATCGTTGACTAAGTCATTGCTTGACTCAAGCTTTCTGATAAGGAATGATTCTGTTTCTCAAATTATCCAGTTTATATCTGCTTTGAAACATGAATTTTTTGAAATCATTGATCATTATCTGTCTTTTTATTTTATTTGCCGTTACGTCATATATTTTCCCACTTCATCTCTCATTTATGAAATGGATGACATTTAACAATTTCCTATTTAATGTCCTACCTATGATGATTTTTAGGGTACATACTTTTGATGTTTTCCGGAATGAATGCTCATACAGAGCGTTCAGCATCATCGGTGCTTGTACGACCACGTTTGAAGTCAGTAAACCAGTCAATACCTGTTAATTTAGGTACAAGAAGCAGATATGTCATAATGCACATTGAGCTATTGTTTGGTTCCTACAATCTACGGATTTAAACGGGTCACAGGGAATTATTTTTATTCCATTTTTTACAAATAACAGAAGTAGCGTCAATAATTTGGTGGCGGAGTTTGCGCATTCGCCATTTATTTTAATCCAACGTTTTGTTGATGACCACTTAGTTTTTATTTTTGGTTCACTTAGAATTGCTTGTCAAAAAATGGAGAATTACCTTATTTTGCTATAGAAGAGGCCCACTACTTAATAAATCGAAAAAGCTAGGTTATTAATAATAAACAATGTAAATATTACATTAATATTTATTTAGGGACATAATTAAAAGTATTTATATAGTCTTCAGGATACTATTTTTTAATATACATGTGTACCTATACAAATTGGTAAAACCATTATTCCTCCTCTGTAATACCAATAAGAATAAATTTCCATTTTGGCTTTACTATTCCAAACTGCATAATTATTGTAGTAAAAATGTGGTTTTTAGCTGTCAGAATCTGGTTTAAATTTATAATTTTTAGTGGGTTTCGACACCAAAGCAGGATGCAACGTGCGACTTGCTGCCAGAAAGCAGGAAGCACGTCGCAGCTGGCGTATTAATGTTTAACATTCATACCAAAGTCGCTCAGTGTGACTTTTTATCATTAGACCTCCGTTGAAAAATAATAAAATAGTTATCAAGATTTCGTCGGAATAAGATAATATTGCTTTCATTGCTGCTGTGATTGCAAGGAGGAGGAGGAGGAGGAGGAGGAAAAGGAGAAAAAAGCTATAGATGCAGATGCACATATTTTACAGAATGGAAAAGGAAACATTTAAATTTTACAGCTTTTTTGCTAGCCATCTCAAAAAAATTTAAAATAGTATATTAAACAACGCATTCTACACTCAGGTGCAATAAAAAGTTTCCAACAAATATTTTTATGGCTTAACAGAGCAGGCACAAAAACTGTGCTCTAAATTCTATACCTAGTATTCTTAACGTCATAAGCATCTAAAAAACCAAAGAAAACAATACTAATGGAGTAGATGGGTATATTTATTCACAAAAAACAGCTAATTTTTGAACGCAACTCGAAAATTCAAAATTACAATTAATAAGATAATAATAAGATTATGATTGTTTAGTATCTCATAGTACCTCCCCTAGCTCTGATTACAGCTTGCATGCTTCTTGCAATGCAAAGTTCTTGTAGCGATGTTGGTGACACCGGTCGACTCCTTACGCGTTTATCAAACATATCCCAATTGGCAAGCATGCTGGCCAATTCATGTGGGTTATTCGAACTTCATCCAGATATTGATTTATGATTTACAATTCTTGCAACATGTGGCCTTGCATTGTCATGCATGAGGATGAAATCATCTCCAATAAATGGAGCAAATGGAACAACATAGTCTTGCAGAATCTCGTTAATGTATCGATGTTCTGTCAAAGCCGCCCCTTCTACAGAGACAAGGTCCGTACCGCCTGCTAATGATATGCCGGCCCATACCATAATGGAGCCTCCATTATGGCTTACTTTTGGATTAAACCCTTCTCCACACTCGTTGTCGACCATCTGATAAATATAGATAAAAATTCATCTGTTAACAGTACAGCACTTCAAGATTTTTATAAATGCAAAATATAAAAAATAGTATTAGAATTTAGCAAATATCAAACGAAGTTTCTCTAAATTTAGATTTCCTCGAAGAACTTGAAATAAAAAGACATCTAGCAGATCAACAATTTAAAGTAGTGAATGAACATCTTGTTAGATCTCCATTATTAAACTGTTTACTTTGATTGAGTCTTCATTTTATACATAGATAAGACGTAATTGCAACAGAAATATATTAAGTTATTGTAAAGATCAGCATGATATAGTTTTTTTCTGGTTTTTCTATATCATTTATACGGATCTTAGAGGTAAATACATCCAGGATAATCCCTTAGGGCTAATAACATCTAGGCTTTAATATTGTTATGTCTTATTACTTCCTTACTTGGTCTAGCCTTAACTCCTTATCAACATCAAGTACCTAGCTACAAACAAACAAAATGTAACTTCAATATGTCAATCTGACGATGCTAGTTATTTAGCGAAACAGCTGTAATTGTGATTTTAAACCTAAAACATTGAATCACACAATATCATTAATACTTTAATAAATCAGTATATCCCACGTTTCGGAATTCCTTACAAAAATACACACGATCAGGGCACTCAATTCGAATCCAGCATGAAAGAATTTAGCAAATTATTAGGTTTTCACAGTTTGCACACCACTCCTTATTATCCTCAAGGAAACGGTATGATTAAAAGATTTGATCGAACTCTGCATGTAAACAGTGTTTATAGAAAAGTTTTTAAAAATTTTAGGTTGATACCAATATATATTGATAAAGGTAAGTACACTGAGATATAATATCAATTTTTTTTGCCCCATATATTCTATAATGTTTGTATGAAATCCCATTTAAAAATATGTATATTTAAAGATACATTGCCTAATAAAGTGGTATGAATAAATTAACTTATTTTTTGTTTTTCAGATGGCAAGTCGTGAATTAATAGGGATTTATTCTAAACGAACAATGAATATTATTGCAATGTTACCACCAATAGACTCTGACGATTCCGATGTTTCAGATACAGAGGATGTTTTGGAAAAAAATGATGACCTAAATAATATGGAAATTGAAATGATACTTGACAATAATAGTATGTATTTCAATTCCAGTCAGAGTGAGAATGATTGTGCCACAGAATCTGTTTGAAGATCAGAAAGAGTTTTACACAATTCTTTGACTTCCTTAGAACCAAATATTCCGGATTCATTACCACCTTTATGTGCCAAATATGTAATGCACGGGAACTGTTTTATGAGTTACCATAAAACTAAATTATAATGTATTTTTTAATAAAGCGTTTATTAATAGTAATCTTTTATTTTTTTTAAATCCTATTGATATTTTATAATTTGAGCAAAGTGTAAAATTCAAAATTAACTAAACATTATGCCTTGAGTTTTTGACAATGTATCCTGTAGGAAACAATCTGTAAAAAAAAGTATGACATATGAAATACAAAAAATAACTAGAAATAATTTCAAGATGATTGTTTTATAATATATATTTGAACAACATTTAATTTTTCAGTAAATTTGTATACCCTTGCCTATTAAAGGGTTAAAGTAATTTCTAGGAAAGTTTTTAATAATATCTTGAAATACAACCGCGAAAAAACCGTTAACATTGACATGACTAAACCAGCATTTTTGTTAAACTAACAAATCGATGATACACAGATACCAACCACAAAGAAAAAAAAAGGCACTTTTAATTCAGTTTTACGATTTTAATGTATTTTTTTTTTTTTTTTCGTTAGAGGGGGAGTATTTGTTATGCACTTGTCTTGTTACGATGAGCACACAAAATAGCTGCTATCTCCTTTTGACTTACATTCTAACCATATTTTGACGTTATTTCAAGTTGACAGTTTTATGACATTGGTCGCGTTCATCGGCACACTCGATACCTGATCGATCAGGTAGCGATCCCGAGTTGCGTGCATGAACGGTTCATTTTGCGCTGATCGCTCACTGATCGGCGGCCATTTAAAAGATCACATTTATTATACGATCCGTTACTGATCAAAGCGCTCACCCCAATTGTTTGTTATGTTTGCAAGTTTTGAATTTTAGAAAATTTTTGATTTATTTAATGTTTTGTTGTAGTTCAAAGTAAAATTTAGTATTATATATATTTCTAGTATTATATATTATTATTATAATTATAATCTTAGTTTAGTAAGTAGTATAGAAATAGTTGTTTTAATTTGTTGTATTGTTTTCCTGTAGTTTTTGAAATATTTATTATTAATTAGGTGAAGTAGTGTAATTTAAAAGTAGAGGCTTTGTTAGGTAATATATTTATAGTAAGTAAATAGTTTAATAGGTAGGTTAATAGTATAATTCATAATGAATATACAACTAGTTAGAGGGGTGCATCAGTTGTGTGAAGTAGAAAGATACATTATATAATTTTATTTACTTAATCAACATTGTCAAGAAAATAATAGTGTTTGTTTTATACATACCTAACCAAACTTTTTGAATAAATAAACAAACGAATGACAAGAAAAATTTCGTTGTCACTTTAAGTGTCGGTTCATCCGCGCGTGATGAGCGATCATGGAGCGCTACTTTCGGAGCGATCTTTAACTTGTGCCGATGAACGCAACCATTATTTTATCTTTTGGTTATATGGTTATATGCAATTTTTCTTGAGTGACAGTCATTTGGCCTCTCCTGTTAGTGCTATTTTCTTTCCTATAAAAAAGGAGAATTGGAAAGGATCCAAGTCGGCAGAAATCTGGGTAGATAAGGAGGCTCAACGACGCTATGGGAATTTTTTATTATGATTAATAGATGATTCTGTTAGAATACGAAGATCAATCAATTATATACAGATATGCATATACTTACACCAAAATACAAGTTTTTATTTTTACACAATTAAAAATTAAAAAAAGCTTAATAATAATATCTGACTTCAGAATTTTGGACTTTTTAGCTTTGTATCTTCCACTCAAGTTTTTTAGTAAGGTGTTTAACTTGCTAAATTTAGAAAATCACAATTTTATTTTTTTTAAGAACAATAAACAATTAAAAGGTTGAATTAAACTTTCACTATTTATTCGTAAAATACGTTTGAAATGCAATTGCGGCCGTTTCGCTATAGAATTAGCATCGTCAGATTGACATACCAAAACGTAACATTTGTTGACAGAGTAGGTAATTCATATCCCTACCAATGGAGCAACACAATTGCGATTTTTGTGCCCAAAATTACAATTTTCATTGAAATCCTATTTTTCACCTAAACTTGAAATCTTGCTATAGAAAAAATGTTGTATTGCACACGACAATAAAATTGCATTATCTTCTCAAAGATAAAGTACAATTTTATCGTCTTGTACAATAAATAACTATTACTACGGCTGCTGGCCGTGCTATGTGTGATGATGATGTAATGGAATCTTCTAAATTTAATGGTAATCTGGATCTATTATCTCAAATTTACTGCTTTGGTAAGTGATTTAATAATTTTAAAATACTTTTATACACATATTTTTGATGTTAAATGTTTTTATTTAACATAAATTAACTTTTGATTAATGAAAATCTTTTTAGTTACCAATCGATATCTTCGATGTCAATCAAGCCAGAACAAGAGAGTGATAAGAGAGCGGTAATTGATTTCGTGGCCTTTTTATAGTCTCGCCAGATTGTGACAAGATTCTACCTTCAACTGTTTACCTTTTCAAAAAATAACATAAATTTCCAAGAAATGAGGTAATGATTTTATAATTTCGATCATATCTTTGATAATATAAAGATAGTTTATCTTCTTATATTTACTAAAAATCTATTTACATTATTTTTATTTCACTTTTTCCCTATAAAATTTTGATTTGAAATAGGCTGTTTTTAGTGCTGTCAAATTCATTTTATACTTTCAAAATTTGAGTTAAAACTATAAATTACTCTTAAAATTACTCATAAATCTATTAAACTAATCCTATTTTAACTTTTAAATACTAATTTAAACTCTAAGAACTAAAATTTAAACTTTTAAGTGACTCTATTATTTGAACTATGTATACACTATTCTAAACCATGATTCAATGAGCCTTTATTGATATTATCAAAGATTAACAGCTTATAACTAATATAAAAACTTACTTAAATAACCTATATATAGTTTTGTTACATAATATATCCTTTATTAATGTTTATTAATTATGGTTTGAAATAGTCCTTTCACTTTTCACTATTTGAGTGTTTTTATCATTAGTACAATTTATTCTGTCCAACACTGTAGATATAAGGATTTGTTCACTGAATTTAACTTTGTTTGTTACATTTTTTTATACTGTTTTTGTGGTTTTTTTAGGTACATCTCAGGTTGTGATGATTTATTTGAAAACTTATTTAATATCGAAGACTAATATTTGTCTCCTTGAAACCTGGTGGGTAATTCACTTTATAAATCAAATTTAAAAACTTAACTACCTAAAATTACACATTTATTTGTTAAACATATAAAAGAGATTAATAGTTTTTAATTTTGTTTCATTTTTATTTGTTTTAGATTACAACTTTGACTTCAAATGAAAACTATATCAATTGTACATTATTATATGAATTGGGACTAGTTATTGGAATTGTACATATTTGGATTGTTATTGATTGACACCATGGATCCTATCCAAGATAAATTTGTCAAGTACATTCTCTATCTATTTGAATGTTTACTATTAGAAATTATTATATTGAATACTTTTGATGGAATAAAAAAATATAGCTGATGATTAAATGAAAATTATTAAAATATCCTTTTTATTATAACTCATTGAGGTAAGTTTTACTTATTAATTTTTTTGAGCTTAGTTTTTAATCTCAATACTTAAGTATTAATGTTGAAGTCTACCTGTGGATAAGATTTCATGTTTTTTATCAAATACTGAGTTTGCATAAGTACTAAATTTGTTATTCTGGAAAACAAAACTATTTAAAATAGAAAATCATATAATAAAACTAAAATTCAATTATATTATACAATATATTGACACAAAAAACACTGCTTACTTCTTTAAACCACAAAATATGCCGCAAAACCCGTTTTTGTACCTTTCTTAATTGCCAAGATAATGACCTTGCTTCTGCTAGATTAATATTAATACAGTAACATTTCTCTCCATTATAAACTTATTTGAGTAACAAAAAATTATGAGGTGTTCTAGAATGGCTCAGCTACCTTAACTTACGTGCAGACCGGATTCTACCAAACACACTTCAGCTATTTTTAAATTATTCAAAATTTGTTGTTGAAAAGATAAATAACGTTAATAAGAAAAAATACTGTCAATCAACGTTGCAGCATACTGAAATACCCTCATATAATTCCAGATACGATTCTAGATTGAATTTCACTCATTACTCATAACATCAATTAAACCTCAACGAGGTGAATGTCGTTCAAATGATCTAAAGTATCCATCATTGGCACGCTGTAAATAACGTTAAACGACCTTATTATACTTTCTGTTCGTTTTTTGCTTTTATTTCAATGTATTTTTACTCTACGGTTCTGCATACTGATTATCGTGTATCAAAGATGAATTAGCGCATAATTCTGAGTATCTACCAGATAATACACGCCATTCATTCATGTTGTTCGTTAAAGCAGTAAGTAAATATGAAAGCATTTTTTTTGTAAAACAAATTATGGATCATTATGAACGAACTGTTGCAGAAGAAAAAATGCAATTAGCTTTTAAATACTTGGAATTGTAGTTCAGTTTATGGAACAGTATTCTAAGAAATTTTGTTGTGGCCCAGCCTAAAGTTTTTTGGTAAGCTTAATCAAGTTGATAATAATAGAATATAAAATATATATCTACACAGAAAAAAATAGTGAACATATTATTAGTAACTACAGTTTTTGAAAAATTATTCATTATGACATTGAATTTATTCTAAATATAAGGAACTGCGTTTATGTTCTTATAACTTACATTTTTTTATTGAAAAACTTGATGTTTATTATATTAAGGAATATACCTGCCTACAGTAATAACCAAAAATTAGTAGGACATATTTAATAAATTTATTTTTATATGGAAAATAAGGTTTTTTAAACTTCAAAGAATAACCTTTAAAATATTATCCCTTCGTAACTCTTTTTAGTTCCAAAAAGGCAGGGAGCCAATTTGTAACTAAAAAACTCTCCAAAAGAGATCCCGGAAAAGAGACCCTCTCCAGGGGATGGTTCGACTCCAAGTTAATGCTCACCATAGGAAGGATTGGGGTGTATAAGTAATAAGGGCGCCACTATCTTTTGAACGCTATCGATTAAGCAAACAAACTACACAAAAACCAAGGTAAGAAAGATAGAAACACCTTGTAATTACTTTAATTAAACAACAAATAAAGAAGCTACTTGAAATAAACACCGACCACGCTACACCCTTAAGACTTATAGTCTAAGGTGTAAGTACTTGCTGATAATGAACTGGAGTTGTAAAAAGTGGACGTAACTTTAGGTTTCTGTGCTGTCTAGGAGGGCGGCTTCAGCTTCTTTGTGGAGAGATGAAAGTTTCTTTAATGGTTCTGGCTGCTTAAGAGGTACTTCAAAGTTTTTCTTCAGACTCTTCAGTCCTCCTGTTGGTCGATGAAAGGAGCTATAGTTGCTTTACGGGTCTTTTAAATAGTCTTACTCAAAACGGAAATCGTGTTTGTGTCATTTGTCAGAAGAAATGAGTTCGTTATTTAATTGCAAGCGAGGGACGCGTTTTTTGATTGGCCTCGTTCAAACAGATAAATAGTTAGCGTCTATAAGGGGTGTCTCGTGTACAGTAGCATTAACAGTGAATCGGGGTGGTTTTAACGGTAATAATAGTGGTATCGTTTATGGTCGGTAATAGTGCAAGGTGACATGACGATAGACATGTTACACCTTTATAGTTTGTTCATTATTTAAGAATTGACAAGTTTATTGTTTTAATAAAATATATTCATTCAATAAAAGAAACGGACATTAATATATTATAGAAATGTTTTATGAAGCGAAAACATCAATCTTTGTTTTAAAAACTTGTGCTTTATATTAAAAAACGCATTCTTAAATTACGCGCAAAAATATAACGAATTATTAGTATCCATCGTCCACTTCATTTTTCTTCTCTAGCTACATCTTAACGTTCTTTGTTCATATGGGTGATTCTCATATAACTGTGATTTTTACAACTCAAAATTTATTAAAATTAAAAATGTTTTAAAACTTGTGTTCTGGGTGCTATTGGGCTTTTATTATACTCCAAATTAAGCCTGTAACGTAGTTCAACTACAACTTCAATAGACAAGAAACTAGAACAAAAATTAGAAATTTCACCTCCACGGTATTGACATCAAAACTAAATATTCAAAGTACTTGCCTAAATCTCTTTAAACTTTTAAAATAATAAAAAGAATGATAAATTATAGGACTTTGATAATCATGCAGAGACAATTTTGATTTTAACAATATTTAAAATTTATTAACAGTAGAATTAAAATAACAATTTTTTAAATTTTTCAACAGTAGAATTAAAATAACAATTTTTAGATTATTCTTAGAATAAAACCAAGTTTAACATTAGTTAAATAATTAAATTGATTTAAGGTTTTAACAAATTTAAATATAAAAAACAATAAATATAATACAATTTTTATATCATTCGTTATTTTTACCATGGTACTGACATCCACGGTATTGACATTTGAATGAATAATTAACCTAACTTAATTCCTTATAAGTAATTAAAATGATTAGTCAAATAATTTCGATTTTATACGTAAAATTAAATAATTATTCAGTATAATTGACCTAAAAATTGTATTAACACACGTGAACTTCAGTACCATGGTAATTTTATGACCATGCCCTGGGCACTCTCCTCAAATGACAGGTCCACGTTTAGTAGTTAATGCTCAGGTCACGGAAGTCGCCACTATCGAAAATAAAATCACAATCAACAGGAAATCCGTTAATGACATATCAATTCTGAATTTATATGTTGTCAATAATATTGTTTGACAGTTAGTATTGTATTTTCTCGTTAGTAGATATATTTTCCAGCTAGAATTTTTGTACTTGTGTGATAGATAGTATTGTATTTTCTTAGTAATTATTGTATTTTCTCGTTAGTATTTATATTTTCCAGTTAGAGTTTTTGCAGTTATTTATTAAACTATGGTTTTTATGTGTTCTGTTACGGGTTGCCTTTATAATAATAACTTTAAAAAAGTGCATTGTTTACCAAAGGATCCAAGGGTAGGAATTTGATTTTTAAAGCTTCAGGGTATACCTATTTATTAGTATATGATGCATATTCTATTATTTCTATGTTACATTATATTTGTAGATTCTAAAAAAATGGTGTGATGCTTTAAATAGACCAGATTTGCTTAATGTAACTGGAAATTACCGTTATTAATTTAAAATCTGCATTGACCACTTTACAAAAGACTGCTTTTTCTCACAGAATAGAAATGTTACCGATTTATAGTTAGATGCTGTGCCTACTCTAAAACTTCTAGGTAAGAGAATGATTTTAAAATGTTGATTGTGAATTAAAGCAAAAACTTTTTTAAATAACCAGAGCCTACAAATAGGGAAGTTGAAATACCTTACTATTATAGGTTAATGTACAATTTTATTCTCAATTTCTAATTATGAGTTTTATATTGACAACTCAGTTTTATAATATTTAATATTTCTTTTTCAGAAACCAGCATCTCTCATTGTTCTGATGATCCTCTAACAACAGAAGCTACTCCCAGGACACCAGAATGCAATAGATCCATTTTAAAAATAATTTGGGAAACATGATAAATAAATTTGACTCCTAATGGACTAGTTTAGTGATTTTTTTTTATATTTGCATCTTATAAAATAGGTTTTTAGTGGTTCAACTGTACAAATAAAATTTTTATAAAATTAATCCTCTAGCCACAATCGGCTTTTGAAATTTAAATTTAATGGTTACATACGTCATAAGTGCTAAGTGACGTATTTCAATAAGATTGGTAGAAAATTTGCGATGTTGTCGATATGCTTTAATATTAACCGAGAAACTTATCTCTCTCTCTTATTTGTTGTCATTAAAAAGAGATAAACATATCGATATTTTTGTTCTCTGATTGACACTTTACCAAATAAGGAGTAAAACACTAAACAAAATATTGTCATTTTTGTTAGTTCAATTTGTTGTTTGGTTGTGTTTGGTTTATGAAAGAAATTACTTCTATACTATTTCTGGTTCGAAAATAAAAATCCCTAACACCTTCTCTTGGTGTTATAGCGGTTCCTTCAAAAATAACCAATAGAAGAAATTGTTCTCTCGGGGAGCAAACCTTCTATCGGTACAGTGAGAGAACGAATTTCAAGAATACCGTTTTGGCATTTTCAATAGAACCACGCCCACTTTCTACTGGCTGTTCTATTCTATCACCGTCAAGAATAGGGGTCTTGTTTGTTTATTACAGATAAACACGATTTTCTCTCCTGTCATATATCTTGTCAACTGGTACAATCAGTTAGTCACAGAACACGGTGTTTTGTGTCGCCAGTTCTTTGAGAATACTTGAAACGAACGTAGCTAAAATGTGACAACGTTGACTTTTAAACACACTTCATTATTGGTTATTAGTTGGCGCTACGTTTAAAACTTACTAATTATTTATTGCTAAATTTTGCGAAATGAGAAAAATTAATTGCAAAATGAATGCCAATATAAGTAAGTAGGTATCTTATCCTAAATATATATTGCTATCATTTTGATTAATATGATCCTACTAAACTAGTCCATTGTAATAAAATTATTTTATTTTTATTTTTATAAGTCATACCAAATTGTTAACAATATTAAAATACTTTAAAAATATTTTGAAAAATATATTTATTATATTTATCAGAATATTTTTAAAATATTTTAATATAAATATTTTAAAATAACCAGTAAAATAAAAATACAATTATATAGTTAGTGCTCAGGTCACGAGCGGCGCTGTAAACACGTTTTTAAAAAACCGTTAGAGTCGGCTATCTATATACTTCTTTCTAATCTATGTTTTATGACATACCTTTTTAAAAACAAAACAAATTATTTCTGTCATAACATAGAGTTTAAAAATAAACATACAGCTGTCAATTGTATACAAATAGTCCTTCTTCAAAATGCCACTAGAGCGAGCGAAAAAAACTGAATAAAAGATGGCGCTCAGGCGCAAATACTTTGAATTTGAATATTGAATAAAATTCCAGGACACAAGTCAATGACTATTATTTCCTTTTACCGATCAATATTGGGGTATAATTGCAGCATAATTTAATCGAATATACAATAGATTTTAGTTACAAAAGCTAAACTTAGACTAAGATTATAAGACGACTCTTTATAGAAATTTATACATTTAATTTGAAAAACAAAAATCAGACATGCCACGGTACTGACATTTCGAGTATAATTCTGTAAGTTATTCATGATCCATAGATAGATAGATAGATAGATGTTTAAGAGGTGGCCAGAAGCCTATTCCACTGCGACCTTTTCAGATCTATTGTGGTCCTCGAAAAACTAGATTACATCCCCCAGTCCGACTCTCTTAACGAAGTCTATAAGCTTTGAGACTGTAACCTTCATGTAGTCCCTTGCCAATGGATATTCTTCTCCTAAAGTCAGGAACCGCATATTTACCAGTCCGTCGCACTGACATAAGATGTGCTCTGGTGTTTCCTCTTCTAGGTGACAGAATCTGCACAGATCCGTCTCTGTCAACCCCATCAGCTTAAGATGCCTGTTTAGCTTACAGTGCCCCGTCAATAGACTTACTACAGTTTTGACCGTTTTCCTGTCTTTACTCAATAAGTCTGACGTAAACTTTTGCGAATGTTCCATTATGAACTGTTTCGCTTGCCTTTGTCCTGGTGAATTCCACCACCATTCCCGTGATTTTTGTGCCACCCATGTTTTCATGGCCGTCTTTATTATATTTTTTGCAATGCCGCAGAAGGGTTCCGGTCCAATAAAAGGCATTGATGAGCCTAGTTTAGCCATTTCATCTGCCTTTTCATTGCCTTTTAGACCCCTATGCCCTGGTACCCAAGCTACCGTAACCTTGCTACGATCCCCCAGAGTATTCAGAGCATGCACACAGTCCCATACTAGCCTAGAATTGACCTCTACAGAATCTAGTGCCCTTAGCACCGCCTGACTGTCTGTGAAGATGGCTATTGAACGGTACGTCCTATCCAGCCTTTTAATTTCTTCTACACAGTAGTGAATTGCCGTGATTTCTGCTTGAAAAATCGTGGCATTTTGGGATAGACTTACTGGGAATGTTATCCCTTGTTTCCTTCCGACTACGCCGGCTCCCACGCCATACGGCGTCTTTGAGCCGTCCGTGTACCAGGTTGACTCCGCCTCTACGGGTACACCTTTTTCCCAGTCTTCCCTACCTGGTATAACTATTTTAAATTTATTGGCAAAGCTATATCTCGTGACTGTTGCGTCAATGGGTTGCCCCAAAATGTTATCCGCTTTTAGTTCCTTGATTAGCTTACCATTATCAGCACCATGCGATTGGCTTATGTGCTGCTGATTATGTATTAATCTGTGCATGGCTGCTCTCGCTTCGCCCTGTATATATATGTGTAGTGGTGGAATGTTTAACAAGACTTCCAGTGCAGCTAAAGGAGTAGTTTTTATGGCCCCCGTAACGCACAGGCAAGCTAACCTTTGTATGTTACTTAATAGCCTTACTGCTCCTGTTTGCTGTGTCTTTGTCCACCATACCACTGACCCGTAGGTTATTATGGGTCTAATAACCCTTGTATATAACCATATGGTCATTTTGGGGTTAAGCCCCCAATTTTTTCCACACATTCGTCTACATCTGCCCAATGACAATATAGCTTTCTGCGTGGTTTTTGTATGTGTGTGTTCCATGAGAGTCTTTGATCCAGGAATACTCCTAGGTATTTTATTTCTTTGACTACTGGAATCACTGTTCCCCCAATGTTAGTGGTTTTAGACCGGCCAATGTTGTCTTTTTTGTGAAGTTGATAATTTGTGTTTTTGAGCATTGACTGTTAGTCTCTCTTGCTTACACCAATTTTCAACCGTGTTTAGGGCTATCTGCATTCTGTCAGATAATACCCCGGCAAATTTGCCTCTGATGACAATCGCTATGTCATCTGCATATCCTAGACACTGAAAGTCTTTTTTGGATAATTCGTTGAGGAGATCGTCTACTAGGGTTGCCCAAAGTAGTGGTGACAGAACTCCTCCTTGTGGACAACCTCCACCTGCTTTCGCTTTGATGGTAGCTTGCCCTAGTGAGGATATTACAATCCTATTCTCTAGAGCTGCCTTTATCCATCTGCATATCACTTGAGGTGTGCCCCGTCTACTCATTGCATCTATCAATGAGTTCGTTGTAACATTGTTAAACGCTCCTTCGATGTCCAGAAAGGCAGCCATTGCAATCTCTTTGTCCTCTATAGACTTAGAGACCAACCTATTTAGGTCATCTAATGCCGTTTCCGTTGATTTACCTGGTTGGTATGCATATTGACGATTGCTTAGAGGGTGCTCTTTTAGCACTTCGTCTCTTATGTACCTGTCCAAAAGCCTCTCTAAAGTCTTTAGTAGAAAGGATGACAGGCTTATTGGTCTGTATGATTTTGGTGTTAGGTCCGATACTTTACCAACCTTTGGTAAGTAGATGACTTTAACCTTTTGCCATACTTCTGGTAAGATACCCCATGCCAAACAAGCTTTTAGTATCCTACTTAAATGTGGTAGCAACTCCTCCACCCCATCTGTAATAGAATGGGGTGTATACCATCCATCCCTGGGGACTTAAATGGTTTAAATTTTTTGATTGCCCATCTGATTCTGTTAGGTCTTGTGACTTCTGTAGCCATTTTCCAATCTGTCGAACTTGGCCTGGTCAGCTTTTGTTCCAGATTGGTTAGCCTTATTGAGTCATCCAGAATTGTTGCGGCAGGAAAGTGTGTATATACCAGTTCTTTAAGACTTTCCTCTTTGGTTTCTGTGTAAGTGCCATTAGCTTTCTTTAAGAAACCCACCTCTTTACTGGTTGTTCCATCTTTAGCCAGGACTTTGTGGATTCTGGAACATGCCGGAGTGTCTGAAATCTCCTCGCAGAACTTCCTCCACGTTTTCCTTTTGGCTTTACGTATTTCTTTATTGTATTGCGTGAGCTTATACCTATAGGCATCCCAGTCCTGGCTGCTTTTGGCTTTATTAAAGAGGCTTCGGACCTCCGCCCTAAGCTTCCTTAAGCCGTTGTTCCACCAGACTGTATTAGTGCCTTTGTTTTTCCTTGTTTTTCAGGGCAATTTTCATGGTATGCCGCCAATATAGCTTCACTTACCATTTTTGCCGCCGCGTTTATAGTTTTGGTACTATTAAGTGGTTCAATACCTTCCTTGAGATTATTACTGAGGGCTTCTTTATACCCCGTCCAGTTCGTATCTCTTGGGTTACGGTATTTTGTTTCCGACGGAAAAATGTTTAGATCAAATCTTATGTGTCTGTGGTCTGAACTCGAAGGTTCTTCAGACACATGCCAGTTTATGATGTTATCACCAATTTTATTCGTGCAGAGTGTTAGATCTAAAACTTCTTTGCGCGTTTTGGTGACAAATGTAGGTTTATTTCCTATATTGGAGATAATTAAACCATCGGATAAGATAAAGTTCAAAATAGACTCACCTCTTTTATTGATGTCCGTGCTGCCCCATATTGTATGGTGTGCGTTCGCATCACATCCTATTATTAACTGCAATCCTTTTCCCACACAGTATGCAACAATGTCGCTTATTATGTGTGGTGGACTTTCAGTCTCATCTCCAGGGAAATAGGCGGAGCATACTACCAAGCTTCTTTCCCCCTCGTCCGTGGATACTGTTAGGATACCTGTAACAACATCACCAGTGCAGAGCACTGGTATTAAAGTACATTGTATTCTATTACTGTAAATTATACAAGCCCTTGGCCTTACGGCCTTAGGGGTTTGTAATATCTTACCTGATTTGGTGGATAGGCCGGCTACCTTATCGCCTATCCTCCAGGGTTCTTGCAAGAGGGCCACATCGATGCCTTCTTGCTCCACTCTTCTACACACTGTTGCCGATGCAGCTTTAGCGTGTTGAAGATTGCCTTCCAAGAATCTTACTTCTCTTCTTGCGAAGAGCTCTCCATTTCTTCCTCAGGAGGTCTTCCTTGAGCGGAGTCTTCCTTCTCGTGGACTGACGTCCTTTTGAGCGGGCTGACTCCACTCTCGGGAGCTTCCTCCTCCTGAGCCTCCATGGGTGTTTCCCTTGTCTCCGTGGTGGACGTTGCTGTTAGCTTCTCCTTTTTGGCTCTGAAGGTTACCCTTCCTAAGCCAAAGTACGGGGTCATTTTGAGCCTCTGGATCTCCTCCTTGGATTCCTGATCCATCGAGAATGTCCAGAGTACTCCTTTTTCTGTAGGCTTGCTGCCCCAGACCGTCCATAGGTCCGTTCTGAGTCCATGGTTACTTATCCTTAACCTATTAAGGACCCTTTTGGACTCCAGCCTTTCGCCGTCTTCGTCTGGTATAAATACCACACTTGCAAAGGGTTTGGGCATGTCCTTTCCCTCCAGTGCCATCAGGGATGCGCCATCCCACGGCTTTAGAGTTGGGGAGACCTCCTTAACCCAGTTTGCCGTTGTGTCGTCCACACAAGTGAGTTCCAGATATCCCGGTCTAAAAGTGCTCTTCAGGAAGCGGACCTGCGGTCCTCCCTCCGGAATCGACTCATAGGCGGCCATGACGGATTTTTGGACTGCCTTCAGCTTATCCTGATCCATCTTGGCCTCCGGGAAACCTGTACTTACCACAGCTACTTTTATAGAAGCTGCGGCTTCACTAAAGGTTAGACCTTCAGTCTTTGGTTTCTTCCCTTTGCGCTGGCTTTCGGGTGGTGTATTACCGTGTGACCTTGGCCTTTTTGAGCCTGTGGCTGGTACGGTTTTTTGCTTAGGGTTCACTGCCTTTGCCTTTGTCGGCTTTGGCTGTTCCTCCTTTGCTTTCTCCAAGGATTTGGTAAAATTGGCTTTAATTACGGCCCTTTTGGCTTGGATGTAATTTTGGCCTTGTTTTACCAATTTCTCTATCTTGGCTTTGGAGATGCCAGATAGTCTTGCAAATTTAATTTCCTCGTCTGTCATAAGATCAACCTCCTCCAAGGTATTGACCCTGACAGCCTTTGAAATTTTTGCCTTTCGGCTTTGGAAGATCCGGGCCTTTCAGCCTGAGGATTTTTCGAGGAGGTACTTGGCTCTGCAGCTTTAGTATCCTCCTTAGTTTTTGATTGCCCCGGCTTCTTAGCCTTGGGCTCTCGTTTTGGTTTTTTTGAGAATCCATAAGAGTCCCACGAGTAGCTAGGGAAAGGTGGTCCACTCCTGCAGAGCCCCGCATGCAGGAGTAAGGTCTGCCTACGATGGGGTGCGACCCTGTGCCCCAAAGGAACCGTTTGCGACACTATCACCCCAGTGCCATTCAGTCATCGTCACGGTATCTAACAACTTGGACTTGGGGAATGTTTTTCGACCTTCCGGTCTAGATCCGCTGGATTCAGTTTCAACAGGGTCACCACGAGTAGGTTGCAATCAGAGATCACAAACTCCCAATCTAGTTGAGAGTACCCAGCGGTCTTGGAATGGTTTAATACCAATACCCTGAGATAGTTCGTTTTTCCGTTCAGCTTTACGCCGATTAGAAAGGGAACCAGAGCCCTCGACCCCATTCATGATCCATGAATAATTATGCTTTAATTTACAATGTCTACGGCAAAATACCATCAAATTTATCATATTTATAATTTTCTGATCAAAAAAATCATGTTGAATAATAATTAAAGTACTAGATATAAAAAATCACACCTATCTGAGAATCACCGATATATGAAGTGATTGAGAATTTTTTTTCATTTTCTCGTTTAAAAAGTTGGTTTTAGTTCTACAATTTTGTATATTTAATGTGATTTACCAGTTTGTGATAATAAAGGTAAGCTAATCTAATTTTAATCCTCCTATTGTACCTACCCTACAGATAATATTTGTATTTTTTTACTGCATCCTGTTGTATGCTACAGAATTTGATTTTTGTTTTTAGATTCACGAGATGCTATTTTATTTCTTTCTTTACATGGATATCTGGTAACAACGAACAGAATTGTGAACAAAGACAATGAAGGAAAAAAGAAAGTCACCAAATTTACGATTAAAGATTCTCAGGAATTTTTTTCGGAAAATGTCTGCAGGAAGTAGAGGATCATATAGACCACTTATCCCGTACCAAAACCAGCATCCAACCGTTTATCTACCTCATTGCAGAAGATTTATTTTCTATACAGGAAATTTTTATTTATTTTGACATTAGGTATAAACAGTTTAATGTTATTAGAGCTATGGATATATGTTTTAAAATTTTTTATATTTTCAATTTAGATTTTCCTCAAGAATCTGTTATGTTTTACACATTACTTGAGACAGTTTTTTATAATTTAAAACCAGAGAATAAATTTGGAAAAGTATGTATAATTTCAGAATATTTAAAAACAAATTAGAACAGAATGTATGCTTTTTAATAAATTAATAAATTTATACAAGTATAAAATCACATTTTTGATCAAATCCTTATACCTGAATATAATTATTTAATTCAACTTTCTTTCAATAGGTTTAAAAATCAGGTTATTAAAATAATTGATACAATTCAACTATAAAATCTCTGTTTAGAGAGATTATCGTACCATTGCATAAACATCATAATATCAAAAATGATTTATTAAGGTTTTAAAAAACGAATTCATTAACTCTAAAACCCCTGTTATTCATATAAACGAACAAGATTATCGTACGGTTTTATAAACATATCAAAAATTACTTATTAATGTTTTAAAAAACGAATTCATTGAACTATAAACAGTGTTCTTTATTTCAATATCTTCATCATTTAATAAACAATTGTTTTTTCCATTGATGAAACCAATTTTTGGTTGAATTTTAAAGAACAAATTATAAATATAATAAAAAAATTTATTGTATTTAGTGGCGTAGGGCTACATCTCGATATATAGAACTTTGGCCTCTGACGATTCTTAATAGTTTAGGATCTAGATGAAATAGGAATATGACAAAAACAGTAATTTAGCCATGCTTTCATTTTTTTTTTATTAGCTTCTAAATGTTCACAAACAGTAACTTTATAAATGAAAAATATTTATTCAAATATAAAACAAGAGAAACCGCGTTTAGATTGTTTTCTATTGGTTTAAAGTAGTTAATGAACAAATAAATCTTGGAAGTTCTCCACTATTAAACTGTTTACTTTGATTGAGTCTTCATTTTATACACTGATAAGAAATTAATGTAACATAAATATATTAAGTTATTGTAAAGATCAGCATGATATAGTTTTTTCCTGGTTTTTCTATATCATTGCACAGTTATACTGATCTTAAAGGGAAATATATCCAAGGCTAACAACATCTAGGCTTTAATATTGTTATGTCTTATCACTTGCATACTTGATTTAGTCTTAAAACAACTTAAACATCAGGTAACTACTTTGAAAAAACAAAATGTAACTTCAATGTGTCAATCAGACGTTGATAGTTTATCAAAACAGCTATCATTGAATTAAAAAAGCTAATTTTATAAATAAAAGTAGAAGTTTAATTAAAAAATGTCATTGTTTAATGTTTTTAACTTTAGAATCAGTATCTAAGTACATAATTCACTTTAAAAACTATTAATACATCTTGTATATATTTTTGTGTTCAATTTTTCTTTCTTCTTTTTTCTCCTGAACTACTATAGATACTTCGTTATTGATAAAGGAAACAGAAGGGGATACAATAAATCAGTAGATAAAAGCAACGCTGTCTTATATTTTATCTCAAAGAAATATTTATTTTTAACTGACATAAATGCACTTTAATTACACAAAAAAACGGTGACAGCTGAGAACCAGTTAATGAGTGACGAAAATACTTAAGCTTTCTACGATGAATTCCTTATTGCTAGTCCACTAATTATGGTAATTTTGATATTTGTACACATTTGAATTAAAACATACGGATATTTAAGTGACAGCATATGAAAGAGGTTATTGGATGATAGCGCCATCTTTTCATTATACGTAATAGTTTTGATAGTGTTTTATATAAATTAAGATTCATTCATTCATTCACATAAAAAATGTTATCTGCATCTTTCCGTCTTTTCCAAAAGGCAATTGAATAAAATCGCATAGTTAATTCGGTAATTACGTACAATTGCCCCCGATGATAACCAATCACAACAAAATCACCGTAATTTGAGATTAAAACGAAGCCGTAACCCTAAGGTTATTAATTTTAAATTTAAATGCAAACAGTTATTTCCTCTATCCATATAGAAATTTTGCCATTTCAATTATGGAAATGAGTAGCAGTGAGCTTTACGAGTTTCTTTGATAATTGACGACTGGTTTCTTTTTAATGGGAAATTTCAAAATGCTAGTCACACAATATAAAGATTATTTCTTATAAAGTGTACAAGGATAGTGTCAACTACATCATTCATTTTGACACAATATTTATTTATTAGGTACCTAATAAAAGTATTACCTAGTGAAGAATTATAAAGTGTCCGATATTTGCAAAAATATAGTAATATTGTAAACACATTCTTTTTTCATTTTTTAACGGTGATATATCACAACAATGTATCATAAAAAGAAATATAAGCAATGGGATAGTTTTTAGATTTCTTTAAATATAAACCAAGGTCACATGACAGCTTATTTGAAAGGTCTCCTTATCGCCTTTGCAACAATGTAATAATTTAAATATTTATTTCGACAGGGTTAACTAAAATTATGAACTTTGTTAAGTAACATGGAATTACAATAAATATTCATTCACTGAACTTAAATTACACCAAGGACCGCCACTGGGAATAAAACAAAATAGTGTTTATTGTTGATTCCGAAAAAAAATACATTGATTATTTTTTGACGTTTGTCGAAACCAATAGACATTTTTAATTTTAGTAATTCATATACGTTCTAGCAAATCAAAACATTAGTATAGTGGGAATAATCTACTTACATTATCCAGCGAGAATAATTCAATGTACATTGTTCTTATTGAATGACAACCAAATGACAACGTATTTTCTTGATTGTAACGTCAAAAAATAATCTATCGAATACCACACGAGAGTTCGATAAATTAGATAATAATTCTCCAGGAATTTTCTCATGCCATCTGGCAACAAGTTTTCTAAAATCTGTAGAATTATTTTCAATTTATTCTCACTCTCTTGTGATATTAATACAGATTAAAACAATGCTATACATTATAATTTGAAATTAATTATTGTAGTAAGTACTCGGAATTATTTTTACAAAAATATTTAAATCAATATTGTCATTGACTCGTCTTTATTCGTCAATGATCTGTGAATCTGTCAAAAAATAGACGTCAAATTTTTACTCTGTAGTAATATCACAAGAGAGTGAGAATAAATTGAAAATAATTCGACAGATTTTAGAAAACTTGTTGCCAGGCAATAGACACGAGAGCCCGAAGGGCTCGAGTGGCTATTGCCAGATGGCAACAAGTTTGAGAAAATGCCTGGAGAATTATTATCTAATTTATCGAACTCTAGTGTGGTATTCGATAGATTATTTTTTGACGTTACAATCAAAATCACTTTTAGGAAATAATTTGACAGATTTTGTTAAAACCTGTTGCCAAATAATTGGAATTGTTTCCAAATCGACGCGCTGCTTATCATGGTATTCTTACATGCACTTTCAATGATTATATTATTTATTTCATCGACTGATGATTCACTGAAACGTTTGATATTCATTTTACGAATTTCTTAAAAATTTATGACAGACGCGTCAGATCAAGAAAATACGTTGTCATTTGGTTGTCAATAATGTAAGTAGATTATTCCCACTATACTAATGTTTTGATTTGCTAGATCGTATATGAATTACTAAAATTGAAAATGTCTATTGGTTTCGAGAAACGTCAAAAAATAATCTTAATAACAGCATTATTTACAAAAATGCTTAGACAAGGAAAGAGAGAGGACTGCGCCTTAGACTAGGAAAGAGAGAGGACAGCGCATGGCAATGAAAATCTTATGCGTGTGAGTGAAGCCAAGTTTCAAACGTTTGGTGGTAAACAAATTTGGAAAGTCGAATTGTATTTTTTTAGTTTTTTTATTAATTTTCACCTTTTTTAATTACCTGAATAGATATTTTAAAATGGTTAATTGTGCAGTTTATAAGTGCAACAGTCAGAGTACTAAAAAAGAGGAAGGAATTTCATTTAATAGGTAAAAAGTATTTTAAAACTATTTCCTTGAAATTTATTTTTATTAATATTACAGCTTTCAGGTAATAAATGTTTAACTAAATCACATATGTTATGTATGATAACTTAAATTAATAGTACATACATTTTGAAAACTGTTTTCATTCAGTTTTAAAGATTATTTTTCAATTAATTGTTATTATTTTCTCATAGATGTAATAGTTTTGCAGTGGCGAGGAAAAAAAACATATATTTAAAATAGATAAAATAGATTAAAATTGTAATATTTATTAAATAAATAGGTTTTAAAATGATTGTCGTTTTTTTTTGGAGCAGTACATATTTAAAGACTTTTTTAAATTAGATTTGTAATACGAAATAATGAAAATGATTATTTAATAATCGTATAAGAAAAATCGTATGATACGCCTATGTCAATATTGTCCGCCATTAGTTTGGTGGTAAATGGGTTACATAAATTGATTCTAATGCGCAGTCCTCTCTCTTTCCTTGTCCAAGGACTGCGCATTGGAATCAGTTTATGTAACCCACTTATCACCAAACTAATGGCGGACAATATTGACATAGGCGTATCATACGATTTTTCTTATACGATTATTAAATAATCATTTTCATTATTTCGTATTACAAATCTAATTTAAAAATTCTTTAAATATGTACTGCTCCAAAAAAAAACAATCATTTCAAAACATATTTATTTAATAAATATTATAATTTTAATCTATTTTATCCATTTTAAATATATGTTTTTATTCCTTGCCACTGCAAAACTAACAATTAAATGAAAAATAATCTTTAAAACTGAATAAAAACAATTTTCAAAATATATGTACAATTAATTTAAGTTATCGTACATAACATATGTAATGTAGTTAAACATCTATTACCTGAAAGCTGTAATATTAATAGAAATAAATTTCAAGGAAATAGTTTTAAAATACTTTTTACCTGTTAGAATTTTACTTTTACTTGTTTTACGTTTTATTAGAATAAAAGTTCAATGACTAAAGAATCAGTTTTTTTAATTTCTGACAACTTCAAAATTACATAATATGTCGTATGCCTACTGAAAAATTATTAATTATAATTTTTTTAAAGTGTAAATAAACAAAAATCTTAAGACAACACTTAATCTTAAAATTTTATCATTTGTTTTGTTTAACACCTTCTCCAAATTTTAAGATTAAGCTTTTACTTTAAGAATAAATAATTTTAAACAAATAATAATTTAGTTGAAACAGTTCGTAATAAATTTTTCTTTAAAATTTTGAAATTTAATCTTTCCAAGTGGTTTTGTAAATATGTCCGCAATCTGTTCATCAGTTGGACAATACATAATATTAACTATTCCTTCTTGAACTTTTTCATTTATAAAATGTAGTCTTACATCAATATGTTTACTTCTTCGATTAAACTGTCCATTTTTTATTAGTGAAATTGTACTTTGATTATCTACGTACAAATCAATTATTGTATCACAATCGGTAAGTTCATCAATCATTGATTTAAGATATAATAATTCTTTAACACATTCTGCAGCAGCAATGTACTCAGATTCTGTACTTGACAGCGAGACGATAGGTTGTTTTCTCGACGCCCAAGCTATGGGTCCTCCACAGAAGAATATAATATACCCCGTGGTACTTTTACGTGTTTCAATGTCTCCTGCAAAATCTGAGTCACAGTATGCGATTAGTTTATCATTATTTGTGCCATCATAGCTAATTCCTTCCTTCTTCTTTGACACTAAATATCTTAAGATCCTTTTCATATTTACCACATCCTGATCTGAAGGTTTCTCCATTCTTCTAGTGCAAAAGTTAATGGCATATGATATTTCTGGTCTGGTTTTGTTAGCTAAATACAATAAGCTACCAATAGCTTCCCTGTAAGGATAAACAGTATTTGCATTTTTACTTCCAGAAATATTTTGCGAATCCATCGCCATCGGAGTGTGCACTGATTTTGCATCTTGCATATTAAATTTTTCCAATACCATCTGTACATAATTTGGTTGGTTAAGCATAAATTTGTCGTGTTGTTTTTGTATTTCTATTCCTAAAAACTTATGGGGATTTTTATCAATAGTCATCTCGAACTCACTTTCTAAATTTTCCAATAATAATTTTATTTCATTTTCATTTTTATTATAGAAGGCCATTCCATCGTCTACATAAATGCCTAAATATAATGTCTTGTTCTTATTTGTAAACATGCAATGATCACTTTTTAAGGAAATTAAACCACTTGATTTTAAAAATTTTGTAAAACGTTCGTTCCATTTCAATGGGGCTTGTTTTAATCCGTATAATGATTTAGTTTACATACTTTGTTTTCTGTATTTTTACCTTCGTAACCTTCTGGAATATGCATATATATTTGTTCAGACAGGTTTCCATAGAGAAATGCTGTTTTAATATCAAATTTTGTGATTTTCATATCATTTTTGGCTGCTAGGGCAAACAAAATTCTAAGTGAAGTATTATTTACAACAGGACTAAATGTTTCATTATAGTCTATTCCTTTACTTTGTTGGCAACCTCTTACTACTAATCGGGCTTTATATCTTCCATCATCTTTTATTCTGAATACCCATTTACTAGTCAAAATTTTTCTGTCTTTCGCTTCAGTTTTGTCAACATATTCCCATACTTTGTTTTTATTTAGAGATTCTTTCTCGTCTTCTATGGCTTCTGACCATTTGTCTTTGTCTGCTCCAGTAATAGCTTCTTGATACGTTAATAACGATTCTTCATCATTAAAGTCAACAATATAATCTTTTAATTTTACCGGTAGTTTTATTTCTCTTCCGCTTATGGTTTTTCTACTGCCTTCTCCTAAACTTTCAATTGTTTGCGTTTCTTTGCGTTGATTTTCTTCATCTGACTCATTAGATATCACTTCTTCATTTTGTTTTGAATTTTCGTCTTCTATTATTTCTAAAATTTCTTCATTTTCATTAGTAATATATTCTTCTTCTTCAGTATTTTCGTGATTTTCTTCTTTAAAATTTACTTTTGTATTATAATTTTGGTTAAAAATTTGTTCTGCAAAGACAACATCTCTGCGAACAATTATTTTTCTTGAATTTTGATCCCACAAGCGATAACCATTTGTTGCATACCCTACAAAACAATATTTTTTACTTCTTGCATCTAATTTCTTTAGGTATCCTAAATTTTTAGCATATGCTGCAGAACCAAAAATTTGTAATCTTGATAAATCTGGTATGTTTCCTGTCCAACATTCTGTAGTTTCTGTGGGACTTCGATTTAACAGATAAGTTGCGACATAGGCAGCTTCTCCCCAAAATTCTTTATTCATACTTGAGTCAAATATTAAGGCCCTGGATTTTTCTAATAGTGTTCTATTTAATCTTTCTGCTTTTCCATTTAATTGTGGGGAATGTGTTATTGTAAAATCAATTACAATGCCCTTGTTTTTACACCATTGCTTAAAATTTTCAAATGTATATTCACCTCCATTGTCACAACGAATTTTAGCCAATTTTAAATTGTGATATGCTTCTGCTTCTTTAATAAAATCTTTCAAATATTCTGGAGCTTCGCTTTTAAATTTTAATAAAAATATTCTGGCATAATGAGTATAGTCGTCTAACACTGTCAATATATAATTTTTACCATCCCATGTCGTTGGTGTTATTGGTCCACAAATATCTGTATGCAAAATCTCTAATGGTCTTTTAGCTCTATGTCGTACTGTATTAAAAGGGAGTCTTGTTTGCTTTGCTTGAAGACATACCTCACATGGACCCAATTCACATGAATTTTTATCTAATGTCATACCAGTTGATAGATTAATCAATTTTTTAAGATTTGTTATTCCTAAATGACCTAATTTTCTATGCCATTCATCAGCTGTTGTCTTTTCAGTATGATAGCTTTGTTCTTCCCTTTTATTTAAGTTAACTGTGTATAAACCGTTTTCATTCTTTTCTCCTTCTAATACTTTTTCATGAAATTTTTTAATTATTACTTTATCTTTGGTAAAAATAACTTCGCCATTATGTTCAGTTATAGCATTGACAGATAGTAAATTTTTACTTAGTTCTGGTACAAAAAGGACATTATTTGAAATGCAGGAACTTCCTTCGACACTTCCTTTACCTTCTGCTTTCATTTTTTCGTTTTTCTTTGCAACGTTTATCAATGAATTTGATTCTTCTAAGTCTGAAAATATATCTTACGCAGTGGAAGCGTGCTGGGCCCATAACCTGTTAGAATTTCACTTTTACTTGTTTTACGTTTTATTAGAATAAAAGTTCAATGACTAAAAAATCAGTTTTTTTAATTTCTGACAACTTCAAAATTACATATATCATATGCCTACTAAAAAATTATTAATTATAATTTTTTTAAAGTGTAAATAAACAAAAATCGGAAAAATTTCGGTATAGGGGAACAACTCCGATTTTAACGAATTTTTTTTTGGACACTCCCTAAACATCCCTGAGCACTACTGTGAAGTTTTTTTTTCCGGAAATGAAAACTAAAATTTTGAAATTTAAAAAAAAAATTTTTTGGTTCCAATTTGCACAAAAATTTTTTTGGAGTACCCGATAAAATGTAAGTTGAAACCTAACCTAACCTAACCTAACCTAACCCAACCTAACCTAACCTAACCTAACCTAACCTAACCTAACCTAACCTAACCTAACCTAACCTAACCTAACCTAACCTAACCTAACCTAACCCAACCTAACCTAACCTAACCTAACCTAACCTAACCTAACCCAACCTAACCTAACCTAACCTAACCCAACCTAACCTAACCCAACCTAACCTAACCCAACCTAACCTAACCTAACCTAACCCAACCTAACCTAACCCAACCTAACCTAAACTAACCTTTTTTTGGAAAAAAATTTCAAAATTTTAGTTTTCATTTCCGGAAAAAAAAACTTCACAGTAGTGCTCAGGGATGTTTAGGGAGTGTCCTAACCTAACCTAACCTAACCTAACCTAACCTAACCTAACCTGTGCAAATTGGAGCAAAAAAAATTTTTTTTTAAATTTCAAAATTTTTTCAAAATTTTAGTTTTCATTTCCGGAAAAAAAAACTTCACAGTAGTGCTCAGAGATGTTTAGGGAGTGTCCAAATAAAAATTCGTTAAAATCGGAGTTGTTCCCCTATACCGAAATTTTACCCAAAAATCTTAAGACAACACTTAATCTTAAAATTTTATCTTTTTTTTTGTTTAACATTACCTATGAAATGAAATTCCTTCCTCTTTTTTAGCACTCTGACTGTTGCACTTATAAACTGCACAATTAACCATTTTAAAATGTCTATTCAGGTAATTAAAAAAGGTGAAAATTAATAAAAAAAACTAAAAAAATACATTTCGACGTTCCAAATTTGTTTACCACCAAACATATGTCAAACGTTAGAAACTTGGCTTCAATCAAACGCATAAGGTTTTCATTGCCATGCGCTGTCCTCTGTCTTTCCTAGTCTAAGCAAAAATGAAACTAACAGAAACAGAACGAATCGAGATTTTAACCATGATTGGTTATGGAGGTAGAGTGAGGACTCAAGCAGAAGTTCGTAATTTATTTAATGCTAAATACCCCAATCGCGAACCAATTATTCAATCAACAGTAAGTAGAATTAAAAAAAAATTTGAGAAACCGGCCATGTTAAAGATCTTCCCAGAAGTGCTAGAACATCAATATCCGAAGCCACAAAATTGGACATTGTAATGGCGTTTCAAGAAAATCGTCATACCAGTTCTAGGCAGGTCGCACTAGATAATAATGTTCGTCAATCAACTGTTGTAAGAGTGCTAAAAAAGAAGAAGTGGCATCCATACAAAGTACATCTGGTCCAGGAGCTATTAAAAGATGACTGATAGAAGAATCGAATTCTGCGAAATCGTTATGGAACAATGTAACAGAGATCCGAGTTTCATATAAAAAGGTACTTTTTTCAGATGAAGCGACTTTTATGCTGAACGGTCACGTAAATCGCCAGACATGTCGATATTGGGCAAGTGAAAATCCACATTGGATGGAAGAGTATAGGACACAATATCCCGAGAAGGTGAATGTTTGGCCCGGCATTATAAACAATCAAATTGTAGGGTCATATTTTTTTGAGGAAAACCTAACTGCTGCTAGTTATCTGGAATTTCTTCAAAATTATCTGTTGCCACAGCTGAATCAGCTATTTCCAAATAGAAACTATTTATGGTACCAACAGTATGGGGCTCCCTCACACTATGGCGTTGAGGTACGAAATTACCTTAATAACGTTTTCCCAGGAAGGTGGATAGGTAGAAGGGGGCCTATCGAATGGCCACCAAGGTCTCCAGATTTGACTTCGTTAGACTTTTTTTGTGGGGATATTTAAAGAGCAGAGTATATCAAAATCGACCGAATAATGTAGAAGAGTTGAAGGAGCGAATCCGAACGGAAATTGCACAAATAACACCTGAAGTCCTCGAAAACGTTAGGAAAGAATTTACTGCTCGCCTTTCTCATTGTATCATTGCTGAAGGTCGACAATTTGAACATTTGTTGTAATTTAATTGTATTTAAGTAAACATTTATTCTAAGTTAATTGTATTAATAAACCAACAGTTTTGGTTAATCCTATAGAAATAAATATTCAAATGATTACATTGTTGCAAACGCAATAAGGAGACCTTTCAAATGAGCTGTTACGTGACCTCGGTTTGTATTTAAAAAAATCGTCGATGACGTCACTAAAATAACATTTTATAATTTTTCCTAACGAAGCGTCCGTAGCACAGGGCGACAACCGTTGACAAATTTTGTGTATAAATTAAAGGTACCCCACTTTTCTTATAACTTAAAACAGACCACACGTAGTTATTCTGTAGAGCGTTTATAAACTGGGATAGGGTAGATATCTCAACTCTGGGTGTTAGGTACCTTGCTTTTGTATATATCATTTTTTTTTCTATGACTGCAATGTTTCTTCTTATTTTTTCAATGGTGCGATGTAGAGTTTGTTGGATTCAAATTTTGGTGGACACATGTTCCCATAGTGAATACCTTGTTTTCTATTCTACCTGAATGATCCCTATGATAGGGTGGTTATAAGTATAACTAGTATGAGAAACAAACAAAGATGGTTTCAGCTGTAGCTCTAGAGCTTTATATTAAAATTACAGCGGACAATTTGACTATAGGTGGTGCAAAACAAAATTTGATTCACATCACTAATTGTTCCATTCAAAAAATCAATATAAAATACTTAAATGTATTTACATAAAGTTAGTAGCCGTGATTGACAAGTCGTTGCCGTTGTCACTGATTAGTATATTTATGGCCTGTCCAGTATAAATATAATTGCACGTAACAGCTGTCAGAACGGGACTATATTGCCAAGCATTTAAAATAGTATTAGAATCTAATAAATATCAAATATCTAATATTCTTCTTTTTTTTCAAAGATAAAGAGACAATGGTGGCCCTTTCATACCTGTTGCTGCTGTTCGAGAGGTTAGTAAAAAGTTTTAAACAGTATATATGCTAAATAAAAATCCAAATGCTTTTACGATATCCACAGTATATTGTGGATATCGTGAAAACATTTGTGTGTTTATTTAACTTAGTTATGGATATCCATCAAGTAACAGCCAATTCAATCAAAAACAATTTATTTTAGCGTGTGGCAGCTGCACTTAACCTCAGTATGGCTACAGTTTCCAGTATTTCAAAAACTGTAAAAGACCATGGAATATTAAAGTCGCCTCCAAAGAAACGTCGGTATGAAAAAATAGTAACTAAGTATTAAATACAAGTGAAATTTGAAATGTAATCTACAACATATATGAAAAAAGTAAGCCTTTTTCCTCTGAACACAGCTATTTAAATTCTTTTTAATTGTAAGACCAGAAAAAATATTATTTTTTTGTTTTCAGGAGAGGATGTAACTTTAAATTCTTTACTTGCTGAATTAAAAGTAAGGCACTTATTTGAATGTTCTCAAAGGTCTTTATGAAATTTATTAAGGGAAATTGGTTTCAAATGGAAAAAAGATGAACTAAGAGGGGGGCTCATGGAGCTACCTGGTATTGCTGTAAAACGGGTTAGATTTTTAAGGAACTACATTAAAGAAAAAGAAGCAGGTCTATATAAATTTGTTTTTATTGATGAAACATGGATATTTCAAAATTATAGCATAAACCGTTCATGGCAAAATAATGATAAAAGGAGTGTCAAAACGACTAAAGTTGATGGTAAAAGGTAAACTCTCCTGTTATTTTAGTATAATTAAATGGTAATTTTAATTGTTTCTGTTCAACAATAAGTTTTATTTTTCGTAGATATATCATACTCCATGATGGGAATGAAAATGGGTTTATTGACGTTGCGAAAGCAATATTTTCCTCAAAAACCAAATTAAGCGATTACCATGGTGAAATGAATCAGGATAATTTTTTAGTGGTTTGAGAACCAGCTGTTAATTAATCTCAAAGAACCCAGCATAATTGTTATCACAGTGTTTTACTCCATAAAACACCTAATACAAGTTGGAACAAACCACAAATTAAAGAATGGTTGACTAGTCAAAACCTTGATTTCACAGAAAATATGCTAAAAGTTGAACTTCTGAACATTGTTAATAGGTAAGAAATGAAAGTAATACTTTTAATTTTAAGCTTAACTTTGGAAATTTCCTTGGGATAATCATTTAATTTTAAGAAATAAACCACCAGTCATATATATGGCTGACCATTTAGCCGAGCAATATGGACACAAAGTGCTACGTTTACCCCCATATCATTGTATTTTTAATCCCATAGAACTGATATGGGGTACATCAAAACAATATTATAACAGACACATTGGCAGAGACGGAACCACTGAAACAGACTGTTTAAATATGTGGTCTGAAGCTCTTGAAACGATTACACCAGAAATTTGGAAAAAAACTATCCGTCATACTGAAGAGGAAATTTTTAAATGGTTTGATAGAGAGATATTGCCCCTATAATTATAAATCCCAATGAAGAAACTGAAACTATTAGTGATGAATCTAATTATACCGAATAAAATCAAATATTATTATACTCTTTATTTTATTAAGGAAAAAAAATATAAATTTATGTTGGTACTTTGACGTCACTTCAAATAAGTTGTTTTTGCTAGTTTTATTCGAAAACTTGCAAACTTATAAAAGTCCGGCAACACTGTCTATATGTGTCGACGTAAAATTATGATGACGTGTATCAAATTTTGTTTTGCACCGACTATATATGTTATTTCATTTTCTCTCCTATTTGGAATCAAATAACCTTACCTAACAGTAGACATTTTTGGTATCAGTTATTTGGTAATTTAATTAATTTAATGAAATAGGTATAGTTTGAATAAATCGCCCTGTATGACTGTGAAAGGAACTGAAACGACACAATTTCTTTTAAAATATTCATTTTACTTTAAAATCAGCACGAATAAGTTTTTTTCTCTATTTTCGTTTTGTTTGAGCGTTACCAACGGAGCGTGATAAATAAAAATCAAATTTATAAAAATTACACCGAACGGTTGACTGTCAGGTGGGCATGGTCTATCGATCTTTATGAAACAGTGTTTTGTATGAAATAAAATAAAACATTAACAATTGATTATTATTTTGAACGAACGCGCTATATTCAACATGTGTTTAATAAAGGAACTTTATATTCTCCACAAAATGTAATCGAAATTCGTTTGAAACAGCTTGTATTAAAGAAGACAAAAAAATATCGTCAAACGTCAATGAATTATTCATATTTTCACAAAGAAGGACATATTTGCGGAGAATGAAACTCTGAAATTCAAAACGATGATCTAAAAATACAATCGTTACTGCTGTCATAGAACACTTTTGTTCCGGATTTTTTTACACTTAGTTGTCATGCCAAAATATTTCCTTTAATATCGAAAGCTGTAGGTATGCATTCATATTTTAACAAAAAAACAATCGATATTTACGGTACGCGCCAAAACAAAGGACACTGAAATCAGGAAGCCTGTGAAATATAATCGCGTCATATGAAACAAGTGACAATAGTTGTCATGGTTCTTTTAAACATTGTTAATTAAAACAAACTGTCAAAAAGATTCGAAATGGTGCTTACAACGCAAGAAAAATTATTTTTTCGGCAACCGTCTGGGAAGTAACTACTTCCCCAATTATTCGCCCAATTACAGCTGTTTCACGAATTTTTCGAATAAATAGTGGAAGTTTAGTTTAACTGTTCAGTTATTTATTTGTTCTTTGTTAGTCGGTATTAATTGTTAGAAGCCGTTAGAATAACCCCAGTCTCCCCTACTTTTTACTGTCAATCGATATAATTATATTTCAAAACTTTTTCATTGTTACAAATATTGATCAAGAATCATTCTTGTAAATTTATCCGATCTCATTAAAAACCCCTTTTCTTTTTTATTTTTTATCGTTGTTCTTTTCTTATACAGAAATATCTATAGTTTTCAACCTACACAAAATTATGCTAGAAAGCATCCAACTATAGTTGGCATCGTGATTGTTCACCCGTGCAATTTTAAAAAGAATATATCTTTAAAAATAATATTCTCTGAGATTACATCAAGTTGTAAATAAAGTTCAAAAACAATTTCTGTTGTAATTGTAGCATTTTTAGATTTTTATAATTGTGTATTCCATGTACATCAAAAATAAATATAAAAATAGTTATTTTTCTTTCTTTTTTAAAACGGATTTTACACTTTACAGCCACCCAAATATTGTCAAACTTTTGGTCATGAACTTTCAATCTCTACTAAGAACCGCTTTACACGGCAAAGAATTATTAGTATTTTTTTGACAGCTAAAACCATAGAGAACGCTGAAACATACGTACATACCATAAACAAATAAAAATGTATTATATTTCTCTATGGTACAGTTTAAACTAGTAATAATTAAGCTTTGTGACAGATGTCAGATTTTAATAATAATTTTTTTCCAAATTATAGTGTAAAATTTTCTTATCGAATGCCACATAACCTTAAATTATTCTTGGAACTTTTCTTTCGGGCACGAATGTTTTAAGAACCATCAAAATATTCCTGCCCTGCCCTGCTATTAAACTTTGTGACAGATGTCATATTAGAATAATAATTTTTTCCAAATTATAGAAAAAATTCCTGAAAGTTTTTTTTCGGGCACGAATATTTTAAGATAATTATTAACCCAACCTAAACCAATAATTTTCAAAATATTCGTACCATTAAAGAAATTTCCGTAAATAATTTAAGCTCTTGTGATATTATAATTGAAAATTTTCCGAGTAGATTTAAGAGTAATTTTCACAAGAGCTTAAATTATATCCGGAAATTTCTTTGAGGGCACGAATATTTTGAAAATTATTGGTTTAGGTTGGTTTAATAATAATTTTCTTAAAATATTCGTACCCGAAAGAAAACTTTCAGGAATGAATAAAAAAAAGAGGTTTGTTATCGCTATTTAAAATATATATTTAGTAAATATTAAAATCTCTTGTTTTAATAGTCATCTCTGTAATTTTGATTAACTCACTGTCATTTACTCATAAGATCAAAACCAATAAACCGTTAAAATAATTAAAAATCTCTCTTTAAATATCATAAGTGACGAAGTTCGTAAAACATAGATACAATAATATTACAGATAAATAAATTTATAAACTAAGTTTTCCTTTATAAATTAAATTTATTATTCGATAAATGTATCTATATATTATAATTTTCTTAAAATGATTATGTGGTTAGATTATGTAAACTACATTACAAGAGTAGCTGGAGGGTGATAGAAGATGAGGAAAGCTTGAGCTTGCATAGGTACGTGGGGACAGACATAAGGAAGATGGAAAAAGAGGTCGCAGACGATAGAAGGGGAAGTCTTGTATTTCCGCACTGGGTAGAGTGATAAGCTTAGTGGAAAATGTTAGGGACGGTAGTTGGAGAAATAAAAAACTGGCCCCACGACGTTGAAGTGAACTACTTCTTGACACAGGTGCTGACTGGGCATGGGTCAAGAGCAGGATATCTTCACAAGATTGGGAAAAGAGAGACTGGAGTGTGTGAAAGGTGCGAAGTGGAGGATGATGTAGGACACGAGTTTAGATGCTGGAGGAATGAAGAAGTGCTAAAGAACTTGGAGGAAAAACTCGTGGCTGTGTATTGGGAAAATATGGTGGAGATAATGTTGAGAGGTGAGGAGGAATGGATGGAGGTGAATAAGGCAGTGGAGAGTATGGTTAGGGAAAGAGCAGAAT
Source organism: Ophraella communa (assembly GCA_035357415.1). Classification (NCBI taxonomy): domain Eukaryota; kingdom Metazoa; phylum Arthropoda; class Insecta; order Coleoptera; family Chrysomelidae; genus Ophraella; species Ophraella communa. The sequence continues at coordinate 27,152,451 of CM068991.1, read as the reverse complement.
AAATGGAGAGTGTGTGAGGGACCGCCGCCCGTCTTGAAGTATGTGATTCCAAGACGGGAACAACGGCGAGTTTTAAGGTGGTTTTGGTTGGCAGGCGTCATCCTAGCGGTGATGAGTCCAACACTGTTCTGGTCCTGAGGAGGACCCGTTCGGACATGAGTTTTTCCATCTCAGTCCAAAAAAAAACATTACAAGATAAACTCCTTTGAAATAACCTTATCAAACCTTACATTAAACTAATTTTTTACCTTACAATACATATACATTTAAGAGCAGATTGTAATGGATCTTGAAAAGATCTTGGCATATCTTTTGATATGTCACATGATGATCTTGCAATATCACTTTATGCCCTGCATCGATCTTTTGTTGTACAACTGATTTTAGATGACTTTATAAACGTGGAAAGATGTGAAACATTTTCCAACCAAAACCTTGTTTTGAAATTTACATTTTTGATCCTAGGACATTGTAAGCTAAACAAATAACAATGACATTAGTTTTGCCAGTTCCCGAAAATCATGTCCCGCTTGTATCATGTCTGTTATTTTTGCAAATTTTTTATTCTAAATTCATATTTAGCTAACTTAACCATAAATTATGAAAAAACTTGAGGGAATTGCCCCGGGTCAGGGATAATAAAGGATGCAGCTAAATCGCTCTTCGAATTGGACATAAAATTTAAAACAGCTTTCATTTCACGATCCGTACACAATTATGTAATTACGTTCAAAACAGAGACGGACAATTTGTGTACTAACGATGTAAATGTCTTCAATTATTTAGGGACATTATTTTATATTCAATGCTCGTTCAATTACAAAACATAAACGTGAGTCTACTGAATCAGTACTGTGTGTAATTGAACCAATCTCTTTAAAAGCTTTATTAGGATAATCAACCTTTGTAAAAAATGTGCTTAAACATTTTTGTTAAATGATTAAATTTCAGATATCTTCGACTTTTTTATATTATTTTATTTCATAAATAAATTTGTCTATTTCTAAAATGGTTTGATTCTACGGTTATCAGAATTTATTTACTAGCCATTATCATTCCATTATACGGAATTATTCAAAATGTCTTCATATAAGTAGATTCATATTTACTGCAAAGACCGCACCTATATTAGATATTAGATCCGTATTTCTCCCGATCCGATCCGATCCGACGTTGTCCGACCATCGGTATCCGATAACGTCAGACACGAATGCCTACAATGGTCCCGACGTAATCCGTTTAACTGCAGGCTGCAGTAGAAGCTGTTGCAGTAAACATGAGTGATTTTGATGATTACCGAATTGTTCAACGGACCCTCTGTCTGTATTAGTACAAAAGTAAAATGCTTAAATATAAAAAAGTGATTAACTACTTATAACTATTTGTCTAGAATGATTTGTTACGTCTGTGGGAACTCATTGTAATATTTAATCAATTTAATAAATACCTAATTTTTTTAATTTTTTGGAACAGAAGTTGCAATAAATGAGCAAACCTCATTAGGGCCTTTTTTCCCATACCTTCTTAGTACATGTAAAAATATGCTTTACCCGTTTTAACATCATATAGGTATGGCAAAAACAGAAACTGTTAGTTGATGTAGGTAGAAAGTTTCTTGAACGGGAATCTGGGGCAAAAATATGTTTTGCATATAATCAACAGCTATTCTGGCTACACTAGAGTCATTTTGATAAAATTCTTTTAATGTATTCATTTTTGAATGAAACTTTCTAGCACGTCTGAGATGGACTGTCTTTTCAGCTACAGCTACACGTTTAGCATTGTCATTTAGCTCTTTGGATTTTATTTTCACTGCTAGTTCCTCACATTTACAGCAAGTGTCGACTTGTGGTCGTATTTATAGATATCGAAGGTGCGTTTGTCAAAACCACCTTCCCTAAAATAACCAATGCTATTACTGAAAGGGACATTACCCAGACAGTAAATGGATGGCTATATAACATGCTCTCCCAGAGAGCAATAATAATTAGCGTGGAAGATGTCACTATAAGAGGCCTGGTTGTCAAAGGATGTCCACAGGGAGGGGTGCTCTCACCTCTACTGTGGAACTTGGTCTTAGACTCCTTACTCAATCACCTAAGCAGTGAGAACTTCTACACTATGGTTTATGCAGATGACCTAGCGATTCTGCAAACAGGAAGGTTTGAGGAAACACTGTGCTAGAATGTAAGAAGCCTTCAATATTATAGAAAACTGGTGCAAGGATCACTCACTGTCATTAAAACCACAAAAGACAGAGATGGTCCTTTTCACAAGGAAAAGGAGGCTTGTAAACCTTTGGGCTCCAAAACTCCTAAAAACTGAATTAAACTCGTTTGCAGAAGTGAAATATTTTACAGCAAGTTAACATGGAACTCTCATCTAGAAAATAGAGTCAAAAAAGCATATATTGCCTATAAACAGTGTACAAGAACCATTGGTCGTACCTGGGGATTGTCACCAAGGGTCACGAAGTGGATCTACACTGCAATCATAAGACCTATGCTAACCTACGGCGCGATTGTCTGGGGAGTAAAAACAAACCAGCTGACAGTCGTCTGCAAACTTAACCATTTACAAAGAACAGCATGCCTTAACATATCAGGAGGTATGAGAACTACACCAACTAGAGCGATGGAGGTGATCCTCGGTCTCACCCCACTTGATATATATATCAAGGAGGTGGTTTTGATGACCATGCTACCTCTCCGCAATACTGGTACACAACTTGAAGTAGCATCTGGTGAGTCGAGGTGTGGTTTGTGGGGCGAAGCTATAAACGAGCTTCCAATGCTACAAGCTAATACAGAATCGATTTCACCAAGATATGCCTTTCACAGGCCCTACAAGATAATCATTGACAACGCTCAAAATGCATTGGCGACAGGTACTATATATATCTTCACCGATGGATCTAAGACAAGAGTAGGTTCAGGATGTGGAATTTACTCCAGATCCCTAAACCTAAATATAAAATGGGCAATGGGTTGTAATGCAAGTAAAGCTCAGACAGAGCTTACTGCCATCATAAGAGAAATTACTGGCAAAAACATCCGTATCCTTACGGACAGCAGACAAGTACTATTAGCCCTGAATAGGCCACGGATCACATCAGGTCTAGTATTAGAATGTCACATGGCCCTTACGGAAGCCTGCAACAACAATGTGGTTACTCTAGGCAGGATAAAAGGTCATGGAATTTCAAAAGGCAACCGCATAGCTGACTCGTTGGCTAGAAAAGCTGCCTCCCAAAGGCTTTTGGGACCCGGTAGTCTTGTCAGCTTGCCGGCATCAGCGGTGGTTGACCTAGTAAAGGAACGCTCCCTTGACAAATTCAGGGGAAGATGGGACGAAGAAAAAGGTTGCATACTGTAATAATAGTCTCCTAGCGTCTTTATTGAAGATTGTAGTATGAACTATGTTTATAGTGTTTGACGTTGTCTGTCATAAAAGATTATCATTTTGTATGCATTACTGCGCTGTATTTTAAAGTTGAATAAAGCCAATATTCTGTTTGGTTTTGCTAATATCTGTATCAATTTATTCAACTTTATAATTTTACGTCGCCAAATATACGATGCCTGACGAAAAAACATCTATGTCTACGATGCCTGATGAAAAAACATCTATGTCCCGTTATCTGCGTCCCCAACGTTTTGACGTGGAGCCCTCAATGGAAGGATCGGACCTTAAGTGGGCCCATTGGAAATATTCCTTTGAGAATTTCATTGCACGGGAAGCTGCCTCAGCGGATGATGCTCTTAAGTACCAACTCCTAGTCAATCATATTTCACCACAAATCTACAACTTCATTCAATCGAAAATCACGTACGTCGAAGCTATTAAAACGCTAAATGATGCTTACGAAAAACGACAAAATATCACTCTGGCTCGACATACCCTCATATCAAGAAAACAACAACTAGGTGAGTCTATAGCTAAATATTCGAGAGCTCTAAGTATACTCGCACATGATTGTAAATTCACAGATGTAACTGCAGCTGATTACCAAAACGAGATCGTACGTTTAGCGTTCATTGCTGGAATATTGTCGCAAAAAATAAAAGAAAGACTACTAGAAAATTCTACTGACTCCCTGGAAAAGACTCTTAATCTAGCTTCATCCCTAGAAACTGCGGAAAAGACATCACAATTGCTCACCGGGACACCTTCTACTTCTGCTCATGTCAACGCTGTTCCTGAAACTGTAGAACATTTGCCAATATCCAATTTAGCAGCCATGAACACTCCAAATAAATCCCGACCAGATGCTTACACTAACCAAACGAGACGACGATGTTTTTTTTGTGGTGGTAATATTCATCAGCGAAATAGATGCCCCGCTTATAACACTAAATGCCAGCTTTGTTCCAAAAAAGGACACTTTGCGAACGTTTGTCGTAGCTCTGGCTCCAACCATCGTACTGCTAATGCTATCACCATAGAAGATGAACAAATTTCTCAATCAACTAACCCTTACCTGTCAACTATTTCCGCTGCTGCTCCTGCAAGTCTAAAAAAGCAACTATTCCTATTACAATCAATGAATATAGTGCAGATGCTCTTCTCGACACTGGTAGTTCAATCAGCTTCATCGATAAAAATCTTGCTCGATCTATTAATCTCAAGCAAAAACCTTGTAACCAAGCAATAACTCTAGCGTCCCTCAACAATGTCTCTTTTGCTGACGGCCTATGCTTGGCAACAATCCAGATTGGTGAACACAAGTATAAAAATCAGCCTCTGTTTGTCATCGGGAATCTGTGCGCTGATGTCATCATCGGACACGATGTTCTTGGGAAGCACTCGTCACTTGAACTTCAATTTGGAGGTGACAAACAACCGTTGAAAGTTTGCAGTGTTTTAGAGGCTTCTGTCCCGCCAGCATCGATTTTCACCAATCTTTCATCAAATATAAAGCCTATAGCTATTCGTTCAAGACGACATTCTCAAGAAGATCAAGAATTCATATCTAACGAAATAAATAATTTACTAAAAGACAAAGTAATTGAACCAAGTATTTCACCATGGAGAGCACAAGTACTCGTTGCAGGAGATGGTCATCATCGTAAGCGTCTTGTCATCGACTACTCACAGACAATCAACAGATTTACAAATTTAGATGCTTATCCCATCCCAAGCATTGACTCTATCATAGCAAAAGTAGCAAAATACAAATTTTACAGTCAAATTTTTTGAAGCTTGTGGAAACCTCTACCAATTTACGAGAATACCATTTGGCGTAACGAATGGAGTAGCGGCTTTCCAAAGAACTCTGCAGTACCTGATTGATACTGAAAAACTCAAAGGTACCTTCGCATATCTTGACGATGTAACCGTATGCGGTAAAGATAAATCAGATCATGACGAAAACCTAAAATTGTTTATGAAGGCCGCTCAAAAATATAACCTAACTCTAAACATGAACAAATGTACTTTTGCAACAGAATCGATAAAACTACTTGGCTACTCTATCAAAAACAATATTATCAAACCAGACAAATCTAGATTGGAACCACTGACGAATTTTCAAATTCCCGCTGATTCTGCTACATTGAAAAGAGCACTCGGACTCTTCGCACATTATTCAAAATGGATCAACAACTTCTCTTCAAAAATCAGACCTTTAATCGAAGCTACATTCCCTCTATCTCAAGAAGCTATCAATGCCTTTCAAAATCTCAAAACTGACATATCAAAATCGGCACTAGCAGGAATCGACGACAAAGAAATGTTTTCTGTTGAGACAGATGCTTCTGACTTTGCTATTGCAGCGACGCTATCACAAAAAGGCCGCCCCGTCGCATTTTTCTCGCGCACTCTCAACGATTCTGAGAAAAGACAACCATCAATCGAGAAGGAAGCGCGCGCTATTGTTGAAAGCTTACGTAAATGGAGACATTTTTTGATAGGAAGACATTTTTTGCTCGTCACTGATCAACAATCCGTTGCATTTATGTTTAATCAGATACACTCTAACAAAATCAAGAACGAAAAGATTGAGAGATGGCGATTGGAACTGTCATGTTTTAAATATGATATTGTATATAGACCTGGAAAACAGAATGTCGCCGCTGACGCGTTTTCTCGAGTTTGTATGCAAATAGATCATTCCGTTTCGAATTCAAAACTAGTGGAATTACATAGATCCCTTTGCCACCCAGGAATCACGCGTATGGTTCATTGGATCAGATCAAAGAACTTACCGTATTCTGTAGAAGATGTAAAACGAGTAACTGTTGCATGCCCAACATGTGCAGAAATAAAACCACGCTTTATAAAACATCAGGGACATCTTATCAAAGCAACCGCACCTTTTGAAAGGTTGAACCTTGATTTTAAAGGGCCGATACCCTCTAACACCCAGAATCGATATATATTGTCCATAATTGATGAATTCAGTCGCTTCCCTTTTGCCTACGCTTGTAAGGATGTATCTTCAGGTACAGTTATTAGCTGTCTTAAGGATTTGTTCTCTACATTCGGCGCTCCTGCGTACATACATTCAGACAGGGGAACGTCTTTTATATCAGATGAACTTAAGCAATTTTTATTTTCCATTGGTACATCTTGCAGTCGCACTACGTCTTTCAATCCTCAAGGAAATGGACAAGTTGAGCGACTTAATGGTACACTGTGGCGAACGATCCAGCTATACCTCAAATCCAACAAAGAAGATACTGCTAACTGGGAGAAGGCTTTACCATCTGCACTGCACTCTATGAGGTCTTTATTATGTACGAGCACTAACACAACTCCCCATGAGCGCATGTTCAAACACCCACGTCGTTCACAAAATGGACAGTCTTTGCCGACTTGGCTCCATTCACCTGGACCTGTGTTCATGAAAAGGAATGTACGAAGTTCGAAATATGACCCCGCTGTGGACAAAGTTCAATTGTTGCAGAGTAACCCAGAATATTCCTTTGTAAGACTTCCCGACGGGCGGGAGACAACAGTTTCCAACCGAAAACTGGCCCCAGTACCACGAAATGTTGAAGACTTGTCAGATGGTGACTTTGATGATGAACATCTGGAAGATATCTCTCCGAACCAAAATTCACCTGCCAATGCTGATTCAGATGATGCTGATTCGGATGTAGGTAGCAGTCAGCCACGGCGTTCGTGCAGAAACCGAAGACCTCCAGCCTACTACATCTCTTCATAGAGGGGGCGAATGTAATAATAGTCTCCTAGCGTCTTTATTGAAGATTGTAGTATGAACTATGTTTATAGTGTTTGACGTTGTCTGTCATAAAAGATTATCATTTTGTATGCATTACTGTGCTGTATTTTAAAGTTGAATAAAGCCAATATTCTGTTTGGTTTTGCTAATATCTGTATCACATACTATCCAAGGAACTTCTGAAATATCCGAATAGCAAAGCAGCCAAGAAATACTTGGCCATGACGAGAAAGGACCTGCGGTTGGTCACAGGTATACTTACTGGCCATTGTCACCTACGAAAACATCTGAACAGGTTGGGTTTATCGCATAGCCTACTATGTAGAGGATGTGAACAAGAGGATGAGACAGTTGAGCACGTCCTTTGTGACTGTCCGGCACTCTTTCTAACAAGACTTTCTGTATTCGGCAAGAACTGGCTAACACATGCCAATTTGAAGGAGCTGCCTACAGGCGACGTTATCAACTACTTTAAACAGGTAGGATGGTTGACGAGCCAATAGGTTAGGCTCAATCTCAGAAGGACGCACAATGGGCCAAATGTGGCCTAAGTGCTGTGGGGCGACCCACCCTTCCAGAATTACAGATACAGATAGCAGATAAAAGCAAACACAAGCGAAGAACACGATCCTTGCTAATAGCGTGCAGACCTAGAAAAGCTATAGTTATTAGGATACCTACTTGTAAACACTTTTGTGAGGTTTTTGTTTTTTAACATTGTTTTTAGGACGTCTTCTATGAACTGGTCTTAAAACAAGACACACGTCCACAGCTGCTATTTTGTTTGAGTAACCCGACAAATCCTGGATATATCGGATTTTTAAAAGTAAATACAATATTGGATGCCAGTTATCATGTATGAAAGTGCTTGTCGAGTTTTTAAAGCAAACGATGTGCCTTGCTGTTGATAAGGGATTTTTAGTAAAATGTCAAAATACGTCATAATATGTGGATTTGTCGGGTTTCTCAAATAAGTGATTCAATTGATTTCCATAGCTCATATTTTATATCACGTAGGTTTACAGGCTAATAAGTTGAAACTCAAAACAGATACACCATGTTTTTCCTTAACAGCAAGAAGGGTACCTCATGCACTACTTCCAGCGGTAGACAAAGAAATTTTAGAAAAAGAGGAAGTATTAGAAAAGGTTAATAGTTCAGAATTTGTTACTCCGATTGTTCCGGTGCTTAAATCTAATAGAAAAGTTAGTATATGTGGGGATTTTAAAAGCACTTTAAATTGTTACCTCATAGCTTATGAATATTTACTGCCTACTATTGAAAAATTATTCTCAAGCATGTCAGGTGGAGATAAATTCACCAAAATTAATTTAAGGCTTACTGACAAAAAATACAATACAAAAAATATGCCCAGATTGACAAGGAAGCATACGCAATAATCTTTGGAGTAAAAAAAAAATTATTATTATCTTTTTAGTACCGTACCTCAGACAGCTTTTTCATTTTTATAATTTGCAATTTCAATGAATCAACTGATTTCTCTACCTTGGTAATTCTTTTCATGTACCCATTTACTTGTAATTATCCGCTTCTTCCTAATGTCTGTTGCTAGGAAAATATTATGAACTTGATTTTCTTAATGGATAGAGATATAGAGATTGTGATAAATGATAAAAATGTTTAGATTAAAAGAACAAATTGTTCATTAATCTCTGTAAACAAAAGAATTTGTATAAATTAATAACTTCTCCTCAATTTAAACCTAATGATGTTTTAAAATTTTTTGAATCATTCGCTACAGTAGATGCAGATTAATCACGTTCGTGCAGAATGCCTCATCCAAATAAACGATTAACTTGGAAATAGCTACCAGTATCTCTTTTCGCCCGCGTGGACGTGTACTAATCATTACTAACAGTATTTAAACGAGGATCTAATCTACTTTACCTGTAATTATTTTTTATTTATTCATATGCATGAATGAATGCGGTTATAGTCATTATTCTAACAACGTATAAACAGTGATTTAAAGTAAAAAGTGGAATATAAACACGTTCCGTTATATCTGTATACATACAAAAAAAAATAACGTTCCATCTTTATATGCATTAAACCGCTACATTTAAATAGTTAATGTACAAAAAAAAAGTAATTAATACCTACATTATCATTACTACAACACTGTTCTAGTTCATTAAAAAGAGACATTCCAGAAACGCTTTAAATATGCGCTTCAAAAAGAATTTCGATTGCGTTGAAACTTAAAGTATCTTTCAAAATGTACAAGAAAGCTTGGAATGCCATCCATTTTTTCTGTTACCCTAGCTGTATGCTCCGATAGGCAATAAATCATCAACCACATAACTAGAAATTAAAAAAATTAAAAAAACTATTTGATTTCATTAAGAACGCCCAATACTTTCTGTGATTGTTAACTTTTAACGTTTGATAAATCGTTTCTCCACTATTAAAACTAAATATAATAATTGTAAGAGAGTTCCTTTTACGGAACATTGGACAAATTAATTTTAGTTTGCTGCTATGTATTGATCTCCTCTTACGATGATGTATTTAAACTTTAAATCAATAAATCTCCAAAACTACTGAATTGAACTACATGAATTGTACATCATTGTTTTTTCAAAAAAGGAATTATCTGCCAGTAAATGCATCTGTTTCGTTTTCGGTGCGCCACCCATATTATCATTAGAATGATGTTTCATTAAGAAATATTAAATGAAAGTTGTAAATTAAGTTTTGATATCAACAAAACATGAAATATCATTAGTATAAATTAGTGTATATTATAAGTTATGATTTTAGAGTTAATGTTGGTAATAAACAACTCGTACCATAATAGAGTTAGTAGTAAATGACCTATACAATTAAATAAAGTCATAATTAAGTTTATGTTGAAATACTTACAGATAATAGTAGAGAGTAGTTTGAATATCCATAGCAATGGGTATAACATTGATCATCCAAGAATTTGAATATATCTAAAACATGCAATGTATTAAATAACAGCATATGTAATAAACTGTAAGAGTGACATGAATAAAACCATCAATAACAAGTGACAATGTACCCGAACTTATAAAGTGAAAAGACACTAGGAGTTGAACTATATAGAATCAATAATATACTAAATGAATCATTAAGGCGAAAGGACACTATAAACAGGACAATACAAAGTGGCGCACCGAAAACGAAACAGATGCATTTACTGGCAGATGATTCATTTAAAAAAAAAAACGTTCTGACCCGTCGATTTTGTTTTCGAGGGGACACAAAATTGGCATAAAATCACTTTAACATTTGCAGCCCCTTAAGCGGGGGTGGCATCATCCCTAAAATCTTAAATGAAAAGGGGGGTAGAATGATCCATCATTTAAAAGGTCTTTCAACTCCCTTTACAATGATGTAAAATTCATGTACTTCAATTCAGTAGTTTTGGAAATTTATTGATTTAAAGTTTAAATACATCATCGTAAGAGGAGATCAAGTGTGTGTTCGGGGAGCACGGTATTTTCGCTCCCCGAACACACCCCAATACATAGCAGCAAAGTTAACAAAAAATAAAGAATGAACTGACCTGTCAGCCGAGTAAATGTTGAAAATTACCACCATTACTTTCCATGCAATAATAAAGATTTTGCTGAAAACGTTGCCGGACATTTTGCAATATTTGAGGAGTAATTTGATGGCACTCATTCACAATTCTTTGTCGCAAATTTTCTAAGGATGTTGGCTGAGTAGCATAGATTTTGCTTTTTAAGTAACCCCACAAAAAGAAATCCAAAGGTGATAAATCTGGCGATTTTGGGGGGTCATTCAACGGCACCTCTTTTACCAATCCATTGACCTGGAAAGGTCTGATATAAATAATGCCGAACTCTTAATTCGTGATGTGGTGGGGTTCCATCCTGTTGGAACATCAACATATTCTCAACGTATCGACCATCATTCTGATTTTCAATTATATCTGTTAGCGCAGGATCTATGGCATTTTGCAGTAATTCCAAATACATTTCACCAGTCAAATTTACAGGTAAGAAAAAAGGACCAACCAAATGATCGCCAAAAATGCCAGCCCAAACATTTAATTTTTGTGGCTACTGTGTGTGTACCTCATAGTAAATTCTGGGATTAGAGTCCGACCAATATCGACAATTATGACGATTTACTTCGCTATTTAAAAAAAACGGAAAAGCAAATGTTAAATAAAAATTGTTCATCGTTTGTAATTCGTTCACTCATAACTTCACAAAATTCTAATCGCTTATCAAAATCGTCTTCATTAAGTTCTTGTACAAGGTGAATTTTATACGGATGAAAATTATGGGCCTTTAGAATCCGTTGGATAGTACGTCGACTAACACCACACGAAGTTTGCAATTTGCGGGTACTTAATGTAGGATCTACAATAACTTGCCCTAAAACCCCCACTTCTGTTGCTTCGTTCCTTATAGGCGACTGATCCAGTTTCCCGAAATTTAGCTATGTTCTAGAACATATTTTCGGTGCACATTATTGTTGTCATGCCGTGGAATATACCATGGTTAATTTATGTATAAAGCAATCAATGATATTTTAACAACAAAGATTGGTCAAATCAGTCGCAAACTTATGTACTATTTCCTATTTAAAATAAGTGCGTAGCATTCTCTACTATCTTTCTTCAAGAAACAACTTTTTTTGTCACATTTTTTGTCTATTTTTATTATTTATAAACCATGGGCGTAGTAAATAAAAGCATTTACTTATCAAGAAAAGATAACTTCTGAAAGAAGTACAAACTAATTTGATGTACCTATTAAAGTCTAAAGTCTACTTTAAACTTTAAATCAATATATATCCAAAACTACTGAATTGAATACATATAGTTGGGGCGTTGGCAAGGGATTTGGACAACCGAAAATTTGGTCCACTTACGCCCGCTCCAATTCTTTCATCTATCTTGGACCCATCAGTGTACCACACTTATGAGCCGTCTTCCAGGTCTGGTTCGACTTCTTTAACCGGATGGCGGTTTCTTATAATCACTTCAAACGTTGTCTTAAAGTCAAACTTAACTGTTATACTATGTAATGGTTGGGTTAAGGATACTACAGTTTACCTAAAAAGATGCTCTAGTTTTCCTCCTGCACTCTCTTGCTAATAAGTTGTCTGGGATTTGAGTCCGTCAAATAGTGTACTCATCCATCTCCAAATACCCACCGTCATGTCACAGACACTTTTTTAATAAATATTACTTTATTTTTATTTTGTGATCCACTTTTATCCTTATTTTACTATGATGATTCTATTTATTTTATTCAACAAAAACGTGCATGCCGTTTTTGCTTTTGTCGTTTGCTACGTCACTGTTTTTTAACTTTAATTAGAATATAATCACACTCTCATCTATAATTAGTTATCTAGCGAGATTATTTTTATAAACTTTTGCATGCTTCGAACAGTTTCTCAGCCTTGTATGCACTAATAAGATATACATCGATACATTTTTAATTAGCCTTGTAATTGAAGAGTATCGTGTTGTTAATTTCATCGGCCAAATAGACAGTTTGTTATTTTAATATTACAGATTATTGAGATGGTTACACAACAGCAAACGTGTACAAATACTCAAATCGGTTATATATGTAAAATACATTCTTTTTTATATACATATTTTGTGCGATTAATTAACATCAATATACAGTGTTCTCTTTATGATGCAGTTTGAGATATTTCGATTAATTTTTTAGCGGACTTCAAAGTCGCAATATCTCAACAACTTTCCACGCCAAATTAGTATTATTTTTGCCGAACTTAATGATTTTACAATTATTTATTTTAATCCTAGTCGATCATAAAATTTTCGTCTGTTGTTCTGCAATAATTGTGTAACAGTCAGAGTTACGAGTGGCAACAACTCTATCTTTCTTCTAAATTAGTGGGGGGGGTTATTTTCGTCATGGTACACTTTTGATGCAATGTGAGCCAAAATAAATCGAGTGAGGATAAATCAGGACATCGAGCCGGCCAAGATCCTGGAAAAGTATGGTTAAAATAATTCGTCACTGTCAACTCTGCCGTGGAATGAGCACCATCATGTTGAAAAATTGCAGGGTACTTAATTTTTTTTAATGATTACCCAACTTGATTTATTAACAAGGTTAAGTATTTGCCGTCGTTTAAATTGACGTCATAAGTGGTAAGTGACGTGTTTCAATAAGATTGGTAGAAAATTTGCGATGTTGTCGATATGCTTTAATATTAACCGAGAAACTTATCTCTCTCTTATTTGTTGTCATTAAAAAGAGATAAACATATTGATATTTTTGTTCTCTGATTGACACTTTATCAAATAAGGAGTAAAACACTAAACAAAATATTCTGTCATTTTCGTTAGTTTAATTTGTTGTTTGGTTGTGTTTGGTTTATGAAAGAAATTACGTCTATACTATTTTTGGTTCGAAAATAAAAATTCCTAACTTCTTCTCTTGGTGTTATAGCGGTTCCTTCAAAAATAACCAATAGAAGTAATTGTTCTCTCGGGGAGCAACCCTTCTATCGGTACAGTGAAAGAACGAATTTCAAGAATACGGTTTTGACATTTTCAATAGAACCACGCCCACTTTCTATTGGCTGTTCTGTTCTATCACCGTCAAGAATAGGGGTCTTGTTTGTTTATTACAGATAAACACGATTTTAAACTGGTACAATCAGTTAGTCACAGAACACGGTGTTTTGTGCCGCCAGTTCTTTGAGAATACTTGAAACGAACGTAGCTAAACTGTGACAACGTTGACTTTTAAACACACTTCATTATTGGTTATTAGTTGACGCTACGTTGAAAACTTACTAATTATTTATTGCTTAATTTAAAGAAATGAGAAAAATTACTTGCAAAATGAATACCAATATAAGTAAATAGGTATCTTATCCTAAATATATACTGCTATCATTTTGATTAATACGATCCTACTAAACTAGTCCTCGCCACAAAAAGTTATACTTTTACTCCTAATAAAACAATATACTATTTTCTTTAAAAATAAAAATATGCTGCAGTAGATAAACATGCCTATCTACTGAAATTATTTGACAAATTTGTACCTCCATACAGATTTAATACGCGTAAAAAGGAATATTTATAGCCTTTGATAATCCTCTACTTCTGAATATAAAATTACATTGTACATTTTCCAGAAAATTAAACTCTCACATCTCTTCCTATAATTTAAATCTTTGCAAATATCAAAGCGCAATATATAATATTATATGACGTTAGTGAAAATGTGAGAGTGTATGTTGCCTAGTCATGTATACTCATATCAAACTATAGTAACAAGTTCGTTTTACAAAAATGATAATAACATAACGGATAAATACTTTAAATAAAATGGGATCTGTCACGAGAATATTTTACCGATGGATGTTGTTAGCTGTAATCTTGCATCTTGCATAAAAGATGGATGATACGAACAGTGTCTGGCATCCGGTTATATATTTCGCTCTCTTTCTTGTAAGGACCTTGCTCCCGAAGGGGCTTAACAAATGGTGTATACACAGCAGATTTCTTGGAATATAATAAATTGATTTCATATGCATATACACTGTGCTAAAGCCCGCTAACTATCTTTTATAAACGATTTTAATATGATAGGAAAGATTGTTTGTTGCCAAGCGGGGGTGTGATTAAGATTAGGAAAATGCTTTGGGCCAATTTAGCAACTGTATATAGAATATGATAAATATAAAAACGGAATAAATTGCAACGCTATAGAAATAATGGAAAAAGGTATATTTAGGTATATTTATTTATTTACGATAAAAAGACGATGACGTTGCAAAACAAAATATTGTTGTATTGCCAAGCTTTCGTTATTTTATTTATTTCATACTGCATCATAACAGCCATGTTTAAGTCAACGATTTGAGTCCGGTAAATGAGACTTTACGGTATCGAGTCCGGTAAAATTTTTACCGGACTCTAATGAAATGAGGCAAGAATCAAACAATTTATTGTGAAAACAATACAAAATTAATAAACATGTAATTAAAGACAATCTAAACATTAAAAGTAACATGAATTGTGAATGAATTTCAACTTTCGGTAAACCATCCTGGAGAGTGGAACTCGAGCAAGCACTTGTACTAATAATTTCTTTAGATATCTCAGTTAAGACTCGCACAAAACTTTCTCGTTCCTGGATCATTTTAGCCACTTTGTTTTTTCCTTCCAACGAATCCTCAATATACTTTTCTGTTACGGAGGAACTCTTCCATCTTCCATGTCTTTTGATGACGGAAAGTTCCGCTCCCGCAACTGCTAGTAAAGTCGCCGGTGGCCGGTGTACGACTCGGGATTTGCTAATCCTAGAAATTCCGCTATTTTCTTGGGAACTCCACCGACTGTGTGAATTCCAACGCGCTGGGAAATGCACTTACCATTATGGTATCCTATGAACAATTTGTTGTGACCTAAACCTTTGGGCCGCAAGGCAACATATCTTTGGAATAGTTCCAACACACTTATGCCGTCCATTTTATCAATGACCGTAAATACTCTTCTTTAATTCGTTTTTGAAAAAGGGATTGTGATTACCAACTGGACATGTTCTTCGACTGGAAAATCACCAATAATGATTCCTTCAAAAGAATATTAAGTGCAACTTACCAGATCAAACAAATACGCCAGCATTATTTCCTCATTGATTTCACTGACTGCGTTTACCCTTTTCCAGTCGCAAAACTGTTTATATTCGCTATGGTACCTTTCTGATGATTTTGTGGGAATCAAAGAGCCGACAGCTTCATTATATTTATGCAAAATATGTTCGGAAATGTTATTGTTGGTCGACATTTTGTCTGTTGACATTTCGTTTCACAAAAGTCAGCAAAACAAACACCAGTAACCTTAGAAACTAGCGTTTCCATCATGGATGATCATAATTTTCAATTTTTGTTTTATTAATGTAAGATTTAGTGTCTGCAGTATGAAATAAAATGCATTATGACATACGACCCGCAGGCCTATTCTGTAACTTGCGACTGCCGATAATTGCGCAATTGTCGCTGTCAAACGCGAGTTTCGTATTCTCGAAGAAGCAACTGCGACTGCGATCGCAATTTATTTGATAACTGCCTCTAGTGAGCAATTGGTTAACTGAAAAAGTGCATTTTTCAGTTGTTTTATGTAAAAAATCGTATTCTGTAAGCAATTTTTTAGCAATTACAACGCGATTGCAACTGTCAAATAGCAATCATAAATATAGTACTTGTAGTTGAGTTGTTTTATAATTTAATTAAGTTTTGGTGATAGAAATAGAAGCTAAGTTATAAATTATAGTATATCGTCAATAATAAACATGTTTTTATTATTTACAAATAGTAATTTAAAGGGCTTACTGCCGTTGGAATATTTACATAATAATTAATAACAATTACTTACCACCGTAATAGAAAAAAATAATAGTCATCATTTGTTTTACGTATTTAGAAATGGCTCGTACATTTATGATTATTGAGGCCGCAGAATATTTTTTAAATTTGTTTGTTCATCAGCTGATTTTGCAGACAATCTAGTTACGTTGATTGCTACCCGATTGCAAGTGGCGCTAGTTTTTACTATTCAGCTGCTTGGGCATTTTAATGAGTTTAATTATACACTGCATATTTGCCTAAATAATTAGTTATGAAAATAGCTGTTTTTTAACCTTAAAGAAACAATGAGTTTCAAAAAAATTTGCAAATACTAAGACGATGATCAAATGTCAATAAAAGTCAAAAAATCTGGAGAATTAAAGTTTTGCCAACCTGTAGACTGTAAATTGCACTATCCATTGAATTTAAATAATTGTATTAACGATTGGTAAATTTATATTTATTCTGATAAGCAAGAAAATAACGAAAAATAACATCATCGTCTTTTTATCAAAGTAATACCACGAGTCCTTAAAATTTTATCGATAAATTTTTAGTTTCCATGAAACTCTTTTTTATTTGGCAAAAATACGAAAACAACCAGAAATGTGATTTTATCTTATTCAATTTGTTTGAGTAGTTTTGCCTAAAATAAGAAAGTTTGAGCCTAAAAATAATAATGTATCTAGTAAAATTTTACAGGACGAATGGTATTGCCTCCCTATCATCTAATTTATTAAAATATTAATAATCAAAAGACAGAAAGGAAGTGGTGGTACACATAATTATATTTAATAAATACATTGTTTTTTAAGAGAAAGTACTCATAATCTTATGATCTTTTGAATGGATTTCTCTATTCTTTTTGCGACAGTTTTATAAATATATCTAATTCTTTGACAGGTGCTACTTTATTGATATAATCAATACTATTACCTCTCCTATTGATTTCACCTGTACATTAAATAGTATTGACAGTTGAATAATTATTTATTTTTGTACCTATTTATAACATTTATTTATTTATTTATTTAATCAACAGGGAAGAACCCCATACAATAAAAGTTTATTACCTATATAACAAAAATAAAATAAGAAAACGCTTGTACATTGTTCAAGTAATTTATAATAATTAACCATTTAAATAATAATTTTGTTAACAGAATATATTGAAGTCACATTTGGATCAAACCATAATGCAATATCATTACAAATTTTTGATAATCTGTTAATAATAGATTCAAATTGACCTGATCTTATTGTGTCGATAAAAAATGTTTGATTATGACGTAAATATATTGGTGGAACATGTAATTTTAATTTACTTAAGAGTTCAGGCACATTTACATAATTTGACATCAGTTTGAATATAAAAATAATACTCCATGCCACATTTACACCAGAGGTCTCATTAAATATATATACATAGTTTATTGACTTCCAAATACTTTGGGGATTTACTAAGCTCAGCAACGGGGATCATTTAAAAAGAGTAGAAGTAAAAATTTTAAAAATTATTTCAGTCAAAATTTCTGAACAGGAAATTATGAAAAATAATTATTTTTGTCATATTTGACAAAATAATGTTATAGTGCCTATTGAAGCCTATAGTTTCTAACTGTTTCCAAAGTGAGTATTTTAATTCCTTTGGATATAGTTTTCCATTGTTTATATATACATAGTAAAAAAAAACTCTCCGCAGTTTATTTTTTTGTAATTGCTACCAGTAAATTAAAAATTTTACGATTTGAATTCTAAACATAATTTTTATAGTCATATTATATCCTCCATTAATTTTAAATAATATAAAATAAAATTGAGATTATTAACCAGTTCATAAAAGAGGTATACCCTTGAACAAAGTTGTGAAAGAATAACATTATCATCAACAGGGAATAATAAGGGTCTCGCTTCTCGTTCAAGTTGGAGGAGAAACCAAAGAGAACAACAGAACGAACGAAGTTAAATAGGTCACGAAAAAAATCAATACCTCGTCGAAAAAAGGATAAAAAAGAAGAGAGGAAACAAACAGCCAACGGAGAACAGGGACCACTGCGATGCACTCCGATTATGCATGTGAAAATCATAGGCGCAGATCAAAATGTAAACAGTGCGTTTATTTTATACAGGCAAAATATTTTTTTATATAAAAAATAAGGTATAAAAGCTACGAAAGAGTAGGCTTGAACTCATTAATAACAAAAAAAAGATAAACTACAAACCAAAATATTTAAGCAATGGATGGATAAATGCAGTTATAGGAGAAAAAAAATTAATAGTATATTCCAATTATTCAGAAGTATGCCTACTTTATTACACATGCTACATTTTTTTATTGGAGTATGGCATTGACTACTAAGGTCATTAGTCATTTTGAAGGTGAGTTCTATCAAAGAATGCACCATTGGTTGGGGTATTCTTTGAAGGTTCTATTCAATTTTATAGATAAGACCAGTTTGTTTTAGAAACTTTTGATTAAACCGTCTGTAGATAATATTTGATGTTTTTTTCAGGTCTTAATATACTTTGTGTTTGCTTCCTGTTTTGGGGACATTGTACAAGTAAATGTTTTGTATTTAAGGAAGCTTAATTTTGAGTTTGTAATCTTCACCATTAATGTGAATTTGTTCTGGATATTCATCAAGGATATCTTTTGATTTTTAATAGGCATCTTCATTTCCTTTGATACCTATATGACTTGGAATCCAAATAACTAAAAAAAATTGGAACTCACGATTTTGCTTGTCATACTTGCGCAGGAGGCATGCTAACTATATTATTATAATATTTTTTATGTGGACAATTTATATCTCTGTTTATTTTAAATTTATGTATTTCCGTTTCATTTGTTTTATATTATTTACCTTATATAAAACCTTTATTTACCAAATTTACTTCAAATTTGTCTTTTCGTTTTTTGTTTTGCTTTTTACATCAATTGATTACACATTAATTGGTAGGTAAGTACCTAATTTCTCAACTACGATTAACAAATTCTATATGAATTAAAATGGAATAGAATTATTTACTTTAATTTTATTACAAAACTAATTAATATACTTATATTTCAAAATGTTTTGCTGGTGTAAGTGTTAAATTGCCTTCATTGTATCGGTTAACCTTACTCTGCACAAAAAGAATTATTTTTTAAAATATTTATTAAAATTTTTGTAGGTACTTACTGTATTTATTATAATTTGATTAATTTAAATGGCCTGATAAGCCATAGTGTTCTTATACGTAGATTTACATTGTGTAGATAATTCCTTTACATGAGTGATTATAGCAAGGTTAAAAGTACAGTATGTAGCAGAATCAGTGGATTAAATATAATAACTTGTTACATGTCACGGTTTTAATTTTAAATGTTTATATTAATAAAAAATGCTACTATGGATACCCCCCTGCTAATAAAACAGTAACAAAATGGATCCTCTTCTCGTATTTTACGTAATAATCATTGGATTTTTTGTAGTTTTCTAAAGTTTTCCAAAATTCTACTACTCCACTGGTGGAAATCCTTAACAACAAAAAAGAACTTACTCGTGCTGGAATGTATATTGGAGTATTTCTTTTGTTTGTAATAGTAGCAATAAAGGCATCAAAACAGTTCATTCATCGACTGTAAGGCAAATAGATAACTAAAACGTGGCCGGAGTCGAAGTTGTGAAACTCGAGACCTGTAAAAGAGCAAAAGGTGATGCTGATGATGATGCTATAGGTATACTATACACTAGTTACATCTACACCGGGTTGTCTTGTCCAGTAGCGGTACCTTTCTGCCTCAGGTTTAAGTTAAAAATTAAAATAAAAATATTAAGTTCAGAGCAAACAAAAGTTTTTGTTTTAGTTTTTCAAGTTCCACACTTTTATTTTTTGAATAAAATTAATTTTAAAAGAATCATTTTTGTAACTCCTATACCTAACATAATTCTGGCAACTAATTTATACAGGGTGATCCGTTAAGAGTAGCGAGGGGCCATATCTCATAAGATATTGGTCGTATATATTTGAGAAAAAAAAATTCATGATAAGTCGCCAAGAGAAATTGCTGTAAATTATATTCGAGTTAGTCAAACGTCCGCTAGAGGGCGTAACAACCAACAACAAGTAGAAAAATGGGATTTGTATAGAATTTTGCATAATGAAAGTATATTGATGATATCATTTTCATATTTACTGACCATTTCCCCATATTTTTTGTCTGAAACATTTTGTTCTGTCTATCAAAATAAAGCGGTGGAGGAAGTTCAATTTTTTTATAAACAAACCAAAATTTCTCCCGTTTCTTTTGAACGATTTTAGCAAACTTAGGCTCATATGAAAGAGCATAATTTGCACTATAAAACGCATATTTGGTTTTGAATTTTTGACTTTTGCTGTCGCCGCTAGATAGCATTAACTGAAATGATAGCATATTTTTGAGTTTTTTTCAAAAAAAAAACAAATGTAATGGTAAATTAATTTTTATATATTTTAAAAGAGCATAAATTTCTCTATAACTTAATGAACAGAATATATCAATCATATTTTTCAACAATGACGTGGCTTAAATGTTCCGCGGTTTTTGCAGTTTTTCGTTTTTCTAATCTAACTTATTCCATTCTATTATTGTCTATTTTGATAAAATAGCTATTTGTCTATTAACAGCGGAAAGTTATCGAAAGCGACAAAGATCTTTCCGCTCGAATTTTCTACGATCAGACGATAATTAAAATATATAGTTTTTGTTATACATTTTATTAGAACCAGTTTACATTAACATTTTAGTGAACTAATTGGAAATATTTTTATTATTAACAATATTAAAATTGAAAGTACAATTTTGACAATTTTTAATATTTACTCCAGAAGTTGATGTTTCAGAACAATTATTAGTAGAGTCAGAAGAATTTGACGTAATTTCAAAATTTTCTTGGACTTGGGACGTTGACTGACCGGATATTATTTGAAACGTCTGTATTTTATTTTTAATTGAATCATCAATATAACCTTCCGATACATTACTACTTTTCCAGCCACCATGTTTTTTTAGTTGTATTAAATCACCACCACCATGTACTAATAATGTAGCAGAAGTATGTCGAAAACAGTGCCCGTTGTATGACTTGTGATCTGGCAAGTTTAAATATTTGGCAATTTCGTTGGGGATTTTACCAATTGTATTCATTCCTACAAGGTGATTTGTACACTTTCCTTTGGTATAACGAAAAAATATTATTATTTTTTCACTGCTTTCTTAAATCTATGTACTTTTTACAATATCTAACATAATCAATAGATCTTCTGTTCTATCATTAGTTCTTGTGAACATGCGACTTTGTTTAGTTTTCGAATCTGGAATGCGGACTATTAAGAGAGATTCTTTGTTCTCTATATCATCAAGTTTCATTTTGACCAACTCATCTCTTCTGCATGCTCCAGCAATACCCATAATCAAGACAACCTATATAAATAATTTAGATTAATTTGAAAACATTTTAAATCACATTAAAATCTTACCTTTCTAAATAAATATTCGCACTGCGAAAAAATTCCTCTATATATTCTCCCTGGACAAAGACTTTTTTGCCTTGTACCCCACTGACTGTTTCTTTAAAAAAGCAATCAGTTTTGAATATTTACTAATATCAATATCATTTTTGATTTTTAATTTCATCAAGTTTCATTTTGACTAACTCATCTCTTCTGCATGCTCCAGCAATACCCATAATCAAGACAACCTATATAAACAAATTTACATTAAATTGGATACATTTTAAATCACCTTAAAATCTTAACTTTCTAAATAATCTTCATCAGGCGCACTTAAAAATGCAATCAGTTTTGAATATTTACTAATATCAATATCATTTTTTATTTTTAATGTTTGTCTTATAACATGGAATATTTTGACCACAAAGTGGATGATTTTAGATTTTTTTTGTCTCCAAAATAAGTTAATAAAACATTTTCTGAATATTTTTTGAGATTTCTCAATTTACACCAATGTATAAAACATTAGTATTCCTTTTCAAATTTACTTTTTAATTTTTCTGGAAGCAGATTTAAAGTTATATTTCTTGCAGCTTTAGCAATATCTGGAGGTGTATTAGAATATTCACTATCACTATCCATTTTTTAGCTGTTATAACCAAAAATACAGTTATGAAATAAGTAGACAATCAATCACTGAATACAAAATTCCTTTACACAGTTTTTTGCAGTCTTTGTTTGAATGTTTGACAAGCGCGGCCAACTTGCCTTAAACTTCTAAATTCTATGGGTTGGTGTATGTTGTGTTGCCTATTTATATTTAAATTGATATTTATATCCAGAAAGGATGTAATATTACTTGATCATTATTTCTATAAGATTTAATTTTTTTAAATATTAGATATTGATCTAAAGTATTCAGGTTAGTCTAGAAACTTTTAAAATAACTATTAGTTTATATTTACGGAAGTATTTTGTGTTGCCTACTTCAAAGCGCAAACCTAACCAAAGTTTCTCTGTCAACATTCATTATTATTTTTTTATTGAGTGTTGTATTTTGCGATTATTATAATGTTTTAGAGTTTGTTTATTTATTAAAGTTGTTTTTATATAAATCAGAATAGCGTTAAGTGGATATGTTGTTGTTTGTGCCCCACAGTGACATGGTATTTATGTTTATCGTTTATAAAAAGAAAATGGGTTTTAGTGTTTTAAAATATATCAGATATTGAACTAAAATATTCAGGTAGGTCTACAACGTTTTAAAAAACCGCTGATCTCTATTCATGACTGTCATTCTTTTATTTATTTTAAATAAAAATAAGCAAGCAACAAAGTAAACTTTCTGCTTTAAAGCGGCAATAGTGTCAAATTATGACAGAACGCGTAAAACATCAACTTTGTAGTTAGATTTGAACGTGCAAAAGCGTACTTTAGAAGGAAAAAGCCCATAGCAATAAAATAACAAAGAATAAATTAGCAACTTAGACAAGGAAAGAGAGAGGACTGCACATTGGAATCAATTTATGTAACCCATTTACCACCAAACTAATGGCGGACAATATTGACATAGGCGTATCATACGATTTTTCTTATATGATTATTAAATAATCATTTTCATTATTTCGTATTACAAATCAAATTTAAAAAAGTCTTTAAATATGTACTGCTCCAAAAAAAAAACAATCATTTTAAAACATATTTATTTAATAAATATTACAATTTTAATCTATTTTAAATATATGTTTTTATTCCACGCCACTGCAAAACTATTACATCTATGAGAAAATAACAATTAATTGAAAAATAATCTTTAAAACTGAATTAAAACAATTTTCAAAATGTATGTACTATTAATTTAAGTTATCATACATAGCATATGTGATTTAGTTAAACATCTATTACCTGAAAGCTGTAATATTAATAAAAATAAATTTCAAGGAAATAGTTTTAAAATACTTTTTACCTATGAAATGAAATTCCTTCCTCTTTTTTAGCACTCTGACTGTTGCACTTATAAACTGCACAATTAACCATTTTCAAATGTCTATTCAATTAAAAAAGGTGAAAATTAATAAAAAAACTAAAAAAATACAATTCGACGTTCCAAATTTGTTTACCACCAAACGTTTGAAACTTGGCTTCACTCACACGCATAAGGTTTTCATTGCCATGCACTGTCCTCTCTCTTTCCTAGTCTAAGATTAGCAATAATCTTCGTTACACACGCTGCACACTGTTGATCCATCATCAACAAATTCTTAGAAGTAAGGAGTGTGGTGTGACGCTTGACGCTTACCATAAGCTGGAACAGCGGCGATAAGGAGCAATATTATTTGTGTTGTGTTTACTTCTGAATGGTATAACTTAAGTTATCGTTACCGTTACCTATCAATCTTTTAGTTTTTAAAATATAAAATGTGGCTGATGATCATTTCGTTTAGGTCAGAGTCGGAAATACCTAAACGATTCTGTATATAATCTACCACAAAATAAATGCTATTACCACCTTCGAACCAGCAGTTCTTAGAATTTTTTAAAAGTTAGCACCTCTTTTGCCCTTCCAGAACCTTCCTTCCCCAGAACCTATACATTTGTATTTTATTAAAAACAATAAATAAAATTTGTTTTGGGCTTTGGTTAGAAGTGCTTGATAATAAGCCAGTGGACTATTTTTTTTTAATTTATATTTAAATAATATATATGAATATTGGGCGATTTAATATTTTTTTATTCTTTTTTATTGATCATACGAACTCTTAAATCACCAATAAAGTCCAAATAATATTCAAACTGTCGAAATTTTGCCGCACGTAGCAAGTGACGTCTCGATTTAATTAGAAGGGGAAGCGAAGAGCACGGTTGCCATTTGTCAAAATGAATTAGCAAATTTCAGGAAATAATCACAATTGATTCTCGAATATTGATGTTTTGACCATTAATTATGAAGTGAACCACTAAACTGTTATATATTCTTACATATACAATGATGATCTGCTCATAATATTCGATATTTTATATTAAGCATAAGATGGTAATTCATACTTGAGGACCTTTGGCTTTATTAACGTGTCAACATGGCAGCACACTTCTCAACCAAGAAAGAAAGAGAATAACATAACATGTTGCCAAATTTCTAACGAATATTTAGAGAAATTTATGGTACTAACCCTTACTATGTGAAAGTTCATCTTATTCAGAACAATAAACAACTAAAAGGTTGAATTAACTTTAACTATTTATTCTTTAAATACTTTAAATATTTCTAATACAATTTCAATAATAATATCTTCGGCAACATCTGCAATAATTTCATTCAAATCACACAATAATGTTGGTACAAAATTGTTAAATGTAAAAACAAAATTACCTAAATTAAAAAAATCTGGTGTTTACAAAATTAATTGTCCAAAATGTAAGTTCAAACAAAACAAATTTTGAAATAAGATTCAATGAACATTTAAGAGCATATAGATTACAACAACGAGATAAGTCAAACTATGCAAAACACGTTCTTGAACATCCACACTCACTCATACACACCAATGATATTCAAATATTACACACCTGTGATAAAAAACAAAATTTAGATTTCCTCGAAGAACTTGAAATCAAAAGACATCTAGCAGATCAACAATATAAAGTAGTTAATGAACAAATAAATCTTAGAAGTTCACCACTATTAAACTGTTTACTTTGATTGAGTCTTCATTTTATACATAGATAAGACGTAATTATAACACAAATATATTAAGTTATTGTAAAGATCAGCAGGATATAGTTTTTTCCTGGTTTTTCTATATCATTGCACAGTTATACTGATCTTAGAGGGAAATACATCCAGGATAATCCCTTAGGGCTAATAACATCTAGGCTTTAATATTGTTATGTCTTTTACTTCCTTACTTGGTCTAGCCTTAACTACTTATCAACATCAAGTACCTAGTTACAAACAAAATGTAACTTCAATATGTCAATCTGACGATGCTATTTCGATAGCGAAACGGCTGTCATTACATTTAAAGTATTTAAAGAATAAATAGTGAAAGTTAATTCAACCTTTTAGTTGTTTATTGTTCTGAATATTTAGAGAACGGTTTAAATGAGGGTCAAAAATCAATTTCGTGGTTCTCCCACGCTGGCACTGCTCATTCTTAGATAATCATCAGGAATGTGTCCTATGTCTATTGATGAGATGAAGTATTCATTTCGAAGGAGTTTTTGGCATCAATCACTATTTTATGAAGCCAAATTTCCGGTTAACTTGTTTTTAAAAGATGATTTGGCAACATTGGATGTCAAGTGGAAATGGAACATCAACAGACCAATAAGGACACCCCTTAACAAGTGACGTCATCATGAATATAAATTGGCGCCTGTTATGGATTGTTTAAAATAGGTTATGATATTTCATAAAATCGTGTATCTCTGCGCTAGGTAGGGTGGTGGATTTGTCGGAAAAGGCTAGGGAGGGCAGCTGGAGAAACAAGAAGCTGGCAGTACTAGTTAGAGATTAGCGAAGTTGTGGAGAAAATGGTTAGGAGAAGGGAATGTTCTGATGGCGAATAGTATGAATGGGTGAAGAGTGAATGAGGGACCGCCGCCCGTCTTGAAGTATGCTAGACTAGTGATCCCAAGGTGGGGGTAACGGCGAGTTTTGAGGTGGGTTTGGTTGGTAGGCATCCTCTAGAGGGTGAGTCCCAACACTGTTGGGTTCTGGATAAGGACCCATCGAACATGAGTTTCACAACTCAGCCCGAAAGAAAAATGAAATTTCATGATTTCGAACAACGAATAGGCTCATAAATCGCTTTTATAATAGTTTTCCCAGCAAACACAAATGTATATGCTACATAAAAATATATAACAGAGAAAGAAAGATTTTTATATAAAACAATTATATATTTTTTACGTAGTATTTATGTAACAAAATCTATATAAACTTTGTTATATATTCTAAATATTGACATTATAAAATATTTTATATATTAGATATATCTAATTGATTATGTATTCATGATGTAAATTCTGCTACATAAATAGAAGAACAAAATTATATATATTTAATACGTAAAATTTGCTACATAAAATATTTTATGTATATATTACGTAAAAACTATATAAAATAATTTATAAATTTCGCCTCGTCTAATACGTCTTACAAAAAAAGAAGAAAATTATAACCTATAAATTGTCACGAGTCGTTTGAGTGCTACAAATACCCGTGCAAATTATTAATAACAAAGTATATACATATAATAAAAATTTTTCTGGGTGCCTTTGTGTTGAGTATTGGAGAAAACATTATGTAAGTATTAATTATTATTATTATTTATATAGGTACTTATCACACTAAAGTTATTTTCAAGTATAATTGATTTACATTCAAATAACTTAATTATACATTTTAGGCAAAATAATTCTTTAAAAAGAAAAAAATTGAAAGACTTCTGTGACTTGTCAATGAGCAAGAAAAAGAAATGGATAAGTAGCTCAGTTTTACAATTAAGGTTATGGTGAACAATCATCAGAAACGAAGATCCGAAATAAACATATATGTTACATAGTAATTTGGACATATTTGAGATGTAACATAATATACATAATAAATATGTAAAATAAATACGTACATATTATATCACTATTGTTCTCTAGCTGTGCCGGCCTTTGTCAGTATTCAATACATAAATATTATCTAGTTGTGACTTCAGTTTTATATAACTGTGACTTTTATATTTCAAAAATTACATAACATGTATATATCCGATATGTTTTTGTGTTTGCTGGGTTCATGGGATGCAAAAATTAATTAGGGTCTGTAACAATATAATGACAGTTCAAAGTCCAATATTCAATATCGCAGTACCGTCGCCTATTATTGATTTGAGAAAAAAGCACTGCAATAAATCCATGATGATTTCAAGCACTTTTTGAGTGTCTAGTAATTGAATTGCGCAATTACTTTACATTTTTCAAAGTGCTCAAAGCACTTTTTTTAGAGTGCT
This sequence comes from Ophraella communa, assembly GCA_035357415.1. NCBI lineage: Eukaryota > Metazoa > Arthropoda > Insecta > Coleoptera > Chrysomelidae > Ophraella > Ophraella communa. The sequence continues at coordinate 27,124,410 of CM068991.1, read as the reverse complement.
TTGCCCAGCTCTGGTTTCTAATAGGGAGACCTCCCTTCTTCTTCACGTGCCATACTCACAGAGTGTCAGCGACCTCTCGCAACTATCTGTGCTGTGCCAATCTCAAGAATTCTCGACACAAATAGGGACCAATAGTTTCACGCCGGATCCCAACGACAAAAACACGCAAAAAACGCTTTTCTTGTTTTGGTTAATTGTTCTTAAAGCGAATAAAAATTTAAGTTAACTACCTTTCTTAATAATTCAAAATATGACTTTTAAAGTATGCCAATAACTGCAGCCGATAAGGCTTTAAATATTTTTATATTGGATGCCTGTAAACCGTTATGAATGCAGAAGGCACTGGAGAACCACATGCCACCAAAAGGAAGTAAGAGGTACCAAAAGAAAATAAATAAAACAATGTAAATATATATGCCATTGTTCATATAAATAGGTTATCATCTATAACATTACAATTACAATAAAGAGGGCTACAGTTTTAACAATAATATAATTAATGTCATTAGTCATATATGTCCTAAAAACAAACGCTACAGTACATTACCTATAATTGTCACACAATAATTGAAATTAATATATTTTAATATGAAGATTAACAAATACTTTATTTTTTTAAATTTTGTATGTTACAATAGCTATTTGATTTAGTTTAATTATGCCGTATTTTTAGATCTCTAATGATATAAATTCTCTTTTGATTGATCAAGTTAATTTCATACTTGTTTTTTTCAATTTATTGTTATCAAGTAGTATCCTATCTACCTACATATCTTCTTACTTGATATATATCATGCCCTACTATTAAAGTTATTCTAATTGTGCATAAAAATTTATATACCTAAATGGATGTTTTATTTAAAAAATTGGTACAATTTTTGTTTTTATTCTTCGAGACTAACGACTATAAGCAATAACAATTTTGTAGAACCATTTTATCAGAATCAATTTCTATGAGTATTACTCAAATTGTTTCTATTTTAAACAATGTAGCGTTTCTTTTGGCATAATGCATTCAACGAATACAAACTACAGATTATTGTTGAGTAAATTGAAGTCCTATACTGAACTAGAACGAATAGTTCATTTTTAATGTGCGTTCTAATAAAAAATATATAACTAATGACCATACATACAATGGTAGTAAGTGTAAACGTTTAAAATACCTATTCACAAAACATTAACGTACTTACTAAAAAAATAAGTGATCATTTTACATAAAATCTATATAGTACCCAAACATTTTTTTATGAAAGGTTTTTAACTGATGTAGTAATCATCAAAAGTTTTTGGTGTTAGGAATACTTTAAAAAGTGCAATTTTCTCAGATACCACTCTTTTGAAAAATAAATAGAAAATGGCACATTTCTATTAAAAAATACTAGTTAACATCTGCATCATTGCAATTCTGTAGCTTTTTTAAATATCTACAAAAAAATTATGAGAAATAATATACATATAATATATAAATATTTTTTTCATGCATAAAAATAAAAAAAACTAGGGTATTTTAAAACAACGAGTTAAAACAATTTGAAAAATTTGTAAATGGAATTTAAAATAAGGTATAAGTAGTACATAGGTAATTAGTAATTATTATTGTTCAAATTGTCTCTCGAATTTCAAAATCAATTAGGTAAGATTTTTTTTATAATTTTAGTGTTAGGTATAATGGAAAGGAATTTATCAAAATATTATACCTACCTCTGTTATAAATGTCCTTGGTTATACGAATGAAACGAAGATTCTACTTAAACGTACTTATTCTATTATTTTATACCGAGAAAATATGAAATTTACCTACCAGTCTCTGAAACTAAAAATAAATACTATTTCTAACACTAATCAAATGTATTCAGTCCTATTTTCAATATTTCTAATATAAAGCAACCCTTACACGTGACTAAATATAAAATTCACTAATGTACAACTGTATAACCAATTCTAACATTTGCATAGGAATATTTAAAATGTAGCCTTTGGAACTAAAAGCTAAGAAGACGAATTAAAATTTTAAATTTGCAAACATTAATAAATAATTTTAACTTAAACTAATAATGTTGGCACTTCTTTATTATCTTTTATAATAGATGACTTTACATTAGAAAGCATGATGTTGTTAGCAAAGGTTTTGTTTAAAATAATAGGATAAATGAGAACTAATTAAAATACAGGGTGTCCATCTATAAATTGACACATTTTAACTGCTTATAAGTCGAGAACGAAAAATGACAACAATGTGCGGTTTTCACAGAACTTCATCAATATCTTTAAAGTTTTTTTTGACAGTGTTTCAAGTTTCAGTTGCCAAGTTTCAAAATTTACCTGAAATAGGAGAGAAAAAATTGATGATTTTCAAAGGCCGATTTCTCAAAAATTTTCAAAAAGGTGTCATTTACTAAGACAATTTATACATTTTCGGAAAGGGGATTTAACAGGCTTTCATGTGCAATTAAAACGTACAGGGTGTTACATTTAAAATTTTTGAGAAATCGGCCTTTGAAAATCATCAATTTTTTTCCTCCTATTTCAGGTAAATTTCGAAACTTGGCAACACTGTCAAAAAAAACTTTAAAGATATTGATGAAGTTCTGTGAAAACCGCACATTGTTGTCATTTTCCGTTCTCGACTTATAAGCAGTTAAAATGTGTCAGTTTATAGATGGACACATTGTACAGCGTGGCGCACCGAAAACGAAACAGAGGCATTTACTGGCAGATGATTCCTTTTTTGAAAAAACGCTCGGACCCATCGATTATCGAATGGAAAGTAATGGTGGTCATTTTCCACATTTACTCGGCTGACAGTTCAGTTCATTCTTTATTTTTTAACAATTTTGCTGCTTTGTATTGATCTCCTCTTACGATGATGTATTTAAACTTTAAATCAATAAATCTCCAAAACTACTGAATTGAAGTACATGAATTTTACATCATTGTAAAGGGAGTTGAAAGACCTTTTAAACGATGGATCATTCGACCCCCCTTTCCACTTAAGATTTTAGGGGGGACAAAAAATTGGCATAAAATCACTTTAACATTTGCAGCCCCTTAAGCGGGGGTGCAAATGCCAATTTTGTGTCCCCCTCGATAACAAAATCGACGGGTCCGAGCGTTTTTTTTTAAAGGAATCTTCTGCCAGTAAATGCATCTGTTTCGTTTTCGGTGCGCCACTTTGTATGATAATAATAATAATAATTGAGTCCCTCACATCGAAATGATATCAATAAAAAATAACAAAGTATGGAATACCAATGAATTATCACTAGAGTTGATACTAGTCACCTCTTATATATTTATAAATTGGTCAATGACCAAACAAAAGTATGATCGTCTGGATTTTTCAAATTGGGAAGATCGTTCAAATATACATATAGAAAAAAGCAAAAAAAATATAAATAGAAATACTACCAGTGATCGAATTTTCGCGATCAGTCTTTCAATTTACTTATAAACTAAACTTTTTGCTAGAAAACACCCCACGAGTGGTGTTTTCTTTAAGCAGTTGAGTATAGAAGTAAAAGACAGATTTAAAGATAAATTCCATCACGAGTGGTATTTTGTGGACTATATTACGAACAAAGTGATAGGTCAATACAGCTACAATGTTTTTGACAGACGTCAAACTTTGCTTTGCGATCAGCTGTCTTTGGCTTGTGATTGGTCCGATTAGGTGAAAATTTCTATATGAATGATATTATAGTCAAAACAACTTTACTTATTTGTAACCATAAACCAAATATTTTTGAAAAAAATTAATAGGTAAGTACCAATGTACTTTTGTCAAGGTTAAAACAGTACCTACACAAGGGTCGGCTGCATAAGGGCTTGTCAAACCCCTGTTATAGGTGTTAACTCTATGTTAAATTGGTAAAAGGCTACACTACCCGAGGCGTATGAATTTTTAAGAATAATTTGATTAGTCGATAAGAGGTGTAAAAATTGATTCTTAGGCTACGTTGTCACATTTTTTAGAGTGAATAAGTAGACTAGACTTTGGAAAGATAAAAATTGTATGTTTTGAAATTTAAACGGGCTTCGTAACTTATATTTTGTAACTGAATGAATTAGATCCTTGACATAATGATCTGATGAGAAAATGCACAGTTAGTTCACCAAAATTGCCGATTACCATTAAAACAAGAGATTTTAATATTTACTAAATATATAATTTGAATAGTGAAAACAAACCGGTTTCATTTCTATTTTAATACTGTTTTTTTTTTAATTCCCTATGTATTTATTCCACTAGTTTATATTTTTCAATCAATTGAAACCATATTAAAAATTAAAATAACAGATTACCATCAAAACAAGAGAATCATTTTTTATTTATAGATTTGGCAGTAAAAGTTCATAAATTTATAAATATTAAGGTTCGTTTTTTTTATAAAAATAAATAATTTAAAATCTTCGGTTTCAGGGCAACACCGCACCGTCAACTTCATTGATAAATCAATAAATTTGAAATGTCTGCGCACTCGCTATCGTTGCACACAGACTTTTCAAAGGTAATAGAATGTTAGCTAACACAGATTTAAAAAGCGTTTATGCAACCCTCCCTAATTCTAAACCAAAACTTCATAAATATTGAGTTTAGGGCACCAAGAAATAAGTCCCAACATTTTTAGTGGGATTTTTCACATTCCTGGAAATTTACAAAAAATATATATTGGTTTTTTTAAACGTTAGCCAAAAAAATTTGTTATTTCAATAACAGCATTTCTTGAAAGACAACTTTTATCCACAGTTATTCACTAAATATTATAAACAAAGCTCTTATCAGCTAAGTCATTTATTTTGTTGAAGATAAAATATAATATTTAAAAATGTCATACATGCAATCCAAGGGGATTGTTTTCAAATGAATCTATAGTAGGACAGAAGCTGGTCAGAAGTAGGTGACCAGTCAGATACAGTGGCCACCTTAAATATTTTGTTGTTTGATATCTACAGGTATTCCTCGGAAGAAATATTACTAGCTTTTCAACCTACTGGGGAGTTTTCATTTAATGATAACATTTTTAACGACGACGACTGTATGGCTTCAACTCTAACAGATATGCCAAACTTAGATCGAGAAGAACAAGAACCAAATAATTTAAATGTCAGTGAAATGCCACAATTTGACATTCAGTCCCATTCAACATCAACTTGTCCAGATAAAATTTCAGAAACAAATCAGATTCATCCGTCGGAAATTACACCAGAAAAGAAAAATGTGACTTGTGAAGTGGTACCAACTTCCAAGGAAATACCTGAAAATCAATTTATTTCCCCTGAATTATTGCAACCATACCCAAAAGCTACGTTAGTGAGTGCCATTAAAAAAAAACAAAAAAAAACCACCGAAATTTTGACTAATACACCAATTTATAAAAGAATAACAAGGAAAAATAAGGTCAAGACAACAGTAAAAAGAAAAGTTGATAGTTCAAGCAAGTCAAATAGGAGTAATGCAAAGAAAAATAAAACCATATCCAGTGATGATAGTAACAGTGATAGAGAATTGTCTGATGTTATGGATTCCGATGATGTTAGTCTATTTTCAGAAATAGATGAAAGTTCTGATGAAGACATACCCCCACGAAAGGTGGAAGTGAACTCATTGGTTCTGGTGAAGTTTCAAACAAAGAAAACATAAAAATTTTATGACCACAGGTTACAAAAGTTTTTTCTTCCGGTCAAGAATACAATGTAAATTTTTTAAGACGACATGGAATAAATTATTCATTTCCTACAGTTGCTGATTCTGCCACGATAATAAAAGAATATATAGACCTCATTTTCCCCATACCAAAAAGTGCTGGAGCAATGCAACGAACAGCAAATGTGTTTACTTTTAAAACGAATTACCATCTTATAATATTTGTTAATGTTTAATATTACTTATTTCATATTTTTTAATTTTAAAGTATAATTAATATAAATAATGACAACTGTACCATTTAGTTTGGTACAGTGGCCACATTTAAAAAAAATTAGTTACTCATTCATAACCTATGTTTTTTTTGGCTTTAAAGTGTACAATTATAATTTGCCAATTGCTTTGACGTTGTATGTGGATAGCCATTAACGTATTATGATTTAAATTAATGTTATCTTGAATTTAATCAAAAGGCGGCCACTATACCAGCCTCCCCCCTATATATGCCGTTATTCAAATAGCGAAAATATTGTTCTACTGAACTACCCTTCACGTTAACAAAATAAATTTACATAAATGTTGGTATATACACTAAATTTAAAATCAGACAAAAATATATAACAGATGATTTACTTCCTAGAATAGTTTAACCCTTTTCTTTATTGTGTAAACTGTAGTTAACATATAATTCATCTTTTAATAAAATCTATATGCATTGGACTCGTTTCAAAACTTGACAAGGTTACTTCTAATTTACCTATATTTAATATATAATACAGTGACATCTAGCGATCAAACCCTGAACTAGTAACATTAAATATTGTGCCTTTCACAGAAAATTTATTGGTTATGTATAAAACCTCGTGTTGCGTGGTTATTTACCAGAAGAATTTGTCGAGTTACACCATTAGGAAGAGAACGACGTTCAGTAATTAGTTATTTTAGTTATTTTTTAATAAGTCAGTGAACACCTAACTGAGAAATATTAGTCTGTAGTATTTGTTTTTGGTTCTTGAAAAAACTGTTAATTGTAGTTAACATCGCCAACTATACCAATAATGTAAGTATGTAAACTGAAAGCAACAGTGCCAAATTCTTTGTTTTTACAAGCCGGTTGATTTTTTTTTCTGAAACACTGTTAAATTTTTAGATGACCCTATACTCATCACGAACAAACAGATTAATGTCATTAGCGGTTATACCACCACAGATAACGAAATATGTGAAAATTTTGATGGATATTCCTCAGATGCGCCGTCATTACCGGAAGATATTGCTAACATTTTAGCCGTCGCTTTAGAGAATGATAATGAAAGTAATTTGTCTGAAGATTTTGGTTCAGAGGAGGGTTGTTACAATGATGAGATTCCCATCATTACTGACTCTATTCTAACTGATGCTGACAGCGTAGCTAGATCAATTAATGTTCATCCAGTTGCTGCAAACGCCAATACTGATATTATTTCTACTGTTAGCAGTACAAATGGAAGCACACCTGTGCGAAAATCAAAAATAAAGATAATGGGAAAAGTACAGAAAAAAAAGGTTCTTGTACAAGCTAAAACAGTTAAAATTACATACAACTGACAGTTATTTCACTCTGCAGACATGCACGATAATAATTTCAGTGCCCCCACTAAATCTAAAACCCCACTGGAATATTTCCTTCAATTTTTTGATGATACAGCTTTCAAGTTAATTGTGGAAGAAACCAATCTGTACTCAGTGCAAAAATTAGGTAGGTAACATCATTTTTATCAATCGAGCTCTACATGGGAGTAGTCAAACTTCCTTCTTATACGGACTACTGGAGTAATTCGCTTCAATACCCATTAGTTTCCCAAAATATGAGTTTGAAAAGATACCAACAAGTTCGAAAATACCTACATTTTGCAAATAACATTGAAGATGACAATTCTGATAGATATTTTAGAATCAGAGCATTTTCTGAAATAATTAGAACAAATTTTTTAAAGCTGGAGGAAGAAAGGCAGATGAGTATTGATGAGATGATGGTACCTTATAAGGGTACCAGGACAGGTTGGCAATATATGCCAAAGAAGCCTAAAAAATGGGACATCAAAATTTTTGCTCGAGCTGGAATATCAGGATTTGTCTACGATTTTCATATGTATAGCGGTGACAGTACTTTTAATCGGCATACGTTTGCAGCAGAAGAATATTTTGGTACATCTGGTAAAACTGTTCTTGCGTTATCTCAAACAATAGCCACAGTATACTTTGACAATTTTTTACGTCAGTGGATTTAATTGTACACTTACGCAATACGTATGGCATTTTTTCCTTGGGTACCCTACGATCAAATCGTCTAGCAGGCTGTGAGTTTATGTCCGATAAAAACTTATTAAAAAAAAGGAAGAGGAGAATACCAGCAATTGTGTGATAACGAAAAAAAGGTGGCCGTAGTAAAGTGGGCAGATACTAAGTGTGTGACAATTGCAAGTTCGTATGTTGGGGCTAGTCCCGAAACAACGGTGAAAAGATATTGTAAGGAAGACAAAAGTAAGGTCAATGTAAAATGTCCACAGATAATAACTCATTATTATCAGCATATGGGAGGAGTGGACCTTTCAGACATGTTGGTTGCTTTATACCGTACTGGATTTCGGACACCTCGATATTACATATGCATATTTTCCCAACTCTTAGATGTAAGTCTTAACAATGCTTGGATTTTATACAAAAGAGAATTACAGCTAAGCGAACCTAATTCTTCAAAACCTTTAGCACTAAAGGACTTTCGAATAAATGTAGCATATGGGTTGCATCATAAAAATAAAAAAGGTAGACCATCCCTACAGGAAAATATTAATGAAATTCAAAAACCTATCATTCAAAGACCAACCGACGAAGTTAGATTGAATGAAGTAAGTCCTTTTCCTATGTTTGGAGACAAAAAACGGTATCGTAACTGTAAAACGGGAATAACTATGGTTGTTTGCTCCAAATATAATTTAAATTTATGCTTTACAAAAAAAACTGTTTTATAAATTTTCATACGTAAATTTTTGTATTAGATATAAATAAAATCTGAAAAATACGACTACTTTATTTTTTATACACCTCAACTGTAATGTAGGTCCTTATCTTAACTTGGCATTGTAAATTATAATATACATTTGCTAAGCACCATTAGGGCAAGGTAACTTTGGCAATGTTAACTACAGTTTACACTTCCAAATTTTTTTTTCCTTTTCCTTTCCTTTTTCCTTTTTTTCCTATATTATGTCAAGCCTTTTTGTATCTAAAAAACATGGCATAAAAAATGTTACCACCTAAACTTCGATTTGCCGCAAAGAAAAGGGTTAAAATGTGACAATGAAAAACATACAGTACAATTTTAAGTATATAAAAACACAAAGTAAATAAATACCCTGTACTTTAAATAATAAAATATGTAGTTCACAATACATATGAATTAATTTCAGTGCATATAGCTGCTAATTATTGTCTGTGGTGTAAGGAAAAGAAAAGCCTTTGATCTGTCAAGGGTTCCAAAGCACTCTGTACAAGAGGGTAGTTTTGCAATCAAGTTAATTAGATATTAAACAAAAATGGATATACTTCTAATTATACTGTAATGTTAAAAGCTTACCAATATATTTATTATAAAAATAAATAGCAATATATTGGGTATGCCAAACTTATATTATAAAACTTTATGTAAACCCTTGCTGGCTAGTAAATATTTTGCAAATATAAATTTGAATGATATTCTGAAGTGATAAGTTCTTAAATATTCAACAAATTTCAAAATTTAAGTTTATCACTATCTATACTTAGTTATTCAAATAAATGCAAACTAAAGACTAAAACTCATTAAACTTTAATTCAAGTTTACAAAGTTTTATTATTATATGAGTATTTTTTTTAAATATTTAAACATACCCTATATACTTAAGATTTTCCTGAAACCACAATTTTATTAATAACAATATATTTTCCAAAGTGATTTTAGGGTGGAATAAATAATAAATTAAAATAATAGGTTTCTTAAAGCCAGAATAATAATTTTGAGGATTCTGTATAAATAGAGCTTAATCTTGTTAGGGCTGTTTTAAAAATTGTCCATTGGAAAATTAAAATTAGCCTTAATAATATGCAACAAAAAACAACATAGTGAACATAGTTTTAAACAATTAATGCCTGTAAGTGTTTGTTTGAAAGCTAACAATAAAAGCTGAAGACAATCACAGTATGAAAAATAAAAATATCACAATCACAAGAATTACAACTAAAATTATTATAACGGTCCACTGCCTCCGGTCTGAAAATAAAGACAATAAAAAAAATTACAAATTTAGATTTTTAATTTGTTTAGATCTATAAAAGTAAAAAAACAATGTTACCATTAGAAAGTCGTAGTACTTTGGCAACCTTTTTCATTGTTGAGTCCAACTTGGAATCAGTACTTTCTAGCTCTGTTCCAAATTCATCAAGCATTCTAAAACACATACATTTTAATGAATGATAGTCAATTAAAATAGAATAATATTAATCGTTAATCTATCAAGCCATATATAAGCCATATATCAAGCCTTGTATGTATAAAAAAATTAAGTAATAATTCACACCATTAACTTACCCTGCTTGTTCATCCAATTCAACCCCAATATGCCTAGATACCGTTTTCAAAGATCCAAGAGAATCACTAATAGCTTCCAAATGTTCTTCTTGTTGTCTTGTTAAATATTGTTGTTGACTTAGGGTATCTCCCAAAAACTGTCTCTGAGGACTGTCTAAATCATTCTCAAGTTTGGAATATTTTGTGGTTGAATGTGAATTTGCAACTCTAACTGGACTATTATCCAGTAAAGGCTAAAATAATAAAAAAAATCAAGTGAAATCTGAATAAAATATCTAGTAAGCTGGGTATTAATATTATTATTTATGGTTGTAAAAAGGGTAGGAGTGTAGGAAACCCGGCCAAGTTTAAATTTTTACAACAGTCAGTACCGTAATAAAACAAACAGATAAATATCGATCAGGGTTCAGTATTAATTTAGTGCACTCTCAAAATTAATTTTTAAAGTTGGAACTAACCAAACCAAAACTCACCTATATTTGTTTTATATACTCTCTAAAAAACTAAATCTACAAGTCTTAAAACTCGTAATTTTCTTAACAAACTAGTCATAACGGCTCCCCCTATTTTAGCCCGGAGTCAGACCGTTTCACCGGAGCAAATTATCGTGCGACTTACCCTTTCAAGAGTCAAATCGCAACTAAAATGTTATTAAAAAGTTTTTCAAAAAGTTGTTATCAACTCGTTTTTAAACTAAATTGAGGTCGGAGAATCCGAAAATACGTTTATTTTATTAAAATTGGTCTTAGGTCATTTTCAGTCCACTTTTAGAGCAATTTTAATTTTTGGCTAATTTTTGATGTTTTTTAACAGTTTACGATATATTATAGGCTTAGATATTGTTTAAATGAATTGAAAATGCAAAATTTGAACTTTTGAGGTCATTTTAGGCCGTTTTAGAACAAAAATTTTTTTTAGATTTTTTATGATTAGACAGTCTCCTACAAGTTGGAGACTTCTGCCATTGTTTTCTACTAACCGAGTGGAGTCGATTGACACAAAAATTAAATTTGGCCGGGTTTCCTATACTCCAGCAGTAAAAAGAACCTAAATATTTATGGTTTACCTGTCTTGCAGTACGGTCTTTATCTCTAGATCGATTCATGTTGATTCTTTCTTTCATAGACTAGAACAAGAAGGAATAATTAAATTAATATTGGTAATCTGTCACAAGGATTAAATATTACTGAAAACAAAGTTACTTAAATACTTACTTTTACTTCGTTTTTGGTTGAGTCAATAAAATGTTTCCTTATTGTAAGCTCTTTGTTGTCTATTTTAAATTTAGATGGGTTCTTTTCAACAATATTTGTGAATTATTAAGGAAATATAATTGCACACATACAATCTGTTTAGATAAATAGATTATTGTTCTATATTATAAATAAAAATTATTTATTTGTAAAAATAAATGGCAGGTTAAAACTGTTACTAAATATATATAAAATAAACAGCTTAAATTATACTGAAACCATTTACACTACCACTATACCAGTCAACACTTTTAACTGCTTGATGCACATTTTGATAACCAAGTTAACTTTGAAGGTAAACTGAATTTATCCTCAGTCTCTGAAGAAGATAACTTGGTTATCAAAAACTCATGTCAGGTGGTAAAAAGTGTGTGTAAGTTTAGTGGTTGTGTAAACAGTTTTGGTATAATTTTCAGTTGTAGATTCAACATTTTAGTTAAATAATTGTTTTGACTATTTGCATAAGCAGCTAAAAGACATTTCTATTAATCTATGACTGTGCAGTTGAACATTTCTGTCTAAAGCACTGTTTTAAGATTGCAACCAGCCATATAAATAAATATATTTAAAAAAAGGATATCAATTGTATCTTCTAAATCTTCTAAGTCCCATTCAATACTACGCAAAGAATTTTTAAGTTCTGTATTGGTCCATTCTATTTCATCTTTTGTTATGCAGACACTATCTTCTTGTAGTTCACTCCATCTAAGATATAATCCTCTTGTTTTGTTTAATGCCTTGAAAACCTCACTTTAAAGAAGAAAAATAAAAATATTAACAGTAATCAATAATTTTTCATGTTCTTATTCATTATAATATAAAAGATATATACTAAAAAAAGCACAACCTGAAATAAAATAAAATAAAATAAAATAAATGAATTTACCTAAGTTTTTCTCATGCATTTTGTTTTTGCGATAAAATACGTGGTTGAAAGTTAATTAAAAAAAACATTCAGTGAGCATGCAAATGTTCATTTTGCTTACTCTTTAACAACAAAAAAGGGATCCTCCAGCGTCATGTCAAATAGATACTATCTAAAGAAGCAAGTTCTTGGCTTGCGATAATAGTGAAAGAAATAAAAACATGGAAAAGTAATGAATTATGCTTCTTTTAGTTCAATATTATTAAAAGAAATATTAAATAATATAAATTGATACATTTTGACACTTTTGACAGACACATCCAAGAAATTTGACTTTTATCTGACGTATAAAAATTAGATAAATAAAGCTTACCAACTAAAAAATATTTTCTTTCATAGCAATATTATTAAATTTCCCGCTTTAACACTACTTCCGATTAGGGAAAACACAAACCAAAATTTCCCTAGATCTGACAAGGCCAAATATATATCAGGTTTCTTTGTAAGAGAGAGAAATTAAATGTAGAGGGTGCTGAAATCACTTGGCATCTTTGACAATGTGATTTCTATCAATCATGGCCTTTTCCGGTTCACACTGATGTGAAGCAGTTGTGGATAGTTTTTATTTTTAAGAAAAAAGTAGTATATTTAATTAAGTAAGGTAAAATATTATTTTTATGTTGATTTAAAATGTTTCCAATTAAAATATTTATCTCTGATAGTTATTTTTTATTTTCTTTTACTATTAATGTAGCTCTATTTCAAATACACGTGTTTATTAATATCAAAATGTTTGTTATAATCATATTTATATGATGAAATTACTTTTTTCTGACACCTCTTGACAGAATTTGATTCTTGTTGATAATTTATGTATATTCTGATACTCTTATTACCTTATATGTTAAACATTTTTTTGGCAAAATGAATTTTAAAGAGTTGATACTTTTTGTAGATATTACAATATGGATGAAGATTGGAGCACCGATGTCCAAGTGGCAGTTGCAGCTCCAAAAATTGCAGAACTTCCAGAAATCAAATTATTTGGAAGGTGGAATTGTGATGATGTACAAGTATCGGATATGTCCCTACAGGTAATGTTAACTAACCTAAGTGCATCTTGAGCCAATTACTAAGTAAATCAAAATAGAATTTCTTATTTTTTTTTTATTTGCAAACTTTTTTCAGATAGGGTAAAGGCACACAAGAGTAAGCACTTCAATTATCCCAAAAATATTGTACTCACTAAAGTCTGGCTGGCAAATGTAATAATAGTATAGGTTATCTTCCAGTTTAACCATCCGCTTTGAAAATCCTATACGCACGTACGAAATTTGTAACTACGTTATTATTTATATTTTTAATTGCTGTTCTTAGCATCTAATTTATTACTTATGAATTTTGGCAATAAAGCTCCTTATTAAAGTGCGTCTTTTTTATAATCGAGTTTACTAAATCAAAAGCAAACTATTTGGTTTCAGCAAAAAATATTTGAACTGACCACACTGCATGGCTTTCCCACTGTCAATTTCTAATAATTTTGTACATGGGCATAGTCTTTTTCAAGTGGATGGTTAAACTGAAAGATTACCATAGTATATATTAAGAAATATTTTATTGGCATCAGAAATACAGTTGTTTACAAGTAACTACAATTAACAAATATTTTTTTATTACATTAGAATGCATACCCCTGTATGCATGAATTATTTCATGCATAAATCTCATGTAAAGTGACCCTCAAAATATGTTGTACAGTCTTCATGCCACTATTTTTTGCATACCCTACATTGAATTTTCTGTTGGAGAATTTGTGTACTTCTGGGAACAGGCTGGACAAACACATCCTGTTTGTTTTTATTGTCAATTTAAATTTCCTGTTGAGCTCACTTTTTGGGCTATTTAATGGAACAGGTACAATGAATGGTTCTATCATCCTCTTTATTAACAAGATTAGAGCAAGAAGGCTCAATATTTTTTTTCAGGAGTTACTGGAAGTAATTATTTTGGCATATGAGTACACATTGCATACACTTGTATTCTTTTGAATGTGTACTCTTATATAATTTGTTATTTTGAATTATGTTGGGTTATAATCATCAAATGTCAATTGAAATGAAATGTAATCTATTTGTTACATACCTAACCATCCAATTATGTCATTTACAAGTTCTAATAATGTTCAAATATCAAATACTATCTGTAAAAGCTTATTTTAAGCACTCCACTATTAACATTTGCAATAACGAAATTATACAACGTTTTTCTACCGACTGGTTAACAAATGGGACAAATTTAACCTACATTAAGATATATGAAAGTAAAGTAGAGATCGGTGTGGGGTATATTTCCAAAATATATACATTGCTCACTCTTGTAAACTGCATTCTCTTGCATGACTATAGCCTATGTTGTTTGTTTTATTAAATGGTTGGCTCCAAATCATTTTTTGAATGAATTATTTAAGGTGGAATATGTATATTGTTCTTAATGCTTCTACTTTTAAATAATAACATGTTTTTTAATGATGATACTACTATTTTCTGACACCTCTTCAGAATATATTTGTTGATTAAATTTTGTCTGATAGATTTTTGATGAATGTATTAATGTTAAACAGGAGAACCCAACTAATGTTCTCTTTTTGGTTTTAGGATTATATTGCTGTAAAAGAAAAAAATGCTAAATACTTACCTCATTCTGCAGGAAGATATGCTGCAAAACGATTCCGTAAAGCACAATGCCCAATTGTTGAAAGATTAACAAATTCATTGATGATGCATGGTCGTAACAATGGTAAAAAACTAATGGCAGTTAGAATCGTAAAACATGCATTTGAAATCATCCATTTATTAACTGGGGAAAATCCACTACAGGTATGTTTTCTAAGTTTTCATTTGTTTTATGGTATTTGGACACTGAAAATTGAAATTGTTTTTGTTCTTATGCAAATACTATCATGATGAAAATCCTTTTATTTTTCTGACACCTCTTCAGAAATACTTTGGTGATCTATTTATTCTGAAAATATATTTATTTTATTTTATTTTTTTATATAAAAAAATCAGTGTCTATGACCAAATGTTAATTTTCAGATTTTAGTGTCTGCCATTATCAATTCTGGGCCACGTGAAGATTCTACTCGTATTGGTAGAGCTGGTACAGTAAGAAGACAAGCTGTGGATGTATCACCATTGAGAAGGGTCAACCAAGCTATCTGGTTACTCTGTACTGGAGCTAGAGAAGCTGCCTTCCGTAACATCAAAACCATTGCTGAATGTTTGGCTGATGAACTCATAAATGCAGCAAAGGTAAGAATTTTCATAAAGAAATCTAAATAAAATGTCTAAATATTTGCACAACTGAATATTAAAAGTTACTGTACAATTAATAAATATGCTTTGTTCTAAAAATAGTAATTAACTTATTATTTTGTGGTCCTATCTAATGCTCAACTGTTTAGAAATAATAGTTGTAGTTTCGCTTTAGGACTAAAGCAAATTCAAAAATTTTACCTTGTATGTGATATCCTTTTACATACATAAATAATTTTGATACATTGTGTATAAATTGCCATATTACCTTACTATTTTCTTTTAATGTAAAATTCTGGTTTGAATGCTTATGAATCTGCTTTAGAGAAGCATGCTGCTCCAATATTAAACTAAAATTAATTATACATTTGGAAGAATCTTATGCTTTTTATACTTTATAGATATAGCAAATACAAATTAAACTACTTCGTTAAAAACATACTGGCAAAGGAAGGTATCAGTTGTTGGGCTAATGACCAATGCCAATAAAATTTTTACCACTTATAGATTACAGATAAAAAATACATTTCTCAAAATTTTAGACTTATGGTCTGGAACATACTCTTATCAATTTTTTAGACTTTACGGTCCTGGAACATACTTTTATCAAGTTTTTTTATTGCTCAATATTATAAAATCAAAATGGGTATTTTTTAGGATTAGCGAAAAAAAAACCAATTAAGATAATGCTTTCCTTTATCTTCTGATACTAAAGGAAACTGTTGGTGGTAGTGGTATTTATTGTATTAACCTGTAAGTTATACAAATTTATAATATAAATTAAAACAAGCTTCTTCCACTATTGAAATATAAAAATGATATTGGTTGTGTAATTTGTATTTGGTATATCTTCAAATAGATACAATAGCTGAATGCCAATTTTATATCAGTTTTTTTTATTTATTATACTAAATAAAATTAATTCTAGGTCAATTCTATTTTTGGGAAATTCTTTAAACAAGTGTGTTTGGTTAAAATTTAAAAATAAGTTGTTGCATGTAACATAAATAATTGTCAATTGTTTTGGCTGTAACAACTACCAACTCAAGTCTGTTGTACTTTCTATTGAGTACATTCTGTGTAGAAGTTTCAGATCAAACAATAAATGTCCTTTCTAATGCTGATATATGTATTTTATAGTATATTAGTTTCGCAGAGGACTAGAATAATGCAGATATTTTACCTTGTGTGAACGTTTATAGTTCTTACAAAAATATTTTTGCTACAGTCAAATTAAATTGAAAGTCTGATACAGAATACACATATTTTGTATATACAATACAATTTATTTGTCCTATCTAATGCTGGACTGTTTTTAAATGATGGTTCTAGTTTCGCTTTGGGACTAAAGTGACTTCAAAAATTTTACCTTGTGCTTAATAGCTTATATTTTGTACAAAACTCTTTTTGATACAAGATAACTTTGTAATGGAAAATTTGGCTTAAAATTGCTTCATAAAAATAAAGTTTGTTAGCATTTAAAACCAATACAAAAATTTTTCATTAACATGTCCTTTCCTATGCTACCTAATATAAAGATTTTGTAGTATCATAAAGGACTAAATTATTGCAAAACCTTACCTTAAAAATGTGCATAGTGGGCATTTTTAACATAAAATTTTGCAACAGTGTTGTATACTGGTATTATTTGTTATAATTATATTTCCATGTATTATTTTTTAATGTTTTTATTTTTTCAGGGATCTTCAAATTCTTATGCTATTAAGAAGAAGGATGAACTTGAACGTGTAGCCAAATCAAACCGTTAAGTTGTTTAATACATCTTGTCTGTATGTTATTTACAGAAATAAACTTTTTATAAATTATAATTTCGTTAGTACATTGCTTTTAATTTATTTACGAGTATTTCAGTTGTTCTTATTTTAACTGGCAATTAATGGAGTGGCAACATTGACTTCGTACTGTTGAGAAGTTATTAAAATACTCTCTAACATTATTGCATAAAATTCAAGTTTTTTACTTAGTTTGTCTCTATCAACCCCCTGACACTCAATTAGCTGCCGATCAAGAAATTAATTGATAAACTTAATGAACTGTCTTCTCTGGAAAATCTCATCATGCTGGGAGATTTTAATTTTCCAGACATTTCTTGGCCTCTTACTACTCAATCTAAAGGTGTCAATAACTCTACAAGCTTATTCAAAAATTTCATTCTAAATTCAAATTTAGCTCAGTTTATAATGGAACCCACCAGATTCAGAATGAACAACCAACCATCAATGGACTAGTTTAGTAGGATCATATTAATCAAAATGATAGCAATATATATTTAGGATAAGATACCTACTTACTTATATTGGTATTCATTTTGCAAGTAATTTTTCTCATTTCCTAAAATTTAGCAATGTGTAATTAGTAAGTTTTAAACGTAGCGCCAACTAATAACCAATAATGAAGTGTGTTTAAAAGTCAACGTTGTCACAGTTTAGCTTCGTTCGTTTCAAGTATTCTCAAAGAACTGGCGGCACAAAACACCGTGTTCTGTGACTAACTGATTGTACCAGTTGACAAGATATATATGACGGAGAGAAAATCGTGTTTATCTGTAATAAACAAACAAGACCCCTATTCTTGACGGTGATAGAATAGAACAGCCAATAGAAAGTGGGCGTGGTTCTATTGAAAATGCCAAAACCGTATTCTTGAAATTCGTTCTCTCACTGTACCGATAGAAGGGTGGCTCCTCGAGAGAACAATTACTTCTATTGGTCATTTTTGAAGGAACCGCTATAACACCAAGAGTAGGTGTTAGGGATGTTTATTTTCGAGCCAAAAATAGTATAGAAGTAATTTCTTTCATAAACCAAACAACAAATTAAACTAACGAAAATGATAGAATATTTTGTTTAATGTTTTACTCCTTATTTGATAAAGTGTCAATCAGAGAACAAAAATATCAATATGTTTATCTCTTTTTAATGACAAATAAGAGAGAGAGATAAGTTTCTCGGTTAATATTAGAGCATATCGACAACATCGCAAATTTTCTACCAATCTTATTAAAACACGTCACTTATGACGTATGCAACCTTAGACAAGGAAAGAGAGAGGACTGCGCATTGGAATGAATTTGTGTAACCCAATTACCACCAAACTAATGGCGGACAACATTGACATAGGCGTATCATACGATTTTTCTTATACGATTATTAAATAATCATTTTCATTATTTCGTATTACAAATCTAATTTAAAAAAGTTTTTAAATATGTACTGCTCCAAAAAAAAAAACAACAATCATTTTAAAACATATTTATTTAATAAATATTACAATTACAATCTATTTTATCTATTTTAAATATATGTTTTTGTTCCACGCCACTGGAAAACTATTCAATCTATGAGCAAATAATAACAATTAAATGAAAAATAATCTTTAAAACTGAATGAAAACAATTTTCAAAATGTATGTACAATTAATTTAAGTTATCATACATAACATATGTGATTTAGTTAAACATCTATTACCTGAAAGCTGTAATATTAATAAAATTAAATTTCAAGGAAATAGTTGTAAAATACTTTTTACCTATGAAATGAAATTCCTTGCTCTTTTTTAGCACTGTGACTGTTGCACTTATAAGCTACACAATTAACCATTTTAAAATGTCTATTCAGGTTATTGAAAAAGGTGAAAATTAATAAAAAAACTAAAAAAATACAATTCGACGTTCCAAATTTGTTTGCCACCAAACGTTTGAAAATTGGCGTCACTCACACGCATAAGGTTTTCATTGCCATGCGCTGTCCTCTCTCTTTCCTAGTCTAAGTATGCAACCATTAAATTTAAATTTCAAAAGCCGATTATGGCTAGAGGATTAATTTTATAAAAATTTTATTTGTACAGTTGAACCACTAAAAACCTATTTTTTATATTTTGCACTTATAAAAATCTTCATTATAAAACGCATTTGCGTATCGTAATGTAACTTTTTATATTTCGCACTTATAAAAATCTTCATTATAAAACGCATTTGCGTATCGTAATGTAACTTTTACGCACGCAAATTTTTGTTTTAAATGGTTGGCGACATGAGTGAAGTATCTAAAGGCAAGACTATTGACATTGACATTTGTGGCTAATAGCAATTTATTAATTTTATATTGTTCTTTAAGAAAGTATTTGTAAATATGAATATAATATTTTACTTATATAATATATTATTATTGGTATATTATTCTTTTTAAAATATTTTAAAACATTAACATTTGATAATTTAAATGTCACAACTGTCAAATTTTATAAATTACACAGTGCTGCCGACATACTTTTTAAAATAAAAATTTTCGTAATTACATAAAAATAATAAATTAATTTAAAAAATGGTAAAAAGAGCAAAATATAAAAAATATTATAAACAACTTATTTCATATGGCTGTTGTGACACTCGTTCTTTAAAAAACTCATCGCTTCGCGATTCGTTTTTTAAACTTGAACTCGTGTCATAACAGAATTCCATATGAAATGCGTTGTTTAATATACTATTTACGCACGCAAATTTTTGTTTTAAATGGTTGGCGACATGAGTGGAGTATTTAATGACAAGACTATTGACAATGACATTTGTGGCAATAGCAATTTATTAATTTTATATTGTTCTTTAAGAAAGTATCTGTGAATATGAATATAATATTTTACTTATATAATATATTATTATTGGTATATTATTCTTTGTAAAATATTTTAAAACATTAACATTTGATAATTTAAATGTCACAACTGTCAAATTTTATAAATTACACAGTGCTGCCGACATACATTTTAAAATAAAAATTTTCGTAATTACATAAAAATAAAAAATTAATTTAAAAAATGGTAAAAAGGGCAAAATATAAAAAATATTATAAACAACTTATTTCATATGGCTGTTGTGACACTCGTTCTTTAAAAAACTCATCGCTTCGCGATTCGTTTTTTAAACTTGAACTCGTGTCATAACAGGATTCCATATGAAATGCGTTGTTTAATATACTATTATAAGATGCAAATATAAAAAAAAATCACTAAACTAGTCCATTCTGGATCTTGTTTTTTTTTGAATGATGAATGTCTACTTACAACGCCCATAGTGAGTTCTCCTATTGGAAAATCTGACCATTCTGTAATAACTGTACAAATCCAGTTTAATGTTCCACTCATAAATAATCGTAGTAACTTTGTCATGCAAAAAATAACAAATTTCTCTAATGTAAATTCTTGTTTATCTCAAATAGAAAAATTCTTCTTTCGAAAACACAACGGATCCCGTATCGATGTGGGACATATTTTTAAAAAGGACCACAAATACAGTTAACGTGAACACCAAGGGCGGATTTAAGGGGGGGGGGGGCACGTGCCCCCCCCTTTCCATGAAGATCCCATTCCATCACTTAACATAATTAGAAGCAAATCAAATTATCAGACTTATTAAAATATATAAATATTATAACAGAAAAAAAACACGAGTGAAACTCTTGTGTATTTTTGACTACTGGAATTTCGAATTTTGTTCGTTGTATCCCTTTCCCGCACTTGCGCAAGATGTGGGGTGCGGTCGGAGGCACTGACAAGATATAAAAAGGCAATCGAAACGATCATACACAACGAGAGCATCAATTACCACCAAGCGAACGTGGTCGCATCTCAGAATTTTTTGATGGTAATGGAAGGAAAATCAATGGATGTTGTTGTACAAATGAGATCCCAGGAAATGAAAACTATTGAAGAGAATCTTAAAAAAATTATACCCATTATAAAAACAATAATATGTGGAATGCAAAACATACTGTTAAGAGATCACAGAGATGACGGATGGAAAGGCATGAAGCCGTTTTGACGTTTTTGAATGTCTTACCATGTCTTCCAGAAATTTTGCAAAAAATGGCTGATCAAGATCTAGGAAATAGAAGTGCTACACCTCCTTTTTCATTGCTCCAATCAATATCGCCAATTCTCTGGCTGTACGTACCACTATCTCTTATTATGCAAGCATCCTTTGCTGTTGGCATTCTTCCTCCAAGTTGGAAATTAGCATCAATTTCTCTCATTTATAAAAAAGGAAACAAACTTGATAGCCACAATTACCGTCCAATAAGTCTACTTCCCGTCGTCAGCAAGGTCATGGAGCCTATTATTTCCGAAGCTATGATAACATTTTTACTTGATTACAGCGTTATTCCCAATCAACAACATGGATTTATACCTGGCCGATCAACTCTCACCAATTTACTAGATTGTGTTAATAATTGGACATTATCCTTGAATAATAAGCAACCAGTTGATATAGTGTACCGAAAGCCTCTGACAGAGTACCCACACAAAGATTACTTTATAAACTAGAACATTTTGGAATCCGCGGTGCATTAATAAATTTTTTAACAGACAGATCTTTCAAAGTAAGAGTTGGCGAGGATTTCTCCGTAGAAACATCTGTAAAAAGTGGTGTTCCACAAGGTTCGGTGTTGGGTCCTTTATTAATCAACGTGTACACTAGTGATCATCAGTATCATATGTTACCAACAATATCGCCTTTTATGCCGATGACACCAAAGTTTATGCTAACCCACATACACACCAGTTATCTTTGCAAGATGATTTGGATTCCATATTTAGGTGGTCTCGAGTGGCTACTTCCCTTAAACTCAGATAAGTGTGTGGTTCTTAGAGTTGGCAAGAATAACCCTCTTTTTCCTTATTTTATAAATGGCCAGCCCCTAAAATCAGTAACTTCCCACAATGACTTAGGAGTGATAGTGAACAGTGAAATGACTTGGTCAGATCATATTTCTTCCATCTGTAAACGAGCTAACTCTAGACTGTACCTGATTCGAAAGTGTTTCACAAATGTTTCTTTTCGGGCATTTTGTAGACTCTATACTATTTACGTTAGACCTATTCTCGAATATGCGGGACCCGTGTGGTATCCTGATCTTCAACGTGATAGCAATTTATTGGAAAACATTCAAAGAAAAGCTACCAGAATACCTTTCGGACGCGAAAGACCTTCCTATAACGAAAGGCCAATTTAACCTCTTTCGAATCTAGACGACTCCGCGGTGACTTAATAGTCACCTTTCGTATTTTAAAATACAACTTTGGCAATCTAAACCATATTTTTATACTTAACACTGATACTAGTCTTAGAGGTCATCCGAAGAAGGAAAACGTAGTAGCCAAATCAAGAGGCAATTTTTTGTCCAACCGAATTTTCAATACATGGAACAACTTAAGTCAAAAAGGATAATAAAAAACTCTTCAATATTTATTTAAAAATTGCTTTTTTAAAAGACTCAATGACAGCTGTTTCGCTATGAAGCATCGTCAGATTGACATTTAAGTTACATTTTGTTTTTTTGTAGCTAGGTACCTGATGTTTAGGTAGTATTAAGGCTAGACCAAGTATGGAAGTAATAAGACATAACAATATTAAAGCCTAGATGTTATTAGCCCTAAGGGATTATCCTGGATGTATTTCCCTCTAAGATCAGTATAACTGTGCAATGATATAGAAAAACCAGGAAAAAACTATATCATGCTGATCTTTACAATAACTTAATATATTTGTGTTACAATTACGTCTTATCTATGTATAAAATGAAGACTGAATCAAAGCAAACACTTTAAAAGTGAAGAACTTCCCAGATTTATTTGTTCATTAACAACTTTAAATTGTGGATCTGCTAGATGTCTTTTTATTTCAAGTTTCTCAAGGAAATCTAAATTTTGTTTTTTATTACAAATGTGTAGTATTTGGATGTCATTGGTGTGAAAGAGTGAGGTTGGATGTTCAAGTAGGTGTTTTGCATAATTTGACTTATCTGGTTGTTTTAATCTATATGCTCTTAAATGTTCGTTAAATCTTACTTCAAAATTTCTTTGTGTTTGACCTATATATACAGCATTACACTTTGGACAATTAATTTTGTAAACACCAGATTTTTTTAATTTAGGTAATTTTGTTTTTACATTTAACAATTTTGTACCAACATTATTTTGTGTTTTAAATGATATTATTGCTGATGTTGCCGAAGATATTATTTTTGATATTTTATTGGAAATACTTCCACAATATGTAATATTTTTATAACTTTTAATTTCTTTAGTTTGTTTAGGAAATATTAGTTGTAGTGCCACTTTCTGTTCTTTTTTATTAATTAATGTATTTATCAAATGAATTGGGTAGCCATTAGATGTAGCTATTTGTTTTATGATATAAATTTCTTTATCAAAGTTAATTTTGTCCATTGGAATTGAAAATGCCCTATGTATCATAGAATTATAAGCTACTTTAGAAGTTGAAGAAAATAATTCAATTAATTTTCTAGATTTAAAAATTGAAAAAGTTAATAATTTACTAAATTATTCAATATACAGAAAACCAACACAAACAGATGTAACCATACCATATAATTCAAATCATCCTATAACACATAAATTAGCAGCTTATAATTCTATGATACATAGGGCATTTTCAATTCCAATGGACAAAATTAACTTTGATAAAGAAATTTATATCATAAAACAAATAGCTACATCTAATGGCTACCCAATTCATTTGATAAATACATTAATTAATAAAAAATAACAGAAAGTGGCACTACAACTAATATTTCCTAAACAAACTAAAGAAATTAAAAGTTATAAAAATATTACATATTGTGGAAGTATTTCCAATAAAATATCAAAAATAATATCTTCGGCAACATCAGCAATAATATCATTTAAAACACATATAATAATGTTGGTACAAAATTGTTAAATGTAAAAACAAAATTACCTAAATTAAAAAAATCTGGTGTTTACAAAATTAATTGTCCAAAGTGTAATGCTGTATATATAGGTCAAACACAAAGAAATTTTGAAGTAAGATTTAACGAACATTTAAGAGCATATAGATTAAAACAACCAGATAAGTCAAATTATGCAAAACACCTACTTGAACATCCAACCTCACTCTTTCACACCAATGACATCCAAATACTACACATTTGTAATAAAAAACAAAATTTAGATTTCCTTGAGGAACTTGAAATAAAAAGACATCTAGCAGATCCACAATTTAAAGTTGTTAATGAACAAATAAATCTGGGAAGTTCTCCACTTTTAAAGTGTTTGCTTTGATTGAGTCTTCATTTTATACATAGATAAGACGTAATTGTAACACAAATATATTAAGTTATTGTAAAGATCAGCATGATATAGTTTTTTCCTGGTTTTTCTATATCATTGCACAGTTATACTGATCTTAGAGGGAAATACATCCAGGATAATCCCTTAGGGCTAATAACATCTAGGCTTTAATATTGTTATGTCTTATTACTTCCATACTTGGTCTAGCCTTAATACTACCTAAACATCAGGTATCTAGCTACAAAAAAAACAAAATGTAACTTAAATGTCAATCTGACGATGCTTAATAGCGAAACAGCTGTCATTGAGTCTTTTAAAAAAGCAATTTTTAAATAAATATTGGAAGTTTTGTTAAAACGAAGAGTTTTTTATTATCCTTAATAAGATGGACTTCCAAAAAGTAAGGTTAGTACAATCAATTTAACTTAAGTCAAGACACAATAGCAGCAACATCCGTCAACTTGTTCAAAAATAAACTGGACAATACTGTTTTATTTAATTGATATTTTTTATTTTTTTGCTACGGTATTATTTGTTTTTATCTAATTTTGTTTTCAGTTGTAGAACATCATTTATTTATTTTTGTTTTGGGCATAACAGGAGCTTTGCTTCTCTGCCCTTATTTAATTGTAATAATAATAAATATAAATATTGAAACTTTACAAAACATCCATTTAAAGTGATTGGGATAACAAAGTGATAGTTTAATGCCTTGTTATTTACCTACAAATACAAGTATATAGTAAGTAAATTGTTCAATAAAAATATATTGGTGCGTTATCAGACTAGATATACAGAGTGGAAAGTTTAACTGGAACAAATTCTGTAATTTAATAAATAAAGGTTTGTCGCAAAATTCCTGAAACACGTCAACTTTTATTTTCTATGGGGCATAAAATAAAGAGGTTTGTTTATTTTCTTAATTATATTTAGGGTTGTAGCGACCCCCAACTTTTTTTTTAATGAAAGGGTAGGTTGATCTTTTTTTTATTTTAAAGCTTTTTCAATTGCAAATACAAGTAGGTATTTTTTTTACAAGCAATGTGTTAGAAAAAAATAAAATACCGAAATGTTTTTTAATACTACTTTAATGCAATAAATGTTCAAAATGCCCTCCATTTTGTTGCTGACAATATCCTAATCGAATATAAAAATTATCCCGAATATTTTCCAATTACTACGTCCATGTACTTACACTTTGTTTTTACTACTTGATAAGCCACAATAAGAAATCCTTCCTTTTTCTAACCTGCTATTAGGTATTTCACTAATTAAAACTTAATGTGATTGAGTTGTCTTCAGGTATTTGCTTTAAATTTCTACAACAAATTTATAAGCCAATAAAATAAGAAAATGTCTTATTTAACCGAAACGCACCGTATCGAAATTTTACAGATGATCGGATATGGGAACAGAAGTCGAACACAGGCTGAAGTTGCTCGTTTGTTTGCTGAAGTTCATCCAGAATTGCCTCCCATTAATCGAAGTACGATTAGCAAAATTGAAAGTCGATATCGAGAGTTGGGCCATGTAAGAGATATTTTTCTCGAAAAAGGCCTTTACAAATCGAATAAGAAACCCGGTTGAACATGTTGTTGGAAGTTGAAGAAAATCCTGTTACTCCAGCGTTCATGGTGTCAGTCACACAAGCGTTTTAAAAGTTTTCAAAGATGCCAAAAAGTACCCATATAAGATGCAAAACCTTCACGAGCTTAACGAAGACGATCCTGATCGTAGACTTGATTTTTGCGAACGATTTATGGCATTTATCGATGGTGGTCAAATTCCTTTGGAATGGGTGCTGTTTTCTGATGAAGCTACGTTCACATTACATGGACACGTAAATCGGCACAACTGCCGTTATTGGGCTGACGAAAATCCCCATTGGATGCGTGAATCCCATACCCAAAGGTCTCAAAAAACAAACGTCGGGGCTGGAATTATTGGGAATCGCATAGTGGGTACTTTTTTCTTCGATGAAAATGTAACTGGAGAAACATACCTCACTATACTTCAAAATGAATTGGTTCCTACTTTAAGGATTTTATTCCCCGATAATTTGGATCCCAATTCATTTGACCAACAGATGTGGTTTCAACAAGACGGGGCACCACCACATTTTGCTCAAATTGTACGGACCTATCTCAACGAAGTGTTTCCGAATAGGTGGATTGGAAGAAGGGGCCCAATTGAGTGGCCAGCAAGATCACCCGATCTCACCCCATTAGATTTTTTTATGGGGATATTTAAAAAGTAAGATTTATACTACTAAACCTAACGACATAGCCGAGCTTCAGCAAAGAATCAGAGACGAAATTATTCAAATAACGCCGGAAGTATTACAAAATGTTAGGAATAGTTTTTATGATCGATTGAACATTTATTGCATTAAAGTAGTATTAAAAAACAATTCGGTATTTTATTTTTTTCTAACACATTGCTTGTAAAAAAAATACCTACTTGTATTTGCAATTGAAAAAGCTTTAAAATAAAAAAAAGATCAACCTAACCTTTCATTAAAAAAAAAGTTGGGGGTCGCTACAACCCTTAATATAATTAAGAAAATAAACAAACCTCTTTATTTTATGCCCCATAGAAAATAAAAGTTGACGTGTTTCAGGAATTTTGCGACAAACCTTTATTTATTAAATTACAGAATTTGTTCCAGTTAAACTTTCCACTCTGTATTAAAGATAACAATCAAAACTACATATAAATTGTTTTGGTGTTGCCAAGTTTACTTAAAGCCGTGAGATTGTCGTCGAATCAAATATACCCATACCTACGTTATAAATGGATCAAATAAAAAGTATACTAGAAAATATACAGCTCAGGTTAAATCAGATGGATACTAAGCTTGATAAATTAGCTTCTGAGTTGGTAGAATTGAGGCAGGAAAATACATTGCTTAAAACTAAATATTTAGACCAAGAAAATAAAATAGATAGGTACTCTAGAAATGGAAATAAGAAGGAATAATCTCGTGATTAAGGGTGCACAAGATAAGGAAAATGAAACCAGTGAAGAAACAATGAAAAATTTAGGACAAAAATCCTTCAAATGATGGGAGTTATCATTGATCTTAACGGGGATATAGATTAATATAAGACGAATTGGCACATATGATATGAATAAAACTAGGTCAATATTGGTTAAATTAACTAAGGCACATAAAAAATTGAAATTCTGAGAAAAGCGAAGAAATTAAAAGGGACAAAATTGTGGATCGACCACGACTACTCTAAAAATGTCCAAAATAAACGTCAAGCATTAATTTCCCAATTGAAGGAGGCATAGCAAAAAGGTTATAGGGCACGTATAAAGTATTAGTTATAACTAATAATAGAGACTTAAAGCAGTTCTAAAAATCACTACGTATACGTATCGCAATGCGCATGTGCAGAAGCGATACGTGGGTTTCGTTATGTTACGTGAAACGTATCAATCCGTCACACGTACCTAACGTAACGTATCACATTACTGTGTTCCGTGATCGCGTTTTTCCACGATTTAGCGATAAAAGTGATGTTGTATGCTCAAAAATCATAACCTTATTTTCTGTTCATCAATCATAACAAAAATTTCTGTGATATGCGATAATGGATTTAAAAAGAAAAATATTATTTTACAATGGCAATGACGACATTATTTTGTTAAGGGAGATATCGGGGCTATTTTTTAGGCTAAAAATTAAAACACATAAATGGTTACGTTACGTTACAAACTCATTTGCTTTATGCTTCTTTTCGATTAGTTACGTTGTTACGTATCTCCGTTACGTTACCTATACGGATAAGGATACGTGATAAATTTTTAGAATTGCTTTATGTCTCTAATGCCTCACAGAAAAGAAGTCGTGACCACGATGATTCCTCAAATAAAAACGCGAACAAAGTATACAAATCGACTCCAGAGGCCCTATTCTTGAAATCGTAGGAATCGATTCTCCAGAGAACTGATTCTCCAAAAAAAATTCTCCTGAGAACTGCCAGTCCAATTCTTGAATGTGTGGGAATTCAATTACTAGAGAATTAGGAAAAGTGACGTATGTCTGAACTAAATTCAAGTATTTCAACTGCATAACCAATCAAATATTCGGATATTGTAGTATAATTTCTTTTATTAAGTTGGCAGAATTGACAATTTGGACATTTTTATAGTTCGTGAATATAATTTTTAGTGTTTTGCTGTTTTGTTTATTGTATTGCTCAATATGGTCCATTAGATCGTCAAACGCTTCTTTAGATAGACGAAAATATTTCCTAAACAACTCTTGACTTAACGTTTCATAAGTATTTCGGTTCGTCAATCGTCTTTGTCTAATATTAGCGTTTTCCATTTCAACCTGTTCTAAATTATTTAAGACAACAGCTTGAAGAACAAAATTATTCATTTTAGCTCTATTGAACACAACAAAAAAAATAATATATTCAGTATCAACAATTA
Organism: Ophraella communa; assembly: GCA_035357415.1. Taxonomy (NCBI): domain Eukaryota; kingdom Metazoa; phylum Arthropoda; class Insecta; order Coleoptera; family Chrysomelidae; genus Ophraella; species Ophraella communa. Next base: position 27,095,150 of record CM068991.1, on the reverse strand, counting down.
GATTATAAACAAACTACTACAAAATGCAAAACAGGCACTATTGACAGATGACAATTCAAATTCTCAGGAGAATTTCAATTTTCTCCACCAAATGATATGAGGAATCAATTCTCAGTATTTGTGGAGAATCGATTCCTATGAAATATTTCAAGAATAGACTTATTACAAAATCGAGAGAAAATGACGTCAATTTCTCCTGAGAATCGATTCCTACGATTTCAAGAATAGGGCCCCAGGTGTTTCAAAAAACTCCAAATAACTTTCTGGAATTGTCACGGCTAGCTATGGAAATATTGATAATGTAATTGAAGATCCTTCCCGACTTTCTGATTTTTTTTGCATAAGTGAGACTTTGCTTTCTAATGGTGTTTCGAATATTCCTCCTTTCTTATCCAATTTTAAATATATCAATGTAAATGCAATTAAAGAGATATCATTGGGTAGGCCAAGTGGAGGGTTGTGTATATTTTTTAAGGAATATTTTAAAGTTACTGCATGTACTGCATGAATCTACTTCTTTCATTTTTTGTTTATTCTTGTTGCCTAATTATAGATTTATTTTATGTAATGTGTATTTCAAACCGTGTGTAGAATTGGAGTATATTCTGGATGAGTTTCATACCTCCCTAACTGAAAAATATGTAGATACATTAATTATAATTGGAGGTGATTTCAATTGCAGAATATCAAATCATGGTAGGTATTTCACTTATGTTAGTAAATTGGGTAAGAGTGTGATTGACTTGGTATGGGTGAATGATATTTTTCTCTCGGAAGTACAAAACTTTTATGTCGGTGATAATGATTTTTTATCTGACCATTTTTCGATTAATATTTCGCTGAACCAAATTACGGAAAATACTAATGAAAATATTAAATAATAAATTATAATTTCGCAGTGACTACAAACATAGTATCTACTGGAATGTGGTTGGGAAATGGAAATTTTGTAAAAATCAAATTAAATTCTTATGAATATATTTAACTGGGATTTTATTAAGAAAACAATTAATTTGTACTTACCCTGATAATAAACGACGTTGATCAGTGCAAGCATTGACCAAGTGGCCGTTCTGAACCGCCCTTTAGAAACACTGAAATCATCTGTATTAAAAACAACATCAAAAATGTCGAGCTGGCCTTTCTTCACTCTTTGCCTTCGATTTTCCAATCACCTCTGTCCAATCTACCAATAAGTGTTCAACCTGAAATCGTCGTTCAAATAATTCTCGTTCAATTTGTTCATAATATACCTACCAACCAATCAAGACGTTGTTTACTTTGGACTCAGAACATCTGTAAACAATAACAATCTATGCACAAAATGTAAAGCTTAATAAATACAAAATAACCTTCGATCAAAACTATATATCTCCTGGAAAACATAAGTCTTAAGATAAATAAGAATTAGTTTCAAGTTCATAATATTATGGTTAAATAAATATTGCAGCAAGCAACCTCTGCAATCTATTACAACTACCATCCCATTGCTACATAAGTACATGCCTCCTCAATCATACATTTTCCCAATTCAGATTATTACCCACCAACATTCCTGCGTCATTCCAACCTCCACCATTCCATTTTTAAACTTATCAAAGCAAAGTAACATGCTTTAAAAAAATTACCTTCTATAAAAATTTAAAAGTCTTTTTTATAAAGATTTACTTCCTTGTAATTTGATAATGACTTTTATGTTTCTAATAATAGACCTGTAAATGATAAACACAACTTAAATAATTTCATATATTTCCATTATAGTCGATGAAATGTTCGTTTAAATTAGTGCAGAGTTATAAAGATCTTCTGATAAAGATATCTGGTGTCTTTTATGTTCTGTATAATACACCTGCAAATTATAAAACAAAACAACTATTTGCAAATTTCTTCTCATACATATAAAATCATAAAACATACAATTAAAAATGTTACCTTTTATAGAACAATTAGTCTTTTTTTAAAACCTTGATTTTTTGATACTTAATATCTTACAATGTTTGAAAAAATGAAGAAGGTATCCTCAGCATTCGAGTTTATTTTAAGATAAATTTAAGATATTGGCTGAAAGCATCGACTGATAATATTTACCTATCCCAAGCGTACTATGAAACCTTGAAGCAACCTACCATGAATATCAAAAACTCATTCATTTATTCTTTTCGATGCCCTAGTTGCCAGGCCAATTTCCTTTCGGAGTATATTTAACAGTGTCTTCAATGTTTCTTTCTTGCGTTCATAATCTGCAATTATTTTTTTTATTTTAATTTAAGTATCACTCAGTGAAGTCCTTGTTTGTTACCTTTTGCTAAACAAAAGTCTCCACATGAAGTTCATTTTCTTCTTCACTATCAAGGAATGTTTCGTATTCTTCCAAAAGAGTATTATTTAAAAGACGTAATGGAATATAAGAACGTTTCTTTTAGATTTTTAGAGAAGAGACTTTTATGTATCGTGACACAAGGTTTTGTAGACCAAGTATACTGCTAGGAGTAACTTGATCTTGATAATTATGACATGAAAAGTGAAGTATGGATAACTTGCAAGATTTGGTTTGTCTTGAGAAACAGGAAATAAGTATTATGTAGAATTAATAGTCCTGCAGTCCAGGTGAGGATGGATTTTTAGTTTTTTATAATATTTTATAGTAAGATATACGTTTTACTCTATTAAAAAAAATACCATAAGTAAACTAATAATTTTAGAATACCCACAATATATTTTCTATATAAATTTCCTCAGAATAAACATTTTTAAAGAAATTCACTCTGTAAACAACCAACTTTCTTAAATGTTTAATTTTTAATTGTTTCCATTTAAATTCCACTTTGTATACAAAAAAACTTTCACCGCTTTTGTCTTTTACAGTCTTCTAATTATAAATATACGGAGGTGTGAAGTATAAATATAAGATATATAAAAATTTATATTAATGTATATACCTAACTATATATACAAAATTATATAAAACTTAGATAAAACGTCCTATTTTAGTATAGGTTATTAAAATATTTCAAAAATTGAACATAAAAGTAAAATATATCATTAATATCGAAAAAAAACTTTATTAATTTCTAAATAAAGATAAAATTTCATAGTTTTTTCTGAACGCACGTTTTACTCTATTAAAACAATACCTTTAGTAAACTAAGAATTGTAATAGAAACCCCAAAATATTATTTTCTTATAAGTTAACGCAGATTAAACATTTTTAAATAAATATGAACTCTGTAAACAATTATTAACCTTGTCAAAGTTTTTCTTTTTTAATTGAGCTACATTATGGAACAATTTCTTTTTAAAAAATTTAAATTAGAATCCTACAAGATCCGCCTAAAAATGATTTTACATATTTGCAAATCACAAAAAGAAAAAAAAATCACGTAAAAATAATTACACACGTTCAATTATATCATTTGAATCCCTATTTTATTGCACTCACCATTTTCAAAATCAAATGCTAGTGAGTAGTGACGATCTTTGAAGTACATCGCAAATCAATACAGATAGAAAATATTCCTAAAGACTTACCCTGCAACAAAAGAAATAATAATTAATCTATAAAAGTTCAGATTTCAAGATTGTTATTATAAATTGTTATAAACCATATTTAAGGTACTTTAAGAGAAATAATTTTACTATTGTTTTCTCCAAAGTAAATTGTTTGCAAACTAACTAAACTGTTATCTAATTTAACAACTGTCGCTTGAAGTGTTGTGAATGGGCTACTTTAAAAAATTTCAGTTTAAATTTTGATCAAATAGTTATCCGTTAAAATAATCTTAAATGCATCATAACAAAATGTTAACTATTTTTTAAATACAATTTTCGTTAAAAATAAAAATTAGGAATAAGAGAATTTTGTTTGGGATTCTCTTTTTTATCTAATTCCCAAAGTCCAAATAGGTAAATCTAAATAGCACATTCGAATTACACATTTTTAGAATTACATATTGGAGTAGCGTAACCGCCAAAATTTGGATAGATTTTGTAACATCTGTTGGAACATCCACCAAAACTGAAAATATTTACGTCTAACTAAAAAAGAAATAAATACCTACTCAATCAACTCAAAACCAAAAGAAAAATTTTAAAATAGAACATTATTTAGTTTATTTTTGAACACAGCGTATTTATTTTACTATTTAACGATTGATGGCTATAATTTTACGGTGCGCATCTAATTTAAAATTAAAAGATATATATCACTTACCCTTTCTGCTATTAAAAATAAGCCCTACTGATGATCGTGAAGTGAAGAACTTCGTTCGAAGATCTGACGATATTTTCTTCAATACTCACCTGTAAAAAATAAATAATTAAACCTTGCATAGGTAGTTTTGTTTCAATACGTACAAGATGCCTTAAATTATATTATGAATGTATGTTTTGCAAGGTATGTAAAACACTAGAGGATAGAGATATTCAAAAATGTAGTTGCAAAATTTCAAAATATAAAAAGTGTATAGGTACTATTTAAAAATAAACAAGCTGGTTTGTTTCTGGTGGATATTATATTTATTCGTGAAATAACTTGTTTGTACCATAGAGTATAAAAATATACATAGAAACAATCAGTCGTTCATAAATTCCCCGTCCCATTGTAACCAAAATACCCGATGGACAAGAGCCTGGTCAATAACAAAGTGCGGTGAAGAACAAAGAAGAGTGGGGGGGGTCGAGCTAGAAACTAAGTCAGTTTTGAAACCTGTGAAATTAGATTAAGTGATTTGAATAAAGGTGAAAACCTACTACAACATATCATACTATGACCGTGCTAGGTGCTAGGTTTATGCTGGTCGGTGACGGAACGGTGTAAAGGGCATAGTCTCATACTTTTCAATACAAATGATATTTTTTACCTGACACGTTTCTAGCACGGTTATAATATATATGATACGTTGTAGTGGATAGTCTCCTTAATTATTCTTGCAAATAAAATCGTCCGAACCATTATTACTACACTTCTAAACGTCTAAATACTATTATGAAGTTAAATAACTGAAAAAACACAATCATCACCACTTGACAATATAGTTATTTAACATTATTTTTCACAAATCGATTGCTTAAGTTATTCTATTTATTTTATAATTTGTTTGGATAGAATAACTTAATATTATTATTAATTCAATGAATTAACGAAACTAACGCCATCGATACACTCATAGTATGGGATTATCTGAAAAGCCTATAACATCTGCAACCCATTGTTTCCCTCATTTCAACCCAAACGTAAATAATTGTCTTCATGTATTTTTATACTATATGTTTTGAACGCTCTTTTATAAAATATCTATTAAATACTGAAGAAGGTCTATAAACCTGTCAGTTTCAACATTTTTTAACTCTATGTAACTTAAACTAAAAAAGAAAATGAATACTTCTTTCGAAAAAATGTAGAATCTCGTGAACCATCCTATTTTTATAAAAATTTGATCAGCGCCTAGAAATATTAAAAATTGTTAAAAATTTGGACTGAAAATGAACATAAAAATAAACGTAATACTTTTTAAATATAAAAGTAATCTTATTAATTTTCAAAACGAGATATAAAGCCTAAGGAAAAAAAAACGAATTCCTCTTTCCCCCAACTGACATAGATCAATGTATACTCGTATCATAAATTATTATCGCGCACCTTAATATCTGAAATAAAATAAGCCAAATGACCAAAGGAAAAAGTCTTAAATCTTTATTTTATCCAAAAAACAAAAATGGTTAAAACAAACATGAACAATAGAGAATGAACATAATATCATTAGAATACTTTCATCTTTTTAAAGTACCTTCTTGATATATAAAAATACTTAATACATCTTAGCAACATTGCAAAATAATTATGAGAGATGTTTTAACAAAGATTCACAGCTTGTTAAAATAAAAAATACAGTTTAAAATTTTTGTACAATAACATTAAATTTACAAGAATGCTTTTTCGAATAATGTTCATTGTGTGTAAAATTGGGTGGTATATGAATAAAATCGGAGTATAAACTCCGAGTATGTTCTCATGAGCATGAGCATAAAGTATGAGTTTATACTCTATTTTATATGAATAAAAATATTTCGATGTGATGAGTTTCTGCTCATTGTACATAAGAGTAGATACTCCGTATTTAATTTCTTACTTGTCACAGCTAGATACCAGACAATTCAATTGATTGCAATCAATTATACCCACGGCGCACGGAAAAGTGTATAGTTACTTTGCCATCTTTCTTTAGCTTCCATTATATCCGCGGGAGTCTGGGGAAATTTTATCCAATTTGCAGATTTTTCTCTTAATTTATCAGCAACTTGCATCACAATCTTACATACGGTGCTTTGATGAACTTCAATATCCTTTCCCACACCTGAAACCCTGGATCACCTATATATCTTAAAAATATTTTTATTTTATCCAAATTACATACGGCCCCCCTCTTGTCTCACTTGATTCTTCAAAAAAGTTATTTACAAGCCACTCAACATTTTCTTTATCAAACCGATATAGTGCTTTATAATCACGATCACTCGTAATTTTTCTTTGCTTATAATATTTTTTTGAACGCAAATTAAACATAAACTTAGCCATAGCTTTTGCCACGATCAAACTGAAGTCTGCTAACTGTTAGACTCCACATTTTTGGAGTATATTCTCATCCTAAAGAGTATAAACTTATTTTTATTCAAACCAAAAATGAGTATATTCTCACAACCAACTATACATAGGATCATGGCGAGTATCTACTTCTGATTTTTATTCATACCACATGGAGTATTTACTCCAAAATTGTGAGTATAAACTAGATGCTCATTTTTATTCATACCACCCAATTATCTCTAAAGTATTTATCTACTTAGTTCAACTGTGTTGTCAAAATATAATCGTCACATTTTTAACAACTAAGTTTTAGGTTATGTTCATTTTGAGTCCAAATTTTTAGCAATTTTTGCTATTTCTAGGTGTTTCGAAACCCTTATATTATATTACTGTAATTTAACACATAATTATTGCAGAAAAAAATAATTTAGGATTAGTTAAACGAAACTAAATAAATTCTTACTTTATATTGGCCATTATAAACATGGTTACTATATTTAAAAAAATAAAAATAAGATAAAATAAGATATAAAAATATAGTTTACTCACTACAAATTGTATACTGACGTTATTTACCAAATAAAAAATATAGAAAATATTTATCGTAAAATGAGTTTAATTGATGAAATGTACAACTATAAAGAAACAATTGTCGATATCTAAGCTTTTTATAATACACTTTGTGAAATTTTGTAGCTCTAATAAAAACATGTAAGTATATTCCACGTAGTAAGAATTTTAACCATACAAATAATTATGTATTAAAACAATTCAAAATAATTGTTCTCCTATCCGTGCATCAGTAACTTATAATTAAGAATATTTTGGGTAATTATAAATTTTTTCAATTCTTAATTCTTAATTATTAACGAAATATTAATGTTTGGGTGTAATTAGGTATTTATATAACTAATTAAAAAATATATCTAGCTGTCGTTCACTACCTACAAAACCATCTAACAGAGCATCTCCCTTTTCTGTACCAATATAAAATATTTTTTGTACATCTGTACTAAAAGATCTAAATTATCAATAAAATATTTGCCAAAATTGGAGTAACATAGAAAGAACTTTATTTTGAATATATACTTTGTTATCATAACTAAAGTAATTTTAATTAACGATGAATTTTCACAGAATAAGAGCTGGTTCCATAAAAATAACTTATAATTGCTCCGAATCTTATACTGTCCCATCTCTAGAAACACCGTATTCAAGCTGTAACAAGCTTATCACTTAAAGTTTTTATGCTTCCGTCTGAGCGAAATTGTTGGCCGGCAAATATTTAAAATTGGTTTTTGCTATTAGAAATAATCTTTTAAAATATTCGTCTGGATATAATATTGTATGAAATTTCTATAGTTTTTAATTAATAATTTAAATTATATTTAAATATGCATCACATTCCTTATTACTTCAAAGAAAATCCGATTTATAAAACGGTCTTTTTTACTTAAATAAATAATAAATAAAAAATAATAACTTAAATAAATTTACCAACTGGCCAGTCATCATGTACTTTTAAACCATCATTTATTGAACTGCCATTGTCCACATTCACATATTTCAGTTTTAAAAAGCACTAGCACTGTAATATTTTTTCGCTAACAACTACCGCACCAACATTTTTTTAAGTGTATTAACACACATGATATTTTATTCAAGAAAAACCTATATATTAATATAAAAATGTTTCTATACGATCACTTAAATCCGAAATAATACATTTTTATTTAATGTATACCGGCTAAAATTACGAGTAATTTCAGATTAACTTTTGTGTACTACCGATCCAACAGACTACACAAAAGGTACTGACCGCATAGAACTATGCGTAAATGATAAAACAATTACGATACCTGCAAAATTAGTTGATTAATCATATATCAGGTTTGTTCGAACAAATGCTAGAATCAGTTCGGAATTATACAACGCATGCGGGTCTGCAAAGTACCGTTCGAACAAACTCAGAACTGATAATGAATTAACAAAGTATTAGCTTTGTTTTGGTTCCAAATTCCCAACAATTCGCACATGTGCAGTTGGTAAATCGTATTTTGTTTTACATAAGTAGAACTTCTTTAAAATTATTCTTATTGGTTTTTACTGTTCACAGAAGTGATCCAAACCAATTATAGGATTAAAACGAGTTATCATGTAAAAAAGACTCAGTTAAGAACCATTTATATCTACGCATGTGCGAACTGTTCCGAACTTTGAACTAAAACAAACCTATTATGTTCAAACAAACACAACTATTTTTGAAAAGGACAAGTATGTTTGGGAAAGCGCACTTGCGTTTTATTTAAACATTAGATTAGTAGGTTATGTTTTATGTTTTTATTCTCCTACAGATTAATTAATTATTATCAGTAGTAATAACCCAAGGATATTGATAATTATTCGAAAAAATTTTATAACAGATTTCGAAAGCTTGTTGAGTGGGAACAGACCGACGCCGTAGGCGGTCTGTTGCCTGTAAGCAACAAGCTTGAGAAAGTTGTTATAAAATTTTTTGAGCATTTATCAATGTTCGAGGGTTATTCGGATAGAAAATTTTTTGCTGGTTATGAAAAAAAATACAGAGCAGAAACAATTTATTTAAATGTGCAATTAACAAAGGAACAATTAAAAAAATTTAACGAAGATCCAGACATTGCAAAAGTCCATAAACGCTTTCCATACAAATTTTTTACTGTAAATAGTATTCTTTGGTATATTTGATTCGATAATTTCATTAATATTCTCATCAGTATTATAATCAAATCATGACATTTAGAAATATTGAATATTTGAAATGTCAAAATCGAAATGAATGTAGGTATCCCAAGCTACATGATTCAGTGAAAACTGCTGTTTTCAGTATAATGTTGGTTTTATTGGTTGTATTCAATCAGATGACCACAAATTAATTGATTTCATTGGATTTATAATTGAGCAAAAAATTTTCGCTATAATAACAGTAACAAATCAAAATGGATTTTATAAATGACGACATTAGTGACTTTAGTGATTTCTTGAGTTTAGAGTCATCCAGTGAAGAAGATGAACTTGAAATCAGAATACCAAGATTAAGGAATGAAACTTATTTAGGTTTGGTAGAATTTTTTTATAAAATCTGGTAAGTTTGCTAAAATATATTGTTTCATGTTCTATAGAAATCACTATACCGCAGTATGACGACGAAACATTTGTTATGCATTTTCGAATTTCACGTCAACATATTGTAAACCTTAGCAGATCTTACGAAGAAAGTGATATTTATAAACACCAGAATGGACAATATGGGAATATATACAGTGTGGGTCACAGAAAACAGTCCACCTCGATATTTGGCAGTATTTATTAGATTTTAAGAAAATGAGAAAACAGGTCGATTTTTGTTCCAAGGGGGACACATTTTTACGATACACACATCTGTCATTTGTCCACCCTTCCACCACCCCAACCCCTTATTTTTAAATAGGGAATGTACCATGTGCGGCATACCATTAGAAAGGTATTTAGATGGAGTATCCAGACATAACGATCTTTTACGAGTTTTTTTTTGATATTTGCACCGTCTTTATAAAAAAAGGCTTCATTCATTTAAAGTGCAACACCTCTTAAAAATGTAACGTAACGCCAATGGTTTGTCATTTTTTCTGTCATATCAGAAGTAAATGGATTGGAAGGAGATACCCTATTGAATGGCCTGCAAGATCCCCCGATTTAACACCCCTGGATTTCTTTCTGTGGGGTTATTTAAAGATCAAAATTTATAAAACTGAACCCTCTTCATTGGAAGAACTAAGACGACGAATAGTAAATGAATGCAGCCTAATAACCCCTTGGAACAAACCCCTTGAAACAAAAATCGATCTGTTTTCTCATTTTCTTAAAATCTAATAAATACTGCCAAATATCGAGGTGGACATGTAGATCAATAAAATATGTGTTATTTTCAGATGCTGGTTTTCATATTATAACGGTCATCAAACAGCAAGCTTTAGAGATGTTGCGGATCGATTTAACATCTGTATAAGCTCATTAAATAAAATTATAAAGAACGTCTTAACGTATTTGAGCAATTTAGCTCCACAAATTATAGTGTGGCCTAATACTCAAGAACAAATATCTATTGAACAACATTTCAGGCCAAATGGCTTTCCACATGCAATAGGTGCTGTAGATGGTTGTCATATAAAAATAAACAAACCACAAAACGATCCTGAATCGTACATTAATCGGAAAGGCTTCTATTCTGTACAGGTAATAACCAAACATTATTACTCAAAGACAACTTAAGCAGTTGAAAGTAAATAGCTTTTACCTACTACCGTCAATAACACACAATCTACAACATATGTAATGTATCTTTTTACATACGGTAAAATAAACGCACGGTATAATAAACACACGGTAAAATAAACGCACGACTTCCCTAGCAACCACTTAGCAACAATAGACGTCGCTATTTTATTCAAAATGTCCTATTTACATATTTGAAGGTGAATTTTATACTACATATAAATGGCAGATAACATTTATTAGATATAAGATTGCATTTAAGTTATTTGAAAATATATATTTAATTCGTTTCCATTAACCCTACTTTCTGTCTGTATAAATAGATCTAGTCTAGATATGGTCTGCTTGCAGGAACCATATACTAGATTAGGAAAAATTCAGTCAATGCCAGTAACGGCTCAAGTAGCGAAAGTGGGAGAAAACCCCAAGGCTATCACAATTCTGTACAACAAACAATTTAGGATGTTCTTGATTCAGCAGTTCAGCGATGAACACTGCATCTGTGTGGAGGTGTGGAGTAAGTATATTGTTGCGAATTTGTACTGTCAGTTTAACGAAGTGTTGGATCATTATATTGAAAAAATGCGCAATATATTATTGTGCTATAAAGAGGAACATGTCATTGTTGTTGCGGATGTCAATGCAAAATCCGTTTTGTGGCATTCGCATCAAACAGACGAAAAAGGTGAGCAGATGGAAGAACTGATGAATGAGTTGAGACTCGAGATTCATAACAGAGCAGGAAACCCTGAAACCTTTTATAATAGAGCAGGTGCGAGAAGTAACATAGACATTACTGTGTCTAATGTGAAAGCATCGCGCCAAGTTCTGGAATGGAAGGTTCATATAACATCAAGTGATCATAATTTGATCACCTTCACCTTGGGGCAAAATCGATAAAGACCAACACAGAGTGAGACTAGGCAGTACAACATAGCAAAAGCGAATTGGCAAGCACTCCAAAGTGAATTCGAGACGCCGTCACCGGCTGGAAGAGGAGATGACATAAACGAAAAAGCAAAGGAATTAACGAAAGCAATTCAAAGGGCAATGAACAGGGTGATACCCCTGAAAAAACAAAAAAAAAAACAGTAACAAATAACGCCTGGAAGCCAGAACTTACTAAACTTAGAAGTCAAGTAAGAAAGGCTAGAAAGAACTATCAAAGGTGCGGAATATACAATGAAAGACAAATATTACTACAAATCTATAGGGATATGAAACAAAACTATGTAAAGGAAATTAAGGAAACAAAAGAAAAAAGCTGGGAAACATTTGTTGAAAAGAATTTACAACTAGATGCCTGGGGTGCACCGTACAAAATCGTAACACAAAAAATAAAATGTCCATCTATGCTCACAACTTTGAGACTAGATGATGGCACAATGACAACAAGCTGGGAAGGATCGGCAAGCACACTTCAATGTGCTGCTGCCATCAGATTCCTTAGAAACAGAAAATTGCGAACAAAAGAATATAAGAGACCAAATGTTACGAGAGTACCGAGTGTCACCAGAGAAAACAGAAAGGCCTTTTACAAGAAATGAAATCGAAGACTGTATGATGCAATTAAAGAGGAGGAAAGCTCCCGGTCCGGATAATATATATGTAGAAGTGCTACAGGCACTAAATACACAACTAACGCCGGTACTGTGCAATTTATACAATGAATGCCTGAGGCAAGGAAAATTTCCCAACTGCTTTAAACAAGCAAGTGTAGTAATCTTGAATAAAGGTGAGCATAAAGATCCACAATGTCCGAAATCGTATAGACCAATTTGCCTATTAAACACAATGGGTAAATTACAAGAAAAACTCTTTTGCAAAAGACTCGAAGAGCAAAGAAACATCAAAGGTATAAATCAAAATCAATATGGATACAGAAAAGGTAGATCAACAGAAGATGCAATAAACAAGGCCTTAGAGATTGTACACAATAGTGATCAAAAACACGTAGTTATGATTTCGATAGACATATCGGGAGCATTTGATCACCTCTGGTGGCCAGCGTTTTTTGCGAGACTAAAAAAAAATAAAATGCACAAACGAAATGCATAAGAGTTTTAGGAACTACTGCCAAGATAGATATGCCACGCTAAGCTGTCCAAATAAAGCAATCACGAAACACATTACCAAAGGGTGTCTACAGGGTTCAGTATGCGGACCTATTTTCTGGGACGTAGTGCTGGAGGAACTGTTGGAGCTATTAACAGAATGCCCAAACACAATAGGTTGCTTGCATATGCAGACAACCTATTAATAATAATAGAAGCCCGGAACAGCCGAGACCTAGAATCGCATGCGAACAATGTCATGAGTATTGCACATGAATGGTGCAAAAAAGTGAAATTGACAATTTCGAAAGACAAAACAACGTTTAGCATCATTAAAGGAAATATATCGATAAATCCACAGATAAAACTCGAAGGCAACGTTATCCAACGTGCAAAAGAGTTAAAATATCTAGGAGTACTGATAGATGAATGGGAATTGTACGCAAAAAATATCACTGACGTATGTAATAGGGCTAAGTCTGCAATGCCACAGACTATATATAATACAAACCAGATTATCGACTCGCTGTCGGCACCTTTGATGTTTATAAGACAAGAGCGGCCATTTTTTGGGAGTATAAACCACAAAACAGAAAATTGGTTGGTCTGTTTTGTGGTAACCAATATTCTGTTTTGTGGTATAAGCTCAGGGCAGTACTAAAAAAATTGTTATTATAAATAAGACCCGTACTTGAAATTTTTCTTTATTGTTGAGATAATTGTTATTTTCAGAAAGTTTAGAAAAATAGAATTTGTTTTCAACAAGATTAATAATATTAACTAAACGTTGATTTATTTGTTTTTAAAAAAAGCTAAATTGGTTAGGTTAGGTTAAATAATTACATATAAATAGAATTTCTACGCAAAATATATAAATGACCGAATATGTATGTCTTACATGCAATTTTCCTTGTTAGTAAGGAAGGATATAAAAAAACACATCAACAGCTTTAACACTTATTTATTTCTCCAAATTAACAATTTATCTTTATTTTCATTACTTTTAAAATTTCTGTTGATACATTTAATGGTAGTGTATAGTCTTAACCTAAAATATAATTTTTTTACATAAAGTAATGGAAAATTTGTACAAGGATGTATAAAAGTTTCATTACTACTAATATTTAATATAGTTTGAAGAACATGATCTTTTATTGCCAATTCTTCAAATAGTTTTTCAAAAATGTTATTTAGTTTAGCAATAAATATAATAAAACTATTACCAGGCATTAAAATATTTCCATAGACACTATTATCTTTATTTCTATATGCTTTAAATAAACAGAATAAAGCTGAATCATCTAAATTTTCAATGGATTTAGAATAATGCTCACATTGTATGTTGTTGTAAACATTTTTTTATTAAATATCCACTTACAGAACACTGAGAAGTAGTATTTATTTTAATGTCATTTAATGTAAGTAACATTTATTCTGCATCTCCTTCGCAATTTTTTGTACTTGAATTAAATAGTTTAATTCACTATTCCACACAATACAAACGCTACCACTGATTTATTCACATACAACCAACTGCCTACCTTAACCAAAACTGACTGCGACGGCTATGGATACTCCCAAAGTGTCATGGCGATACCTGAAAATGGATGCTTACCCCCTCCATATAGAGTCGATACTCTGGTTTGTATTATATACTCTGTGGCAATGCACAAGATCGCCAGTTTGGCTCAGAGGGAATATAAAGTTCCAATAAGACAGGTTAGAATCATCTGAGTACAGTGCTTGCTTCAATAGTGGCCATGGAAGCAGCATATGGTTTCACAGACTAAACAACATTAAAAATAGGGAGAAGGTGGACAGAACTCAGAGGGGTTTCCTCTTAAGGATGACAGGTGCCTTTAGAACAACGTCCACGCAGGCACTTACAACGTTAGTAGGTGTCCTGCCGCTACATTTAGAAATAAAAAGAAGGACACTTCTTTATTAGAGCGAAAGCAGAGGAAATCCTTGGTGCACAATTTAGAAACAACAGAGAAATTAACAGCAAAATTTCCAGCTTATGGCAAACTGAGTGGGATGAGTCAGGAAAGGCAAGAAGGCTATACAACTTTCTACCTAGACTGGAGGAAATACCTGACTATTTCAACCCAATGCCAGGTTTAGTCCACTTTCTGACTGGTCACGGTCCGTATCCAGTATATCTCAAAAGATTCAATTTAAAAGACAATGACATATGTGAATGTGGAGAGATTGGAACACCGGAACATGTTATATTAGAATGTAGACTAGTCAACGATAGTAACAACGCAAGGTTAGCGCTGAGAAATAAAAGCATTATACAAATTATACAAGATCAAGACCTATATGAAAAGCTTAATGGTCTAGCACAAAAAGTTTCCAAACAGTTACAGGAAACTTTCAATACTAACTAGCTTAAAAACTAGTCGAATAGAAATGGAAACCAAATATCTGCGTGAGACATCTTCTTCAGGAGAGGTTCTGGATCAAGCCGAACTGCCGGAGGGGGGGGTTTCGCGTGGGTAAAATCCAAATTGTAAACGAATCGAAATGCATGTAGGGTAGGATTAAGAATTAGATTTAGTAGTTTAGTAGTTGTAGTTGTAGTTAGATTAACTTATTAACATAGGTTAAGGAATAGTGCATGAGTATTAAAAGCATGTTAATTATATTAATCACTATACTTTATATAAACTTACAAGCATAAAAATAAAATAACCGCACTAGTAGATTAGGGATTTACTAACAAACTAATTAGAATTATAGAAAATAGGGAAATAGAGTAGGAATAGAATAGGGAAATTACTAAAAAATGATTGCATGTAGCCGATCTGATATAAAATTTCTTAGGCGTCAGGTGGTCAATGTCTGTTAAATGAAAAAAAAAATGTATAAATAGATCATAATATAAATGTACTTAATTACGTTTCCGAGATTAATTAACGTTATTTTTATGTAATTAAGTTAATTATTTTAACATTTATAAAATTATTATTACCGAGATATTTTTAAAAATACTTACAAAGCTGACCAAGTATGGAAGTAATACAACATAACAATATTAAAGCCTATAGATGTTATTAGCTCTAAGGGATTATCCTGGATGTATTTTCCTCTAAGATCAGTATGACTGTGCAATGATATAGAAAAACCAGGAAGAAACTATATCATGCTGATATGTGGTAACCTTTGGTTGACTTTGATACAAAGTCATTTTCTACAAAACCATGTTCACTGCCAATGTGTGCGATTTAATACTTCTTAAGTATTGTGTTTTCCAGCAAATAATTTCTACTATTTCATTCAAAAATTTTCTTTTTTTATGCGACTCATACTTGAAACCAATTTCTTTTAGTAGTTTCCATAATGTATTTCATCCAAATTTGGGAATCATATCTACTTCTGCTATAACAGTCATTACTTTGTCCAAAATCAGAATCTCTTTATTTAAGTACAAAAAATAGACTTGTCTTCTAATGATATCTCTATTAAAGTTATCGACCATAATGGACTTTTTTCCTATGTGTGTTTTTGGCTCACTAACATTTCCCTGTTTTCTCTCACTTAAAAATCGATAGATACTTCGTTCACTAACACCGGTCATATTGGAGCACCTAGTCACCACATCACGAACAGTTGCTGATGTATCTTGATATATTAGTGCATCATGAACATTTAAAACAATAGTTTTTTCTCTTTGAGAAAACGCACTTTGTTTTAAATGAGCCACTTGTACTGGAACAAAACTTGAACTTGACGCCATTTTCACTACCGAAAATGTTCTTGGAGTAAAATAATAAAAATATAGATCACAATATAAACCACCAACACTAACGAGTACCGGAGTACCTATATTCTTATGTATTAAGATATAAACAAATATTCAATTTATAGACTAATAACGTACCTGTTTTTGCAGTTATTCACATAGGTTTACCTTAATCCCTTAACACCTCTAACGACCACAATTATCCTCGTTAAAATCGAAAAACAAAATATTCTAAGTATCGTATTATGACTACTTATCCCTTACCTAAGAAGATTAAAATATGATGATTAAAAGAAATTTCTTAATACCGATATAAATAAGTACGTGCGCTACTGATTTAGGGTCTTGTTTACAACATTTTACGATTTAATGACTTTTCTCAGCTGCCAACTCCAAACAAATGATTTATAGACAATCTAATAATGGCAATTAAAATATTTTTAGCCATAGTAAACTTTTTAGTAATAAAACATTCCTATTGAATCATTTTCCTCTGTTTAAGTATATCAACCAGAACGATAGACTTAAGGTCACATGATGACGCCAAAAAAATCATTGTTATTATCATTTTCATTAAACATAAATTTGAGCGGGGGTCGTAAAACACTTATTCCCATGTAAATTTAGAGCTTATTAAAAGTTTGTAACAGGGTTATTTTGGTACCTTCTTTTTATAACTGTTATTACTTTATTGATATTTAATAGGAATCTTCCTCAATATTATTTGCAAAAATTTGAGACCTAATTTTAATAATTTTTTGAGAATAATGCAAACAAAATGACTAAATATATTTTGCTTGCGTAATCTTAATTTAAACTTTGTCATACAGGGTTACTTAAAAGGGGTTTGTATATCCGTTTTTTTAGAATCATTTCGTCGTTAAGAAAGTATTTATTCGATTTATTAAATTCGTCAACTATAACTGATTAATCAACTAGTTTTGCAGGTATCGTCATTGTTTTATCATTTAGGCATAGCTGTAGGTATCAGTCAGTACCTTTTGTGCAGTCGGTGGCGAAAGTAGTACAGAGCAGATAATAGGAAATGTATTATTTCGGATTTAAGTGCGCGTATAGAAACATTTTTATTGTAATATAAAGGTTTTTCTTTTAAATGAATAAAATTTGGTGTGTGTTATCTAACAAATAATAACTTAAAAAAGTGTTGGTGCGGTTAGTGAACTATTACAGTGCTAGTGCTTTTTAAAACTGAAATATGTCAATGTGGACAATGGCAGTTCAATAAATGATGGTTGAAAAGTACATGATGACTGGCCAATTGGTAAATAAATTTATTTAAGTTATTATTTTTTATTTATTATTTATTTAAGTAAAAAAGACCGTTTTATAAGTCGGATTTTGTTTGAGGTAATAAGGAATGTGGTGCATATTTAAATATAATTTAAATTATTAATTCAAAACTATATATAGAATTTTCATACAATATTATATCCAGACGAATATTTTAAAAGATTATTTCTAATAGCAAAAACCAATTTTAAATATTTGCCGGCCAACAATTTCGCTCAGACGGAAGCATAAAAACTTTAAGTGATAAACTTGTTGCAGCTCGCATACGGTGTTTCTAGAGATGGGACAGTATAAGATTCGGAGCAATTATGTTATTTTTATGGAACCAGCTCTTATTCTGTGAAAATTTATCGTTAATTAAAATTACTTTAGTTATGATGACAAAGTATATATTCAAAATAAAGTTCTTTCTATATTACTCCAATTTTGGCAAATATTTTATTGATAATTTAGATCTTTTAGTATAGATGTACAAATAGTATATTAAACAACGCATTTCATATGGAATTCTGTTATGACACGAGTTCAAGTTTAAAAAACGAATCGCGGAGCGATGAGTTTTTTAAAGAACGAGTGCCACAACAGCCATATGAAATAAGTTGTTTATAATATTTTTTATATTTTGCCATTTTATCATTGTTTAAATTAATTTATTATTTTTATGTAATTACGAAAATTTTGATTTTAAAAAGTATGTGTAATTTATAACATTTGACAGTTTTGACATTTTAATTATGAAATATTAATGTTTTAAAATATTTTAAAATGACTAATACACCACTAATAATATATTATATAAGTAAAAAATGATATTCATATCCACAAATACTTTCTTAAAGAACAATATAAAATTAATAAATTGCTATTAGCCAAAAATGTCATTGTCAATAGTCTTGTCATTAGATACTTCACTCATGTCGCCAACCATTTAAAACAAAAATTTGCGTGCGTAAAAGTTACATTACGATACGCAAATGCGTTTTATAATGAAGATTTTTATAAGTGCAAAATATAAAAAAAATTTTTTATTTTCGTACAGACATGTGAGATGCTCTGTTAGATGATTTTGTAGGTAGTGAACAACAGTTAGATATTTTTTTTAGTTACTTATATAAATACCTAATTACACCCAAATATTAATTTTACGTTAGAAATTAAAGAAAATAATTCAATCAAAATTCTAGCATTAAGAATTGAAAAAAATGTATACTTAATTATAATTATAAATATTTAATACATAATTATTTGTGTGGTTAAAATTCTTACTACGTGAAATATACCTACATTTTTTTTAGAGCTACAAAATTCCACAAAGTGTATTATAAAAAGCTTATAGATATCGACAATTGTTTCTTTATAGTTGTACATTTCATCAATTAAACTCATTTTACGATAAATATTTTCTATATTTTTTATTTGGTAAATAACGTCAGTATACAATTTGTAGTTAGTAAACTATATTTTCATATCTTTTTTTATCTTATTATTATTGTTTAAAATATAGTAACCATGTTTATAATGGCCAATATAAATTAAGAATTTATTTAGTTTCGTTTAACTAATCCTAAATTATTTTTTTCTGCAATAATTATGCATTAAATTACAGTAATATAATATAAGGGTTTCAAAACAACTAGAAATAGCAAAAATTGCTAAAAATTTGGACTCAAAATGAACATAACCTAGAACTTAATTGTTATAAATGTGACGATTATATTTTGACAACACAGTTGAACAAAGTAGATAAATACTTTAGAGATAATTGGGTGGTATGAATAAAACTGAGCATCTAGTTTATACTCACAATTTTGAAGTAAAGACTCCATGTGGTATGAATAAAAATCAGAAGTAGATACTCGCCATGATCCTATGTATAGTTGGTTGTGAGAATATACTCATTTTTGGTATGAATAAAAATAAGTTTATACTCTTTAGGATGAGAATATACTCCATAAATTTGGAGTCTAATAGTTAGCAGACTTCAGTTTGATCGTGGCAAAGCTATGGCTGAGTTTATGTTTAATTTGCGTTCAAAAAAATATAAGCCAAGAAAAATTACGTGTGATCGTGATTATAAAGCACTATATTGGTTTGATAAAGAAAATGTTGAGTGGCTTGTAAATAACTTTTTTGAAGAATCAAGTGAGACAAGAGGGAGGCCGTATGTAATTTGGATAAAATGAAAATATTTTTAAGATATATAGGTGATCCAGGGTTTCAAACAGGAGTGGGAAAGGATATTGAAGTTCATCAAAACACCGTATGTAAGATTGTGATACAAGTTGCTGATAAGTTAATAGAAAAATCTGCAAATTGGATAAAATTTCCCCAGACTCCCGCGGATATAATGGAAGCTAAAGAAAGATGGCAAAGTAACTATACACTTTTCCGTGCGCCGTGGGTATAATTGATTGCAATCAATTGAATTGTCCGGTATCTAGCTATGACAAGTAAAAAATTAAATACGGAGTATCTACTCTTATGTACAATGAGCAGAAACTCATCACATCGAAATATTTTTATTCATATGAAATGGAGTATAAACTCATACTTGATGCTCATGCTCATGAGAACATACTCGGAGTTTATACTCCGGTTTTATTCATATACCACCCAATTTTACACACAATGAACATCATTCGAAAAAGCATTCTTGTAAATTTTATTCTACAAAAATTTTAAACTGTATTTTTTATTTTAACAAGCTGTGAATCTTGTTAAAACATCTCTCATAATTATTTTGCAATGTTGCTAAGATGTAATAAGTATTTTTATATATCAAGTAGGTACTTTAAAAAGATGAAAGTATTCTAATGATATTATGTTCATTCTCTATTGTTCATGTTTGTTTTAACCATTTTTGTTTTTTGGATAAAATAAAGATTTAAGACTTTTTCCTTCGGTCATTTGGCTTATTTTATTTCAGATTAAGGTGCGCGATAATAATTTATGATACGAGTATACATTGATCTATGTCAGTTGGAGAGAAGAGGAATTCATTTTTTTTTCCTTCGGCTTTATATCTCGTTTTGAAAATTAATAAGATTACTTTTATATTTAAAAAGTATTACGTTTATTTTTATGTTCATTTTCAGTCCAAATTTTTAACAATTTTTAATATTTCTAGGCGCTGATCAAATTTTTATAAAAATAGGATGGTTCACGAGATTCTACATTTTTCCGAAAGTAGTATTCATTTTCTTTTTTAGTTTAAGTTACATACAGTTATAAAATGTTGAAACTGACAGGTTTATAGACCTTCTTCAGTATTTAATAGATATATTATAAAAGAGCGTACAAAACATAGAGTATAAAAATACATGGAGGCAATTGTTTACGTTTGGGTTGAAATGAGGGAAACAATGGGTTGCCGATGTTATAGGCTTTTCAGATAATCCCATACTATGAGTGTATCGATGACGTTAGTTTCGTTAATTCATTCAATTAATAATAATATTAAGTTATTCTATCCAAACAAATTATAAAATAATTAGAATAACTTAAGCAATCGATTTGTGAAAAATAACGTTAAATAGCTATATTGTCAAGTGGTGGTGATTGTGTTTTTTTTTCAGTTATTTAACTTCATAATAGTATTTAGACGTTTAGAAGTGTAGTAATAATGGTTCGGACGTGTTTTATTTGCAAGAATAATTAAGGTGACTATCCACTATACAACGTATCATATACTATAACCGTGCTAGAAACGTGTCGGGTAAAAAATATCGTTTGTATTGAAAAGTATAAGACTATGCCCTCTACACCGTTCCGTCACCGACCAGCATAAATCTATACTTTTCAATGCAAATCATATTTTTTACCCTATACGTTCCTAGCATGGTCATAGTCTATGTTGTAGTAGGTTTTCACCTTTATTCTAATCATTAAATCTAATTTCACAGGTTTCAAACACGTAGTTTCTAGCTCGACCCCCCCCACTCTTCTTTGTTCTTCACCGCACTTTGTTATTGACCAGGCTCTTGTCCATCGAGTATTTTGGTTACAATGGGACGGGGAATTTATGAACGACTGATTGTTTCTATGTATATTTTTATACTCTATGGTACAAAAAGTTATCTCACCAATAAATATAATATCTATCAGAAACAAACCAGCTTGTTTATTTTTAAATAGTAACTATATACTTTTTATATTTTGAAATTTTGCGTCTACATTTTTGAATATCTCTATCCTCTAGTTTTCTACGTACCTTGCAAAACATACATTCATAATATAATTTAAGATATCTTGTACCTATTGAAACAAAACTACCTATGCAAGATTTAATTATTTCTTATATTTTTTATAGGTGAGTATTGAAGAAAATATCGTCAGATCTTCGAACGGCGTTCTTCACTTCACGATCATCAGTATAGGGCTTATTTTTAATAGCAGAAAGGGTAAGTGATGTATATCTTAAATTTAAATTAGATGCACCGTAAAATTATAGCCATCAATCGTTTCATAGTAAAATAAATAAGGTGTGGTCAAAAATAAACAAAATAATCTTATATTTAAAATCTTTTTTTGGTTTTGAGTTGATTGAGTATTTATTTTTTAGACGTAAATATTTTCAGTTTTGGTGGATGTTCCAACAAAATATATCCAAATTTTGGCGGTTACGCTACTCCAATATGTAATTCTAAAAATGTGTAATTCGAATGTGCTATTTAGATTTACCTATTTGGACCTTGTTTGGGGATTAGATAAAAAAGAGAATCCCAAACAAAATTCTCTTATTCCTAATTTTCAACCAATGGGATTCATTTTTAACGAAAATTGTATTTAAAAAATAGTTAACATTTTGTTATGATGCATTTAAGATTATTTTAACGGATAACTATTTGATCAAAATTTAAACTGAAATTTTTTAAAGTAGCCCATTCAGAACACTTCAAGCGATAGTTGTTAAATTAGGTAACAGTTTGGTTAGTTTGCAAATAATTTATTTTGGAGAAAAAAAAATAGTAAAATTATTTATTTCTATTAAAGTACCTTAAAAATGGTTTATAAAAATTTATAATAACAATCTTGAAATCTTAACTTTTATAGATTAATTATTATTTCTTTTGTTGCAGGGTAAGTCTTTAGAAATATTTTCTATCTGTAGTGATTTGCGATGTACTTCAAGATCGTCACTACTCACTAGCATTTGATTTTGAAAATGGTAAGTGCAATAAAATAGGAACTCAAATGATATAATTGAACGTGTGTAATTATTTTTACGTGATTTTTTTTCTTTTTGTGCTTTGCAAATATATAAAATCATTTTTAGGCGGATCTTGTAGGATTCTAATTTAAATTTTTTAAAAAGAAATTGTTCAATAATGTAGCTCAATTAAAAAAGAAAAACTTTGACAAGGTTAATAATTGTGAACAGAGTTAATTTCTTTAAAAATGTTTTATCTGCGTTAACTTATAAGAAAATAATATTTTGGGGTTTCTACAATTATTAGTTTACTTAAGGTATTGTTTTAATAGAGTACCTAAAACGTACGTTTAGAAAAAAATATGAAATTTTATCTTTATTTAGAAATTAATAAAGTTTTTTTTCGATATTAATGATATATTTTACTTTTATGTTCAATTTTTGAAATATTTTAATAACCTATACTAAAATAGGGCGTTTTATCTATGTTTTATACAATTTTGTATATAATAGGTATATACAATAATATAAATTTTTATATATCATATTTTTACTTCACACCTCCATATATTTATAATTAGAAGACTGTAAAAGACAAAAGCGGTGAAAGTTTTTTTGTATATACAAAGTGGAATTTAAATGGAAACAATTAAAAATTAAACATTTAAGAAAGTTGGTTGTTTACACAGTGAATTTCTTTAAAAATGTTTATTCTGAGGAAATTTATATAGAAAATATATTGTGGGTATTATTATTATTATGAACGCAAGAAAGAAACATTGAAGACTCTGTTAAATATACTCCAAAAGGAAATTGGCCTGGCAACTAGGGCATCGAAAAGAATAAATGAATGAGTTTTTGATATTTATAGTAGGTTGTTTCAAGGTTTCATAGTACGCTTGGGATAGGTAAATATTATCAGTCGATGCTTTCAGCCAATATCTTAAATTTACACGAATGCTGATATCTTAAATTTGTCCTAGAATAAACTCGAATGTTGAGGACACCTTCTTCATTTTTCAAACATTGTAAGATATTAAGTATCAAAAAATCAAGGTTTTAAAAAAAGACTAATTGTTCTATAAAAGGTAACATTTTTAATTCTATGTTTTATGATTTTATATGTATGAGAAGAAATTTGCAAATAGATGTTTTGTTTTATAATTTGCAGGTGTATTATACAGAACATAAAAGACACCAGATATTTTTATAGAAACATAGAAGACATTATCAAATTACAAGGAAGTAAATTTATAAAAAAGACTTTTAAATTTTTATAGAAGGTAATTTTTTTAAAGCATGTTACTTTGCTTTGATAAGTTTAAAAATTGAATGGTGGAGGTTGGAATGACACAGGAATGTTGGTGGGTAATAATCTGAATTAGGAAAATATATGATTGAGGAAGCATGTACTTACGTAGCAATGGGATGGTAGTTCTAAATAATTGTAGAGGTGGTTTGCTGCAATATTTTTATAACCTTAATATTATGAACTTTTGATTTGTCATATTACAGGCCCTGATATGAAACTAATTCTTATTTATCTTAAGACTTATGTTTTCCAGGAGATATATAGTTTTGATTGAAGGTTATTTTGTATGTATAGTATTTATTGAGCTTTATATTTTGTGCATAGATTTTTATTGTTTACAGATGTTCTGATTCCAAAGTAGACAACGTCTTGAAGTTACATACAGATACTGATTAGTAGGTATATTATAAACAAATTGAACGAGAATAGTTTGAACGACGATTTCAGGTTAAACACTTATTGGTAGATTGGACAGGTGATTGGAAAATCGAAGGCAAAGAGTGAAGAAAAGACAGCTCGACATTTTTGATGTTGTTTTTACAGATGATTTCAGTGTTTCTAAAGGGCGGTTCAGAACGGCCACTTGGTCAGTGCTTGCACTGATCAACGTCGTTTATTATCAGGGTAAGTACAAATTAATTGTTTTCTTAATAAAATCCCAGTTAAATATATTCATAAGAAATTAATTTGATTTTTACAAAATTTCCATTTCCCAACCACATTGCAGTAGATACTATGTTTGTAGCTTAGAACATAAAATAGTAAGGAAGGAGTTTATGTTATATCTACAATGTTAAAATCGGCCATATTGGATAACCATTTATGACTCATAGGTTGTTTACAAGTTATAAAAATTTAGTTTTCTTATTAAGAATAATAAAAACTCTTCGTTTTAACAAAACTTCCACTATTTATTTAAAAAACTGCTTTTTTAAACTCAATGACAGCCGTTTCGCTAGACAACTAGCATCGTCAGATTGACATATTGAAGTTACTATTTGTTTGTTTGTAGCTAGGTACCTGATGTTTATTAGGTAGTTATAAGGCTAGACCAAGTATGGAAGTAATAAGACATAACAATATTAAAGCCTAGATGTTATTAGCCCTAAGGGATTATCCTGGATGTATTTCCCTCTAAGATCAGTATAACTGTGCAATGATATAAAAAAACCAGGAAAAAACTATATCATGCTGATCTTTACAATAACTTAATATATTTGTGTTACAATTACGTCTTATCTATGTATAAAATGAAGACTCAATCAAAGCAAACACTTTAAAAGTGGAGAACTTCCAACTTATTTGTTCATTAACAACTTTAAATTGTGGATCTGCTAGATGTCTTTTTATTTCAAGTTCTTCAAGGAAATCTAAATTTTGTTTTTTATTACAAGTGTGTAGTATTTGGATGTCATTGGTGTGTAAGAGTGAGGTTGGATGTTCAAGTAGGTGTTTTGCATAATTTGACTTATCTGGTTGTTTTAATCTATATGCTCTTAAATGTTCGTTAACTCTTACTTCAAAATTTCTTTGCGTTTGACTTATATATACAGCATTAGACTTTGGACAATTAATTTTGCAAACACCAGATTTTTTTAATTTAGGTAATTTTGTTTTTACATTGAACAATTTTGTACCAACATTATTTTGTGTTTTAAATGATATTAATGCTGATGTTGCCGAAGATATTATTTTTGAAATTTTATTGGAAATACTTCCAGAATATGTAATATTTTTATAACTTTTAATTTCTTTAGTTTGTTTAGGAAATATTAGTTGTAGTGACACTTTCTGTTCTTTTTTATTAATGTATTTAACAAATGAATTGGGTAGCCATTAGATGTAGCTATTTGTTTTATGATATCAATTTCTTTAGCAAAGTTAATTTTGTCCATTGGAATTGAAAATGCCTCATGTATCATAGAATTATAAGCTGCTAATTTATCTGTTATAGGATGATTTGAATTATATGGTATGGTTACATCTGTTTGTGTTGGTTTTCTGTATATTGATAAATACATGGGGTTGTGTTGTGTTTGACATATGTTTGGAGGGAAACAAATTTGGAACGTCGAATTGTATTTTTTTAGTTTTTTTATTAATTTTCACCTTTTTTATTTACCTGAATAGACATTTGAAAATGGTTAATTGTGCAGCTTAAAAGTGCAACAGTCAGAGTGCTAAAAAAGAGGAAGGAATTTCATTTCATAGGTAAGAAGTATTTTACAACTATTTCCTTGAAATTTATTTTTATTAATATTACAGCTTTCAGGTAATAGATGTTTAACTAAATCACATATGTTATGTACGATAACTTAAATTAATTGTACATACATTTTGAAAATTGTTTTCATTCAGTTTTAAAGATTATTTTTCATTTAATTTTTATTATTAAATTTGCTCATAAATGTAATAGTTTTGCAGTGGCGTGGAATAAAAACATATATTTAAAATATTTAAAATGAATTAAAATTGTAATATTTATTAAATAAATATGTTTTAAAATGATTGTTCTTTTTTTTTTGGAGCAGTATAAATTTAAAGACTTTTTTTAAATTAGATTTGTAATCCGAAATAATGAAATTGATTATTTAATAATCGTATAAGAAAAATCGTATGATACGCCTATGTCAATATTGTCCGCCATTAGTTTGGTGGTAAGTGGGTTACATAAACTGATTCCAGGGCGCAGTCCTCTCTCTTTCCTTGTCTACGGTTTGTAAACATATCACCTTAGAACAAAAAGAAACAGAAATGAGTCTGTCATATATTAACTTTAAGAAAAATTTGCGACGGAAGTCGGCCATCTTGAAGCTCCTTGTATGACTCATTTTTTATGTTTACAGTATGCTGTCAAGGCAATTTCTGCATATAAATGTCAAAAATTAGCGCATAGGCGTATCATTCGGTTCTTATAAATACTAAATTATTTAAAAAACTAATTATATTTACACTCTTGATTGGTTGAAATTTATTAAAAATAAAAACCCTGATACAATTTTAATTTTTTTTCGGTACGTCAATGGAAACGGAAACTAAAACTAACAGTTGGCTGCCATATGCAAGCTCCTTTCTGGACTCAAGGTCATTTTGCATATACTCCTTCCTGTATCTTTTTGTTCTAAGCATATCACATACTTAAAAACAAGTATGTGAAACATATGGTCATAGAACAACAAGGGTCCGAAGAGATTGTTATGAGCATGCGTATGTGCATTTTAGCGTTCCAACAACAATCTGTGACAGTTTGGTGACTGATAGTAAGCTGTTCCAACGTTACATGCAAACGGTTTGAAAACTGTCATAAGAATTTGTGAATTTGTTAGGAACTATAAATCAGACGCATGCGCAAAGGAGATTTCATCATTCGAAACCACGTGTTTGTCCATTTAATTCAACTTTTAACCTTTTTCGCGTATTATATATTTATATCGTGAGGAGATCTATTTAATATAAATATGAGTTACAGTGGCTCGGATGAAAATATTGGCAACAGCGATTTATTAGACGAAAGTATTGGTGCATTCCACAGTGAAGACGAATCCAGTCATGTTCTCGAGTAAATAATTGAGGAAATTGGTGTTCGCTCGAAAAATTCGGAATGGGAGAATATTTTCCATTTGTTGCAATGTCATGTGTTAAATGTCAAACTAGTACTACAGTGTTCCAACAAAACAGTTGTGGACTAGTTTCAAATTTCATCAAATGCGCGCATGCGTAGAAACAAATTTGAAAACAATCCGAAACGCATCTCTGATTGTTTGTTGGAACGAACCTATAGTAATTTTGGCTTCACAACAAGGACAGAAAATTGACGTCTATTTGTATAATATGGTCTAAGAATCAAGAATACAAGCCTTGGATTCGTGCATTTTTCACTGTGAGTGCACACTGAGAGCGAGTTGTGTGTTCTATTGAGATGTCATTAGGGAGAGCAATCTGTCACGCATGTTCTTTTGAACAGACTGCTCGCTCTCGATGTAACCAGGGGGTCGATTCTCGAGTGTGTGCGCCAGAAAAAATATACTTTTTCTAAACGTATACAATTATAAGTACATGGTTCAAGAATGGACTGGGAAAGTGTGACGTCAAAATTTGTTTAGAAAAAGTATACTTTTTCAGGCGCACACAC
The DNA here is from genome assembly GCA_035357415.1 of Ophraella communa. Lineage (NCBI taxonomy): Eukaryota > Metazoa > Arthropoda > Insecta > Coleoptera > Chrysomelidae > Ophraella > Ophraella communa. The sequence continues at coordinate 27,066,571 of CM068991.1, read as the reverse complement.
TCGAGAATCGACCCCCAGGACCCCTATTCTTGACGGTGATAGAATAGAACAGCCAATAGAAAGTGGGCGTGGTTCTATTGAAAATGCCAAAACCGTATTCTTGAAATTCGTTCTCTCACTGTACCGATAGAAGGGTTGCTCCCCGAGAGAACAATTACTTCTATTGGTTATTTTTGAAGGAACCCCTATAACACCAACAGAAGATGTTAGGGATTTTTATTTTCGAACCAAAAATAGTATAGAAGTAATTTCTTTCATTGTAGTTATATCAGGTTATATGCTTCTTGGTTATATGCTTAGAACAAAAAGAAACAGGAAGGAGTCTGTCATATATTACCTTTAAGGAAAATTTGCGACGGAAGTCGGCCATCTTGAAGCTCCTTGTATGACTCATTGTTTATGTTTATAGTATGCTGTCAAAGCAATTTTTGCATATAAATGTCAAAAATGAGCACATAGGCGTATCATTCAGTTTTTATAAATACAAAATGATTTAAAACACTAAATTTATTCACATATTGGATTGGTTGGAATTTAATCAAAATAAAAACCCTAATATAAATTTTATTTTTTTACGGTACGTCATTGGAAACGGAAATTAAAATTGACAATTGGCCGCCATATGCAAGCTCCTTTCTGGACTCAAGGTCATTTTGCATATACTCCTTCCTGTTTCTTTTTGTTCTAAGGTTATATATTGTAATGGATCATTATTACTAATAAAAACAAAACTTACCTTTTAAGCATCCATCATAGCCATTACACTAATGGATTAATAAAAAAAAAAGGATATGCATAATGAAATACACTTTTCTTCTTAAACCATGTAATTACCCAAAAAGAAGTATTGTCTTGAGTACAGTATAAACTTGATTATATCATAAATTTGGTCATAATATCACAGTAAAAGCCACAAAATAAACAATATTCTCTGGTCACAACAGGTTTTCATTTGGACTTAGTAGATACATCTTGTTAGAAAATGAGATGAATCTTCTGACCTAAAAATAATATAATTAGTATAAATTTGTATAAACAAACAGTATCTCTACAGTTACACTAAAACAAAGTAGTATAACTTACATATCTGATAATAATAAACAAACATTATAAGATAAAAGCCAATATAGGGTAGTTAGTCATATTGGAAAGTCAACATGTAAAAATAAACAATACACATTAGTAAATGAACAAAATAGAATTAAAGTTACTTACCACAATAATTTACAAAAAAGGGATATCTTAATAAGTTTAATTGAATCTGCAGTTACTTTTTCTTTAGTACATCTTAAATTTTCAATATTTACTCTTCAATTACAAACATTCAAATAAATAAAGAGTGTATATGACATCTTATCTTGTATAGGATCCATATTCAATTATTGTATCACAATCAAAATTTTCCAATCCATAATGAATGCATTTTCATTATAACAATTCACTTTTCACCTAGTTCTTTTTCAAAATTCTCAGTTTAATCTGAAACAATAAAAAGAAAATAAAAATCAAAAAGTGTTAATGGTTTCCACATGTTTAAGAAATCAACATGTAATTTTAGTTAGTAAAATATTTAAATTAATATTGTAAAAAGGAAGTACTTACAAAATCAAAGTCTTCGATATTGTACAAACAAATATACCAATAGATTGTGAGTACCTAAAAAGACACAAGATTAATTATAAACATGTAGCAGGTGTGGGGAAATACATTAAACTAATTCCCATATCGACAGTGTTGAATATAATCACATAAACTTTTGATTGAACATTTTAAGAATATATAGTGAAATAGATATTGAAAAACTTAGTTTATAAACATTAACAAATGACAATTTATGTAACAAAAAGTATGTAGGATAATTGAGGAAGTTTTTTATATAAATTTTAAAATGTTAACCTTTGATAACACAGAAAATATCAGCTTATATAAGGTATAAGTAATACAAATAACAAAATCTTTTAAAAGTTTAAATTGTAGTTGTTAGGGTTAAAATAGTAAGTTATCAGTTAAATTAGTACTAGTTAAGTGGATTTAGAGTAATTTTAAAGATAATAGCTAGTGTTAATTCAAAATTTGAAAGTCTAAAATAAGTTGACAGCTCAAGGAAGTTGTGTATTTTGAATCTAAAATTTCCTAGGAAAAAGTACTTAGAAAATTATACAAACAGAATTTAAGCAAATATAAGGATGAGATCTATCTGTACGTTATCAAAGGTATTATCAGAATTGTGAATTTATTACCTGGATTTTCGGAAATGTAGGTTATTTTTTTTCTGAAATTCGAACAGTTGAAATCCGATGACGTCATTTTTTTGTTTTTTTTCCAAGAAGCTATAAAAGGCCGGAGAATCCATGATTAATCTCTCTTATGTTTTTGGTAGTAGAGCAGTTAACATCTACTCTCTTATGTTCCTGGTCGCAGAGCAATTAACATCGTATGTATTAATTGATTATCAACTAGAAGAAATTTTTTTAATTAATTAAAAGCTGTTTATATTAAAATAATACATGTAATATTAAAAATACATACAGAAAAGTAATCAGCTATTATTAAATTACTTACCAAAGTAATAAACTGCATAAAGCAAGTGCAGATTCCATAGAATTTTAAAGATTAAATTCGAGAGACGTTTCCAAAACGGAACCATAGTAGCCATCTTGTCAATTTGAATACGTTGTTCCATTTGCGGGAGTAAACGAAGCAGAAGCCGATCTCAGTTTTGTTACGTTGCGCATGACAAGGACAATATTTGAAAAACTCTGTTATACAAGGTACGTCCGATAATTAAGGATTTGTATTTTTGTTTTTAATTATTTGCAATTGTAAATTAATATTTTGTATATCATCTCCATTTTTTCATATCCGAATATTTGTTATTTATTTGTACTGAACGTGTGAAAACCAATTAATAATTTTTTTTTGAAGTACTTGACATTAAATTTATTGTGAATTAGTTATTAAACAATATTTAATTTGAATCCTACCCAAGATGAGAGTCAGACTTTAAATTTCAACTTTAAAATTAAGTAAACTGAGCTAGTTTGAACTTCTGACAAGGCGCCCAAACTTAAAAGTAAAAAGAAAAAGTAAACTGTATATAAAATTAAATAATATTAAATTATCAAATTCAATTAAAATATTTAAAAAAACCAATAAAACAAACAAAAATTTTTAATTATCATAATCAAACAAATAAAAACATATCTAAATAATAAACTTCTTTAGCTGTTAGGTAAAATAAACTATAGCCAAATTTAAATCAGTATAGACAAAATTTAAAACATTATAAATTGACAATACCAACGTGGGATATAAAAAAAAATAAAGACTAAAATAAATCTAAATCAGTATACCCAAATTGAAAATCATTATAATATGTTATATGATGTATTTTGTCGTTTCGTGCTTAGATAATCAAAAATAGTTGTCCGTCCGTTATCAACCTTTTATTTATTTTTTTTAATCAAAATTAACAGTAGTGACAATAGATAAGACATATATAGTGTAGTGAAAGAGAAGAAATGTACTCCGGCAAATTATCGCAGTCCTATACAAAAGAAAAAATGAAAGCCCTATGGACAGAGTTGTCAACTTTATTGAATAGTATACCTGGGGCCCGATCCTGGAAAATGTCACTAGTGACAATGACAAAAAATGTCGCTAGTCGTCAAATGTCAAATAAAAAAGTCGACCACAGACACAAAATTGCTATTCTTGAAAAGGTGAGAATATTTAGTAACTTTTTCTATTTATGGTTGGTACTCCCATTGAACGGGCTCAACAATGGCACTAATAAATTTTTAACCGAATTTTTGTCAAGCCGAAATAGTTTTACAAACAGAGACAACCAAAGAGACGGTCAAGTACATGAGGATTTTTGTTCGATTGTCCAATAAAATAGTCCTGCTAGCTCTATCCTTGTTTAGTTCACAAGTTTATGAAACGTCACATCTCTGTCTTATTTTTGGAAAGTTAGCGCAGATGGCACTAGGAGCATGGAATTTTTGACACAACGGCAAACCATAGAACATAAAATTTGTTTGATATTCTGTGGTAAATGTCACGTGCCAACTGCCAAAGTATTCAGTCGCCATTATTGTTTTGACGAGTTGTATTAACTGTGTTTTATTTGGCGTTTTTAGGATAAGTTCAATAATTAGAGTTCTTATTTATAAACTGTGTAACAGTGGGTTGAAGAACAATTATTTTAGACTTTTGTTTGGTGATTAGTTTGTGTGTAACGATAGTTAAAAAACGATGTGATTGTTTATTCATCCTTTTAGTGTATATCTTGTCATTTCTTTGAAAAGTTAAGAACCACTTCCATGTATATAATAATAATAAATAATTTTTCAATAAAGTATGTTTTTTAGTTTTGTATTTAATTTTTAATAAAAGAAATAAGAAAATAAACGAAAAAGGGTTTGCCCGCGCTTTTTTAAATTTCCTGAGAAGCGCGAGCGCCATCTCAACTCACTTTCCGGTTCTGGTGGACCAATTCATTACTGTAAAACAAAAATTTAACATGTACTTGGGCGTCTCTTGGTTGTCTCTGTTACAAATAAAACATCACTCAAACTGAATGGGTCCACTAGGGTCCTCCTTCTTCTTACAACCTCTTCTTCGTCCTCATTTTCTTCTAAATCATTTAACATGTTCAGAAAGATGTTTAAGTCCATTTTTAATAACAATAAAGCTTTCACCACCACGTAATTAATCGTAACTTTCTGAAGGTTAAAAAAATAAGGTTATCCTTCATGAAAACACCTTTGACAGTAACCTAATGCGCCGAATCGGAAAAAAGTCTCTCGCGACTTTAAAAGTCTCCACTACTTTACGAGAGACATATAGGGTGTGTTCGGGGAGCACGCTATTTGCGCCATTTGGCGCTATCTAGTACTATTCCTCGTTTGCGTTATATGACTCTTGGCGCTACATAGCTCGAAAGCGTGCTCCCCGAACACACCCTTAATGTCACTTCAACGTTGCCAGTTTGCAAGCGACATTTTTTTTCACTAGTGACATTTTCCAGGATCGGGCCCCAGGGGGCTCTTCCAAAGATTAAAAACACTATAACGTCGCGACCAACTTCCTTGTTCAATCTGAAAAGCCTTGTAAACCTATAATCTGTTAATTCATCAAATAGGTTTACCAAGGGTAAAACTTCTCTTCAGATATTGATATCCTCTTTTGCTTTTCGTATATCATTTTGTATAGCGTCGTAAATTAAAACATTATTCAAATCCATTGTAAATTGTAAACACACCGGTGACACAAAGGCAAACAATATTAATACTAAACTAAATACATACAAATACTAAATAAAAAACTAGAACAATATTATGCTATGAAATATAATTAAATGTAGAAATGAAATAAAATATAGCTCCTGACATACTTTAGAGACCGTAAAAAATAAACAATAACCACGTTTGTTTGCATGATCTTCAATTGTCAAAAATTCTTTTATAAAACGCATTTGCGTATCGTAATGTAACTTTTACGCACGCAAATTTTTGTTTTAAATGGTTGGCGACATGAGTGAAGTATCTAATGACAAGACTATTGACAATGACATTTGTGGCTAATAACAATTTACAAGAACGATAAACATTTACCAGGATTGCCTAATCGGCCTGATTTGTCCGCCAGCTGTGTGACGTCATTGCAGTCCTTCATTATAACGTTTACCATATAAATGCATGGAAATAATAGGAATTAGACAGTATTTTTATGATTTCTGTAATACTAACGTACCACTATTTGGATTTTTAAGATTAAATACTTATAATTTATAATAAATATTCTCATAAAATCGTTTTAATACGACCGAGGACTGCAGTGACGTCACGTGCGAACCATTTTTCTGGCGAACGTACGTCTTATGGGATTAAGCAATCCTGGTAAAATGTTTATCATTCTTGAGCAATTTATTAATTTTATATTGTTCTTTAAGAAAGTATTTGTGAATATGAATATCATTTTTTACTTATATAATACATAATTATTGGTGTATTAGTCATTTTAAAATATTTGAAAACATTAACATTTCATAATTTAAATGTCAAAACTGTCAAATATTATAAATAACACAGTGCTACCGACATACTTTTTAAAATCAAAATTTTCGGAATTACGTAAAAATAATAAATTAATTTAAAAAATAATAAAATGGCAAAATATAAAAAAATATTATAAACAGCTTATTTCATATGGCTGTTGTGACACTCGTTCTTTAAAAAACGAATCGCTTCGCGATTCGTTTTTTAAACTTGAACTCGTGTCATAACAGAATTCCATATGAAATGCGTTGTTTAATATACTATTATTCCGATTGGTTTAACTATTTGGCAATCCTGCTTAAACATTCTTATCTTTCTACAGCGACTGTACTTCTTTCTATCGAACTCAAGAATACAGTTTCATGTAACCAATAGAAAGGTGATAGAATGAAAGTAGGGAGTGCTCCCTAGGGAGAGTTCTATTCTATCACCGTCAAGAATAGGGGCCCTGAGGGCACTAAAAACTGCTCTTCAAGTTGAAATTAGTAACTATGGAGGAGGTAAATAGGTCTTTGTGCAGAATGTATAAAACGTTTCTTTATTGTACTTATTATATTTTTTTATATTTTGCACTTATAAAAATCTTCATTATAAAACGCATTTGCGTATCGTAATGTAACTTTTACGCACGCAAATTTTTGTTTTAAATGGTTGGCGACATGAGTGAAGTTTCTAAAGGCAAGGCTATTGACAATGACATTTGTGGCTAATAGCAATTTATTAATTTTATATTGTTCTTTAAGAAAGTATCTGTGAATATGAATATAATATTTTACTTATATAATATATTATTATTGGTATATTATTCATTTTAAAATATTTTAAAACATTAACATTTGATAATCTAAATGTCACAACTGTCAAATTTTATAAATTACACAGTGCTGCCGACATACTTTTTAAAATAAAAATTTTCGTAATTACATAAAAATAAAAAATTAATTTAAAAATGGTAAAAAGGGCAAAATATAAAAAATATTATAAACAACTTATTTCATATGGCTGTTGTGACACTCGTTCTTTAAAAAACTCATCGCTTCGCGATTCGTTTTTTAAACTTGAACTCGTGTCATAACAGAATTCCATATGAAATGCGTTGTTTAATATACTATAGTACGTCTGTAATCTTATATTCAGCTTCAGAAGAATATGAAGAAAAGAGAGAATCAAAACCGCTCTGTACCTTAAGTTCTCCTTCAACTTATATTCGCCTTCGGTAATTTCAGAAAAAATTTTTAAGTAATAATAATAACCAAAAAAGTGCACTATATCAAATGCATTCTTTTGAATTGTCCAGTAAACACTGGGGTAGTGCAGGAGTAATTTCAGTGCGCACCGAGGGCGCACTCAGTTCACTTTCTACTAATCTCAAAAGAAAACGTTATGTGACTATTGACGTTGACATTTATACTGTCTTAACTTTTTCGCGGTTTTGTCTATTTTGCATTTTGCCTAATGTTGTAATTTTTTCTCTGGAAGTTTGAAGTTCAAGAAATTTAAGATGTCACGAAAACTTTGTTGGCTTTGTGGAAATAGTGAAGATGAGGTTGACAAAATGCATTACTTTCCATCCAATGACAAAAAGTAAGAATTGTTTTGATCTTCAAAGTAAAAAAACATTAATTCTATAATACGTTTATAGGTCAAAATTGTGGCAAGAAGCGATGGGAATGAAGTACATTCCTGGTATTTCTCTTCGAAACCGCACTATTTGTAGCCGTCATTTTACCGAAGATAGTTACTTGAATTTGTATACACGGAAACTGCGGGTTGATGCTGTTCCGACATTATTCCCTGTTAATATACCTAAAAAAAATTCTTAACAAGAACATATCTGACATTGAAGGTATGTTTACACACACAAAAGGAATGTGTATTTCATTGTTAATAACCATTACTTACATTCAAACTAATATTAACATTATTTGTAAGTAGAATGTTGTCAATTTTTCCAGTGCAGTATAAATTATTTAAAAAAAGAAAAACTAAGTCAATAATGAAACTGATACCTCTCCTGGAATATTTGTTCTTTCTGCTTTTATTCTAATTTCAACAATTTCAAGTGTTCTGTATCGGTTTTAGTTGCCAGTGGAATCTCCAGGTTCCAAATATAATTAATTGACACCATAATTTGTATGTATATTTAACCCTTAAACCCCCAAGCGGGGTCTTTCGAGGACCCCAAGTCCAAATATCCTACTATCAATAGTTTATTTGAAAACTTTGGCAACACTGCCGCTAGGTATGTGTTTGTTTTGGCGTTTGTGAGTATTATTTAGTATGTGACCACATTTCACAGTAGGGATGGGCAGTTTAAAAAATAAATCGATATATATCGTATCGATATTTTTAAATGATATCGATATATCATTTGAAAAAAAATCGATAGTTTTATATATCGATATATCTTCCTTAAAAGTAAATGAAATTTATGGTACTAACCCTTACTGTGTGAAAGTTCATCTTATTCAGAACAATAAACAACCAAAAGGTTGAATTAACTTTCACGATTTATTCTATAAATACTTTAAATGCAATGACAACCGTTTCGCTATCGAAATAGCATCGTCAGATTGACTGTCATTGCATTTAAAGTATTTATAGAATAAATCGTGAAAGTTAATTCAACCTTTTAGTTGTTTATTGTTCCTTAAAAGTACCGTCAAAATCAAAATCTAACCTAAAGGCAGAACCCTGCTCAAGCCAAGCACGCTGGAAATCCGAAATAGGAAGGAAATGAAAGAAGAAAGAGTTGACTTGACATATCATTTGACATGACATATGACTGTGATATGGCCTTGTCAGGCCGACGGTCGGGCCTCACTTAGTGCTGCACACAGCCACATACAAACAAAAAAAAACTCGTTTTTATGTCCGAATTGAAACTCGCTCGTTTAACCGAATGGAATGATTAGTTTTCGAATAAATAAGTAAAGTACGTATGTTTAAGCTCTAAAAAATATCTTATTTGATATTCCAAAATAATTATCAAATATCGATATTTTGTAATTAAAAATATCGACGATATATATCGATTATTTTCCTGAAAAATATCGATATTTTAATATATCGATACTTTTTACCCATCCCTATTTCACAGTGAGTTCATCGAAATTACACGTGATTTAGGTGAGTGGGGTCCTAGTTAACACTAGATGCGATCATTGCAAACAATTCGTATGTCAAAATCACAGGATAACCAAACCAAATATTTCATGTACTAAATGCGCATCGGCTTGAATCCTTCTTCAAATTTTTAATATTCCTGGTTTTTGTTAACTTTAAATTGTGGCTCTTAGTATTAGTATGCTTGAGTTGAATTCAATTTTTTATTTTATTTTTAAAAATATTCAATAAAGTTTTATGTAATGTCTAAAGTATGATTTTGTTCTTTCCTACCTACGCTTATTTAATTCAAAAATTTAAAAAAACTATTTAGAAATCATATATTTAGCTGGGGTCTCTGAAGGACCCCGCATGGGTGTTTACGTTGATTTCGATGGCATGGGAATTTAAGGGTTAAGCTCTTTTCTAACTTCTATTACAGTTCTGATGATGTTTAAGTTGGCCAAAATTAATTGCCCTAGTAATTTAACAATACATTCATGAAGTATTGTTTCACAGTTTTCTTTGAAAGCATAATTTGTACTTATTTTAGTAGTGTAATAATTTTTTGTCTTTTGCATTGTAGAGAAGCAGTATTGCCTGTCACAAAAGCTGTTGTAAGCTGTTCAAGGATGCAGAGGAGCCAATGTACCCTTGGTCCAATTAAATACTCCATTTTTTGCAATATCAAAGACCTACACATGTGAAATATAGGATACTTTCATTCAGAAGGCTTTCTGTGGTTAAATGGATTAGCTACCAAGATTGCTAGACCAGAAAGGGATAAGTGGGTGATAAATAAATTCCAGCCCTTCAAGTTACAGGGGGTGAACATTGTGTTGAGTTATTTGTAATTTTAATTGACTAGTTCAGTATGAATGTAATGATCAAATTGGTTACTTATATTGCAATAAATAACCCAAACTAATCAAGAAAATCATTAAAGCATATGCTAAACATCAAATTTTAGGTTTATTCTTTTTATTTTTCAGTTAATATTAATGAGGAGGTTGGCATCATCAAGCATTTTTGATTGATTTTATTATAGTCAGACAAACGACATAATTTTAGTTTTCTGCAAATTAACCATTAGATCATTCGCTAGAGTATACATACATCGTGGCTTAACACCCCTTGAAGGGGTTTCGCTGCTTTATAAGCTTACTAGATTGTTACTACATTGTTAATGGTAGCTTGCTTGCATCATAGTGTGTAAAAGATAAGAATGGTTCTTGCATAACATTTAACCCTTCAAAACAAATGTATATTGGTTGCAATCAATTTATATACACACACGTTCAGAAAAATAAGTCTGAAGATTCTGACTTATCCGACTCAGATATTGGGCTTGAACTCAACTTCGACTGAAAGCCGGCATTGTTTGGGTCAATTTAACAAGCGATTAACTTGTTTCAATTGTTGTATTGGACGATGCTTCCTCCTATCTCAAAATAATGCTGAATATGGATGTAATAATGTAAAATTATTAGTTGTTTTTACGTTTTACCGCAAACTTTTAAATTTATTTTTATTTTTCACACGTTTTGCGTTTTATTTTTCATAGTTTTATATTAAGCTAAACTAAATAAAATAAAAATAAGCATATTTCTTGGTTTTTATTTATTGTACTATATTTTTTTCGAATGTACTATTTTAATTTAGCGCTCGTACTGTAATAGTTTCCAACACAGTTGGCAGCCCTGTTTCTCCATAATGTGTTTCATTGTATGTATTGCATTGATAGTTGACTTTTCTTGGGTGAAACCACATTGGTATTGACCTAGTATATTTTTTGTGATTTTAACTAATCTCCGCTGAATAAGTGTTGACATAATTTTGTATGCCTCGTTGTATGCAGTATTTAGCAAAGTAGGTCCTCTATAATTTTTGCATATTTGTTGGTCACCTTTTTTATGTATTGTAATGATTTGACCATGCTCCCAGTCTGATGGCATTTGTTCTTCGATCCATATTCTTTTAATGAGTTTGTATAATCGTTCTTGGAGTTCATCTCCTCCGTATTTTATTAATTCCATATTTATAGAGTCATTACCTGGTGATTTCCCATTGCGACTTTTGTTTATTATTTCTTGAATCTCTTCTTTTGATGGTTCTTCTAATACATCTCCTTCTTCATCTTCAGCTAGTTCTTGGACTGTTTTGTGATCTACTAAAAGGTTTTTAAAGTAACTGTCCATACCTCTTTGTATTGCTCGTCGCTTTCAGTGATTTTTCCATCCGCATCTTTTATGCTTCTTATTTTACCTTTATATGTTTTATTTTCTTCATTAATTTTTTTGTAGAACAATTTAGAGTTTTTGTTTCTGTTTTCCATTTCAATTGCCTCTACTTTATATTTTATCCAATTCCTTTTTGCTTTTCTCGTAACTTTCTTGCACTCATTTCTTAAGCGGTTGGAATATTGCTGTTTGTTTTCTCCTTTTTTCGTTTTTATCCAGTTTAGTCTTGCTTCTACTTTCAGTTTGTGAATATCTCTGCATTGTTGACTATACCATTCCTTTTTCTTTTGTATATCCTAACTCCTAAGTTTTCTCTTGCTGCCTCATTTATACATCTTTTTATATTTTGTCACTGTATTTCTACATTGGGGGCATCTTCGCTTTGTGTTTTTAGTTTTGTTCCACGTTTCTTGCATATGTACATCTTAAATCTAACCTATCTAATTTTTCTATGTTCCATTTGTTCTGCCTGCCCATACTTTTGATTACTTTTTTAACTTTTTGTTGTACTGTTGCTGTCACCATAAAGTGATCAGAGTCTGCGCAGGCACCTCTAAATGTTCTTACGTCTCTTATAGATGATTGTTTTCTCTTTGTTATCAGTACATGATCTATTTGTGTATGGGTTTTTTTATCTGGCGATACCCATGTTACTTTGTGCCAGGTCGGGTGGTCAAACTTTGTACTGCTTATGGTCATATTTGTACTTGCTGCCAAGTTACATAATCTCTGTCCATTGTAATTTGTTTTTTTGTATTGTATGCTTTCCAGCTACCTCTTTAATGTGATCTTTGTGCATTAAAATCTCCAATCATTATTATTGTATCTTCTTTTGGTAATCTATCTATATCTTCTTCAAGGTTTTCATACAATTTATCTTTTTCTTCCATCTCAGCTTTTTCAGTTGGGGAATAAACGTTTAATATTGAGATGTTAAAAGGTTTCACTTTTATGCCTGTATGCACCATTTTCACGTTTAATCGTAATTAGCTAACCATGGCTAAGTGTCTAATCACTTATACCCGCTATCCTTTCATTTATTGGTCTGAATTCAAGAACATTTTGTAATAGTTTCTCCCTCACGATAAACGCTACTCCATATTGACCTTGTTTATAGTCACCTGAATAAAACAATGTAAATTTTTGTTTATTGACTTCTCCTTGACCGCTCCATCTAGTTTCCTGGATTGCTGCGATATCTATAATGTATCTTTCAAGTTCTGAAGCAATCTCTTGCATATTACCCAGTGCCAGCTTTGTTCGAACATTCCATGTACTAATTTTTAGCTCGTTTCTTTTCTTACATTTTTTTTGTATTTTATTTGGGTTGTTTCTTTTAGTATTACTATCTATTTTTCTATCGTAGTTCTTGCCATGTTCGTTATATTGTTTTCAGTACTGTAAATTTTAGTTTTTTGACCCAGTATCAGTACGTATTGAGTTTTTAAATACTTTGGATGTTTTCGTTTCCTTATTTTCACAAATAGTTGGAGACCTTTCACTATATGTTCTTCCCTTATTCTTATATTTGATTGTTTCTTCATTTTCTATGGTTAGGTTATTGTCTCTGACCATTTTGTCCCATTGATTCGATTTATAATCGATTCCATTTACATATACTTTATTGTAAGCCAATTTTACTTCATGTCCATTTTCTCTCGCCACTTTACTCATTCTAATTAGTTCTCTTCGTTGTTCTTGTATTTATTTAGGATAATCTTCATTAATATATACTTTAGTTCCCTTCAGATTTTTCGCTTCTTTTAGTATTTCTGTTTTTTTGTTCCAAGTTTAGCTGAATTTTTATTTTATTCATTAATTCTTTGACTTTTTCCATGGTCTGCTTTTTGTCTTCATTTGATGTCTCTTCTACTCCTTTGATCACGAGATTTTTTTTCTTATTTCCTTTTCTAGTCTTTCAATTCTTTCCCCTTGAATATTTACAGCAGTTTTGAGTTTCAGGTTTTCATCTTTAACTCTACGATTTTCTTGTCTTATTGTTTCCATTTCAAGCTGCAAAGCATCCAATTTATTCTCAATTCTAATATTTCTGACATCTATGTTCCCCAACTTTGCCAGAATTGATTCCAATTTTTGTTTCATATTAATATTTTGAGTACAACTCTGTCTGCGTATGATATGTTGCCTATCTTCACGAGTCGCGAAAAGAGGATAATCTATGGGATAACCCACTTCACCAGTTCGGAAGCTATCACTCTTATCAACTCGTTTAGTTTTTTGTTTATATTTACAGTTTGTTTAAATAATCTATTTAACTTACTTTGAATTAACTTTTCTTTAGTTTTTTAAGCGCACTTATACTAAGTCACCTTAAAAAATAACACTATGTAAAGTACGTTTCACAATAATTCGTTGACTCGGTACCTGACCTTAGGGGATTAGTAATGAAAGGTTATAAATTTCTCACATTAACAGAACCGTAATCCGGTTTTCAAAATAGATTTAAATAAAACTCAGTAACATTTACTAAAACTTAAATTTATTTTGTAAAAAAATCACGAAATTTTTTAAAAACAAACAAACAAATTTTAAGTTTATTTATTAATTGAAATTAAACAAAACTGTTGAAACTTACGTATACGTATACGCTTTGGTCTATTTCATCTAATTGGCAGATGTTGTCAAAAAATGTTTCAAATAAAAAAGATGTAGTTTAATCATGGCCACATTTTAAAAATATTTTGTACTACAGGGTATCCCAAAAAAATTGATTTAAATAAAACTAAGTTAACATTTACTAAAACTTAAATTTATTTTGTAAAAAAAAATCACGAATTTTTTTAAAAACAAATTTTAACTTTATTTATTAATTGCGATTAAACAAATGAACTAATTCTACATTATTTACAACTATTTAATCTAAATGTAGTTCAGTATCACTATCGTCTTCATTTAAATTAATAACTAAGGGTGCTACAGTTACATTAACATTTCGATATGTACCTTCAACCTTAATAACATGCTGAATCGAATTTTTCCAGCTATCAATGGGAATATTACTTGTCACATTTTTGATTAACTCTATAACACTTGAGTTTAATGTGGGTGAAACGTTTTCCGATCTAACTTTGGATTTTAGCTGATGCCACGTGTGTTCTATAGGATTGAACATGCAATAATATGGGGGAAGCCGTAACACTGTGTGGCCCATATTTTTAGCAATAGTATCACAAACGTATTCTTTTTCAATACCGAACGCTGCTACAACTTGTAAGAGATCACGTTTTATGTACGATTCTTCAAAATAAAGGTCATTTTTTAACAAATACTCTTGAATTTCCCATTTATTGTTGTTGCTATTTGGTACTTTATTTAATTGACGGCTGATAAGTTGCATTGTCCATTACAATTATACTTTTTTCCGGTATATTCGGCAATAAATAATTCTCAAACCAATCTTCAAAAAGTTCTGCTGTCGTATCTTCGTGATAATCTAAACTTGAATCTTTAATATTCTTTGCTGATAATAATAAAGCGTTTGGAACCCAACCTGTTTCTGATCCGGCATGTATTATTGTAATTCTTTGTCCTCTATTTGATGGAGCCTTTGTTTTGCAATTTCCCGATAAATCAACAAAACCCTTCGTTGGAGTATCATGGGTGTCATACCATGTCTCGTCGAGGTAGATAATTGAAAGGTTTTCACTTCTATATTTTTGAATAGCTTGTAAGTAATGACAACGCCACATTCGTAAACGATATGACTCCATTATCACTTGTCTTTTATTAATGGTACAATATTTAAATCCCATTTGAGAAATAATTCTCCACAAACTTGTACGGCTACAAATAATTCCCGTGTCGTCTTTAAGTAACCGTTTTTTATACAATCTAGGGTTGGTATTATTTGTTCTTGGTATAGGACATATATATCGTTCGTCGGATTATATCTTTTTGTATTTCATCACCACATTTGGTATTATTAACGTCACTTCGTTTTTTTCGTTTACTTATTGATTTATTGATAATATCTTTTACTGTGGATATTGGGGTTTTGGTTAACTTACATGTTTCTTCTGCTGCATCGGTTACACTATAACCTCGATTATTCAATGTTTCAAACACATTTTTCACAATTTGTTTCGCATCCGGCGATAAATGCACTTTTTTTGCCCAAGGACGCCACATACTTAGTTATAAACACAAGATTACTTTCAGAGTATAATGTTTAGTACAAACTAAAATTCTAGGAGAGAATTTTAAAAACAAATTACCCCGAAACTCCCACTTTCTCTTCCAAGATGATTAAGAAAATCAAAAATCATTTACTAATGATTTACTATTGATGGTCAGTAATAATAATTTAAAATTTTACCTGAAAAATAAAAAATCCAAAATATATCTTCCTGGACAAAAATAAATATAATACCTTTCTGTAAATAGTTCACCGGTTTACGGCCAAAGTTCGAAGAAATATTAACCACCTTTTATTAGTAATCCCTTAAGAGCAGTTAAGAGCAGGTACCAAGTCAACGAATTATTGTGAAACGTACTTTAATAATAGCAAAATTTTAATAAATTTCGGAGCACTTAAATAAACCTTAAGTTTTCACCAGGACCGGAGTATTCGCTAGAATATATTGCTCTAAAAATTTTAACTTTTTCGCAACTAATTTTAAATTTTATGTTTTTCTACATATCACAATTGAAATATTTTGAAATTAAATAAAAATAAACTATTACCAAAAATGTTTGAAGGATGGTTATATGAAAGTAAAATAATAAATACTTACACGAGAGTCATCGTTCCGAATAGGTATTTGATCTTTATTAATCCCATGAAGTAGAATATTTTTTGAGTTCAACTACAGATGGAATAATTCTGTGGTGTAGGTATAAATTTGTATAAAATTATGAAAAGTATAATTCAATTCTACGAAGTAAAAGGCACTAGGCAGGGCATTAGTGTTTGGAAGGTTTTCCTGATTTTATCTAAAAATCATATTAAACAAAATAGTCTAATTAGGTTTTTGAAAAAATATCAAGTCACCTTTCACTTTTATAACCAGCAACACTTGAAAAAATTTAGAGTTAAAACAATTTTGTACACGAAAACGCCACTTGTCAATTTATTTACTGTATACCTGACCAATTTTTACAATAATAGTTGCGGAGAAAATACCACCCTTAAAACTCAAATCATCCTTATCCCATTTTATGGCAAATTGTGTATTTTACATAATAGAAGTCCCTGAAAAAAAACTAGGAGCACAAAAAAGACACTTTAAAAACATGAACTTTTTATTCAACCATTTCACAAACGATGAGTACTTATGTTGAACTCGGATATTAAGCGTAACATTAGGGCAAAATGAACCCGCTCATGTCTGTATACCATCCTACATGTCATTCTCTAAGCAGTCTTATTTGAAAACACATCTTAATATTAACCCTGTTAGTTCAACTGTATGGTCCTAGAGAGTATAGGTAGATAGGTTTTCTGTTGCTTTTAGATTCAGACACATTTATAGTCCTAATTGCAGACATGTACAACAAATGAAGTACATCATTTATAAAAGAAAGAATTGGATATTTTTTAATTGTACACATTTATCAATATTAAAGATTAGATGAAAATGAAAGTAGTTTATTTTATTTTCCATTTTTTATATTATTTTATCGAACCAGAATAAAATAACAATTAAATCCCTGACTTTGTCCTAAACATATTATTTTATTTCTACCGTAACCCTATTTCAAAATACTGCTAATAGCAAAGTCCGTTGTCACATTCTTTTTTTATTAATTTATGAGTTACAAGAGTAACATAGATCTCAAATTAACTTTAAAAATTAAACCTTTTGGATTAAGCATTCATGTTAATGGATTTTTTTAATTAGATAAATTTACAACCATAAAATTCCAACTCTATAACGTCGAAATGAACATCTCGATATACCTACCTCTTCGTGAATCGAATAATAATTGATCATATTTTTTAAATAGTGTTCAAGTTGTTCCGTTTTAAATTATATATATGAACCAAAAATTATTTGATTAAAAATATTGGTTAGGTCGAAAATTAGTCATATGTATAAAATAATCTTAAATATTTCTTTAGATGTAAAATTTCTAAAATGCAGGACCTATCATTCATTTTCTGGTAGTTTGATTGATTAAATCCCAATTAATCAAAAGAATTTATATATGGCATAAAATCGAGATGTTTGTTTCGTAGACACGTGTACTCAAGGTGATTCAGAAAAGAATTGTATATGTTTAAAATGTTCATACTTAGAGTAAGAAGTTACGTTTAAGTTTTGGGAAGGTGAACTAGTTCTAAGATTTTTGATTACTCGAATTTATTCTAAAACGAAATTACAAAAAATTCAAAGTAGGTACTTTTTTATGTACTTAGATCAGTTTCTGACAATCATATTTAATAGTAACAATTTATAAGTAAATATAACAATCGTTTAAGAGGATACCGATTACTGCTCGCATTAAGACAGATCTCCAAAATGCGTTCAGAATGTCCACAATTCTACCTCAAGATTTTTTTAGATTATTATTACTTTTTAATTAACATAAAACTTAATATATTTCTTAAATTATAGAATTAAATTTTGAAAATTTGAAATTTCTAAATATGTATTGACAATTTTCCTATACTTTTTTATTAGGAAACTATTTTTGAATTTGTGATTCTAAAGCAACAATTTCAGTTTATTTGATTCATCTATAATATCACCGCATATCAAAAAATAAACCTATTGACCTTAAATTTCGCAAATTGAAATATGAATTATTAGATAAATTTGAATTGGCATGTTTATACCCAATGCTCTGAAAAATTTGCATCTTCCAGTAAATATAAATTTAAGAACACGAAAAAAATTATTTTGTAACAAATCTTCCACCATTTTACAAGCTGTTTTGACTGCAACAGATACAAAACTAAGAACCTGGTGATTTGGTTGGTTATTTAAGGATTCTTAAATATTCTTAAATCTGCGATTGGACACCATAACAGTTAGATTTGACTTTTAACGGGCCTTTGAAGTGGTTATAGGAAACCGCCATACGCTTTGGGCTCACGGTGTGGTATATACAGCTGGATCCAAGATAGATGAAAGAGTTGGTGTGGGAGTAACCGAATTTCGGTTATCCAAATACCTTGGCAACTCCCCAACTCTCTTCCAGGCGGAGATACATGCTATAGATGTTAGTGGCCAGATCCGCAGGAGTGTTTCCGCAGAGGCACTCGACGGATAAACATCTATATTCTTACACACAAACAAGGAGCTTTAGCCACAGCGCCCACATCAGTGGCAATGGTGTGGCAACGACGTGGCACAGGCCTGGTATTTTTACGCCTACTTAAGTGACACACAGAAGCAGCACTCAAAATCCAAGTTTAGTAAAGAATGTACAGAGGACGAAGATGTTCTTGCTTTAGTGCAAGAACGATATTGGGTACATCCCTTATGGAAAAAAAACAAAAAATATGGCAGCTTGAATGGATTCCTTAATTGTTTTCGAGTTTTCATTCCAGGCAGCATCTTGGAGTTCTGTTGCAATCATTAGGTCGATTATAAGGCGCGAAATCTGTATCCGATATCGCAGAAAGTTAAACATATTTTAACTTTTTCCGATTATCGGAATTTTTGGAAACAGATCATTTGCTTTTTAAATTTTTAGACCAATTAAGTCGGATTTCGGATGCATGAAAACTTATCTATAATCATATAAACATGGTTTTGATTGAACTAATACGACAAAGTGAACATTAAATTCCAAATCATCACGCATTATACCGCCAAAACTATGAAATCATTTAAAACAACGAACGAGATCGACTGGCACACCGCTTTCAATGCACCACTAGCGGTTACAACATGGCGTGCCACATCTGCACCGCTGCCACGCCATCTCACTGCGCGTTGCTTAATTTATTTACATTATCTTTCTATTACCACTCACCGGAAAAACGCCGCTGCCAGACCTACGCCATACTTCCGCCACTTCTGTGGGCGCTAGGCATTAAAGGATCTGAGTTCTTTTACTTATGAGTAAAAGCTAGTCTGGGAGTATAAACAATTCCTTAAGAAACTGGTACAAAACAACAAGGGCACCTTAATGTGGGTTCTAGGTCACAGAAGGATGAAAGGTAATAAGGAAGCTGATAGACTCGCAAAAGAAGGGGATAATATACCTTTCCAACTCCGTTTGTGGATCAATACTATCTCACTAGAGGAATACGCCAGGATTGAGGTAACCTAAAAGGTTTGTAATTATTTTCGGATAAATAATATTCTCCACAATTCTGTTTAATGTTGGTGTCTATTCAAAAGAAAACATTTATCCAACGCTTTACCACACATTAAAGACTTATTTTTTCACGGGCAATGAGTTCCGTTTCGCATATATATGTCAAAGTCACTTTTGCAATACCTTTTTTGTCTATCTCAACAACATAATAATATAAGAATGTCTGAATTTTAACTGTATATCTAAAAAATATTGTAATATTTCAAACAAACCCTCTTCGAAGTTAAATTATTTTGAAGCAACTGGGGTTCATTCGGCAATGGATGGACACACTCCTTGAACTTCCAAATATTCTACCTGATCTCTTACCGTTGCACTTCACCCTCAGAAACTTTTGAAACCTAGTAGGGGAGAGTGGGGTAAGACTGACACGTTAAGACTAAAATCATAGTAAAAATTTAATAGGAAACTCAACCAGCGGTTGGGATACAAAATATGATGGATATACTATAATGGTACATAAATGTAACTTGAAACACAAAGTTTCTAACGTCAAACTTTTACAAAAAAAAATTTCTTCTTACAAGCAACCGTCACTCTTACCCCTACATATTGGGGCAGGAGTAACAACAAATTATGTCCGACAAAAGTCACATATGTAATTTTTTTCCTGGGTTCGAAATCTGTGCAATCCTCATGTGCCCAATTTTTGCATATGGAGCACATAATCATCTCTTGATCTGGAGGTTCTGCCAATTGTTCTTTGCATATTAAGCAAAAATGTATGGGAATATCATCGTCCGAGGAAGAATCCCTGATGCTCATTTCATCAGACATATTTGAACTTGATGATGATGCAGTTCGTTTATATATTTTTTTTATTTTTTCGCCTTTTTTGTTGGTTTCGAGATGGAAACAGATAGTCTGGTACCAATCGACTTAGTAATAGACTTTGTATCATTGTTACTATCCTGTTTTTTACTTGCTGCTTTCCTCTTTGTTCCGTCAATATTCTGTTGACTTTCCAGAGCATCTTTATAGGGAGTGCTCGTTAATATATCGGATTTCTGAACTTTACGTCCTTTCTCCTGCCCAGAACGCGTTGCAATTGGCAACGGAGAAATTTCCTCCACTCTAGTTAATCTTGAAGCTTTTGTAGAGCAGCTGTTACGAATCTCTTCTTGTGGTTTTTGGTTGTTTCGTGGCGGTGTATTCAGATAGCGTTCCAATGGATTTTCATCTCCTGGAGGTGGCATGGTCTCCCGTGGTTGCTCGCTATCTGGTGGATGAGTTTCAATGGTATTTTCGGAATTAATGTTATTTCCCTTATCCTTATCATAAACATTCCCATAGTCAACTTCGGTGAATAATTCATTATTAAAAGGGCATATGCCAGTCAATTGAAAACCTTTGATGGCGTTGATTATAGTTGCGGCCTTTAGGTAACTCTTATTGAAGAGCTCTGCGATATCCGACACTAATTCGTTTCCCAGGATTATTTGTCATGAATTTTGAGCACTCCTAATCATAAATTATTTTTAGTGGCCCAAAAAAGGTGCGATCTAGAGGTTGGTGAGCGATTGTATTCCTAACTCTCTCGCCTTCAATATATGTAGCTGATAAAACTTTGCTCTAGGATGAGCAAA
Organism: Ophraella communa; assembly: GCA_035357415.1. Taxonomy (NCBI): domain Eukaryota; kingdom Metazoa; phylum Arthropoda; class Insecta; order Coleoptera; family Chrysomelidae; genus Ophraella; species Ophraella communa. The sequence goes on along the minus strand of CM068991.1, from coordinate 27,045,286 downwards.
ACAGGGTTTTCAGGACTACAGGGGGGATATATTCTCCTGCTGCGCTCGTTGCGCAAACTATTGTCGTAGTTCAGCTGAAGTGAGCCGTCCGACTTTGTATTGTTTCCTCAGAATAGGAAGCTCGATCACTCTTTCTGATGTAATTCTGCGGCATTTTTCTTTCTGAATAATGATGAAGAACACAAATTGGTTAGAGTGATGAGCGATAGCAAGTGTGCCACTCTTAACCCCGAACGCATTGCATCTAAAAAGTGTTACAGTCTACACAATACATTCTTAACCTGTCTTTCAAACGTTGAAAATACGTACAACTATGCATGCTTTTTAGCCTAAAATCAAATGAAAATATAATTACTATGGTCATACTTACATATATGGGTGGTCAAAAATATGAAAAATTATAAGATTCGAGCTTGAAAACACAAAACCTGGATAATTTTCTTTATTTTGTCACTACAGACGCTAAATTCTCTGCACAGACTGTGGATGCATTCCTGATGGAAGTGACACTTGACTATAGCGGGTAAATACAAAATGCGCCAGATTTGAATGCATGACACTCCTACCCGCCATGTCACTCTTACCCCACTCTCACCTAATATCCTCTTAATGGCTATTAGGTGCTTAATGATCTTTGTCTTTTTTCATTAATAATTCATTCCCGATTTGTGCATGTATTTGATTGCATAATGGTTATTGACCAGCAACAACCATTTATTCCAAATTTACTACAAAAATAATATGTAGTAAAATGATTATGGATCATGAGTCCACCTAGGTTTTTTTAGTACCAAATATACATTTACTTTTATATTGTTACTATGTAAAATTGTTATAAAAAACGTTTTTCTAGACTAGATTTTTACAGTGAATTTTCTGCAATTCAATAGATTTGCAGATTCAACGGAATAATCATTTATTTTAAGCACTATATAATTACAAACCGGATGTTCCATTCGGATTTAAAGGAATACTTTAAAAATTGTTTAGTTCCCAAACGTATTTTCTTAAAATAAAAAAATGAATGCACACAATACAGCAGCAGTTACTTTTTAAATATAAGAAAAATATCCAAACAATTAAACCAATTTGTAATGTACTTAATATAAAAACATACAATAAAATACCTGATAGATTAACTTTAAGATAACTTGTCAACTAAAAAAAACAACAGAGATGTGTTTTCAATCATTAGTAGATGTAACTGGATGCTTTTTAAAATAGAAAACTTCTTAATAATAATTTCATTTTTTTGTTATTTTTAAAGTATTTCTCAGTTTGTGCTTTTTCTTGATATATTTCCGTTATACCACTACCAACTACTTTACATACAGTATACAGCACATTACAAAATGAATCACATTCAACAGTTATTTTTTTATTACTGAGTGATGTTTGAAAATTAAATCTGTATAAATAAGTGTGCAGTTTTGCAAAGATTTTTTGTGTTATAAATAATTAGAATAGTAGTTTGATACATGTAAGACTAGACAATTGTTTTCCTTTCCCAAGGAAAAAATAATAAATTAAAAATAAAAAACACCGATACCTACGATTTTGGACATTTTGTCACGTTTTTCGCTTGGGGTATAGATCTAACTAAGCACTAAAATCATAACTCTTTACTTAAACCCTTTAAATATAAAAAAAGTTAATTGCTCTTTTTATTGTAAAAATAAAACATCCCTTTAAAAACTATGTTAATATTGAATAAAACGTTTTTTTTTATTTAAAAAGTCCCTAGAATCTTTAAGCTAAAAAAAAATCTTTGCAAAACTAGTATGAAAGAAATGCATCGGCCGATTACAAATTAATTAATTTTCTTCATGATTTTGTAAAAAAATCATATCCAAATTGCACAGGACTCGTCACAAACATAACAAAAAAACATAAAATAAAAATAAGGTACACAAAATTGTACAATGTTTCAATATAAAAAATGTATACAGGCAACAAATTATTTAAAATTTCTTTAAAAATAAATTAATTTAATTCCTACACATTATGAAGTTCAAAAATCTAACTATTCGTCACATACACTGCGCATTTAAACATAAAAATTTTCTAACAATCGTAGTTACAACTAGAACATTCATGATTATTTGGCTTGTCTGTAACTGATGATTTATAAATAATGAACTAGCTAATGAAAAGGTGGATGTCAGTCAAGTGAATGTTGGTCCTTATTGCACGTTGGACGGTGATGTCCAGGGCCCTAATGGCGATAGGGGTAACCGTCAAAACACTGAAACAAAAATCAAAAAAGCATTTAATTTTTTTACTTTTTTCCAATACATTTTAAATTATCGTTGTGATAATTGATTGATTCAGATTTATACCTCACTTTTGGATATACCTAATAATTTTAAAGTGTTTTCAATAATAAGGATCCATAAGTTTGAAAAGTTATCAACTCTTGATAAACCTACACCTCGTATAATAGACTTAAACAAATCCAGTATTGTGATAAATATTGTTGAAAGAAACAGCACGAAAGAAAGGAAATGTTGCAGTATCCCTAAATCAAATGAAACTGTATGGTAGGTATCAATTATTAGCAGTTCCTAATCTCAGTAATTTACCTAATGAGGGAGTCGGCTAGCACTACCACTACAAAAATTTTAAGTCAAAAATGAGGGTCTGTTTTCTAGGCCGTTTTGTTCATTTGTGTTATATAGAATTACTTACTATATTTTTACATTTGAAGTAATTATTATTGGTGCTAACAGAAATTTCTTAGTAAAGCGACCAATGAGAACTAACTTTAACTGTCAATTATTACTAATGTAAATGGTGGCTAGAAACACTCAACTAGATATATACCTAAAATCACTGCTAATGACCTAACCTAACCTAACCCAACCTAAAATCACTGCTAATTTTTCCCCCAAAATTAATTAAAAATCTAAATTTTGCAAAAGTATGTACTCGTCAAGTGCTTAAATTACTTCAAATGTAAAAATATAATAATTCTATATCACACAAATAAACAAAATGGCATAAAAAACAGACCCTCATTTTTGACCTAAAATTTTTGTAGTGGTAGTGCTAGCGGACTTCCTCATTACATTTATATTGTGGTGGTACTTTGTGTTGTACAATTACGGATTTAGGCTTACTGTAAAATATAATTTTTTATATAACTAATAAAAATTACACCAATGAGTTATTCTTTAGATAGATAAAAATTGAATATTTTTTAAAATATTGAAAATTTCATTTTCCTGGCTTTGGTAAAAAATATCGATTTACGTCGTTTTAATGAATTTCTTGGACCAGTTAAGCTTCAATAAACAGTAATGCAAGAGCTTTATGTCCAGCTTCACCTATGCTTGCTCGTTTTAACTTTTTAAAATAGAAAAAGATATTTATCTTGAGCAATTTGTAGCCGGAATACTAAAAAAATATGAAAAAAAAATGTTTACAATCGAATAAACTTCTCCGTTAATTTTTTGTGTACAGATCTTCCTTATTTGCTAAGGAATCTTTGAGTTGACAATGTAAATTAATATATTCATGCTTAACGTTTCTTCCAAATCGTCAGGATACTTACTGAATACATTTTTCAATTCTTGTATATCATCAGATAAATCATCAAAAAAAGTGAGCTTTTCAATTGCACTTCTAGGCCCCGCCAATTGCACTTAGAGTGTCTAGAGTAGGGCAATAAACCTTTGTGCCAACATTTTTTTGTTCAGGAAAAGGTTTTTTTTCAATTACCCGTGACTCACATGGCTGAATTCTTGTGTTTTTTGGATAGTACTTTGGCTTTTTCATATTCAGAAAATTGTCTGTTTCCCATGTCTTGAAGAAATAGAGCCAGAGAGAACTATAGATCTGAACAACGAATGATAAATCAGCTTGAAGCTTCTTACTAGCAGCATTAAAAGATCTAAAATTACGTTGCAAATAATGACTGCTTTAAGCAATAAATTCCACTATATCAATTATAGCAGACCACTCTTTTTCTAACCCAATGAGTTTAACAAAAACTCTTGAATATTAAATTTATACGCTGTTCCAAAATTTCCCATCGATCTCTAGAGTATTTTTCATAAAAAATTTGTTTATAAACATAATATCATAATAACAATAAGTATCAAAATAAAAGTCGATACATGAAACAAATTGAGAGGTTATTAAGATTAAGTAATTTCAAAACACTTGAGGTTGATCTATTAAAAAAATCACATCTTATCCAAACCGATTCAAAAGTAAATAAATAAATTTAATTACAATATATCATATAAAGAATTTTATTAAAAACGAATTTGAAGTAATTTTTGAAATTTATTACTTTTACTTTTTTGATTTAAAAATTTGGGTACCTCACGGGACTAGGCATAAATCCGTCAACTTTTCTTATTGTTTCGTAATTGTCGGAACAAATCTCATTTTTCCGTGTTTCATTTAGTATATACATTAATATTTTTTCATTTTTTAGGTAAACGATAGTGATATATAGTAGAAAAAATTGGCCTATATAAAGTTTGTGTATACTACTGTTCGCTGTTAGTGACATCAGGGTATTATAAAGGTCAATTTTTTCTTGTCTTCAATGTCAAAGTTTAGAGTAACTAGTAAAAACTTTTCAAAGTTACCTTGTACATACTACATTTCGAACATACGCGTTACTAAGATTTATCAATAACCAGCCTTACCTTCAAGTATCTTGTTAGTAACCAAGGAAACGGTGTCATAATAACTCAATATTTCAAAAATTTAGGTTAATAAAAGCTCAAACATTTTTGTGACAAAATGAAAGTGTCTTTTTGCACAGATTTGGATAAAAGTGTAGTGTTGGCGAATTGCGAAAAACGTAATTGGGTGCAAGTCGGCCCAGACGATGAATGGAATATTTACTGGGCTGGTACGCTTACTTGTCGAAGTCTTTTCAGCGTGGACAGCGGTTACAGGATGAACGACAATCAAATCATTAATCATTTTCCAAATCACTACGAAATTTCTCGAAAAGATTTATTGGTAAAAAATATCAAAAGGTATAGAAGAGATCTGGAAAAAGAAGGTAACCCCTTAGCGGAAAGAGGCGATTCTAAATATATTTACTTAGATTTTATACCAGTTACATTTGTATTACCGGCCGATTATAATATGTTTGTGGAAGAATATAGAAAAGCGCCTCAGAGTACGTGGATAATGAAACCGTGCGGAAGATCACAAGGAGCTGGAATATTTCTTATAAATAAATTATCCAAGTTAAAAAGATGGTCTAGAGAATCCAAAACTCCCTTTCAGCAACAACTTACTAAAGAAAGTTACGTTATATCTAAATATATAGATAATCCTCTTCTAATAGGTGGCAAAAAGTTCGACTTGAGACTTTATGTTCTGGTTACTTCTTTCAGGCCCTTAAAAGCTTATCAATTTCGACTGGGATTTTGTAGATTCTGTACTGTTAAATATGATTCGAGTGTTGCCGAATTAGACAACATGTACGTTCATTTAACTAACGTATCTGTTCAAAAACACGGAGGTGAATACAATTCATTACATGGCGGTAAATTAAGCGTCCAGAATCTACGTTTACATCTAGAAAGTACTAGAGGGAAAAAGGTAACTGAAAAATTGTTTGATCAAATAAGTTGGTTGATAATTCACTCATTGAAAGCGATAGCTCCAGTTATAGCCACTGATCGTCACTGCTTCGAATGCTATGGTTATGACATCATTATAGATAATAAACTTAAACCTTGGTTGATCGAAGTGAACGCTTCGCCATCTCTAACATCAACTACTGCCAACGACAGAATTCTCAAACATAAACTTTTGGATAATATTTTTAATATAGTGGTACCGCCTACTGGAATGCCTGACGTCAGATGGAATAAAATACCTTCCGCTCAAGCTCTTGGCGATTTTGAACTTTTAATTGATGAAGATTTAATAAGCCAAGGCGAACCCGGCAGTGATGTCAACAATAAGCCTGGCAAATGGAGATAAAACAATAATTATCTGTAATGTATCAAATAATTTCTAGGTAAAGATGCATATATGTTGTTTCGTCTCTTTAAACAATTTAAGAATCAATGTCTAATCAGTGAATTGGTTTGAAGCGTAATTGATCCACACAAGCCATTGTTGTACGATTAGCTAATAAAACAGTTTGGAACTAATGGAGTAATTCTTTAACAGCCTCTACATTCAATTTAATTAATCAAAATAAAATAAAATAATCATTGAATTTCTTATACAATAAATTAAAACAATTTCTATACAGGGTATCCCAGATTAATCAAGGGTGTCCCAAACTAATCTAGGCTATATCTCTTAAACGAATAAATATTCTCGAATGGGACAGAAACTGATCTATTCCATTTCCAATACACTTTAATATGGCGTAGAAAAAATTATCCCCTAAATATTCATCCCTTATAGTTACCCTAATTTTAATTTTCTTAACAGCACCCTATACATTTTTTTATAATTTTGGATTTGGTCTTCCATCGTCTATTCAACAAATTTTTCAAAAATAAAATGGGTTCGTAGGAAATCAAGAAATTAATCAAGAAAGCCTTAACGCCTGGTGGAACAATAAAAATAAATGTAATAAAAATAACAAATAACTAATTAATGTTTTGTAGTGCACCTGCTGGCAACACACATTTCGAATCTTGTCAGAAGATTTCTTGTAAGGAAAATCGTGCTCGATTTGTAATTTTTCGGTTTTTTACATTTTCAATACACCTATTAAAGAAAAAACTTCAATTAGAAAAATGTTTCTATTGTACTATTATAAGTGTACGTACTTTTGATATTTAATTTTTTTAATAACATTTTTTTTCTAAATTTGGGCTTCGTAGGCAGACATTATTATCTTCCAAATGAGTGTACAATTAATGTTATAGCATATTTAAATTTTAATCCAAGGTGTCTATTAGAACCCTCGCCAATGAAAGTTAATAGAAGTTGGGTTAATGGAATTTTAAAAGACGTCTTGATTTTATTTAAAGAATGATGTTAAGAATTAATGATGATCCACTTTTTTTATAAAAAATATTGTGGAGCGATGATACTAGATTTCACAATAATGGTGTAAACAGTCACAATTCAAATGATTGGTCTCCCGTAAACTCACATTGGATAATGGAAACAAGATTTCAAAATATTTGTGGTGTTCGATATTTAGATTTTTTAGAAAACATACCTCCCGATTCGCTAGAAGATATTTCTCTTAATGGGGTTTATTCTGTAACTATTCCGTTAAATTTTTAAAGGTTGTTAAAAATATATGTTTTAAAAGTCCGTTAAATAATAATAAATTACATATAAGAATATGTAATTTTAAAGGATGCCGTTAAAAATAGTGTACAACATTTGGCAACATCCATATAACTTAGCTTTATCAAACGAAGAAAGCAAAAAAGAAGAAATTCAAACCTATAATAGTGAAATATAGTTAAATTTGTGGTTTATTTTAATATTTTTGTGTTCAAACGATTAATTGAATTTGTCCAGAGCTAAAAGAATAACAAGAAAACAAAAAGAATATTTTTTAAGTCTCCTAATAATAGAAAAGAAAATTTTGATGGGCAGCAATATAAAACCTATAGATTTATTTAAATTAAATGAACTGTGGAGATGAATTACAACGAAATTAAATAGTCTGTATTAATGTGTTAATGGCTATCATTATATAAAATACTATTATAATATTTAGGACCATTTTATAAGTTAAATGTTATTTTAGACTTTAAGTGAAGGGAGGCAAATATTAAAAGACAAACAAGGGACATCTTTTACTTAGAAGAAAGACTACTGTCCCTTATTTTAACTATTAGTGCAGAAGGAGCAGATTTAGTGGAGGCTGGAATCTCTTAAAATTTAAATAATTCAGTTGAAGAAATACCAGACAGATTATATTTATAAATAAAGTCTGATACTACACCTACTTATAATGAGACCCAAAATACACCTTCACATAATGAAGCTGGCAATGCACCTATATATAATGAGGCTGTAAACATAGTAAGTACCTATTAAGAAATATTCATATGTATACTCTTTCAAAACTAATCAATATTTATTCATTTAATATTATTTTAAGGAATTCTCAACCAAGGAAGCAACTTAATTGGAAAAAGTAAACTTGCCTCTCCCTGTTAATAATGTATAAATAGAAGAGAAAAGATATAAAATACAAAGGAAGAGGGTTAAAACTAGAAAAGTTTGTGCTGAACATGCAATAAACTCACACAATAAGCAGTTGCAAAATTTACAAATATGAAATTTGCAATTGCCCACCAATTGGCTAAAAACAAGTAGAAAATAGACAAAAATAGTGCATGTTGTTACTTTCAGATCAGTGCTTTTGTTTTTCTACCAGGAATGTTATGGTTGTTTATTTTAAAATCTAGTAATGTTTTTATGTTTTTTAATAATGATTTTGTTATAATAGGTTTTGTTATACAATCATTAAAATAAATAATCAAATATTTTATTTCAAAGATTCTTATAAATTCGTGGAGTACCTACTTTTTAATATTAATATTAGAATTATTAATTCATAAAATATTGCTGCATAATCATAGCCCTTATTTATTGACATCTTGCTTGCCAATTGTTGTTTCTATGAATATTATTATCCTCATTATCATCATCTAAATCTACTGTTTCTTCTTCAACACTTATCTTTTAAAATTTCTCTATCAATATCAAAATACGCCATTTTAACACTCCTTTTTTTTAAAGCTTTGTTTTAACATGCCTCTAAATAATACAATTTTAACGGATTGTTTTAAAGGAATCCTTTAAAATTTTAACGGAAATTTAGTTAGTGAATACCGAAATAATATTAACGCCCGTTAAAATCTTAACGCTCTCTAAAATTTAACGGAATGTTTACAGAATAGACCCCAATGAACGTCAAGAAATGTGGTGGCAACAAGGCGGAGCACATCCACACAATGCGAGAATCGTTAGCGGCCACCTACAAAACCGTTTCGATAACCAGTGGATAGCAAACAATTCTCCATAAATTATGTGGGCAGCACGCTCACTTCACTTGTCACCTCTTGACTATTTTTTTGGGATAAAAGATATTGTTTATTAATCAAAACCACAACATGTAGAAGAATTAAAAGAAAATCTAAGACAAGCATGTCGCCAGATTACTCCTGCAATGCCTACAAGAAATCTTCTGGCAAGATTCGAATTGTGTGTTGCAGCGAGTGAACTACAATTCGAACCTCTAATGTAAATAATATTAATTAGTTATTGGTATTTTTATTACATTTATTTTTAATGTTCCTTTAAGCTTTAAGGCTTTCTTGATTAATTTAACAAAAATAAAAGATAAACTGATATTTTCTTGATTTCCTACAAACCCATTTTATTTTTGAAAAATTTGTTGAATAGACGATGGAAGACCAAATCCAAAATTATAAAAAAATGTACAAGGTGGTATTAAGAAATTTAAAGTTAGGGGTTGTAACTAAGGGATGAATATTTAGGGGATAATTTTTTCTACGCCATATTAAAGTGTATTGGAAATGGAATAGATCAGTTTTTGTCCCATTCGAGAAACTTTATTCGTTTAAGAGATATAGCCTGGATAAATTAGTCTGGGACACTCTGTATACATATTGTTGATATTTATCAGACTCTTCTTCTACTTTCTCGAAATTCCTTATATCCATATACCCCATGGCGTGACGGAAGAATTTTTCTTTGGGTCTTAAGCAAGATCTCTTATCCGCTGCCCTTTCTTTTTCCCATTTCAACAATTTGGTTTGTACATTTTTTCCTTGTTCTTCCCATTCTATTTTTACCATGTCTTTAACTGTGATTCCATTACCTGCTTTGTTATTCATTGCTGGTCCATTCTATTTATATGCCCACACCAATTTAACTTTCTTTTTTAGATTGGGTTACCTAATTATAGATTCATGTTCTCAGTTCCTTTCGAATTACTTCACATTTAATTTGTTCGATTTTGGTTCTTCCACCTATTTTTCTTTACCCAAGTATCACTTCCATTTATTATAGTTGGCCTGGGTTTAGCATTGTTTACCTTAAGTTTTGTTTTTATTTCTATTTCTTCTTTTCCAAATACTGTCTTATTTAAAGCATAGTACTCGTAGATTGAATTTGCTTATTTGTTCTGTTTGTTACTTCCACCCATCTCTCCATCATCCGAAATTATTACTTTCAGTTATTCATACACCGAAATTATTTCTGGTTGTTTATTCTGACATTTTTTTTGCATAACTATCATGTTATAAGATTTCTTGACATTTCAATTATTCTATTTTTTCCTCCCATACATAAAAATCAGACTCAGTAACATTAATAAAAATACAACAAGAAAAATAATTAACTGTGCAAAAATAAGAAATTTGAAGGTAGAAAATGTACAAAGAACAGATCTTATATTTTAATGCAACGACTAAATTACTACTAAAATAATAAAAAATCAATTCTAATTAAAATAATATCTAACAAGGAAAATACATAGGTTATTTAATAAGAAGTATATTAAGATGAAAGAAGTACTTAAATAACGAAGAGAAAATATAGTCCTGACACAAGTAGAAAGTCCACATGCAGTAAAGACAATCAAGTACCTGTTCGCGCCGAAATTCCATAGAAGATATTCAAATTGACACAACAGAAGCTAATAGGAGTTACTTGTATACATGTTCAAACACCATTTATAACACAGAAATTATTCCAAAAGAATTGCTTCTTCCAATATTTGTAACAATACCTAAAAAAACCAATTCTACATGCTCCAGTAAAACAAAATTAATTTTTCTAAACCAAAACACTAAGGAACAGTTTAGACCAGTTTGTGTAACTAAATTGTGTAATAAAATTGAAATAAACACCTTTGTATCTAATAATAGATGATAAGAAATATTTTTCATACAAATATTTAGAATTAAATAACAAAAGAATAAATGGTAAATTATGTAAAGATGCTTGGATTAAAATGTGAAGTTCACTTAAAAACTACTTTCAAATCCCCGTAAGAAATGTGGCCAAATTTATTGTATGTTTTACTAACTAGAAAGATATTGTATTTAGCTGCCTAATACAAATTAAAAAATCTTCTAAAAGATAATTTTAATTAGTGAGTAAATATTTTTATGATGTAACTATTTGTAGTGGTCTTTTGCAATGAGAATGACTTACAGAAAAATATATTTGCAGCAATAACTCTTGAGGATAGGTCCATCATTTATTTCACTTGTAAAGTAGTTATTTAGAGTAGGAAAGGAAAAAATAATATACTTATTAGGAATAATTTATAAGTTTTTAATAAAAAAAAACTAACATTTTTTTTATTAGTATATCCATTGTTTTATACTAAACTTACCGGAGTGCCCAACAGTCAGGACTTCTATAGGCAGTGATCCTCTTCGCCGAACCAGCAGCGCTTCGGAATTCTCAGGTTTCCGGTGTAGAAAAAGTCTAGATATAATCTCGGAATGCGATTCCGGTAGGAGAACTGTTTCAGGCCCGCCCGAACTTCTCCTCTTTAATTGTTTTTTTCGTCTCCCCGCTTTACCTAAAACAGAATGGTTAAACGTTCACATATAACGTTATATTTCTATTTGTTTAATAGAATATTAAAATGTTGGCAAATTTAAAGCAAACAAGATCATAGTTTAAATTACCATTTAGACTTGTATGTCTTGTGAGTTGTTCTCGTCTTTCACCAGCTCCACCAAATATTGGGGGCAGATCAGTAGGCGCGGAACCTCGTCGGGGAAACTGTAAGTATGTTTTTGTTGTTTCCATTGGTGTTATAAGGGGTTGTTCGAGGTTTTCGTCATCGACGAAATCTAAAATTAGAAAATTTTATTACACTCTAATACCATTTTACACTACCATTTTATTGTTTTAATAATAATAATTTCTATTAAAGCTCGTACCAACATTATAAGAATGAAAAAGTACTATGTAGTAAAGATCTGTAGGGTAGCCCTTAAACTGCGACTAACAAAATAATGTTACGTACAAAGTGTTCTTTATTATGGGGCGACTTAACTTCTTTCGTAATGTGGACTTACAGCAGAATTTTAAAAATATCTTGGGTTGATCGAATCACTAACTACTAAAAAGATTTGGCATGGAAAAGAAAGTAGAACGAATAGCTAAGGAGAGAAAATTACAATATTTAGGACACATAATTGGTGGAGAGAAGTACAGTATCTTACGACTTATCAGGCAGGGCGAGATAGAAAGCAAAATAATTTCATCGCTGAAAAATCTGAGACAATGAATTGGGAAACCGCTTCAAAAGTGAAAATAGTTATTATGATTGTCAACCTTCGTCGCGCAGATGGCACCTAAAGAAGAAATTTTTTTTTATGATAATAATTTCTATTTGCTTGTAGCAGCATACACCAATTTTCTTTATCAGTTGTTAAATTTAACAAATGATTAAATTTAATCAAAGTATATAGTATAGTATAATACGTAATCCATTACGCACGAAGTGAAAAAGTAAATTTCACGAGTGTATAATGTGTTGCTGACATTTAGGGGCATTACTCTTTTAATCAAAAAGGGATTTCATTAATACTAAAGGGTTTCATGTTTTTCAATTGACGAAAAGTATAAATTTCATTGCAATTTAATTAAAAAAGAAATTTAAGTTTTCTTGTTTTATGAGATCTCATTAGGTGACCACAACGCTCTTTTCCAAACGATTCTTCCATTGTTCAAACCAGTTTTTAAATTTACTCATTGGGATGTTCTTTAAGCCTTTTAGAGTTTTCTTCACCTTCTCCACTGTGGTAAAACGCTTTCCTTTCATATTCCCGTTTTTGTCAAAAATTGCTTCTAAAGTCAACGCTCCCTTTGCTTGTCTGTGAGAAGACGCGGCATGAATTTTGCTGAAACCCGTCTCATGTGCAAATCTTTGGATAAACTTCTCTGATTTGAACTCCTTGACATTTCCGACATCTCACAGAGTAGATCAATGGTTCGGCGACGGTCTTCACGAACGAGGGCATTGATGATGTAGACGGTTTCATCAGTTCTTGGGGCGTCCTGAACGAGGTTGGTCTTAAATAGCATTTCTCCATTTGTGAAACATAAAATCCAATATTAAACTCTGGTTTTACTGAAGACAACATCCCCATAAGCAGTCTTAAACATTACAATAGTTTCCGCGGCAGATTTTCACAAGAAACAAAACTTTACAGCCGCGCGGCAATCTGCCATTACGATTTTGCCGAAGTATTATCAGTTGTTTTACTAAAAAATTTCACAGGTGAACCCATGATATGTTCACTTCCACTATAAATTCTATTTCCTTTTATTTATTTTTCCACTCACCGCTAAAAGCGCTGCTTAAGCTAGGATCTGTCAGTTTTCAAATTGTAATTAAACATCTATCTGATATTTAATTTGAAGATCCGGCATTGTAAACCTATATTTTCGTTCGTATATTATACGGTTATTTTTATATTAATTTGTATAAGCAGACTTTTTTGTAATATTTCTAGTGATTGTGTTATTTATTAAACATGAACATTATGGTTCAGTACTGTATTATTCTAACTTGTAAGAATATCAGTAAGGATATTAAAATGCACCTCCTTCCCACCCCGAGGTTGGTTTGTAAATTAATTTTTTCTTATTTAATCTCTTTTCTTATGTTTAATATAACATTATAATCAAAATCCGTATTGGGAACATAAACATTTTGTAATTTAACGATAGAAAATAGGCTGCAATAAATGGCCAAGAAATTGTTCCCCTATATGATGTACCTCATTTATTAAAAGGTGTACGAAATAATTTGCTAGACAATCCAGCCTCATTTACTTGGAAAAATGGTGTACAGAAGGCCATGTGGGGAAATATAATTCGTTTGTATGAGTTGGATGTAGGAGATTTTAATACCAAAATGTGTAACAAGCTTACTGATGCTCACATTTACAAGAAGCATGCCTCACAGGTTTTTCACAAAGAGTGTCTTCAACAATAAGGGGCTTAGTAAGTTATGGTAAGATATTGGTATTTCATTAGTCTTTGAAATAAATATAAAATTACAAATTTTTTGTTATATTCAAGTATTGGTACTGCAGATTTTTTATTATTTTTTGACAAGCTCTTTGACTCAATGAATGGCTCAACATTTAAACCAGAACATGGAAAGTTATTACGATGTGCAGTCTCAAAATCATCAGCACATTTACCATTTTGGAATGAGGCCATAAAGGTTTTGAAAACGGTTAAATTTTTAAAACAAGAGGACAAGGAGTATGTACCCCCAAGCATAAAAAACTGGATTTCAACCATACAAGGCTTCATATACATCTGGCAAAAACTCAAAAGAAAAACTTTGAATTTCTCTGTCCCAGGAACTTAAATCAGGATCCTATTGAACATTTTTTTGATTGTATACGAAGCCATGGGTTTAGAAATATCAACCCTACTTGTGAGGCTTTTATCAACTCATTTAAAAGTCTTTTAATAAACAATTTTGTTTCTTCACACTCTCCTGGAGCAAAACTGTGAGGAGGATATGCACGAAGGCGCTCTAAATAATTTAAAATGTTTTGTATTTGAAAAAAATAATATTATTCAAATACAAACTCATAGGATCAACGATTCGCAACTGGTGTTAGAAGATATCTTGTGCAGATATAACCTAAAGTGGCCAAGAAGAAAGTTATTGACACCAGATCTGTTTGCCTCCAACTTCAAAGATAAATGTCAATGATTATATTTTTCAGTTATGAACATAGCCTGGCCACGGTACAACGAAATTGATAGATTCTACGCACAGTACTTTTATTAAAAAAAAGTATTTTGTGTTTCGGAAAATTTTATCCCGATAGATAAGATAGAGAAAATAGATACATGAAGATTGCAGCTTAACGTGACTGCAATCCATAGCTCCAATGCGCAAAGGAATGCCTGGAATTTTATATAAACCAAATTATTAACTTTCCTATGTTTTAACGTAGGTATTGTTAAATCATTCTTACTTGTCTGAATAGAGTAAATTTTCGTTGGTGCATCATACCATTAAGAATTAGCAAGGAATCGTGCATAAGGCCGTAGATCTAGTAACTTACGATAATGAGCAAATTCAATTGGCATTGATCCTCTTCTCAAGGACTGTGTATCAGACATTAATAACCCCCCGCCTGCAGGGGGAATTTTTTCATCGGGTTTTGATAATGGAAGCGCCACTGGTGCCGAACCTCTTCGCTTGATCAAACTCTAAAAAATAAAATAAAACAATGTTAATAAGAGAGTCTATTGAGGTAAAATAAATAAAATAATCCTCAGTATTTCTTTTCTGGTTTCAATTCCAACAATGTAATATTTGGTTAGGTACTTCAAAGGATTTTAGTTTTTTAATATTCAATAAAGTTGCAAAATTCTGTTATCACTGTAAGTCTGTATCACAAAACTTACCGTTGCAGCTAATCTCCTGGGGTCAACATTCTCCTTTTCATATCTTTGTCCCGGTTCAGAAAGTTTAACCATCTTGCAGGTCTTTTCCTTTTCTCCAGCTTCTGTTTCTCTTTTGTTATTACCAAAGGTCTTTTGCACTGGAGGTGGTGGTAGAATTGCTTCTGGTAATAGAAGATCTGGAGGTCGACTGTTGTTGGGACTCAATACGGCTATTGAGGGTATGGTGTACTGAGGAGTTTTATTCGAATTATTTGATATGTTTTCGTGGGAACCATGCGAAGAATTCGAACGACTGTCACCTAAGAAACATATTTTCAGTAAGAGTTTCATAATCTAATTCTTAAGATAAAATTCCGTTATTATTGAACTTTGTATAACAACTTAATTTACGAACAATGTCGTTAAAAATAGAGCAGAGGCTATATAGAGAATGAAAATTTTGAAAAAAAAAGGCAACGATTTGAAATTTTTGAAAAACTAGTTTTTCAGTTTTTGGGGTGCAGTGTTTTTTAAGGATAGAAATTGAAAAAATTACCACCGCATTTCATTCTCACATGTTTACATTATAAAGGGAGGTACAATGGACAATTTTCTTAAAAACCATTTGAAAGTTTGTCTCAATACCAGCGGCGGCCTTAGGGGGTGGCGAACAGGGCAATCGCCCGGGGCCTCGCTCTTGCAGGGGCCTCGCGCAACAAACCAAGCAAATTTTAAAAAATATAGATTTTTTAACTATATTTTTTTGATTTAAAAATTTCGATTTTGATGCTTAATTACTTATTAAGGTTATAACATAATGGTAAATTAAAATTAAGTTAGTTAATTAATTCATTCAATCAAAACATAATTGAAAAATTCATTATGTAGTACTTGATTATCGCGGAATCAGAACAGAGATTGCAATAAAAAACAAATAAAACCGTACTGTACAATTTTTCTATAAAATACCTTATGCTGCCAACATTAAAGATGTGGGGGTGGACAACTGTTAAACTGATTTCAAATTTATAATTATTTAAACCATGATTGGTTATACACAATAAATAGGCCATCCTTAAAATTTATTCAATGCAAGCGATTTGAGTATGTATAATATAAAAAGATTAAATGAAATTAGTGATAGTGAACTTTTGAAGCAATGCAGCGACTTGCAAACATCTATGACAGTAGGAGAATCATGTGATATTGATGGACATGAATTGTACGAAGAATTGAATATGTTCATCCGTGTGTATGAAGGAGACGACGACATTATCTCTGTGCTGAAATACATAATAGAAAAAAAATTAATTGAAGTTTACCCCACTATCGAAATAGTCCTGAGAATTATTGCTACCACACCTGTTACAGTAGTAAATGTAATCTTGAAAAAGTTAAAAAAATTTTCAACATTCAAGACGATATTAAAACGAACCAAAATAAGTAAACATTGTTTTTTAATAGATCTCGACGTGCCAAAGATGATAGTTTTTGTTTCATTTCAAAATTTTCAATAACTTGAGGGGAAAAAATGCCTATCTAAATAATCCAGCAATTAATAATATATGCATACGTGTTTGATATGTTCTGATGTTTTTATTTTTGCATTATTACCTTCATATGGAGTTTCTGCGCACGTGCTCATCTCAGCTGTAGCTGACATATACCTCATCCGCATGTAAGGTTGTGGAGGGGGGAAAGTTTGTTGTCTCGTTAGACACTTCGTTGGGGGTAAATTGTTGCCCTGTAGATTAGATGTTAGCCTACTGACGGCAGTATTACTTGTCATGGAAGTTATGCTCGGTTCCGGTAGGAGATTTTCAGCACTTAAAGGCCTCTCTGGTTGTTCTTCTAAAAAAGAATTAATAAGATAAATATAATCCATCCGCCAAACAAACAGCCTTACTGATTTATTGGATTGGAAATTTTGGGAAGGTTTTTCATTAAATTTGGATTTTTATATCCGAAGACTTAAAACTCTGCAATAAAATGATACGAAATTGAAATTTTACTGCTAAAAATTAATCAACTTTTAATAAAAAATCGAATAAATTACCAGATGAATTAAGCGGACTAGAAGAAGATACATCAGATTGTGAGCCGTATCGCAACAGTTCGTCTTCCTCTCTAAGGCCACTGGAAGCTCTTGATTCAGTCTGGGGGCTCACAGGTGATCGGCCAAATGGAATGCCTCTACCCGTCGGTAGGCTTTCTCTTCTGTATATTGTTCGTGGCAGTGATTGCTCCATATTTACTGGTACAGAGTGTCTCCTTACTCCTAACGATTCTAACGTCGGCACAGCTAGTGATTGTCTTCTGATTTCTCTGTAAAAGGTAGTTCAACAAATTAATCAATACATGTCTAAATGAACTAAAGAAAATGAGTACCTATATTAATAATATATTATTACACGAGCGATTATGTAGGCCATTATTCACTAGGGTGAAGATTCACCCGAGTGAATAATGGACATAATCGCGAGTATAATACCATACTTTTTCTACACTTATGGAATAATTAAAAACCAGATTAAATAAAATTTATTTAAATAAACCATTTTACATTAATTTGCATTAAAATTTAATAATTTGTGTACCTAATTATGTAATACAAAGATTATTTATCAATTTTATTTCATCAAAATTTCATTCAAATGTTTTAAAGAGGTACTAAATATGCCTTTACAATTATTATACATCATTGTAGAACACCTTTTCCGTTGCCATGGACAACTAATAAAACCTTAGAATTCGTGGCCTGTGATTGGTCAAAATACCGTTGGCTTATAGTTCATAAGCCAACAGGTAAATATAACTACTACTATTATTTAAAGAAAAACAGTAAATAATAGACATATTATTCCATAGGTGTAGAAAAAAGTATTTTTCTACGCCCATGTCTGTAAACGTTAAAACTGGCACTGTCTACATTCCTTGTAAGTTGTAATTTTTTTGTTTAATCAAATTGCTATAAACTTTTTTTCTACGCACTACTTTATTTGGTCTATTTACATGCTTTAAGTTAATTGAAAACCATAAAAGCTTTTAGTATTAGTGAAATACCATTAGATTAAACAATTTCTCAAAAAAAGTATTGTTTTCTTAGCATGCTATGGAAATATACGTCATGTCATTTATACTGTCAATATTTGTTACAAAATATCTTAGAACAAAAAGAAACAGGAAGGAGTCTGTCATATATTAACTTTAAGGAAAATTTGCGACGGAAGTCGGCCATCTTGAAGCTCCTAGTATGACTCATTGTTTATGTTTACAGTATACTGTCAAAGCAATATTTGCATATAAATGTCAAAAATGAGCGCATAGGCGTATCATTCGGTTCTTATAAATACTAAATTATTTAGAACATTAATTGTATTCACACACTTGATTGGTTAAAATTTATTAAAAATAAAAACCTTGATATAATTTTTATTTTTTTTCGGTACGACAATGGAAACGGAAATTAAAATTGACAATTGGCCGCCATATGCAAGCTCCTTTCTGGACTCAAGGTCATTTTGCATATACTCCTTCCTGTTTCTTTTTGTTCTAAGCAAAATATAGTATCCGAAAGAACGTTTTCTCAACTTTATCTACGAATATATCGATTAGTAAATTAAGAGTCCTCTGGTGGGCGTAGAAAAAGTATAGTAGGGGAGTGCCAGGAGCGTTTGGACAGCGGGAGGTATTGGACACATTCAAAGTTGCCGCCTAATATGAGAACAGCTCAAAATAGACACATAAGCCGAAGCGCATTTGAATGTTTCTTTATGTTTGACGTTAAGGGCTTTTAAAGATATTTTTGTCAAATAAATATTTTGAATAATATTTTTGCTTATTGATTAATTGTCCAGACCCTCCCCGTTATTGGGGAGGGTTTGCTGTTTATAAAACAACAACATTAAGATAAGCTGCACTGCGACATTAAAATAAATCATATCTAAATATCGAGCACTTCGGTCTGTCAAAGGATTTGGTAACTTCAAAATCACTTCTTCGTATGACACAAATGCTGGAGGCTCTTCACTATATCTAAACCGGTTGGATGCAACTTGCTTTTTTAAAAATTTCACGTTGTAGCCATCTTCAACAACTTCTTCTATTTTAGCAGCATAATGCCTAACTGATTTTTTCCCAAACACTTTACAAACCACGAAACTGTTGGCTTCAAGTTTTGTAAGGTTCTCATGCTCATCCTCATCCTGTTCCAAATCCAAGTCTGAGGATGAGTCTTTGTAAACCACTTCTTCCTCATCTGAAGAAGAATCGCTCATAAGTGTTTTCTTTACCTTCTCTATTTTCTTTTGATCAATTTGTGGTCTCTTTTTCATCAATTTTTTTTCGACAATTTTATCACGTTCTGGAGTATCGGTTGCTATTATGGATTTTCATATATGTATGTAACTCATAATAATGTAACCCTTTTAAAAAAAATGCAAATATGTATATAAGACGCATATATCAATCGGTCTGATTCCAAAATTGTAGTTATTTCTTACTCGTGTCCATGCCATAATTATTAATTTAAATATTGTCCAAACCCTCCCGGCGCTCCCCTATGTTATACGAGTTTTAGTCCCATTACGCACTCGCCGCGTAAACTGTTTCACTTGTAATGGGTTATTTGTAAGTCTTGTTAAGTAATACACTATTTCATATCTATGAGTTCTTACCTTGGTGGAGGTGAAATATATTCTTGTACGCTATGTGTCCCTGAAGTTTTTGTTGATACTTGTTCGTCTTCTTCCTCGCTAACTACTTCCGGATCGGCGTCTGATAATTCCGTTTGCGTTTCTTCGGCTTGTTCAGCCCTTTCTTGAGCTTCCCACTTTTTTCTATTATCATCTAATATTTTCATCATGTGCGTTGAGAGTGTGCTTTTCATAAACCTGTGC
This sequence comes from Ophraella communa, assembly GCA_035357415.1. Classification (NCBI taxonomy): domain Eukaryota; kingdom Metazoa; phylum Arthropoda; class Insecta; order Coleoptera; family Chrysomelidae; genus Ophraella; species Ophraella communa. Next base: position 27,025,004 of record CM068991.1, on the reverse strand, counting down.
CATTCAGCAAATAGCGGACTCACAACATTTTTGAAAAAACCTAAAACAATATTATATTAAGAAGGTAAAAAAGTCAACTTTAAAAGGTTATAAATGCTTTTTTTTCTGCTTACTTTCTAAAAACTTGGACATTCTCACAATAAAATTGATATTCAGTATTTGAGAATATTAAATTGCTTTAAACCATTTTGACATATACATATATAAATATATATAATCAACTCTCTCTCTACCCGTGAAGGGTGTAAGGGTTACAACTGTGTACTAATTCTTAATGAACATATTCCAGTTCTTTCTATTTAACGCAATCTTTTTTGCTTCTGCCCAAATTTTACCTTTCTTAGTTAAAATTTTTCCCATAATATCCCATATTTCCTTTGGTCTTCCCCGTTTTTTCTTTCCTTCTGGTTTTGATTCCCAGATTCTTTTTACTGGGACGTCTTCCTTTGTAGGTGTTCCAACCATCCTAGTTGCAGTTGTTCTACAAAATAATCTAATTTTTTAATGTCAAGTTCATCTATGATTTTTTAATTTATTATTTTGTCCAATCTGGTGCAACCGTAAGACTCTCCTCAAATATCTCATTTCTGCGGCTCCTAATTTACTTTTTTGTCTTTGATCAAGTACCCATGATTCGCATCCAAAAGTAAGAATCAGTCTGTAAATGGCTTTGTAAGCTTTCATTTTAGTTTTCTTTGTTATTTCTTTTTTATTAATAAGACATTTCTTCATTGCATGATATAATTTATTAGCCTTCTCTATTCTTTTGTTTACTTCCGTCTCCTGACTTCCGGATTCGACCAGGGTTATTCCCAGATATTCAAAACTGTCGACTTGTTCTATTTTTTCGCCATTAATGAAGATTTGCATATCTTTTTTATCTTTTGCTACAGCCATTACTTTTGTTTTTGATTTATTCATAGTCATTTGATTTTTTGTTAATATTTCATTTAAAATTTTCATGTTTTTTTCTAAATCTTTTACGCTTCCAGCAACAATTACAATATCATCTGCAAATGCACAAACTGATATTTCTATTTTTTCCAATTTTCGGTATCCAATATGCAATGGTTTAGATTTTTCCTTTTCTTTTAAAAGGTCATCCATAAATGTAATAAAAAGAAGAGGGCTTAGACTTTCATCTTGTCTTACTCCTTGCCTCGTGTTGAATATTTCAGACTGCATGTTTTGATTGATGACAATATTTCTTGTTTGGTTGTAAATACATTTTGTAACCCTGGTCAGTTTTTTGTTTATTCCTCTATTCTTTAAACTTTCCCAAATCCTTCTCAGTACAATATCTTATTATTTTTGCCACCATTTTTACATATTACCTACTCAAAATAACCCAAAACAGATTTTTATTTTCTTTTGCAAAATTTATTAAAACTTGAATTATATTTTGGTGGAAAAGTTTAAAAGAATTATTTTGTTATAAAAATTTTACTTACCGACTTGAATTTTGGCAACTGAGGTGGATTGTTTATCACATATGGAAGTCACGGGAAGATTCAGTTTCCTTTCGAATTCTCCTTGTCTAAAGAATTCGTCGCAAACTTTTAAACTCCATTTCTTGGATATATCCCAAGGCCGGGTGGGGTTCGAAATATCCGCGCACTTTAGCGCTATTTGCATAATGAACTGTCTATGTTCGGGCTGTCGTAGGTCTAAAGTGCCTTCGTCTAGGTGTTTCTGAAAACAATAAGAATTTAAAGGTGGAACAAAAGTATGAGAATATAGTTGATAGGTATACAAAATGTATTCTGGATAAAATCAGATTTTAAATAACAACTTCTTATTTTAATACATATGAATGAACCGAAAGAAAAAATTCTTCAAGAAAAAAGACAATAAATTGTAAAACTAACATTGAGTATAATAGATATTTATGTATCAACGGCATTGTAAGGACGATAATGCCCGGAAAGTGGAAATAGTAGCCCGAGGGCTAGGTTTCCGCCTGATGGGTATTAGAGTCTAAAAATGCCCGTGGTGCATACAATGCTTTATGTTTTACCTGAAAATTGATTTTTATGAACAAAAATAATTCTACAGAAATTTATCAAGTGACTTGCAGTGATTATTTAAGTTTGACTTTGATGTTTCTGTCAGTTAGTCAGTTGGCATTTTTTGTTTAAATATTTGCTTAAAATGGAAGAAATTCCACAAAATATAAGAGAAAAGGCCATAAAAGCGACCGAAAATCTTTTGCCAGTTAAATCAAGGCAACAGTATGTTCGGGAGTATGGCATATTTGGTATTTGGAAAGATGCCAACGCAATTGTTCAAATAACCGAAACCGTTCTAGGTTCCGGTGAACAATAGGGAGACACGAATTTCGAAATTTAATAACTTGAAAATTAAAGTAACTTACTTTTTATAATATTTTAACTCAAATTATATGCAAAAAATTGAGTTTTATAAGCTAATTTAATTTATATTGCAATAAATTTTAATAAACCATTGATTAACCTCACTTTTAGAATTATTTCTTCCCATGGAACTAAAAATTTACCACGATTTTTATGACAATATACTGTTTCGACGTTGACATTTAATATAAGTTGTCTAACGTTAACATTCCAACATTGCCATATTTTTTTCACAATTGTTGGTTAGACTATTAATTACTTGTTTTTATTTATTTTTGAAATTAAAATGGAAATTAAGAATATTTTAGATGTAGTGAATATACATAACAAAAATGACGCCGGAATGGTGACTTGGTTAAAGAAGAAAAATTTAATAAAATTGATTGTAGTAGCCTTTACTTTGTGGAAGTCTATCCTACTAAGAACAGTAAACAACTAAACGGTTGAACTAAACTTCCACTATTTATTGGCAAAATACGTTTTTAAATGCAATGACAGCTGTTTCGCTAAAAACTAGCATCGTCAGGTTCTGTTTTTGATATTTTCTTCTATGCGAATCTGTCTCTACACTGACCGGTTTCATTTCGAGGATAGTTTACCTTCGGGTTAGGTTAGGCCTGGTTAGATTAGGTTTGGTTAGGTTAGGTTAGGTTAGGTTAGGTTAGGTTAGGTTAGGTACTGTTAGGTTAGGTTAGGTAAGGTTTGATTAGGTTAGGTTATGTAAGGTAAAGTTTAGTTTGGTTAGGTTAGGTTAGATTAGGTTGGGTTAGGTTAGGTTAGGTTAAGTTAGGTAATGTTTGATTAGGTTAGGTTATGTAAGGTAAAGTTTAGTTTGGTTAGGTGAGGTTTGGTTAGATTAGGTTGAGTTACGTTATTGTAGGTTAGGTAAGGTTGGATTAGGATAGCATCGCCACCCGCCACTTAATTTTACGTGCTTGTTTGTCTTTGTTTTCTTTCAAAATATGCAAAAAGACCGATTAGTTTTGGTTAGTAATATTCTCCATATTTCATATTTTATTATCAATATTTTTTATATATTTATAATGTAAAAAAATATTTTCCTAATATTTAGGTTTATTTAGAGATGTGGCAACGCTGGTATCTACATGACATAACGTACCTTGAACAGTGAATGTTTTGTGTATTTAACCTACAAAATTTGAGTTTTTGATTCCATTTTTCTCGGAAAATAATGGATAACCCGCAAATTTTTTTACGAAAATTTACTACCTTATACCTTATTAGTGTTAATATTTTTTTTGCGAAATTCGTGTCTCCCTATTCTACGCCGGACCCCCGTTCTAATGGCATATTTTCAGGAACTGGTACGTTATTGATTTTATTTTAATAGGTACATATGCTTAACAAATTTTAATATTTTTAGTCGGAAAAATACAGTCCGAACTCTCTCTGGACCAAGTATTCTACCCTAAGGTCTACGTTAATGGTCTATAAAAATATAGACATCTCGCAATACCATCCTCTCATATCTTTTTTAAAAGTTAAGTAGAAAGGATATGTCCCGAAGAAGTCTAAAGTTTTGGAAGGAGAACAAATAATAAAATTTATTAAGAAGGCTCCTACTTGGTACTTGGTAATGTGTGTTTTTGGAGGTTTAAGACGAGATGAGTTGGTCAAAATGACCATTGATGATATTGAAGATAGAGGAACGGTCTTGGTTATAAAGGTACCAGAAACTAAAATTTCAACTTCAAAAAGTTTTACCATCATTGAAGTTTAGGCGCTTTAAATTTAATAAAAAAGTACGCAGCATTAAGACCAGCTGGAATAAAGGAGCGAAGATTCTTTCTCACCTATAGAAAGAGTCGCTGTACAGTACAACCTGTTGGAAAAAATACCACAGGAAGCGTCCCAACATTGAACGCAAAATTTTTAAAACTGGATAATGCAGAAGCTTCTACCGGCCACTGTTTGCGTCGCACATCGTCAACTTTACTTGTTGAGACAGGTGCTTCGTTTGAAATGCTAAAACAACATGGGAAATGGAAAAGCTCTTCAGTAGCTGAAGAAAATATAGAAGAAAGTATTTCATTCAAAAATAAAGTAGCCAAAATAATTGCCAATTCAGTTAATTCCGTATCGATTATTGAAAATTCTTTGATGGACAATTTACAAACTATACAAAATAGCGTTAGTGCTGCTAACTCTACCATCACAAAAAACACCGACCATTCTATAGTGGGATCAGCTACATTTTCCGGGACATTTCAAAATTGTAATTTTTATTTTGGAAATAAAGTTTAATTTTTAGTATTTAAAGAAACATTATTTTTCCTTATACTTTTCTCCATATTGAAAAATTTTGAGTTGGTGAACTCTGATACTGATGTATCCATTTATACTGAACAAGCCATATAGACAATCAGTTATTCATACATTCTCAGTCCCATTGTCACTATCACACCCAATAAACAAGAGCGGGGCCAATAACAAAGTATGACGAGGAAAGAAGAGTGGGAGTCGAGCTTGAGCCGAACCTACGTCATTTTTGAAATCTGTGAAATAAGAGTATGATGGAATTTGAATAAATATTATTCTTGCAAATCAAACACGTCCGAACCATTAACATTTCAGTTCTAAACGACTAAATACTATTTGGAAGTTAAATAACTGGATAAAACACCATCACAACCACTTAATATTCAACAACAATCAATGAAATCCTAGTTAAATAAGCCTCCGTGGACCATGGCAATCTCGGAACGCAAAACGAAGTGAAATATTATGTTCTCTGAAAAGGGTTCTATGCGTAAAATGTAGTAATTCGACGTTAGATAATTTTACAGTGTTGTAGCCCTTTACAAAAATGTATCTGTGTACATATTATTATGTGTAAGGTTTAAGGTTTAACGATAATCGAGTGTTTAAGTTATTCTATTCGTTTTATAATTTGCATATATAGAGTAACTAGAGTAACTAATGAAACTAATGTAATCAAATTCATAGTATTGGAATATCTGAAAAGTCTATAACATCGGCAACCTATTGTTTTCGTCACGCAACATTCCCACTTTTTTATTTGCTTGTTAGCTTTAACCCAAACGTAAACAATTGCCTGCTCTATGTATTTTTATACTCTATGAAAACTAAAAACCTGAAATACCTTAATATCTAATAAATAATGTAAAGGAGGGTATAGTTTTAAATGGCTAATCGGGAAAAATAGTTTTTTATGTAAAAAACTTAAAAACCTGAAAGAAAAGAACAGAGATTTTCTTTTAAATTCAAGTTATGGGTTTAAAATTCTCTTCTATTATTTAAAAACTTACTTTATATAAAATTTAACTTGTAGGAGAATTATGAAAAACCAATTATTTAATGTAAGAAAGAACTCTCCGACTGGCAAAAATCATACGGCACCTCCGGAGAAACAATGTCGTAAGTGCAATTTTTTTAAAAATGGAGGTTTAATTACCAATATTACTAAAAATGTATAAACTATCTGTGGCAACAAAGTCAGAATTGTATTTCAATAATCTACCGCTATATGTCGCTTATGTCTTTGTGGAAATAAACGATCGATCGACGTGTGTGGAGCTATATTGTCACAAAGGTAAATATGACAAAACACATTAACTTATTTTGGGGAAACAACGACTGAAATGCATGTTTAAATTTTGGTAGCTAGATTTTATTGTCATAATCGGGTCAACAAAGCCGTAAGTGTATTTTCTAACTTTGTTTCAGGAAGAAAGAAAGATGATCTGTTGAAGTTATTAAATAGTAATATTGTGCCTAAATACCTATTACGAAACTGTTTATAGATATTTGTTTTAGTATTTTATTAAATATTAATAAGAAATAAAGCTGTTTTATTTAATTTTTTCTTGCCATTAAACATTATTTTTTTTATTTGAAAGTAAATTTTTTAGATAGTTCTAGAGCAACAAAGACACATTTGTGGTAATCTAGCCCCCTAAATGCTACTAGCAATCGCAAAATACAAAACGCTTTAAAATAACAACGCTCTTATGAAGTAAGAGCTAGAAAACCCCTGGAAGCATTCAGATCCCTTGCAAAGAGGTTGAAATTGTGTTTTATCATGTATTCAATATTTAAAAATCTTTAAAAGGCTCTCCTCAACATTTTATAGATTTGCACTCACGACATTGTATATCCGGAGGTTCGATACATAAAGTAGATTACTGATCATTTTAATACTACTATGGTGTGCCTAAAAGGCTCGAATATTATGTAATATTTAACTGAAAAAATTAAGAATATATTTGACATTTATTAAAATCTAAATTAGTGAAATACAGTTTTGACGTGGCAACTGCGCATGTCTGAATACGTCGCATCACAGGCACAAAGTTGGATCACAGATAAGTACATAAAATTCTATGGTTATATGGTTAGGGTCCGTCTGCACCAGCGGTCGGTTATATTTCAACCCACGGTTTTGAACCGTCAGAAATTGCATAATTGATATGAACCAACCCAATCAATGTTTAAAGTATTTTAAACATCATACATACATGCAACGATTTCCACTTTCTTTTTTTGAAAAATGCGCCACCACACGTTCACTCGCTATTGTTGAGAAAGAAAACAAAATTTTGTGGTGTAGAGGCTATACTGAAAGAACACTGTTGGTTCACGAACCGGATTCTTATAAAATGTAAAAAAATTGCTAAAATGTTGGTGCATGCGAAGTTAATTATCATTGGCTAAAATCAACACCAAACACCTTTACTTACTGTGAATTTATAAATTTAACTAAGTAATAATATTAATGGTTTTATTAATATTTATGAGGTCCACTAAACTATTAATTTAAGAAGTGGAAACATAATTATTTTTCAATTTTAGGAACTGAAATGGCAGAAACCAATGGCAAAATTACAACCAAAGAAAGAGGTGATAGAAATAATGATGGAGACAGACGACTCAGCAGGAAACAGAACTCGCCACTAAAAGTCAACTGAAAGTGATGGAAATAGAAGACTTCCAAACAATCCAAAAACAACAAAGGAACGAGAAGAACAAAAATAACAACACAAAAGCGAATAAAGAACCAAGAATAGGGAAAAGGCCACCTCATATTTTCATAAAAATGACGAAGGAATTTCCCAGAATTAGGAATGGAAAATTAGGAGTGAAAGTAAATCATTATAGGATTATAGGATTAGTCCGACGAAAAAAATAGGACATAAAAGAAGACCTAATTTGACAAAAAGTGAGGGTAATGCAAATTACCCAATTACACTCCAGATTTTGAAATAAAAGAAAGCTCGCGATATTCAACGTATACTATTGCAAAGAATACCAAGATCACATTAAGAATATCAAATATATACTACGTGTAAGAATACAAAAAAAGCTCTACGGGGAACGTCAACCTGCCATATGAAAATGAGATGTCAGATCGGGAGCCAAATACCGATCAGGCGAATGCGAAAGACCGAAAAGTCAATTCGCAACATGCGCCAACTGCCAAGGAGAACACCTTGCTAGCTACAAAGGATGCACCAAAGCCCCAAAAAAGTAACTAATACCAGTTGCAAGAAAACCAAACGTACCAAAGCAAAAGAAAATGTCAGGAAATCAAAAAGAAACGGAATGAACAAAAGAAGAGGGACCACTTCTGAATGATCAATAACAAGATGAGAGCTTTGATGCAACTTTTTAGAGACAGCGAAAAATACACAATCACGAACGTCAAGAAAACGAAGATCAAGTAATAGAGGTGCATAGCACCATTCAGGTCGAGAAAAGGACACCAAGAAACTATCCCTAATCCACGATAGTGGAGACCAGCTGCAAGAGCCCAAGGACTGAGGCCGGGGTGGGTGGACGTTTTTCCCGGAGGGCATTCTGGAAGGGACGGGTTTAGAAAGAATGTGTTTGTGTGTTTCACCTTGTTTGCAGAAATCTATGGCAGTACTAGCAAGTGTGTCATAAAAAAAATCAAATTTAAAATCAGATAAATTACCATTAATAATTGAAAAAAAAACTGGCATTTTTTTAAACATTTAACAAGATAATAATATAGTTAAAAAATATAAACAAAATAAATTTTAAAACTAGGCCATGTCCTAGATTCACCTTTATTGAAAGGAGCCAATAAATTTAAAATTGTTTTCTGTTTAATATTTCAAGGACATATTATATTATATACTGTCACAAAGTAAGGCCTGGTTTTACAATCTGACTAAAATTTTAAATTCTCTTTAATAGAACTATTTTTAGTAAAAAAATTCTTAGTTATTTTGTTTTTATTTAATAAAAAATGTTTCTTTCGAGTTACGTTAAAAACTGCAGTCCTAATATGTGTACTGTTCCATCCCAAAAGCACCTAGAGTAGGCATGATGACTGATTTTTAAAAACTGATCCACGATATTTTCACGTATATACTTTATCTAAAATAAATGTTATTTTTGCAAAAAAAGAGTTTTTAAATGAGAAATTTACTTTTTAAAAATGCATTTTAAATTTGACGCCAAAACGCTAGAATAGTAATGGCGTCTATCTATGACATCATCGATTCGTAAATACCATTTATACTACACTGCGACCCGTGTCATCTGTGGATTCTGTGGTAAAAACGTCAAACTTCAAACATTTTGCAGGTTAAAAGAGGGTGGTTAAAAAAGTTTATTTTGTTTTTACTTATTTTGTGCGATTATAATAGTTATCATATTCATGAATCCTAATGTGTATCGATGGTGTGCTGTTCCACAGCGTAAGAATACATCAATAAAAACTCCAAACAAGATATTTGTTTACGTTCCAATGTCAATGTCAACAATATTTACGAAAGTACGACGTCACTCTCTTCTGATTGGTGTTTCAGCTAATATGGCGGATTGTTAAAATTAGTGCTTATATTTTTACTAAAATAAATGTAATAACACATGTAATATATAAATGAGTAAATTCTTTAGAATCTCCGTATCTTATCTAATTATAACAAATCAATATTTTAGTGATTCTTACTTACTGTCATCATGCCTATTATATTTTGGGGCTGTAAGGAATAAGAGTGGATTTAATAATAATTCAATTGCAAACAACTTAAGGCTGCAATTTAGAAGCGACTATTAGACTACAATTTTTATCAATGGGTCTCATCAGGAAATTATGTGAATACAAAAATTTTCTGTCTACCTTTGTGAGTATTAAAAAAACAAAAATAAAAAAACAATGTTACAGTTGAGATTCGAATAGGAGCTACCCACCAGCTCAATTGTCGCTTCTCGATGAAATCCAATATTGATTCTACTTCTAGGTCTTGTCTAATTTCTGAACTTTTTATTCGATCTTTTTTGGAAACACCTCGTACTCGTCTTAAATATTTCATTTCGATGGCCTGAATCTTATTTGTTTGTCTTTGGCTTAATATCCACGTTTCACACCCATAAGTTAATATTGAACGGTATATTGATTTATAAACATTGATTTTAGTTTTCATGGAGATTTCCTTTTTGTTTATAAAATTATTATTCATTGTATAATACAGCTCTTGTTTATCTCTGTTTCTACATCTCTGTTTTTATTTATTAATACTCCTAGGCATTTGTATTGGTTCATTTGTTCTATTTCTGTACCTTCAATGTTTATATCTATTTTTTCGTCTTCTTCTGATAGCACCATAAACTTAGTTCTAACTTAGCTCTTCATTCCAAGTCTCAAGGTTTTTTTAGCTCTTCTTTACTTTTTGCAATCATCATTATGTCATCTGCGAATCCACATTCTGAGATAGATACTTGTTGTAGATTACTTGTTGTATATCCCAATTGTACTTTCTTTGTTGTTTTATTACAGTTTTTGATTATTTGATTAATGTATATGTTAAACAATGTTGTGCTTAATCCTTCTCCCTATCTCAGTCCATTATAAGTTTGAAATGATTCGAATTTATAATTTTTTCTGATAACATAGTTTATGGTGTTCTTTTAGAGGCTTTTAATAGTTTTTATTAATTTCTCGTCAACTCCTATTTGTTTTAAGCTGTCCCATAATCTACTTCTTGGCACAGAATCAAAAGCTTTTTCCAAATATAGAAATGCCAGGTAGATTTTTCTTCTGTAAAATACATTTTTTTCTATTATTTTTTTTAGAATGAATATATTATCTTGTGTACTTCTACCTTTTCGAAAGCCATTCTGAGAATCTGACAATGATCTTTCCGAAAAGTGTTTAAGTTTTTTGTCTAAAATTTGTTCATATATCTTAGCTCCAGTACTAAGCAGAGTAATACCACGATAATTATTGGAAACTGTATGGTCACCTTTTTTAAAAATAGGCAGTATAACTCCAATCTCCCAGTCATTAGGAATTGTTTCTTCTCTCCAGGCTTTGTTACATATTTTTAGAAATATTTCTTCGCCTTTGTCACCCATGTACTTGAACATTTCACCTGTAGTTCTATCGTGTCCAGCTGCTTTCCCGTTTTTAATTTTTCCAAGTGCCTCTTTTAGCTACTCCTTTGTTATTTTTGGGGTTTCAATTTTTTTTTGTTTTATAATTTATAGAAATTTGTTTAAGAAAAGCTCTAAAAATGTCAAATCCAAGGCACTCTTTTTTATTGCTACTATAAAAAAATCGTGGCGTTTCCGCCCTTGGGTTGATAAACAATACTTTTCGGCATATTTTTGGTGTTTATATGATTGATTTTCCGGTAAGGTAGGCGGACAAATAATTTAATATCTAACGTATGGAATCTTACCTCAACTGCACGAGTGAGGCAGGTATGATTGTAAACGAATGCAGTTTTATTAAGGGAATATAGTCTTAGTCTCAGGTACACACTTTTAGTTATCTTAATCATAAAATAATGTATCGAAAGACATATACAGCCTCGTAAAAAAATTGAGGTCATGGAATATGGTTATCACATTATCACAAACAACAGCGTGTGCCAGAAAAACTATTTTAAGATGATGTTAGTTTACAAAAATTTGTTTTATTTCTAGGTTACATTATGTGGAATTTTTTTCGTGTGGATATACTTACTTTAAATTTGGTCAGAAATTCATTTTGTCTATTAATATCCGTCGCTAAAATGAGGTCACGTATTTGCTGTTCTAATTCTTCTCTGTAAGGTTTAAGCTGTTCAGCAACTCCGCTTTCGAGTAGACAACCAACTGCAGATCTCCAATGATGATTTTCCAGAACCGATTTATTCTGTAAACAAATAATTTAAAATAATAGATACATATTTGTACTGAATGAATTGTTAATATTTGTATTTGTTAATAGTATTTTTGAAAGTATAGTTTAGGGTAATTTTTTTGAAAATTAGTATATTGTATACCTAGTAGGAAAAGCTTAATATTCCCGGGCGATCGTGAAAATTGGCAATACGGAGTCTCGCAGGCCTATTCTGTAACTTGCGACTGCCGATAATTGCGCAATTGTCGCTGTCAAACGCGAGTTTCGTATTCTCGAAGAAGCAACTGCGACCGCGATCGCAATTTATTTGATAACTGCCTCTAGTGAGCAATTGGTTAACTGAAAAAGTGCATTTTTCAGTTGTTTTATGTAAAAAATCGTATTCTGTAAGCAATTTTTTAGCAATTACAACGCGATTGCAACTGTCAAATAGCAATCACAAATATAGTAGTTGTAGTTGAGTTGTTTTATAATTTTATTAAGTTTTGGTGATAGAAATAGAAGGTAAGTTATAAATTATAGTATATCGTCAATAATAAACATGTTTTTATTATTTACAAATAGTAATTTAAAGGGCTTACTGCCGTTGGAATATTTACCTAATAATTTATAACAATTACTTACCACCGTAATAGAAAAAATAATAGTCATCATTTGTTTTAAGTATTTAGAAATGGCTGGTGCATTTATGATTATTGAGGCCGCAGAATATTTTTTAAATTTGTTTTGTTCATCAGCTGATTTTGCAGACAATCTAGTTACGTTGATTACTACCCGATTGCAAGTGGCGCTAGTTTTATGACGTAAAAGTGCATCTTGACAGCAACCAGCAACTGCGATGCGATTACCTTACAGAATACCACATTTTGCGACTGATTGCGCGACCGTTGTACAATGGTTGCTAGTTGCAAAATAATTGCTGTTTTTACAGAATAAGCTTGCGGGAATGTGGCTTTTCCTACGAGGTCTACATACTATTTTTCCGAAAATCGGGAATCATTAAAATTACGGTAAATTATTACTAATCATGTTAAAAATTTCAAATCAACACTATTATTTTTCCCTTAAATAAAAGAAACCATGTCAAACATGACGAGTGAAAAGTTTATTTGTGGCGTCTTTCCAAAGTGTTGATTTTTTAACGTTTTAAAAAGCCAAAGTAACGTGTAAAATGATGAGTGATGATGACTGTTCCATTTCTGGAACCCCCCAGAACTCACGGAGGCAGTGAATGCTGCATCATTGGAATTTTTACCAGTAAAATCTAGAAATAAGTATAACTATGCATACAACCGCTTCATGGACTACCGTACGAATAAAAATGCAACTTCTTTCTCGGAAAATGTTGTAATGGCATACTTCTTGGAGCTTGGTTCCAAGATGAAATCTTCAACTTTATGGGCCAATTATTCAATGCTGAAGGCAACCCTTGCAATTAGACATGATGTGGATATATCTAAATATTCAAAACTTCGGGCATTCCTGAAACGGCAAGCACATGCCTATAAGCCAAAAAAATCCAAGATTTTAACTAAAGAAGAAATAAACAAATTTATTCAGGAAGCTCCAGATAAGGAATATTTAATGATTAAGGTAACTTACAAAACTTCAAATTATATTTGGATTCTTTACATGCTTATTTATTGTTGTAGGTAGCTGTAATATTTGGAATTTCCGGAGCTTGCAGAATGGACGAGCTGGTTAAAATGACTGTACAAGATATACAAGACCTAAACTTTTAGTTACCATACCGGATTCAAAAACCAATACATCAAGATCATTTATAGTAAACCAAATGTACTTAAATCTACACCGCAAGTATGTCACTTTAAGATCAAGAGATATGAATACCACTCGTAAGTACCAAAATGAAAAAGGTTGTAGACAAGTAGTAGGTATTCACCAATTTAGAAACATGCCTAAAATAGTGGCCAGTTATTTGAATTTGCCAAACTCGAAAGAATATACCGGCCACTGTTTTCGTCGGTCTTCTGCCACAATGCTTGTTGATTCTGGTGGAGATATTACTAGTTTAAAGAGACTGGGTGGATGGAAATCAACAAACGTCGCTGAAGGATATATAGAAGAGTCTCTTACTAATAAGGAAGAAGTGGCAAATAAAATTTTCACAGCAGAAAAAAATCAAGAAAGTAAATCTAATATTTCTAATACTGCAGTAACGCCCAATATTAGTTATTGTCATACACATAAAATTATTAGTTTGGAAAATATTCAACAAAATAATGCTATTAGTTCCCAACTTCTTCCAGTTTTCAATACTTGTACTAATTGTCAAATAACAGTAAATATAACAAATAATAAGTAATAATTTTAAAATATGTAACCTTGTTTGTGCTGAAAGTTTTAAAAATTAAAATTGTTTAGGAATAAACCTGTTCGCATTTATGTTCTAAAGTTTACTGTATGGAAATAACATTTCCTTACAGTACAGAAATAAATATTTCCTTACTGTTATTTTCGGTTGCCAGGCAACAATCAAGTTGGAGGAAATATTGACTTTCTCTTTCAAATATGTTGTCAAAAATGTTATTATTTCTTATCGATTTTCGGAAAAATATTTTTTTTACTTTTTTTTTGTTCATTTACATACAGTAAAACGTTTTTTAATGGGATAACCCTGGTATTCCGATTTTCTTTGCACATCCCCAAAGCTTCAGGGATTTAGTTTAGTTCCGAGATATCTCAAGGGAAAATAGCAATTTCCCAGAAAACGGACGGCTCCTTTGAAAATTAATCATAACTGAGAACTAAATGCCACTATACGCGGTACAAAACTTTCGTTTATGTAATAAATTCATTTATTTGTTTTACTTACTTGATACAAAATGGCAAGGTGATTCGAAGTGGAAATAAGAAAATGTTGGTTGACACCAGGATGATCTAAATCGTGAGCAACTGCACCGATGAGTGATGCCATAATTTCTAGAGGTGTTACATGACGTCTTATCTATATAAAAACAATAATATTAATTATGTTATATAAATAACAATTTAGAATATTTTAACTTACTCTTTCTTCCTGTAAAAAACAATGCATTGCTTGAGTTACATCAGTCGCATGAATGGAATTGTGATAAGGATTAGTACTATGATATCCCTCTTCTATAAGAGCTGAAAAATAAAATGTATTAATAATAAAATGCAATTTTATAGTCAAGTAAGGAGCCAATTTTAGCTGCAAAAATGTTGGGAGCTGCTGGATTTTACCTCTCAGTGGCACACAAGTTAAAGATAATTATAAAAAAATAGACGACTTTACAAATGATGAACGTAACCAAGATAGTGTTTAAATTTTTCTCAAGGTAAAAATGGATTATTGTAGATTATTTAATACACATTTGATCATCCAATATAAGTAATCATGATTTTAAAAAATCTGTGGTTTACATAAAAATCCAATATTTCAGTCTATGCATCGATTAAAATATTTCTAAATATATTAAAAGAACAGTACACTACTTTTAAAAAAAATTGCTAACAGGGGGAAATAGGGGTTGAAATACTACCCTTAAATGTTTAAAAATCTTATGATCCAAAACCTGGATTTTTATTTTATTGGCAGTTACAGATTTTTAAACATTTAAGGATAGTATTACAACCCCTTATCCCGTCCGTAAGCAAAGTACCGTTTGACATATTGCTGGTATTTAAATAATATAGCAATTATATTAATTATAATAATTATAGAGCACCTAAAAAAATGACCATTTTGACCACATAGCTAAAAAATTAGGAATTTCAAAAAATTGTTTTTACAGATGTTTTGAACAGTTTTGTCCATTTTCACCTAGGTGAAAATTTCTGTATTAGTCAATATCTAAATTGACCCAACTATAAAGATTTCTCTCGTGTTTTGTAGAATTTTTATTAAAATATTTAACCAATTAAAAATAGCAATTAAAAAATGTTGATTTCTTGTTTCTTGTGTTTTTCAAATTTCTCAAAGCGCCCACATATTTACCAATCAATCAATCTAAGAAAAAGAAAATATTTTCGTGGTATGCAATTTAAATGTGATAAACACATTTTCAAGTAAAATAAATCGACTTATTTTGTTTTAAATTGAATTCTTAAATTGTTTCCTTTGATCACGAACATTCACTTAATCATACACATCTATACTATCATTTATTTTGAAGATCGATAAAATATATTTAAACAATAATAATGTCAGATGGGCAATGGCCCTATAAGAGTCGGAAAATCTTGTTTTTAAACAGTAAAATAGATATTTATTTCATACTGTACCATAAAATAAATCTTTACGTACTTGATTTCAATCCGGAAAATAGAATTTTACCGGAGAATAGCATGTAATATATTTTCTACTATTCTGTAATGAAATTTGACCTTGACAGGCTTCTACATATTAAAAAACAAATAAAAACTGAGTTATATTTCAAAAGTATGAATATTAATTTATTAAAATTCAACAGTCAATAAACAAAATTTACTTATTGCCTATATTAATTGCCTATATTAATATTACCCAGGAATGAATTGATTCTGAGCCATTTCGTGAAAATCGGATAATGACAATCACTGACAGTATCATATTATATATTTAAAAACAATAATGTTCAGTTTCTATGGTTACCAACTACATGCCAGCTATTTTGGCATTGAATGCAAATTTCAAAAGCCAATAAAGGTGTTAATATTTTATTTTTTCACTGCTTTTTTGTGTTTTAGGGTACAGTATAAAATTAAATTGTTGTACGTCACATGTCCGGTAAACTTTTATAGTACTCGTTTCAAATTAAACATCTCACTCCTACTGTAAAATTGTACTTATCGGACTAGTAACGTAAATAACTATTTTTCACTACTGGCCTCTTAACCTAACTTCATTGACTTTTGTTGAGGTTGTAAAGTTGTTCATTATTAACCCAGGCAGAAAAATACAGGGACTACTTGATTAAGAATCCATTTGCCATAATGTGAGGTTAACTGATGCAAAGACAAAATGATAATAGTAATTATGGGTCAAGTACGAAAAGTGAGTTATTATTGTCGAGGTCCATTATATACCGCAAAGTAAAAGATTCGAGGTTTTTAATAGATCCGAGACAATAAATAATTCAAAGATAAACAAATACTGAAAATAATTTCAGATACAAGGTGCAGTCAATGGTAAAAATGAAAAGTAGAAAATTGTTTCTACCTGCGCCCAAGGTAAAGAAACTTAATAGTTTCTATACCAAGCTTGACCGTTTTCCATAAAACAACAACTACTTCCTGAGCTATATGCCCCAACGGACATTGAATTACATTCCAATAGAAAACGTGATGGCGACCGACTTCATCGATACTTAAAACCATCTCTATCGATTTGCAAATTAACGGGAAGAACACTATTCGTAGCCCGTTTTCGACATTATTGTGTTTCATCAGTACGAGGCAGGATGCAGGATGCAGAATGATTCTTTTACGCCAATACATAAACCGTGAACCCACGATTCCATGATAAAGTCGTAAAAGCGCCATCCTACCGTTCATTTGCAAACCAATAGATCAAAGGTAACTGTAATCGAAAGATAAACAAATACTGAAAATAATTTCAGAGGATATAATGACAGATATTATTCTAATATTAAATAAAAGTTATATCAATAGAGTACATTTCTATATTTATATATAATCGTAGATGGCATATATATTGCTAATATAGGATTAATAAATAAAATATATACTGACACTGTTACACCTCAAGAAATTAGAGAACAAACCAAACAAGTCAATGAATTATCAAAGCTTAAGAGCGATTTAATAAAAGGGAACTTGAGAAATCCAGAATTCTCCTTACAAGATGGAATAATTTTTCTTGGCCACCGAGTAGTCATTCCAAAAGCTATACTAAAAGAATTGCATTCAACTCATTTGGGAATTATTAAAATGGAAGCACGAAACTATTGCTATTGGAAAAAGATAAACTCTGATATTGAAAATTTGGTTACAAGTTGTTTAGCTTGTTGTAATGTAAGGAATAATCCAGTAAAGACACCATTGTATAATTGGGAAATACCTGAAAGGAACTGAGAAAGGATACACATGGATTACACGGGTCCATTAATGGGACACTTTTTCTTTATTGTAGTTGATGCAAAGTCTAAGTGGCCAGAGAATACTATAATGAAAAGTAATCCCTCGACTAAATGTACCATCATTTAAGAGAAATATTTAGTCGAATGGGTTTATCCGAAATTTTAGTAAGTGATAATGCTACTATTTTCAAATGGATGGAATTCACTGAATTTTGTAAAAGAAACGGGATACGTCAAAATTTCATTGCACCAACTATCCTGCTACTAACGACCAAGCTGAGAGGTATTGTCAAACATTAAAATCAATATTACACCGTATGATGCTTGAACCTGGAGATCTTCACGAAAAATGACATACATTTTTATTTAGATATAGGGTAACACCCTTATCATCAGGAAAATCACCTTCAGAATATATGTTTGGAAATTCTATAAGAACAAAACTTGACTTATTACGACCGCTCCCAATTAAAAGAAAACAAAATGATAGTGATTTTGACAAATTTTTTAATGTTGGTGATAGGATTCAGTCTAGGAATTATTCAAATGAAAACAAATGGAGATATGGCAAAGTAATTCAACGACTGGGAAAACTTCATTATTTAATAGAATTAGACAATGGGTACAAAATTAAACGTCATTATGATCAACTTCGTTAATGTAGAGTGAAAATTACCGATCAAACAAATTTTTATGAAGTAAGCATGCCAAGTGAAAACAGGAAAGAAACAGACCGACAAAAACAGAACGAGAATAAAGAACTACAAAACGAGACAATCCACAGCGAAGAATCATGTGTAAATAATGAAAGTAGTCGAGAACTATCAATGGCAAGAGATTCTAGAGAAAAGGAAGTGCCGTTAGCGGAGGAAACGACTTCGTTACGAAAATCCAATAGAATAAAGAAACCTTTTCAAAGGTTGCAATATTGAAGAGATTACCTATAACCTCATTTATTAAAAGGGGAAGAATTGTTATATATGTTATACACTTACTTATATTATTTGCTGTTACCTTGTTAATAGTATTGATTAGTTACTGTCACAGAATATAATGACAGATATTATTCTAATATGAAATAAAAGTTATATCAATAGAGTACATTTCTATATTAGTCCAGGCGTGCTGTACTATCGGCTTCAGAATTGCATATACATTTTCAAACTCAAATCGCTTACATTGAATAAACAGCCTTTTTATTTTGTGTAACCAATCACGGTTTAAATAATAATAAATTTGAAATCAGTTAAACAGTTGTCCACGCCCACATCTTCACTTAGTTTGGAACCCTCGATAATAAATGTTTGTTTGGGATTAAAATCCCTTTTTTTATTATATCAGTGCAAAAATGCGAAAAAAACTTATTTATTCGGGACATGACCTACCCTTGTAAATAAACGTAATACCCCAAAACCATTAATGTAGGCGTTTTAAAAACTGCCATTCCTTTGTTGTTTAAGAAGGGCGTTTTTATAACTTCGGTAGGTAAACGAAATTCACATTTAACATGTATATGCTATTCTAAAGCCGACTGTACTTTTAGACGGAAATTCTGATACCTGAAATGTAACAGTTGGAGGTGGTAAAGGGGCTTATAACACATGAAAAAAAAATACATTAACCATTTCAATTATGATCATAAACTTTTTAGGGGTGAAAAAGGGATAAAAAACTGAAGTATTGCTGTTTGCGGCTAAAATTGACGTCAAAATGAAAAGTGCCCAATAGAAAAGTTGTAGATCATGTAAAAATCTAAAACTTTTCTTTTGGTAATTTTCTCACATAACCTCAATTTTTCGAGAAAAATGAAAAAAAAACGATTTTCCATTTTTAATTTTTAATTTTCCAACGGATTCGTTAATCTTGGTGAAACTTGGTGAAAACTTACCTTTTTATGTCCAAAATAACCTCGAATTTTCTCAACCTTGTAACATAATAATTTTAACATTTTAATTTTAACGCTAATAACCTCTTGGGTTATTAGCGTTACAATATGTTTGACATAGTAGTTTTTACATAATATAGGCTTAAATGCTAAAATATAACTTATTAAATTTTATTTAGTAGTTTAACGCTTTTTAGGAAATTGAAAAGTTTTTGGGAATCACTGTTCTCATCGAGGGCACTTTTAAGAGAGTTCGGTATGCAATACTTCTTTCGTTCATTTTCATATTTAACACAGTCAATCAAAAAATGTTTTACTGACAAGTCAGAGTTGCACATTTCACAGGTGGGTTTGTTTGTTCTCTTCATTAAGTATTGGTGCGTTAGTTTCGTATGTCCAATGCGCAAACGTGTCACTATCACTTGTTCTCTTCTTTTCTTTGATTTTAATTTCCATGGTTGACCATTTTGATTTACTTCTAGTAGTTTGCTAGGAGCGCTCTTCCATTCGTCTTTCCAAATACTTGTAATCTTTTGTTTAAAATTACTTTTTAAGTCTGTATGTGTCATAGTATTAGATATTATTGATGAAGGATTACTGGGAGCGTTTTTAGCAAGCGTGTCAACCAATTCGTTGCCTTTTATTCCTTTATGTGAAGGAACCCATAAAAATTTCAAATCAAAATTTTTATCCAAGATTCTTTGAAGCTCTATCTTGATGAGAAGTAAAAAAGGGTGATTGCAATAAAGTTGTTGTATTGCTTTGAGCGAACTAAGAGAGTCACTGATTATTATGCTCTTTTGCTTATTTTTCTGATGGATAAGAATAATTGCTTGTAAAATTGCAAATAATTCAGAAGAGAAAATAGTGGTAGAACTTGGTAATTTAAATGAGGCTGAAAATTCTTTAGAGTATACAGCTGCCCCTACCCCTTCATCGTTTTTTGAAGCATCAGTATAAATTTCGTATGTACTACTATTTGAGTTTATTATCTGATGGAATTCATGTTTTATGACAGTTGTTGGAGTTTCAGATTTGTTGAAGCTCGTCAGATTAAAATCAGGTCTAGGTAAGGGTATTGTCCAAGGTGGCGGGATGAGAATAGAGGAAATATCATAAGTGTTGAAATTGAAAATTGAGGTTAGACAAGTAGCCTTTCACACGATAATAGAATGGAGGATCTGTGCGGGAAGTTGAATCAAATTTAGTTGAGAAACGATCAGCAAATACATTGTGAAATACGGGTTTATTTTGATTTGCAGAAATTGTAGCAGAATATGAAAGACTTAGGTATTGTCTTCTGAGACATAGAGGAAGCTCTCCTGATTCACAGTAGAGGCTTTGAATAGGGCTTGTAGTTTTGTTAGTTTTAAAACCTAAAAACAAATTTTGTAGGAAAATAAAAAGGGTTCTTTAATTAAATGTTAATTTTTATAAGAAATTTTGAAACCGGTAAAATTTCAATAACGTAAAAATTAGGTATAAAACATTGTTTAGAATAATCCAAAATTTGAATGAAACACTGGGTGTTGTATTTCAAAAAAGGGGTATTGCCCCCTGTCACATATTAATAAAACAAGCGCATTGTCAGATTTCCAATTTATTCCGTTTGGCTGTTTCGCACTGTATATAGCATAATTTAAATATTTAGGAACATGGCCATCAATGTAGTTGATTCGAACTTGTGCGACAGTGCAATTGTATATGTGACGGATCACATTTTCTTTGCGTGTAAAAAATATACACAATATAGAGAAGACATGTATCTGGAACTAATAAAAATCAATATTTTCCCCCTTTCAATTTAATGTACCTGCTAGCATTGAAAAAGCTACCTGTATACAACTTATTATTATTATAGTCTTTCCAATATTAATTGCTAACATCCATTTAAAAGTGTCAGACAGAGTGAGTTAGTTTACTAGGCTTCAAAGTAGAAATAATGGTAAGAAAATAACATATTTGTCCCGTTAAACCTCCACTCTGTATCGTTGGAACCCAGCTCTCTCTAGACCGGTAGTTGTACAGCGCGAAAACAAGTGGGGTGCGCACGCGACTTATTGACGGCTTTTAATGGTCCACTGTATTCTGTTGCGTGCAGGGGTCTCGGGGTTATCTTTTGCGGCAGTTTTTATGTAGCTCATAATGTTGGTGTCTAGTGTGGAGGCGGAGAGTCCAGCTTTTTATTTGGGGTTGTTAGGTATTAACTTTAGATATATCTTTGTTTCGGTAATTCATTTTTAATAATTGATTTACGTATTGTAATTTTTGCCCATATTCATTGAAAACCTTAAATTAGTTACATATTATTATGGCAGCGTTTTGGAGACATTTTGAATCAGAAAATGGAAATCCAGATCAAAATTTAATTTCAGAAGATATGATATCGCAAACAGGTGAGGTTAGTAGCGAATTTTGCAATAAAGATTTACACATTCAGTGTCAGAGGGTTATTTTAAATATGTATCGATGTTTGACAAATGAAGATAATAAAAAATCAGATGCGGTTATAAAAAAGCGAATTAATACGTTAACTCAAATTTCTATTTACACTATTTCTCGGGTTATTAAGCGCGGTGACGTTATAGATCATTCGCAGGTACGGAAAAACAAAAAAAAAATTTGCAAATGTTGACGATGCTACAAAAGATGTTATAAAGCGAACGGTTTATAATTTATATCAAGAAAATATTGTATCGTTCAAGAGAAATTACGAGATTATCCTGATTATAATTATAAAAGCTTAGAAACTTTACGCGGTATACTATTAGTGCGCTTTTAATTAGAAGAAATTAGATAAACGAATGGTTATAATGGAATCGCGGCGTATTGTTGTACTCCGTGAAGAGTATTTATATAAAATAAGAAAGGATCGTCAATTTAAAAGGCATATAGTATACCTAGAAGAGACTTGGTTTGACACACATAATACTGTTCAGTATGGATGGGTAGATCAATCTCATAAGTATAATTTAAATGCGCCATGTTCGAGAGGAAAGCGTATAATAATTCTTTACGCCGGAAGTGAAAACGGTTTTGTACCAAATGCATTACTACTGTCGGCGAAAAATATTAAGCCGACTATCATGAGGATATGACTGCAGATTTATTCGAAAAATGGTTTCAAGAGCAGCTTCTTCCTAACATTCCTCCAAATTCAGTAATCGTTATGGACAATGCTTCCTATTATTCGCGGATATTAAATAAAATTCCAAAATCTAGTTCAAAGAAGGCAGATATTTTAGAATTTATGAAAAATAGGAACATTAGTCTGGAAAAGGTAACGACAAAGAAAGAATTACTACGAAGTATAAAAGAGCTTAATTTAAAGAACGATTATGTGATCGACAATATTTGTAATACACACGGACATACACGCCTATGGAGACAATGTTCCGACAAAGGAAAATTTACCGCTAGGCGGTACCCTTTGTAGTAACTTATTTTAGTCATACTATACTAGGATTTATCAAGAGGTGCAATTTAAAACTGTATTAGTAAATGTAATTCCTCTGTTTTTAACTCTAAGTCAATATTTCCTACGTTGTCGTGGTCCACCCTTTCTGTAAGTTAGCCACCCTGACAGACCCCTGGGTGTGAAATGTTTACCCGTATCCTACCCAAAAATAAATAAATACTAGTCTTAATACTAGAGTTACTGGCTATATGGACATAGTTCCGCGGCCAAAAAAAAAAAGAAGAAACAGGCAAATATACCCCGACCCGAACCTGTCCGCCGATGTTAAACGTCTGACAACAGATAATCGATAACGCCCCATAAACTTTTATAAAACGGCATCTAACAAATTGAATTTAACAGTTTTAAAACGTATATTTTAGAAAATATCTGTTTCTTTAATAAACAACAGTAGGAGTTTAAACTTTTGAATACAAATCAACTATTTTTATTGAAGGATCGTTTCTTGAACGTTTCACTCAATCAGTAACAATATTAATCGCCAAATCAAAATATTAAGAAAAAGTTTAAGTAAATAAATAATGTCAAGTTAAATTTGAAATGTAAGATTGGAAAATATACTCTTACAAAATAAACCACTAATTATTTGGAGCTTCTTTTATTAGTGAAAAAAATATTTTGGAACATTTAATTTTCCGAAACTATAGCTTAGTTCTGATGGACTTGGAGTATATTAACCTCTCCTATAAACATAAACAATTTGAAAACATATTTATATTCCCTTCCGCCACTCACAATAAATATTTTTTAAATTCTATATTTTTGTATTAAATTGATTTAATTTTAGCGGTATATTCAACAATTTTTTCTAACCAAAATAAAGCGAGTAAACAGATAAAATTTGAAACGTAAGTATTTATAAGCATATTAACATATTGTGTATAAACAAGAGTAGTTCTAATATTAACCTGTAAGTAGTTTATAATTAAAAACCGATGTATATTTATTTTATTTCCTCAAAAAAAATAAATCATGTAAAATACCGGAAAAGCCTGTACCATATTGGGTTTTGATGAGAACTAGATTAGATAATTAATTATGAATAGTTTATTTTAAACAGCCTTTAAGTAAATAAATGTTAAATTTGAATTCATTTATTTATTTCTCTCCAGTTCCGCGTTTTGTAGCTACTTCAAGAAAATACCTCTATAGGAAAGGTTTTTGTTTGATTATTTTTTTCACCTGTTAAAATATCACAGTTTTGTGATTTCGTCCAATGAAAACGCTTAATCTTCAATGTTCTGTGCTAAATGCTAGCCAATCATTCCGTTTTATAGCGATAAAACCACTAGTCGTTTTACCAGGATCGATAAAATTATAGAACTGTCAAAAATCAATATTGCACAATCAATTTTCTTGTTTATAAGTACCTTGCTATAAATCAACATTTATTTATATTATCTAAATATTCTGAAATATATTTTGTTATTATTATTATCAAAATTCAATTCATCTAAACGATAATGAAAAACCAAATATGTAGTTATTTTAAAACTAACCTGCTTCCTGGTTCTGTATGCATTTAAAACTTTTATATGCCTACAGGCAAATGTGGTCTTGTAGGTAAAGTTTAAATAGATATACCTAATAATTTTTATTTTGGTAATTTTCTCTTTAATAATATAATTGTATAAATAGGTATAAAAATGAATATTTATTCAAATTATAACTCTGTTCTCACGACGCTCACGACATCTGACAACTGTCAATACTATCTAGTGTACCTATAGGATAAGTTAATAGGAGGGGTAACGGCATTTCGTGGACCATATTGATTACGTCATTAAAGTCGGGCTTGTCAAATTTTTTATTAATGTTATTAAAAAATCAAAAGATTATAAGTATTTTCTCTTAAAATAATAATATATTTATTAAATATAATTCTGTGTAAACCCATTTCCTTTCTTTCTCTTGATTATTAATGTGTTAATAAATTAGATCATAGGTAGGCAACACAAAATACACCTATCCTAGTTGACTTGTCAAATTTTTTATTCAAGTTATTAAAAGATCAAAACATTATAAATAAAATAGTAAGAATTGGTAAAAAGATAACGATAAGTTATTAAATAAAGTGGTTTTTGTACAGAATGGTTCAAAAAATAATCTTCTCAAATACCATTCGTCCTATAAAATTTTACTAGATAAATTTTAAGGACTCGTGGTATTACCTTTGACAAATTTTTATTTTCTAGACTCAAGCTTTTTTACTTTAGGCAAAACTACTCAAGCAAACTGAATAAGATAAAATCACATTTCAGTTTGTTTTGATATTTTTACCAAATAAAAAAGTTTGATAAAACTCTAACTAAATTCTGTACGCCTCCAGTTTTCAACCTAAAGAAGAATGGAATTTATTAGATCAAAATAATACAAATGTTTTAAAGAAAAACAGATGTTGTATTATAGAACCCACACGGATAATAAACAAAAGAAATTATTGTGACCAGGATCCCGATTCACGAAATCTCACAAGGAGAAAGTGAATTATAATTCTCTCAAAATAGACAAAAATGTATTCTTGAAATAAAATCTCCAAAGATGCATAACCTGCGCGAGAGAATCAATTCTCCTGCCAAGACCCAGGGGAATCAACTCTTCTAGTAGTTTTTGTCTCATTATCTATTTTTAATTTACTTTAATTTCAAGATTTTGGGTATAAATATTGATAGATTAGTTTAAGTAAATTATAGAATGATTTTTTAACAATAAAATTACAATTTTCAATAATTTATAAAGGGATTTCTAAAATGCAGTTGCCAATAGTGTGTAAACACCTGACTAATGTTCTTACCCTACTTTTACTATAATCAAAGTTATAATTTTTTATAAACTGCATTTAAAATAAATAAATCGTGGATTTACTTGAACCCGATGAATTATTACTTATATTGGAAGTATTCAGAGACTTGGAAGATGCTATTCCTGCAGTTCATTGAAATGTTTTAAGAGAGAACTGTTTTAATTTATACGATCGTCAACTCCTTATTTGTCCACGGAATGGAATTCAGTTTAATAGAAATTTTACCCAAGAGCTTTAATTGATTTACAAGTATGTCTTCCGTCCAATTTAGAACCTAGGAGAACCCCTACATTGTTTTCCATCAACTGAACAAGCACTTCTTTCTGTCAAGTTGTATTGTAACTTATTTAGTTATCATACAAGAATTTGAACAACTGAGTGAATGTAAATAAAATGTCTGATAAATACGCTGAATTGACAGTTCACGAGATAAAAACCGAACTCAAAAAGAGTGTACAGGAGAAAGGGCTTTCTTATACAAAGGTAAATGATGTAAAATGAACCTAACCTCAAATTATTTCATTAGGAACGAGCATTGATAGATGAGTATGTTATTGAAAGCTTATTAATAAATACACCGATGAAGTATTTCTTTATATTTTCAGATTAGAAGTATACGACCCTAATAATAATATTATTATGAAAAAATTTTGATATAAAAAAAGGTTGACAGGTCTACTTTGACAACAGCGTCACCATTTGGACCTACGCATTGAAATTCATCGTTTCCAAAGAATCCAACTTACCTTAGTACAAAAGTGTACACAAAAAAAGTTATAGCCCTTTGAAGTTACAAATTAAATTTTATTTTTTTACACTATCTCCCAAACTACTTGACATTTTGTAATAAAAATTGACACGTTACTTTCTTGTTCTGAAAGCATTTTTCATAAAAAAGAAAAAACAAAATCTCAGAGCTCAGAAAAATTTTAAGGGGGTGTGCAGCCCTAAATCTCCCCCAAACTTTTGAGTACGTTCAAATCAAATGAATTTTGTGGCATCATTAGTTTAACACATTATTTTTAAAACTTTTTTGCGTCTTATCACTTTTGTCAAAAAACAGTTTTTATTGAGATACGGCCCTTTTATTAATTAATCTTTAAAAAAATAAGGTGCAACTAAAAATAATGGCTTAAATGAGTTAACAAGTACAAAAAATGTCTATAACCTCTGTAAATATGATATTACAATAAATGTTCAAAATGATCCCCATTATTATTAGGGTCGTATACTTCTAATCTGAAAATATAAAGAAATACTTCATCGGTTTATTTATTAATAAGCTTTCAATAACATACTCATCTATCAATGCTCGTTCCTAATGAAATAATTTGAGGTAAGGTTCATTTCACATCATTTACCTTTGTATAAGAAAGCCCTTTCTCCTGTACACTCTTTTTGAGTTCGGTTTTTATCTCGAGAACTGTCAATCCAGCGTATTTATCAGACATTTTATTTAAATTCACTCACTTGTTCAAATTCTTGTATGAAAACAACTAAATAGGTCTCCTCTTCAACTAACACCCCTTAGCGTAAGAAAAAAATCAGACAGACTGCCATATTTTTGATGTTCACATTATCCGACCAAAATCAATGCTTTTGGTTGAACACAGATGAACAAAAGGCATTATTTCTTTAGTTTTTTTTTCTTCTATGCTCCTTCATATAAGGATTTTTTCATTTTTGGGATCTACTATATTTACAACTACAATTTTTTACTTATTTCTCCTTAAAAGGATATTTTCTTTTTGGGGACACGCTAATACCCAAACACTCGTTTTTCCTTTAGTATTTTAAATTTTTTTGGATGTTCTATTTTACATCCCTTTTTCTATGCTGAGAGAGATGATCTAATTTTATTTACTCCTATTTTTTTATAAATATTTTTGATCAGTGTGTTATTTTTATCTCACAACAGATTACGCCTGATGATGGTCCTATAAGACCGAAACTAGTTGTAAAATTAATAATAAACAGTTTGTGGGATAGACTTTGCGTTTCCTTTGAACCTTTTGTGATTCAACCCACATTGGAGATATAGATAACTTACAAGATCTTTTCAGAACTATTATGGTCCTCCGAAAACTAGATTACATCCACCAGCCTGATTATCTCTCTCTCTGTTTATCTTTCATATAATTCCTTGCCGGTCGATTCTTCTTCTTCTTTAGTCCACTTACGCCCAGTATTGAGCACAACGGTTCCTTTACGTTCTCCATCTATCCCCATCCTGTGCGATTCTTATCCACGTTAGTCCTGCTGATCTGTTAATATCGTCATTCCATCGAGTTATTGGTCTACTTTTATTTCTTTTTCCCGCCCATGATCTCCATTTCTCTGCCTGATCCATTCATTTCTTCTCTGATACCAATCATTGTCCTTTCCATAGCCCTTTGTGTCACTTCCATTTTTGTTATTATTTGTTTTCTGAGGGTCCAGGTTTGAGCTCCATATGTTATGACAAGGAGAATACACTGGCCAAGTACTTTAGATCTCAAGTGCTGTGGGTATCTTTTTTTTTTCAGAATGAAAGCTAATTTTCCGATTGTCAAGAATCTCACATTTGTACTGACATAAAATGTATTCGGGAGTTTCCTCTTCTAGATGATAGAACCTGCACATCTGTCAATCACATCAGTATCAAAGTTTTGACCGTTTTTCTGTCTTTGCTCATTAAGTCATTAAGACAACAGATTCCAAAATAGGTTAGGGTAGGTTGGATTACAAGAAGTACTGATGATTTGTCGGTTCAAAACCATCCATCTTTATCAAGAAGGAGCGTCATTAATAAATCGGTGGCGAAATTACCCATAGGATTAAATATACCTGGTGTGGGCAGAGTATTTACAAATTTACTGGTGGCGAAATTACCTGTGCCCCGCCATCTGGCGTTTTAGAGTTGTGTGTGAACCAGGTTGTTTCTACATCTACCAATCTTCCCGACCAGGGCCCTATTTTCATCATGTGAGTAAAACTGAGAGGAGGGACCATTCGATCACAGGAATAGGGAGTACTCGTATTTCTCGAGATCGGTTAAAACCGTATTCTGAACTAAGAGAAAGTGATTGTTTGTTGCCAAATTTATGACAGACTGTAGAGCTATTGAGTAGTTAATACATACAAAAAGTAGGCAACTGAACACAACCATTCTTAGTGCTGTGGTATATGCATAAGGGACGAGATGGAGGAACGATATTAGTAGTAGACAGATAAGTGATGTTAATATCAGCTTTAGCCTGCAGCAAATCATTATTAATTTGGTTCACTGCCACTTATTAATCTACCTACATCTAAATTCATTATAATTTGTATTGATAACACGTTTATTTTATACCTTTGAATAGTAAATACTATAAATTACATGTATTAACACAGTCATCAAATTCAAACTAAGTGAAAACCAAAAGCAAAACATACACTGCCGAGCAAAAAATTTAGGTCACTTTAAATAATCATTTTTATAGCTTATTTTTGTAATTTATTTCCATTAGCTTTGATATCTGGTTTATTTATCATCATTTTGAAGATTTTTGTGTTTTTATTGACAGGATACAGTGCATTTTTCTTAATCTTGTTTATTATACAGTGAAGACGTAAAGGTTTGCATTAATTCAGTATTTTTATAATTAAAAATATATTGACGAAATCCTCGGACAGGTCAATTTATATTTTTAATTGCGCATTGACTTTTATTATTGTAAACAAAATGAAAACATGCCAAAAAATATCTTATCACTCTAATCTAAAAATTTGCGATACCATTTTGTTATAATCAACAAAATATAGTATATTATTCAACAAGCATATAATAATAGCCATTTTATGCGAGTAGAAAACTATACTTTGTCCACGATTATAAATAATCTGCATTATAGCACGGTAGCATATTATACACACCAATACACACATATGTAATATATGAACCCGATTTATTTAAAATATTTTATCTACTCCTATTAAATTATACATTAATTATTCATCTGCTTTTGAGGAATTAATAGTATCCATAAACAAAAAGCGTGAGTTATAATAAGTCTCTAGTGAGTTATTGCACCATACTGACTCAGAATCACAAATTTGGAGCAATGGGGAAGGATATTGCTACATTTTTAAAATTACCAGATAGTAATTTATATTCTGGGCATTGTTTTCGCCGCTCGTCAGCAGCTTTATTAGTAGATGCTGGAGAGGATATCACGGCATGGTGGTTGAAGATCAACTAATGTTGCCGAGGGATACATTGATGATTCCGAAAAGAATAAGACAGATACTGCAAATAAAATATATAGTTCTATAACTCCTCAACCGGTTGGTATTTCTTCTACAACATATATGCAACAAACTCAAAACGAAACATAATTGCATAATTCAGTTCCACATATCCAGTTTACTGGTTGTTCAAACTTTACAGTCATCTCATCAATAAGCAAAATGAATAATTACTACTTAAAACTTCTATTTAATTGTTATTACTATTACGGTTTATAAATAAAGTTCTTTCTCTATACTGTAACGGGTGACAGTTGTGTGACGGATGGGTGTGACGGATGATTGTGGCGGATGCGAGGGGAATGCGTGTGTTTAAGTTACGTGAACTGTTGGTGGCTGAGCTCAGAAGAGAGTTGGAAGAATTGGATTTGGATACCACCGGAGGAAAAACTATTTTAATCAATAGATTACGTGAGTACTATTTAAGTATAAATATTGACCCTGACTCGGTGGAATTTGAAGATCCTATGCACAAAGCCATGTCCGAGCTTGCCACTAGAATTTCCAGCCAACAAGAGGACCAAGCTCAACTGTCACCCGTTACATTATTATAATGGGTAAGGATTTTAAGGAACATTTGGCTAACCTAGAAGAAGTTTTTCGACGACTGAAAAAGGCCAATCTAACATTGAATGTTAAGAAATGTAACTTGCTCCAGAGACAGGTCAGTTATTTGGGACATGTTGTAAGCAAGAATGGCGTTACTGTAGACCCCGCCAAGATTCAAGCCGTTCAAGGGTGGCCGGTCCCTTCTGATAAGCATCAACTTCGCAGCTTCCTGGGTCTTTGCTCATATTACCGACGATTTGTTAGAAATTTTGGAGACATCGCCAAGCCCTTAACGAGACTAACTGAGCAAGATAACACTTTTTGTTGGAGTGAGGAATGCCAAAAGGCCTTTGAATTTTTAAAGAAAGAGTTAACTTCGGCCCCTGTTCTCGCTTATTCTCGTCCTGAGGGCAGACTTATTCTGGATACCGACGCTAGCAATGTGGGAATCGGAGCTATACTTTCACAACTTCAAGACGGAAAAGAAAGAGTTCTAGGATATTTTAGCAAGACATTATCAAAAGCCGAAAGAAACTATTGTGTAACGAGACGTGAACTCCTCGCAGTTGTGAAGTCTGTGGAACATTTCTACAAATACTTATATGGCAAAAGATTCCTAATTAGAACAGACCATGCCAGTTCAAAGTGGCTACTGAGCTTTAGAAATCCAGAGGGGCAGATAGCAAGATGGTTGGAAAAACTCCAGGAATACGATTTGGAAATCGAACATAGACCTGGAACTAAGCACCGTAACGCCGATGCACTTTCTCGAAGGCCATGCCCACCTAATTGCACAAATTGCAGTCGACTCGAACAAAACGAGAAGCTCGCTCTAATAAAAGTGGTGCCAGACGACTTGTGTTCCAGAATGGAGGAACAAAACAACGATCACGGTATTAGGAAGATCCTGGAATGGAAAAAAACGGATCAGCGTCCCCTATGGTGAGAGGTATCATCGTCCTCTCCTGTCTTAAAATCATATTGTGCCCAATGGAATTCTTTGACTTTAGACGGAGGGCTCCTTAAAAGGATAGAAACCCCTGACGGCTCAGAAATCAAGAAACAAATTATGGTCCCAAGAAAATTTTAAAACAACTTCATGGTGACATATCTGGAGGACACCTAGGTATTACAAAGACGCTGCAAAAAGTCCGGGATAGATTTTATTGGTTTAATTGCTCCAACGATGTTAAAGATTGGTGCCGCAAATGCACGACGTGTGCTGCTAGCAATGGACCTAATCGTAAACCTAAAGCAGAGATGCAGCAATATCTTGTCGGAAGTCCATTCGAAAGAATCGCCGTAGATGTGTTGGAGCCACTACCAACTAGTGAGGTTGGAAATAAATACATCTTCGTTGTGATAGACTATTTTTAATCAATAGATTACGTGAGTACCATTTAAGTATAAATATTGACCCTGACTCGGTGGAATTTGAAGATCCCATACACACGCATTCCCCTCACATCCGCCACAATCATGGCGCCATTTTATTATTGTTAAAGTCGTAGATAAAGTATAGTATTCAACTTGCGGTAATGGTCATAACTCACTTGATGAATTCCAGCTCGTGCTGCAAACTTCATCTGCGTGAGTTATGACCTAGATTACCGCTCGTTAAATAATATACTATTATCTGATCTTTGATTTACATGCTATTCTCGACAATTTTCTTTGTGTTTGTAGCTTTTCTGGTTTGTAATTTTAAAGTGCCAATAAGTATTTAACAAAATAAAATCCAAATCTATAGGATATAGCTGATGATGGAGAATATGTTTTTAAGGTTAGATTTTATTTTAATACCTTTAAATTTATTTTTATTAGATTAAATAAATTTGGCACTAGGTATAATAATAAATATAATTTTATCCTAAAATATGTGTAACATAAAGTCACTTAAAAACTTAAAAATTAACAATAATGTATAAAGTATAAAGAATATTCTCATAACAAGTTTAGATACGTGCTGTTGTGACGTCATACCGTGAATAATGGTTCATTATTTACTAGTGAATAATAGGTAACATTATTATTGAGGAAGCAAATGTATAATTAAGGTTTTATAGGACTGGCGTGGACAAATAATTTTATATTAGGTACCTAGGTATATCTATAAAATAAAAGTTTTCGAAACAAAACTTTTTTAAGTTGCTTTTTAACTTAATGACAACTGTTTCGCTAAAAACTAACATCGTCAGAAGCAATTTTTTGAATAAAATGTTGTTAAAGTTTTGTTTAAAAAGTTTTATTTTTAATGGTTTTAGTAAAGTGGACTTCCACAGAGTAAACGTTGTTACAATTAATTTCAAGAATTAAATTCTCAGAAATTATATTAAGATTAAAGCAAAAACATTGTCTTCACGTTGTGCTTCTATATATTAAAACATCTTCTGTTTTAAACATCCTATGTAGCTAATATTCATAGGATATTATGTTTTATTCATTAAAGAAACTTCTTGTAACATCAATGCTTTTTAAAAAAATCTAAAACATTGGAATGATATGTGTTTAAAATTTATAAATGGCAACGCTATACAGTGTGTAAAAGCCAAATGGAATAAATTCATTATTTCGGTCACTGTACATATTTATAAAAAATCCCGAAACACGTCAAATTTAAATTATAACTTGACATTATTTAACGTGAAAATGCAACCCCTACCTTCAACCTCCTTAGAATGACAGGTACAACCCCAATTTTTTAAATGGGAAGTATAGGCTTGTGATATATCATTTGAAAGGTCTCTTCATTCTCTGTTCAAAAATGTTATTGTTTTTAAATTTGATGCAAAAATTAACATAAAAAAATTAAAATCATGTTGTTACCGAAATTCGTTAAATATACTCGAAACTTATTACAATATACTTAAAACTTATTTCCCGTTTAGGTCTTGATAATGAGAAAGTGAACAAAAACCATAGCAATGTGGTTTTTAGATGGTAACCATTAAAAAACTTTAAAGAATTTTTGTGGCAACGCTATTTTAACAAGCAGTAGTAAATTGTTTTATTTAAGTTGTCATTGTTGTAATTTAAGTATAAAGTTTGTTCAATTTAATTCTGAAAACTGGTAAGATTAACGGAAATGCATAAAATAACAGTTTTACAAATGATTGGTTACGGAGATAGCATCCGAACACAACAGGAAGTAACTCGCCTATTTCATGAGAAATTTCCTAATTTACCGCCTATATCCCAAGGAACAATAAGTAAAATAGAAAAGCAGTTTCGCGAGTTTGGTCAGGTAAGGCAGATAAAAAAAGCAGCTGCCAATGCACTGAGTGATGAACTCAAATTAGATGTGTTGCTTGAGTTTCAGAAAAACCCACATACATCGAGTAGACAGGCATCCACTACATTCAATGCTAGCCATACATCGATAGCAAACATATTAAAAGAAAATAAATATTCAGGAGCTCATGGAAGACGAATTTGATAGGAGAACTTTTTTTGTGAGCAAATGATGGACCTGTTGGATAACAATATTATCCAATTAGAAGACGTTATGTTTTCTGATGAGTGTACTTTTTTACTTAACGGTCATGCTAATCGGCAAAATTACCGCTACTGGTCCACGGAAAGTCCTCACTGGATGAGAGAAGAAGGGAACAATATATCATTGGTCCCTTTTTTATTGAGGGCAACTTGAATGGCAACAATTATTTGGCACTACTTCCAAATGATGTCATTCCAACGTTGGCAAATTTATATCCTGATCCAGGTAACCCTCAAGTTCCAGCGAATACGATATGGTTTCAGCAGGATGGAGCACCACCACATTACCAACTTAATGTCCGGCAGTACCTCGATACAATATTTCCCAATCGGTGGATAGGGGGGCGAGGATCGATTGAATGGCCAGCGCGATCACCTGATCTTGCATTATTAGATTTCTTTTTATGGGGATATGTGAAGAGCCATGTGTACAAAACTAAACCTGATTTAAATGACTTAAAAGAACGAATAACGCTTGCGATTAGGTCGATCACGCCTGATATGTTAAATAATGTTAGAAGACAGTTTTATTTGAGATTAGGATGTTGCCAAGACGTTCGCGGAGAACATTTTGAACATTTACCTCATTAAAATTCATAGTTCTTTTTCGTGTTCTACATTTTATTACGTTTTGCATTACATTTTAGTTTTTGATTGTATTGTAGCGAATTTCGGTAACAACATGATATTAATTTTTTTTATGTTAATTTTTGCATTAAATTTAAAAACAATAACAGTTTTGAATAGAGAATGAAGAGACCTTTCAAATGATATATCACAAGCCTATACTTCCCATTTAAAAAATTAGGGGTTGTACCTGTCATTCTAAGGGGGTTGAAGGTATTTTCACGTTAAAGAATGTCAAGTTATTATTTAAATTTGGCGTGTTTCGGGATTTTTTATAAATATGTACAGTAACCGAAATAATGAATTTATTCCATTTGGCTTTTACTGAAACTGAATATAACTGAAACCAATGAAATTATTAATATTGCAAAGCGATAAAAATTATATTCAACTTTTGGGTGCTAAAAATAATTTATATTACAACAGAGTTTTTGGTTAAATGTTGGGAATATCGGTTTTAATGTAAAACCCAACAGATAAAGATTTGTTTTCGGAAATATACCTTTATTTTCCATATATGACATTGCCTCCGTTTACGATAAACGATTTTATTTTTAAGATAATACCTAGCAAGTCTCCTTAACTTTATTTTCGAATATTTTTAAAATTTTTACTTAGTTTACCACAGTTTTCATTTTAAGATGTCTTCAAAACCTCGATAAATATAAATACCTAAATGAGGAACATTCTCTTATAAATATATTTTATTATATCTTGACGAAACTTTTGAATTTCTAACATTTGGACCGAGTTATTTTACAAAAAAATATTGATAATAGATACAAAGGTAGCATACGCAGGTTTTTAATAAAAAATTATAATCGTTTTATTCATTCAACTAACGATAAATATGATTAATTACGATGGTAAAAGTTGGTCGTATTAATTATTATTGAAAATACATTTTTATGTCGTTATATATGGAGATAAAACGGGTACCTGTACCCCACTAATCGTTTGTCATACGATGATGTAAATTATCATCATTATGGAGGTATTTTTTACGTTAGACCCAGTTTAGTATTTAATTATGTTGTGGTTAATATGCATATTAAAAAACAATAAGCAAAATAAATAAATTATTTCAAATAATTCGGTTAAGGACTATTGATATATCCCTGAATTTATTCAATTTACATTCGTAATTACTATTGGTTTTATTTGCATAGATAATGTAGGCGGTTTATTCATTAGATATGTTACAAATTGAACTAGAAAAATTCGGAAAATTTTTTAAATTCTTAACCTTTGCTCTGATTGTTTACATAACTTCTTGGAAAGACTATATTATTATAATGCCAAGAAAACGTTAAAAAGTCTGCTTAAGAGCATAAGGTAGTGGCAGCGTCCGCCAAAAAAATGAAAAGTCGAACTACAACCTTAAAGATTATTTTTTTTAGATCGTTTGTTTTTTAAAGTGTCCATTTTGACTTACATCAACTAGCTCTCTACTTAGTTTTTTGTTTTAATAAATAGCTTCTATTTTTTTTATCGTTTTTTTTTAATATAAAAAAAAGTAAGCAGAGAGCGAAATGCAACAAACTGACTCATTTTTCTATTTACATTTTTTTAAAATAATGTATAAATTCGGCGTATTTCGAATTATAGAATTATTTCTCTTCATAAATTACTTTGTGGCAACATCGTACAAAATAAGAGCGAATCCTGAATTCTTATGCATAGTCTGGTTTACAAATACTTATGGCTTGTCCAGTATAAATATAAGTGCACGTCATCAAAGTGAACAAATCGCTCTGTTCGTTTTACTTCCTTCGTTCGTTTGCTACTGTCAATCAGTATCCTTTTTCACTGTAAATTTGCTAAATATTTAACTTCGTAGGCCGCAAGTTATTACAAATAATAAATAAATGCTTTAAGGTTACGTAATTAATTTTATATAAAATACATTTCCTGGACTAATAAAATATAAACTTCAAACGAACACACCTCGTGCCAAAATGTTTTAGATGTTGGCAAAATTGCGCTGTTGTCGCGTTCAAAAATGGTGTAGTATTGTAGTCAAATAAAAAGAAGAATATTAGAGAAACTTCGTTTGACATTAGGGAGTTATCGCACACACTTTTGTGCGTTGCCTTATATTGACAGTTACGCTTGCGTATAAAGGTCTTTGAAATAAGGAAACTGTAATAAGTTAACGCTTTAACTTTATTTTGGTCATGTTAAGGGCTCAAATAAAAGTAGTGAAAATACCTTTATTTCTTCTTTTTCTGTGAAGTGTTAAAATGTGATGTATATTTTAAGAAATCAATTAATTGTAACTTAATTAATATAAAGATTTATTAAAATCTATAACGTCTAAACTATTAGATAGGTAATATAGTAATTAATATATAAATATAATATAATATATAAATATAATATATAATAATATAATATATATAAATATAAATTTGTGAAATTTATTAACGTAATAACGAAGACAACACTCTCTGATAATAATTAGTAAAAAAATAACAACTTTTATCTAGATTAAAACTAACAAGTATTCGCGTCAACTGTCAACTTATTATCTTACAGAAGTTTCGTGGCGATAACTCTTTTTGTGCCATGCAGTATTAAGGTTTTGCCTTATTAAAATAAAGAAAAATATAACCTTAAGCAAGTGTGTGCGATAACTCCCTAATTATTAGATTCTAATACTATTTTAAATGCTTGGCAACGTAGTCCCGTTCTGACAGCTGTGACGTGCAATTATATTTATACTGGACATGCCATATATAACAAATAAGTACAATATTGCTTTTGAACTGTTAGGGCCGGTTTATTCATCTGTCCAGTAAAGTATCCGTTAGTTATCTGTTCACTAAACTTAAAGGTCACCTGTAAGCAATTTGTGTTTATTCAACGCATTTTATTCGTTCAGTAGTTACTGAATACTTATCAATACGGGAGATAAGGCAACAGTGTATTTTCTGTGGTTTGTGAGACTGAATCTACCTTAGAACAAAAAGATCTTTTTGTTCTAAGGACTCTATTAATGAGTTCTATAGTTTTTTTGACAGATGACATTTTACTTTGCATCAGCTGTGTTTCTTGTTTGGTTTTTTCGAGATTTTAAAAGATTATTAGTTAAATCTGAGGTTTAACAAAAGCTGCTGCAGTGACGGAATCGGGTTGTTTCTAAAAAATTTCATTATTTCCTAAATGGTTTTCTAACATAGTTTACAATAAAATACCTTTCAGATTGGTGTAAAAGTATTTCTTCTATGAAGGCTAAAGTTTTTGCAACCGATTTTTTTGTTAAACGAAATTATCCCAACAGTTTAAATTGTCCCATTGGTGAAATCTGTTTTGGCTATTATAAGGTCGGCGATCGTTAATATAGTCAAGAAAAAGATTTATTTCGCCAATAACATCCATTTTAAAAAAATTAAGTAAAAACATAAATCACGCGAAAAACAATTTTAGGTTAGAATCTCCTCTGTAATTCCTTAATGACAGGTCCAATCGATCTGTAAATTAAAGTCTTCAGTAGCTTATAATTACTGAAAACTTGGCGTTACTAGGAGATGAATAAACACTTACAGACGACAATCTTCTCAGTAACGCTACCGAACACTTTACTGAAAGGTGAATAAACCGGCCCTTAGTCTGGTTCACATCTACGATTTTTCATAAAATATTTTAATATTTGCCGAAAACTAGGAACGAGGTGTCATTCGATCCGGATTATTATCCAATACTTATTAGTTAGTTAAAGGGATTTTTGCCATATTAAAAAATCTGTAAGATAAACTCTTAGATATATCCAACACTATTTTCTCAGCGGCCACAAAAAGTCCCAACTCCCGGAACTCTACAATATTTATAATTTTTACAGAGCCCTGAAAATAGTGATAAAACAGGTAGTTAGTTTTTTAAGAGAGAGATTAGAACCTAAAAGTATTGACGCATATATGATATTTCCAAAGTTACTTAAATAATAAAAAAAAGACATTAAAAGTTGTATAAAAAAAGGAACAAATTATACAAACAAATAAAAAATGAATGAAATTTTTTTTTAGAATCTATAAGGCAATAGAGAGTACGGTTTTTTGAGAAAAAATGGTTTGTTAATTTATTTTGTTGCAAAAATAGAATGTTAATTAACAAACACATTTTTAGTAACAAATAATTTTTTTAGAAACGGTTTTTTTACTAAAAAAACTACCCAATATATTACAAAAAAATTGAGCTCATAAACAATGCATATTTTTAACAATTTTTAAAATAACGGTGTTAAAAAATAAAAAAAAATATTAATAATTATGTTTTAATCTTAAATTTTGGCGTATTTTCGATTGTAAATAAAAAATTGGAAAATGCATACTTTTGAATTTTTCCAAAAAGGATCTATGTATTAACCCATTCAAAAAAAATTCTAAGGCTTTAGTTCCTTATATAATTATCGCGATTTTCTGTTAATGTTTACTGCAGAAAAAGTTGTTAATTAACAAAAGCTTAACTAATGAAAAATTTTGAAAAATTTTTTTAAGTTAAATTATTGTTTATTCATGTATCCAAATATAGAACATTAATTTTATCATTCCTTAGTAACCTAACCTAACCTAACCTAACCTAACCTAACCTAACCTAACCTAACCTAACCTAACCTAACCTAACCTAACCTAACCTAACCTAACCTAACCTAACCTAACCTAACCTAACCTAACCTAACCTAACCTAACCTAACCTAACCTAACCTAACCTAACCCAACCTATCCCAACCCAACCTAAACTAACCTAACCTAACCTAACCCAACCTATCCCAACCCAACCCATGTTTTAATTAATATGATATATTCAAATGATCTCGTTTACTAGAATGTTTCCCTTTACTTATACCGTTTGCTTATACCATATGGATCATTAAAAATTGACAAGAAATATGCATGACTGAAAAACACAGTCAAAATTGAGAAGTGAAAACATGTTTTTCTTTACCAACTACTATTGGTACAACATATTGGTTGAAAATCTATACAACCAGACAACTTATCGGGTAGTGAAGATTCGTTATTAAAAATGTCTTAGAAGATTGGCGGAATTTTTAAATGACTGTGTAAACAGCAGAATCCTTGAATAGGACGGCCAGTCAAAAAAAAACAGTCACATTGTATAAAATAGTAAAAGAAAATATAAATCATTAATTGGCGACGAGCATTCTACAAATTTTATAGTTAATAATATCAAAGAATACTTACTAAATAGCTTCCATACTCGTACAACGTCTAAATGGAAGTGATCTAACAATCCGTACCAGTGGAATAGATGAACACATAAAACAGGCAGCGATCTTCCACCGGCAACTGTTTCTAAAGTAAAGGCATTAAACGCCCATTTACCACATCGGTCGAGAATTTTCTGTAACAAAATCCAATAGGTATACATCGTGAAACGATTTGGTAATGAAAACAAAATAATCTTAACCTAACGTTTTGTAATTTGATTGTATTTATGTTATATGCTATATTGAGTCACTTTTCCCCTTAAAGATTTACAAATAATATCTATTTATATAACAAGGGAAGTAAGTGCCACTTTTCCTGTCTCGGATGTAGTCCGCAGAGGGAAGGCCACTTTACTCCCAACGTATAAATAAACTCCGCACAAAAATAAAAGCATCACTTAAAATTTCTCAAAAAACGTAATATTTTTGTAAAAGTAATTAAAATAGAACCCAAAGTAAAAAACAAAATTAATATGTTGTATTACCACAACGTGGTCTAATTACTGCGACATCGGTTAAAATTGCCAGACAAATTTGTCTGGCAAATTGGTCCATTCTTTAATTAAAACATTTTGAAGTTCATTTAAGGTAGTGGGGCGAACTGGTATATTTTGCAGCTGTTTTGATAAATGGTCCCAAAGATGCTCTATTGGATTTAAATCGGGAGCTGGCCAATTCAATATGGGAACACCAACTTCGGTAAGGTACTGGCGAACAATAAAAGATGCGTTTGCATATGCGTTATCTTGCATAAATACAAAATTGTCTCCTATAAATGGGCCATAAGGAACACCACGAGGTTCAAGAATGTCCGTAATGTATCTTGAAGCAGTCAACTTTCTTCCAATTGTTGGCACAAACTCTGTGCGAGCGGCTAGATAAATTGTTCCCCATACCATAACAGATCCACCATCACAAGGTTCTGTTTCTCTGAATATTACTGAAAATATCGTTCACCATCACGCCTGTAAACAGGAATACGTCGGTCTAATGAAAACAGATTAAATCTGGACCCATCAGAAAACATCAGAAACATTGGACATATCGTTCATATCCCAATTAACATGGTTTCTGGCAAAATCCAAACGTGCAACACGATGCTCTCTGGTAAGACGCGTACAAAAGTCGGGCACCCTAGCTCTAATTCTTTTTCTAAGACGATTCCTAACGATTTGTACAGAAATAGACGGCTGGACTGATATTGAATATTGGACTTTGAACAACATCATCGTATTGTTACTAATTAATTTTTGCATCCCACCAAACTATTATAAATGCGATTTATGCACCTGTTCGTTGTTCGAAATTATGAAAATTCATAACCTATTTTAAACAATCCATACAGGAAGCCAATTTGTATTCCATTTCCACTTGACATCCGACGTTGCCAAATCACCTATCAAAAACAAGTTAAGCGGAAATTTGTCTTCATAAAATAGTGATTGATGCCAAAAACTCTTTCGAAATGAATACTTCATCTCATCAGGACACGTTCATGAAGATTATCTCAGATTTAGCAGCGTGGGAGATCCCCGATTCTTTGTTTATATTCTGCCACGTTGTCACGTTAATAAAGCTAAATATCCTCGAGTATGAATTACCATCTAATGCTTAATATAAAATATCGAATACTATGAGCACATCATCATTGTATCTGAGAGAATATAACAGTTTAGTAGTTCAAAACATCAATAATTGAGAATCAATTGTGATTACTTCCTAAGACTTAAATTTGCTGATTCATTTTGACAAGTGACAAAAGTGTTGTTCTCTTCCTTTTCTAATTAAATCGTGGCGTCACTTGCTGTGTGCGGCAAAATTTCGACCGTTTGAATATTATTTTAACTTTATTGGTGATTTAGAGTTCGAATGATCAATAAAAAAGAATAAAAAAATATTAAATTGCCTAATATTCGTGTACATTATTTAAATATAAATAAAAAAAATAGTCCACTCCCCTATTATAACACTGCGGGCAACAGCAAGTTCACTCGCAATGTGCAGTGCCTAATTCTAAGAGCAGTTAATATTAAAAATCGTGTGTCTGCTGCTGTTGTTATCCTTGGACGTCCTTGTCCTGGTCTTCTGTTTCCCTAAATCGATTAGCAACTTTGGAAATCGTCGATTGTTGTACATTGAACAAATTTATTACGTAACGTTGACTACGTTCTTCTTTGAGTAATGTAATAACTCTAACCACTTTTTCACGTTCCAAATTCCTTTTCTGATAATCAGGATTGTGCAGTTTAAAATTTAATTAAATAAAACTCAACAAAGACTATACTAATAATAAAACAAGGTTTTATTTTTGTAGTACTAGTTTTTAGTTCAAGAATACAAGGTAAAACTTTTAATTCAACTACTTAAAATTAATCTACAGGTAGTCCAAACTAAAAGATGTTAATAAAATATTTTTAATTTTAATAGTGATGCATTAATTTTTGTGAGGAGTGTATTATTTTTTTTGTGCGGAATGTATTTCCGTATTCAAATAAAAAGAAATTTTTAAATAAAAAAAAATCTGTCGGCCAACAGATAAAAAGTAGAGATGTGAAATTTTCTACAGATTTTTTTTTTTCGAGGTGGTACTAGGAACAAGATTATTTATTTTATTAGTCTAGGATAATTAGTAAAGCTAAATCTTAAAAACTTAAGTGGACTATTTTTATGTTTTTCATTGAAAATTTTTAATCCCAACATTACTCTTACCTCCAAGAAAATCTTTTTTTTTTAATTTCATTTTTGATCAAGGTAGGTTGAAAACAGTTATGCGTCGCACGTGCATAAATGCACTAGCATTCCGCCCTTATGACACAATATACTATTTTCTACGCCCATGTCTGTAAAGACACTGTCGACATTCCTTATAAGTAATATTTAACAATAACATGCAGGTAATGAGATCTCATAACATAAACGTGCGGTTAATTAAGAAAAATTCTTTGTATAATCAAACTGCAATGAAATGTTTATCTACGTACTACTTTATTTGGTCTATTTCCATACTTTTAGTCAAAATAATAAACAACTTCGTTTTAATGCAACTTTTAATTAATAAATTAAGTATCAAATTACAATTACAGCTGTTTCGCTACAATGAGCATCGTCAGATTGACATATTTAAGACGCTGGATAGATATAAATATTGAGGAATTAAAATAATTTTTGGGTCTCTGCATATTAAAGGGAAACATTAAACTTCCCTCCTTACGTTTATACTGGAGTACAGATCCAATATATCACTTTTCAATATTTGGAAGAACTATGCTATTCTTCAACATATACTGTGTCATATGTGTCATAAAAATCCGAACACCCAGTTGAAATAATTTAATTTTAATAAAATTTGGTGAATTTATTTATT
The DNA here is from genome assembly GCA_035357415.1 of Ophraella communa. NCBI lineage: Eukaryota > Metazoa > Arthropoda > Insecta > Coleoptera > Chrysomelidae > Ophraella > Ophraella communa. The sequence goes on along the minus strand of CM068991.1, from coordinate 26,981,728 downwards.
TTACTGAAATAAACAATTGATAAAATTTTCAGCCTTATAGGTTGAATATTCCGGTTTTTATACTGCTTTTTTTGAAATCCACTAATAATTCGAAAATGAGTATTGTAGCTGTAGTAAAGATCCAAATTTTGCGGATTTTGGTTTTTGACATTCTTTACGATTGGTTACGATGCTTAGGGTACGGAGACCTATATGATTTCGTCAACTTAGTGAGTTTGATAGCGGTCGTATAGTGGGACTGCGGGAAGCTGGATTTTATTTTCGGGAAATTGCAGTAGTGCAAAGAAGTGTATACACCGTGGTTAGGTGTTGGCAGGCATGACTTCGAGAAGGCCGTACGCAAAGAGCAAGGGGATCTGGACGCAACCGTAGAACAACAGACCGCGAAGATCGCCGCCTAGGATTATTGACCTTATGGGACCGTTTCTCCACTACCAGGTCCATTGCAAATGAATGGTTTGCAGAACACGGAAGACCTATTGGCATGCGAAGTGTTTACCGATGAATAAGACGTTTCGGCCTGTTTTCATACCGACCATACTGTGTCCTCCCTTTAACTACAGATCACCGACGTAATCTCCTTGAGTGGTACAGATAACCCATCTTTTATCCTATCTTGACCACCTGGCAAATCCAACTTTCCAAGACTGACCAAGATCTCCCGACTTATCCTCAATTGAGCACATGTGGGATATGAAGGGTAGGAGATTGCTCAATTTGCAACGTCCTCCTCAGACTCTAGAAGGACTTCGAGAGGAGTTGTCGGTTGCCTGGAATGAGATACCACAGGAGGACATTGACCACCTAATCAGAAGCATGCCTAGGCGAGTTGGAGAACGCGTAACACATCGGGGTGCATCCACACATTATTAAAGGTAAACGGGCTTTAAAGCAATGCAATTATTTTGAAATTTTTATCATTTACTTATTATGCTTCAGTAAGTACTTATACAAAATTTTATTAAAATAAAATCATTTAAACTGGGTGTTCGGATTTTTATGTCACTTAGTATATTTGTTTTTACAAGCCGGAAGGCGTAGAAGTTCAAGATCGACTACACAAAATTAAAAACTTTACGAGTCATATTATACTACTATCTAGGAGAGAACTTAAGTCTTGACGAAGCCCTCTTACTGTGGAGAGGGTGTTTAATATTCCGACAGTATATGCCGAAAAAAAAACTAGTAAATTATGGAATAAAAATTTATGAGATTTCTAGCTTTGATGGATTTTTACTAAATTTCCTAACCTACAGCGGCAAGGGGACAGTAGTAAATAAAAATGGGCATGCGTTTGAAGTAGTTACTGAATATTTAAAGAAGGGGCACACTATCTACAGAGACAATTATTACAACAGTTATGAGTTTTTACATGAAAAGAAGACCTACGTTTGTGGAACATTAAGAAAAAAATAGAAAAAGTAACCCAAAGAATGTTATTACAAAAAAATTAAAGAAAGGAGTCGTATGACAAAGAAGAAAAAGATGTCCAATCACAGTATTGAAATGGAAAGATAATAGAAAAGTAATAATGATTTCATCCAAGCATGGTTCCGAAATGGTTGAAGTTGAAAATCGTGGAGGCCAGAAAAAGTTGAAGCCAGTAATAATACGTGACTACAATTGACCAGATGACTGCATATTATGGCACACCACGAAAAACTTTGAGATAGTACATAATAGTTTTCTTTCATTTACTAGATATTTGCATGTGGATTGGCAACTGGTGGTTGAATAAAAATAGGAACACGTCAAAGAAAAGAATGTCGTACTTTCAGTTTAGAGAGGAAGTGATCACATATTTTATGGCGCCAAACAGAACGGCCAAGCAGAAAAAAAGTTGTTGCGGCACACATCTTGAAAAAAGGAAATAAGCGGAAAAGATGTCGACAGTGCAGTGCAACCAAGAAAAAGGCTGTCACCTGGTACACTTGCCAGGAATGTAAGGGAAGTGATGGACAGCCCATTGGGTTATGTGTAACACCCTACCCTGTTTTGTTGAGTGGCACAGAAAAGACAACTAAACTTATGTTTTATTTTTTAAGTTACATTTTGTTTGTTTGTACCTTAGTAGTACTATTAAGACTATACCAAGTATGGAAGTAATAAGACATAACAATATTAAAGCCTAAATGTTATTAGCCAATTGAAAAACATCAAAATTTTATAGTATTAGTAAAATTTCTTTTAAAGTAAAAACATAACGCCTTTTATTTTCTTTCTCATGTTTTGGTAATAATATCATTTATACTGCTAATTCTTGTAACAATATATAGTATCTGAACGAACATTTGCTCAACTTTACCTAAGAATATGGCAGTTAGTAGTGATGAAATTATAAGCACTTCACCGGGCGTAGAAAAAGTGTAGTACGTTACAATTATACAGCAGAAAGAAGTTTGGCAATGGCATCAGTGAACTAAAGTGAATAACGAAGTTGTGGAAGAATTTAAGAATAGTTATTTTCAAAATATTTTTTATAATTTATGTTTTTTAAATAAAATTATTCAACAATTAGTACTTTTTGTGTTCATTAAATTATGTTGGTACTTACTAAAATGACATATGTTAGATATATCAAGTTTGAAATTTAAATTTGATTTGAATTCTAAATTGGAGAAAATATAAGATATAAATAACATTTCTTCTATGTTCTGTCACCGTCATAGTTAATTTCAAAACTGTCTAATAAAATGCACACAATTACCAACTGTGACACAAAAAATAACTAGAAGACTGTGGAAAGAGATTTCATTTCTACACTCCGTTGAGTGTTACAATAAAGTCTATTGTAATGCGAATTATAAAAAATATTTAGTTCCATAACAATGATAAACACGGTGACCTGCTTTTACAAATATTCAGCTATCAAAATTTACATCACTACACAACCAGATGATTCATACCAATAAAATCACCCCATTTTAACCCTTTTCTTTTTAACCTCCATCATTATGCGATAAACTATTTTCTTTTATTTTATAACATACATTATTGTCATTAACGTTTGTAAATACTCGTTCACTATAACAAAATACAAGGCTCGATTTTATGGCGAAGTCATTAAGTTTATCTTAATAAAGCCAAGAAGAGAATGACGAAAGATCTTTTAGCCTGCGTCACACCAAGCGACAAGTTACTGCGGTAATATATTTTCTTTAATACAAAGGAGTTGAGTGTGGAATATCTTACGCTAACTATGAACATTAAATTTTATATAGTTTGGTTAATGTGGGTCGTAGTTTTAAGACTTAACAACAATATGATATATACCCACGGGCTTTGTAATAATCCATTTAAGAGTGGAAAATTGTTAATTTTTGTTTAGTGAGTGAACATAATAATAATTTCGGTTTTAAAAGGGTTAAGTTGGTTAAAAATGTTATCCATTAACCCAAATTCCAAATAACTTTGGAACTAAACTTCCACTTACAAGTCTAAGATTTTATTAATTATTTCAATAAATAAATCAGATTGGCAGAAATAATTAAATATAAACTCAGAAAGATGTATATTGGTACCAAATTTATTTCTTCATTAAAGCAGAGCGCTTTCAGTTGAAATCAACTATCATCAGTGCCACCTGAAAGTGTAAGAAAATTGATTCATTTTTTATATTCTCGTTAAAATTTATGAAATCTAACAAACTGTACATCGAACACAAGTACGTCACAATTTCTTAAGGACGGGGTATCGCTGTACATCAGAATGGCACCTGCAGACCAAAAGTTTATTCTAACTTTCTCCGTTATTACAACTCAAATCGTTTTATTTTTTTCACTAAATTGCTTATAAAGGTCTAACTTAGGTAAGGATTGCATTGATTTTTTGTTAATTTATTGTTTAATATTGAAAAAGAGATGTTGAATGCGAACTATTTTAGACCTTTACATTTGTATAAATAAAAAACAATCTAAATAAATTTTCTTAAAATGAAACTAAACCTTTCCTAAGTTGAACATTTTTCTATCAAATAGCCCAATCAGAATTTTCTAAAGAGATCAGACCTAAGAAATAGTTAGAAACTAAAATCATGCTGCATTTTATTTTTATTTTTCACTTTGGATCAAAAATGGACGTAGTTAATGACGAAATAATTGTACTTTAGTTTATAACTTTTATCATAGATGGAACTAGGCACTATGTATTTTTTTCTTTTTTTTTATTAACGAAGTAAAAAAAAAATTTTTGTATTATAAATTAATGCGACGTTTTTTAAATATTTTGCGATATTTACAAAACAATTAATCAATAAAACAAATTAGTAAAATGAAAAAAAGAATACTGATTTGCGGATATTGATTGTCAGCAGACCAGTTATATCATTGTTATATTTTGAAGAAATTTTAATTATAATATGCTCAGCGTACGGCTGGCCATCTATAGTTATATATGAGGGTAAATAAAATTATTGTTTGTGTGCCGAGCGATCGCTTAAGAACAAGTGTTTATTATTCCATTTTCCCAGCACAATTAAAAAACCATTAGACACAGAATAAACATCGTTGTAAATAAATATAAAAATTATAAAATTGTTAATAACAAAAAACTGTAAATTCAAAATTCTTGAAAAAAATACCAATTATTGGTGGCCATATAGACACTTCTTGGTCAAATTTTGGAAGAAATCTGGTCACAGGTTTCTGAGAGAAAAAAATGTTAGCGTAAATTTTGTATACGTAGTATTCTGAACTAAGTAAAAAGAAAAACTGGCATCAAAATATTTTATTTAAAAAATATGCTTTTATTATTATTACATTTAAATATTTTCTGGTGGATCTTTATATTTTAATCTTTTGCCTCTCCTGTTTAAAATAACTTACGACCCAACGCAATCCTCATAGAATCGTCTCAACTTTTCTACCATATTGTTAAAAAAGTTTCTTTGAAATTTATATTTTCGGTAAAAAGTGGATTCATATCTCCTGTATAAATAATAAAATGGCATGTTTTTCTTCTTGTGATGCCGAGTTGTCCTTGTATCTAAAATCAATAATTTGTAATATTCTAAACAAATTAGTAAAATGAAAAGCCAGTAACAAATCTTACCTGATAATAATAATTGTGGTTTTCCTTCAAGTGAATTTCACTGAAATTTATGGTACTAACCCTTATAGAATAAATAGTGGAAGTTAATTCAACCTTTTAGTTGTTTATTGTTCTGAATTTCACTATTTTCAATTTTTAAGCAAGGAACCATACGCTTTTATACGGCCTCTCTCAATGATATTTTTGATGTGACTACTTTTAAAAAACATTTTACTTCAATAAGTTCATCTGAATCAATTAAACCTAAAACATAATAAGTTATCAAACTCTGATATGTATATAATAGTTACAATAATTCGTTTACCATCAGGCGATGCACCTAAGAAACCGTATTTCAAGTCAATAAAAAATAATCCTGAAGGGTTAACATTCGGGTAGTAATAGTGGGTAGTTTCTAGCACTTCATCAAATTTTAAAACATTAGTTTAAATAATCCAGCAACGTTCTAGAAAACATCATTATTCTTCATAAGTATCTAGTCTCCGAATTTTCGACGCAAGTAAATAGGTATTACAAAATTTTGACCACTTTAATGTGTCATTTGTAAATGCATCGCCTCTAAGTTAATAATATTTTATTAATTTTTTGACACTTACCTAGAACTGATCTAAAAAGAATCACACACAACTATAAACTTATAAAAATAATAAACTTACCCTACCGGTGATTAGGTATATATAATATATAGAATTAAAAATACAAATAAAAAATGTTTTTAATAAAAACTAAAGATAAACTAAAGTAATAATTACTATAGAGCACCTATTGATATTACTAAATGTTGATCTACCCTCGTTCTTTCCCGAGATAAAATACAAAATATATTTTGTTGGCTGGCAAGGTCTAGAAATGAGAATTATATAACTGGTTTTTAGCCCTAAAACATGTGTTTTTAGCAGGTAAAATTTTTTCTGATGAATAGAGCAATTTAGTGAAAGGATTCTATTATTATTTCTGTTAGTTTATCCTATTACTAAGAGATGTCTGCACTTCATTGACCAAAAAATCATTGACACATTTTCGTTTCAGATTGCATGGGATACGGGCTCCTTAAAACAATAAATTAAACATCGAATTATATTTACGTTTAAGATGACATTTCTTAAGAGAGGAATGAATTATTTTATCTACGATCATAATACAAACTTTATTGATGTGAAAACCCCACTGTAAATTTTCATTTTACCCATCGATAACCTAAAGGAGAGCTTTGATTGACAGGAACTTTTATCCACTGGAATGAGGACCGGACATATTGGGATTTTTATATAAATATTGTATTGAGTTATTTTGTGATGCTGGCAGAAAAATATTCATCTTCTTCATTTTGGAGTTAAGAGTACTTTAATTATTCATCACGATATAAATATTAAGAATTATAAAAAAATTCAATAATTTTTTAAACGAAAATCCGAGGCATATACACCTAAAAAAGCCAAAACTTTAACCTCTGAACAAATAAAGAAGTTTATTGAGAAAGCACCCAATGAAAAATATCTTGTAACGAAGGTAAGAAACACCGATTGCCAAAACAGTTAATAAATATCTAAATTTCTTTAAGGCTGGGCATTGGGAGTGAGAAAACGTCCCTAAAAAGAGAGCGAATATAAGGCTGCGGTTACAGTGGATGCGTACTCTGACGACCATCGAGTCGGACGTATTCGTGCGTAGTCGGACTACCGAAAGAAACACCTGCTGACAAATGGAATCGGTTATATTAGATGAGGAATAATCGTCAGTGTACGCGCGTATATGCACGAGCGATTTTAATATTCAAACTTGTTTGTTTTTTCCGGCGTCTTCCGTCCGTAAAAACTACGTACACTGAGTATTTCTAATAAGTATAATAGGTAGAAATGGATATTGAAAAATTGATTTTGAGAGTGTTTGAAAGAAAGGCACTATGGGACCAAACAAATAAAGATTACCATGTTGAATACACTTTCGAAAATTCGACTGCTTCTCAAGTCTTACAGAAATTTGAGATAAAATATAATTAAAACGTTTCAGGTATCATAGGGAATAATTTAAAAAAATTCCGTGGTTGGTGTAATAACTCTTCAAATAATATTTATGTATATATCGTTTACCCACATTGTTCTTATATTTTCTAACATCAAAAGACGTAAAAAATTGTTCTCCAATATATATTCGTCATCTTCGACCATATTGTTTGAACTGAAACTGGTCGCAATTAAACGTATGCAATGCGACCACCTAGATCGTACGACCATACACGTCCGTCTACGTCCGACTCGATGGTCGTCAGAGTACGCATCCACTGTAACCGCAGCCTAAGTGTACCCGAGAGGTGCTGCCTCTTGCAATGACCTTCCGCGATAAACGAAATAATATTATATTCATTCTTGGAGTATATCAGTTTCCTTTAAAAATTTCAGGGCTGGATTAATTTTAAAACAAACATGTTTGATTTTGTTATTGGCTATTTGTATTTACATTAAACGATATTAATTTATAGATTTTACACAATATTTTTATTTATATATGTTTTTTTTTCTCAAATCAAAATTATAAATAGACTATTTATTGGGGTATTATTTTTAAAAAGACAGTCATTCAAGTTTTTCAAGTGTAAAATGTTATCATTTGTTTATCTTAACTAAGCAATAACGAGTAGGTAACGACCGAACAGCGAAGGAAAATATTTATACTACATACCGGATGGTCATTAAAAACTCACGGTATACATATTCATATATGGCAATATTTTGAAAAGTTCTTTAAAGGGAAAAAAGAAGAAAACAAAAATTAAAATTTACCAAAAAGCAGTTGAGCGGATTATTTTAAAAATCTTAAGTGTTTAAATATATTCGGTTACCATTACCTATACATATTCATAAAAAAACTGAAATAGGTTCCAAAAGTTCAAAGTAACGAACTGGAAAAACTAAAATGGTCAAAAATTCGATTAATAAGTTTTTTAGTAAAGAAATTTAAGAAAATGATGCATAAACTTAAAATAAATGTGTAGCAGCAGTAACTACCAGTTCATTTTAAAAAATTAAAAGGAACAAAGTTTTATCTTTTAAATGGATTAAAAAAATTACATGATTAATAGATCCACTAAGAACTAATACTCGACCTTTTTATGTTTTTTTTTACTTATTAATCCAAAAATCTAGTAAAGGACTCCAGTAAAACTCCACCAGTAAAAACATCGTCCAAAGATATTCTAAGATATATTCTATGGACGATAGCGGCGATATTTTGCTTAATATAACATGGAAAGTCATTGAAAAATATTGAAAGTTTTCAGGAAAAAACTTACGAAAATATTTATCCTATTATAAAAATTGATCAACGGATTATAGGAACTAGATATCAGAGAAAGGAAATGCACTGGTTTATGTTGGTGGATTTTTTTACGTAGATGTCTCTGTAACATTCATGTCAAACTTGTTTACAATATTGTTCATCATCCGAAATAGACAATTCTACTTCATTTTGTGAACTCAAAGCTTACAGTCACAGTAAAAATATTTTTGATGGCTTAACAGTATCTCCCAATAATTTTTCAGAGTATTTAATAAGATCAGAGATTATGTTTGTTTTGAATTTTAATAATTATTGTATACAGGATGGTATAGGAAACATATTTTTTAAAGATTTTTCCAATGCAGAATTCTCCCTCCCATATGGCAATAAAGATTATTTACTTTCATTGTTTACAAGAGTTCGAATCTACTATACAATCAAATTTGTAAACCGACAAATAAAAGATCAACCTTTAAATAAAGAACATCCGAAATATAAAATTTTGCAAAATATGTAATAATTGAAAACAATGATAATAGTGAGAGTTTGAGATTATGGATGTCGATATAATTTGTTTTTATGAAATAATTGAAGATTTTATTGTACGAAAATTGTTACTTTATTTTAGTATAGAGCAAGCAATAAAAGATAATACAAAAATATAAATAATGAATGTGATCAAAACACCCCACGCTTAACCCTCGTAGACACACTTTCGAATAAACATACCCCATTGACCCTCGTATAACGTATTTTTGCTATTGTACCGATGATTTACGGCCGCTCACAAAAAAAGCGACAAATTTTACTACATCAAAGGAGTTACCAGACTTGTTAGAATATCTTTGGACCATGGTAAAAATACTTATAGAGGATTAAAATTTGACTATAAAAAATCGCAGGTAGGTACTTTACTTTGTTAGAATGAAATGGATCTCTGGCACAAGTGTCTTTCTTTTCGTTATTATAAAATCTATCTTCTACGGTGTTTCAGAACAAGCAAAACTTTTTATCAAGAATGACATTTTTCACTAAAACTAATAGGTATTTAAACATTTTTCACCCATAGGATACCCCATCCGTGGACACGCTGTATATTAGTATTAATATATTAAATTAAATAAAGATTTGCTAAATTCCCAATGCTCACACTAATTTGGAAATAATTTTTAAGATTCCTTTTTATATGTGACAAAAGAGTTGCATAAATTTGTAAAAAAATGGCACCATTTCTGATTTCTTAAAAATTACTTTCAAAGAGCTTTTAAGGAAAAAAACGAATTTATTGTAATTTTTAAAAACACTGACTTATGAGTAGATATATAATCTATTCAAAGAAGAAATATTTTAAAAATCATATCACGTTTAAGTGAGATATTAATCATTTTATGAAATGTAAAAATAGACATATTTCGGGAATTTTTGCTGGATGAATCCTTGTACTCTCAAGCTTCAAAATTCTTTATTGAATAACTTTATATATCTAGTATACTACTGATTTTTTTCAATTTTCATTGCCTTATAGTTTTTGCTAAAAGCTCTTTGAAAGGACGTAGCTTTTGCCTATATTAAATACACTGCCAATGCCCGGCCTTAAGGTCGCTGTAATAATTGCACGCGATGAAAGTAGAGCACATTGAAGATTTGGATCGAGCTTTGCTTGTCAAAGTTCCTGAAACTAAAACCAAAATTTGTCGGAGTTTCACAGTGACTGGAAAATTTTACGATATTTGAAAAAAATATATCAGTCTTTGCCCAACCAAAGTACAATGTTCAGCTTTTTTCTTAAAATTTCAAAATAATAAGTGCACATCGCAAAAAATTGGTATCAACAAACTAACTGCCATGCCAAAAAGTGTTGCTTAATTTTTTGAATCTTGAAAATCCTGAGGTATACACCGGACATTGCCTACGTAGATAATCTGCAACACTTTTGGTTGACAGAGGTGGTGATATCACCACGCTTAAACGACACGTGGCCTGGAAATCAACAAGTGTGGCTGAAGCAAATATAGATAACAACTTAAACAATAAACTTCAAATAGGTAATACAATTTTAAAAGAAATTAACAGACCATGTACAAGCACATCTGTAAGTAATGTTAAACATATAACTACAGAAGTTAATAGTACCACCTCTACTACAACAAAGAATAACAATTATTCTGATATAAACTGTCATTTTCGTAGATAAAAACCTTCTTTATTTGCTCGTGTAATAATATACTGTTTCTTTACATGTGGCTGTTCAAGTAAAGCTGTAAGGACATAGAACACAAACATAAAACTGTTGACATTTTTGACAGATGTCCGACTATAAATAGGTAGAACATTAAAAACCGACCAATTCGTCTGAAATAGCACATCAATATTTTTCTCTCTTTTGTTGGTTTTTCGCCAACCGAGCAGAACCGCTGTCATCATTGAGTGGACACTCTCCATCGAAGAGTTTTCTATGTAAAGTTGTTTGAATATTTAGAAATCTCCTTTATAATCTCTAGATCTTAATACAAATCAAGTTTTGAGAAGTGTTTAGATGTTATATTCTGTAATAACGTAGCTCCATTCTCATGATCGATTTTGTGTTTGTTCAATTTAAAGTGAAGTCCAACCACAGACTTTTCAGGAGTCTTTTCATATTCAATTACTCTGCAGCTTATTTATTTTGTCCTTGGTATTGACCAGACAGGCCCTGAAACCACAGCACACCCTCCTAGCAGTTTAACTCTTATCTACAATTTGTATCCAAGTTATATTATTGCGCCCACCCACGTGACGTTACAGTATCGCCCAATCGGAGGAAACGTGAACTGTCATCACATATTTATAAAATAATCATGATTTGTCATTTCATTTTTGATTGTTAACCGTTAACGTTTGAATTTTGAATTGTGTTTCGCCTGTGCTTTTTCCGTTGATTATCGTTAAATTGATTAATTAGTTATTATTTGTGAAAGTTTCTTCCAGTTTATTGAATTCTATATTTTAGTTTATGAACTTTTTAATTGTTTTCTGTATTATAAGAGAATTAGAGCAGTGTAAGTATTGTGTGTTAATATTTAAATTTTAACAATTATTCCATAATTATATAGCACAGCATACAATATCATACTATAATATTTTTTACTTTTTTTAGTATAATATAAGCATGGCATCTCGTGTTCCTAGTTGTACCGATCAAACAAGTAAGAGGCATCCCAACTTAATTAATATTTGGATGGAGAATATAAACAATCCTGTGTTAAAGGAAAATACTCCATGACAATTATAGAGTGTGCCATCAACATTTTCATAACGCAGGATTTCAAAAAGAGTTGAAACCAGGTGCATACCCAACTCTACTTTTATCTGGTAAGTAGATAAAACTTCAAGTTATATTGTAAGTGAATAAAATTATTTGATTTCAGATACTTCAGTTATTCTACCCATCATCCACAACGGTGTCTTTGGAAGCTCCATCTACATGTGGAGAAAAAGCCTGCAGGTTGATAATTAGATGCACTATCTTTTTTTGGTGCAAACAAGTGAATAAAATAGCTACAGGCAAAGACTCCAAATATGAAAAATATTTAAATAGGGTCAAGAATGCCTCCTACATTGACCCAATAAAAGTACAGGCACACAAATCCTATATAAATAGAATCAACAGAAAAAAGTAAATTTCATTTTTTATATTTCTTATTTATTTATATATTTTTTATGTATATTTATTTAATATAAACTTGATGAACAACGTCGAAGTTTTCTTTAAAACCCAACTTTCCAAAAATATTAATAAAATTTGTATTGTTAAGTATAGTTCTGTGTTCTGGGCTGCACGTACACTAGCGCTCGCAACATGAAGCGGGTGGGCCCAGTACTAATATATTAGATCTGATAATTAGTAGAAGAGTTAGCCTGCTAGAGGATGTGCTGTGACTGAAACTGGTTTTTGTGTTATATGACATTTGGTGATATTTGGGAAAATATTTTTTTTAAACCTTTAATTTGTTGCACAAATTAATTTAATCAATTTAATTTAATTAGTCAAATTAATTTAATTAATTTTAAGATGTTTTAAACTGGCTTTTATTAAATTCTATTTAAAATTAAAAGAGAGGAAAAAAATTGATTTGCTCAGACACATTGGTCGGTTTTTGTTGTTTTACCCTTATCTATTCATAGTCGGACATCTGTAAAAAAATGTAAATAGTTGTATGTTTGTGTTCTATGTCCTTACAGCTTTACTAACAACCACATGTAAAGAAAAATAATTTATTCCTCTTAAGAAATGTCATCTTAAACGTAAATGTAATTCGATGTTTAATTTATTGTTTTAAGGAATTGTGATGTACCAGTGTTCGATGTGTAGTTTGTTAGATTTCATAAATTTTAACGAGATAACTTGTGCTACTATGTAAGAAGATAGAAAACAGTTTTTGGTCTTAAACCTTTGAATAATTGTATGAATTTAATATACACTCAGGTGCAATAAAAAGTTTCCAACAAATATTTTTAAGGTTTAACAGAGCAGTTACAAAAACTGTGCTCTAAATTCTATATCTAGTATTCTTAAGGAGGTTAGGTTCTGTGAGTGGTCGTTTAACGTTCCTTCCCCTGAGACCTGAAAGATCTATTGTGGATCACCCCTAGGTTATTGTAGTTGTATCAGCCCTATGCCTTGGATAAAGCTCACCAGGGTCGTTGGCGACACTTCCATAAAGTGCTTGGGCTTGAGTAAATGCAGACCAAATCTATTTATCCTTAGTCTCTTGAGCTCTCGGCAGTTACATAAGATATGCTCCACCGTTTCATCCTCAGCCTGACAGAATCTGCAATCCACACTCTCTGCCAGTCCAATTGTTTTCATATGCCCATCAAGGCGACTGTGTCCACTAGTACAATAATAATTCGTAGGTCCTGTCCGCTTATATTCAGTAGCTCTTAAGACATCTTTTTAAAGAGATCTCTTACAAATGTCTTAAACCCTATAGATCGAACCAGTAAGAACGTCTGCTCGCTATTCGCTATGCCTAGGAATAGCGCCCGGCCAATAAATAATCGTTCAGAACCTTCTCTGGCTAGAAGGTCCGCTTTTTCGTTCTCCTCGATGCCGGTATGCCCAGGCGCCCAAAGTATATAAGGTGACTTTGTTATTTTCCCCTAGATTTATTTGACCCTGAAGGAATTTCCAAAATAACTTGTAGTCCAGCTGATTTTGTTCCAGTGACTTTATTACCTCCTGGCTATCGGAAATGATTTTTATAGTTTTGTTTGTCGGTCACGTTTTAGAATCCCCTGCAGCCACATTTCCATTGCAAGAACCTCTGCATCTCCAGTATCGGATGATTTTCTACTATCTCTCCGGCCCTGGCTCCGACACCGCTCTGACATGCATCCTAACTTATGTTATGCAGGTGATAATCCTTCTGGAGAGTTCTTGTTTTGTCTCCATAAAATTTAATGTTTCTGCCGTTTCCTCATACATGACGACTGGGCCAAATTGTTTTAGATGGCAATACAAAAATATTTAAATAGTAAAAAGAGTTTAAACTGTGAATGACAATATTACGTAAAATTTACATAAAATTGTCAACCAAATCATCTGCCAATTTCTTGCAGAAAATGTAAAATGGCCGAACAACATAATATACAGGGTGAGTCATAACTATTGGGACATAGACTAAGGAAAGGTTATTTGGACCAAAATATGGCTATTGGGCCAAATATGCCTTAATATAATGTTGCTGAGAAAAAAATACAGGGTGTTAAAGTTAATTTTTGTTTTTCGTTTTTTGCTAATAGTTTCCCTGTATATTTATAAATTGATATCAAAATTGGCACAGAGGCATAATCTTAGACAAGAAATAGTATTTTATTTACAATTTTACGTTTTGTCATAGAGGGCGCCACGTGGATCATTCCTAATGATCAAATTGAGTCTAAACTTTTTCTGATGAAATTTTTTAGTAATTTTTATTAGAAAATATGACGTAAACATCATTTTTACGTAAAATTGGTACTCTTGTTTAAACATGATAATTTCAATCGTTTTCGATAAAAACGCAGTCGAACTGCTGAGAGTCTTAAAAAAGGATTTCAAATATTAATTCATTTATGAAAAGTATGCTTTGGACTGTCAGATAATTGTTGTTGGTAAATGTCGTTTGTTTAGAGTAAATTATTTTTGATGTGACAGTGTAGTGTAATGTTGCATTTTTTAAAAGTAATCATTACTTTTTTTGATTGAAATGCCTCGTCACAATCATTTTACTAATGAAGAAATGCGAAATATGATTTGCGTATACGCACAAGAAAATTTTTGCGGTCGCTCGGCAGCCAGAAGGTATAGAATGTTATACGCAAACAGAAGGCAACCAAATCACAAAACTTTTGCAAGATTATATCGTAGTTTAGGTGAAACTGGGTCATTTCACACTAAAAATCGGGGTGGTCGACCGAAACAAATCACACCTAATCAAGAAGATGAACTTTTGGTTCGAGTAGATAAAAATCCTGAAATAAGTTCACGACATCTATCAGCAGCAACAGGAGTAAGTCAGTCGTCTATAATTAGAATTCTAAAAAAAGAGAACCTCCATCCTTATCACTTCACTCCTGTTCAAAATTTACTTCCAACAGATCTTCCACGACGGTTACAGTTTTGCCAACGTATTCTGAATAAACATCGCAATGACAGACACTTTATTAAGAATATTATGTTCACCGACGAAGCAACTTTTACCAGACGAGGGGTTTTTAATTGGCGAAATAGTCATTATTGGGAAGAAGAAAACCCGCATGCTATTAAAGCTAGACATTTTCAGCATGAGTTTAAATTGAATATTTGGTGTGGCATTATACGCGACCAACTACTAGGGCCTTATGTTCTTCCTCCGAATTTAAATGGAGATTCTTATTTATTCTTTTTGGAAAATACTCTTAGTGATATTTTAGATGATCTGTCACTGGATGTAAGAAGAAAAATGTGGTTTATGCAGGATGGAGCGCCACCTCATTTTTCATTAGCTGTTAGAAATCATCTTAACGATGGAAAGGCAGAGGCAGTGATTTTCAATGGCCACCAAGAAGTCCTGAGTACAACCCGTTAGATTTTTATTTTTGGGGACATATGAAGTCCTTAGTTTATGCCAATGAAATTAATACACGAGACGAACTTTGGAGATACATTCAAAATGCAGCTAATAAGGGGACAGAATAACATTTTTTTTAACGTCCGAAAATCCTTTATAAAAAGAATTAGAAAAGGCATAGAAATCGGAGGAAACCATGTAGAACATTTAGTTTGAGTTTTTGTGAATTCTTTTAAGTTAAAGTGTGTTTAGTTTTGATTTATCGTCAAAACGGAAACCTTACGTTAGTTGCAACTTTGTTTATTAGTTTGGTATTTGATAGTGGAATTGTAAATAAAATACTATTTCTTGTCTAAGATTATGCCTCTTTGCCAATTTTGATATCAAACGAAAAACAAAAATTAACTTTAACACCCTGTATCTTTTTTCTCAGCAACATTATATTAAGGCATATTTGGCCCAATAGCCATATTTTGGTCCAAATAACCTGTCCTTAGTCTATGTCCCAATAGTTATGACTCACCCTGTATAACAATATTTCCTCTCCATTTTCGTCCGTGACATGAAACTAAACTTACCTGGACCTGTCCGTGATGAATGTCATCAAGTATTGCATGATCTTGCGCTAAAGATCGTGTGGTGAGTTTTTTGCGTCGCCGCTTGTGCATCGTTAGAAATTTTCCATGACAAGCCGGTGTCGGCCCTGTTCCCATAGCGTCCAACAAGACCCAATCTTCTTTCGAAAACATCCGCTGCAACAACGGAATTTCCGATGGAGCTGAAATAAAAAACGATCTGTTAAAAAAGCTATTTGAAAATAATCCAGTAGTTTTAGATCAACATAAACGTTAAGTCAAGGTTCAACTCTTTAAGTTAGTACACATAATACAACATTGTAATAGAGAAAGTTATCGTTTATACGTTTATTGACACCAAACAAAGATTTGTCCTTTGACTGACCCTGGTATGCTTGTAAAATAATTATGAACAAACAATAAAGAAATTTATTTTTTGCATGTCGATCGTTAATTAGTAAATACATTTTACATTCATTAACAATTGGAAAGTGTCAAACCATAGCCCGTAAAGTGAATGTAAAATATAAATAATAATAATAATTAATAAATTCATGTTTACAAAGCCCACTTTATAACTTCGATGATTAAAGGTACACGACATCATAGTATAATCATTAGAAAGTAGGTAGTATATATGAAGGGAAAGTTAAGCCATTAAATATGTAATTCATTTTGTTGGAGAAATGTAATTTTTTTTAAATTTTTGTTAAGAACACAAAATTGATACACTAAATTATAATATCGAGAGAAAATTGTAAACGGGTAAGGTGTCTAGAACAATGTGCTCTGTAAGTATAGTATTTTTCACAGTAAATGGTTTTGGCTTATTAACTGCAATAAACTACCCAATTCAATCTGATTGTGTAGAAAATCATCAGGTAAAAGATGCAAATGTGCTACAGGAAGAAATTTGAATTATTCTTAATATAGGAGATATACAAGTAATTTATCTAAATGTTACAATTCTATTCTATATTTAGTTCAGTGTCGCTATCGCTATCCTCATCTAAATTAATTATAATTGGCGCAATTATTTTACAGAAAGGTACGAGTTTTCAACATTTATGACATAACTAACAGAACTTTTCCAACTCTCTCGGTAGGAATGTCATTCATACAATTCCTAATTAATTCTGCCACACTACCACTTAAAGTCGAAGAAGTATTTTTTCCGCGCACACTCGATTTAAGTTGGTGCCACATAAGCTCTATGGGATTGAACACGCAGTGTTCTGCAACTGTATCACAAACATACGTTTTTTTTAAAGAAAATGACTGCAGCACTTGTAAAAGTTCTTTTTTAGTATATATTTTCCTCAACATATATGTCATTTGCAGCCATGAAGTTTTGAATATCCAATTTCGTATTCTTTGAGCCAAGAATTTTTTGCAATTGTCGACTATTACTATTGTCCATTACTATAACGCTGTTTTGGCGGAATGTTGGGTAATAGACAATTTTTAGACCAATCTTCAAAAAGCTCTGCTGTCGTATCTTCGTGATAATCAACACAAGAGTCCTTAATATTTTTGGCAGAAAGCCACATAGCGTTTGGGATCCAACCATTTTCTGATCCTGCGTATAATATTGTGATTCTCTTCCCTTTATTTGATGGTGCTTTTGTTTTACACTTATCAGAGGAATCAGACCATCCTTTGGAAGGGGTGTCATGCGTGTCAAACCACGTCTCGTCGAGGTAGAGTATTGGCCGATTTTCAAACCTGTATTTTCTTATTGACGTTATAAATTCAGAACGCCAGTTTATTAAACGTGTGGATTCCATTATTACTTGTCAATTTTGCGATATTTCAAGCCCATAGCAGACAGAGCTCGCCAAAGAGTAGTGAGGCCACAGTTGATGTAAGTTTCGTCATTGACGAGCCGCTGTTTCAGACTTTTGATTGTAGGGACACGCTGCTCATCGTACATAGTGTAGATTTTTCGCCTTATCAAATCTTTTTCCCAGTCGTCTAGACTTTTTGTCTACCGGAATCTTTACGCTTTTGATTCCATGGAATTTTCAACAATTCGTCTAACATAAGGCACCTTTGTCAAATTACTGGTTAATCTTGCTGCAGCAACCGCGTTATATCCTTGCTGAAGTAGGGAACTATACACATTTTTTATAATGATTTTCGCGTCACAAGATATGTGATTCTTCTTTAACGAACCACTGGAAGAAGCACTATTACTTTTTATCCACGGACGCCACATACTGCCTATTCTGTATTTTGGGGTATAAAATCTTTGCTATTAATGTCTGTAATAACAAATATATGTTATAAAATTATTGCACGCCGTAACACAAGTGAACACTTCCAATGAAATACAAAGAGTAAAATTAACAAGAAGTGTAATCCTCTACAATCCCTCCCTGAGAAACTAAATTACCTGAATCAGGTCCTTTTACATTTATGATGTGCATTTCGAATTTTACAACTTAAGGTTTTATTATACTCCTTCAGTCAATACCTTTTTGAAAAATACTCTAAGTAGCGATGAAGATTCCCGTATCTTCGCTATTTCGTTCTCTGTAACTGAGTTCGGTGGTTTCCGAGTCTAGCTGAATATGACCGAAGACCGAAGCGACAACTTCAACTTCTCTATTTGAAAGACCCATCGTTCTGTCAAATTTACATGATGTTTTTTAAATTATTAGTAGATTATTCTTTATCCGATTTACATTCTCGAACTACAGCCGAGAAGCGACAGAGATTAGCTTAGGGTAAAAGCAGGAGAGATGGACCAGGAGGGTAGACGGTCCACTGAAAATATCCGGCAAGGTTTGGCAACAGGGCAAGTGTATTCTGTTCTGTTTCTTAGCGTCATTTGCTTTTGAGACAGCGACTGGAACGCATAATAACGCACCTTCGCGAATGTTATTTACTATAGTTAAAATTACCACGTGTGAAAATTTTATATCAGTTTTCAAAATGTTATTTTTATTTAAAAATCAGGTAAGCTTAGACAGTATTTGTTAGATATAGATATATATAGTTTACTAGAAAGAACCAGTCGTAGTTCTAGAGCCTTAAGTGATGCAGTTGATGCTGTGAAGACGAAGCCGCGAAAGCATTTGAGATCTCAAAAACAACTTTTAAGCGTAGGTTAAAAGCAAATAACATCGATAGCTATAATTTACTGGGGCCAGATTGTTCTTTGGGCTCGAACGCCGAAACAAAAATAGTTAATCACATCAAAAAACTGCAAAAGGCAGGCTTTGTACCGACCAGAACGAAAGTAAGAATCATGGCGTTTAATTTAGCTGAAAGATTGGGGATGCCAAATAAATTTAATAAGATAGAAGATAAATTTTAAAAATATAAAAACCACATTGCTAATTTATTATCGATTTTTTTAGGTAGCTGGCCAAAAATGGTTAGAACTGTTCTTAAAGCGAAGACCTGAAATTTCTATCAGAAAATCCGAGAACACTTCAATTACGCGAACTTTGGGAATGTCAAAAGAAACTGTTGATAATTACTTTTCGGATCTCCAGAGAATTTTGACTGAACACAATTTTTATATTAAACCCGACAAATATTCAATACAGACGAAACAGGATTACAGCTGAATACTAGAGCTGGTCAGGTCCTAGCCGAAAAAGGATCAAAATATGTTCCTAGCGTAAGCCCTGTGGATACAATTAGTGTCATATGTTGTAGCGCAGAAGGTACTTTTATCCCCCCATATTATATTTTCAAAGGAAACATTAAAAAAGAAGACTGGCATGAAGATATGCCACCGGGTTCTAAAATTAGAATGTCGGAAAAATCTGCTTACGTTAATAGCGAGATTTTTTTAGAATGGTTACTAACCCATTTTCTATCAAAAAAAACCCTCAAGTAAAACTTTACTTTTATTCGATGGCCACACGTCCCATACGACCAACCTGGACCTACTAGAATTTGCAGAGCAAAATGATATAATTTCGTTTTGTTTATCAGCGCATACAACGCACTACTACAGTCTCTGGATCGTGCCTTCTTTAAAGCTCTTAAAAGTAACTTCTACGCTAACTTTATGGTTCAAAATAACCCAAACAGGGTCATTAATGCCCTTCAATTTTGTAAGCTGTTATGTCGAGCATGGAGAAACTCAGCAACTGTTCAAAATGCGGCCTTTTTATTTAAATCCACCGGAATTTATCCATTTAATCCCTTAATTATACAGGAATATGCTTTTTTAACACAGATACCACCTCAAAGGCCTGAAACAGAAACATTGCAGACGGACAATTGATCAGTTGGATCTGAGTCTCTTCAACCAGGCCCCTCAGGAATTCAAAATCCCACTAACCCTAAAAAGTCATCAATACCTGTCGAAGATATAACTCCCGGAAAGGCTCTTGATGATGTAACGCCTGTGCCTGTTTTATCTGCACCAGAGTTCCCAAAAAATATTCGGAGAGATAACAACTAAGGAATTTATAAAACATAAGAAAAATGCACAACTTAAAAAGAACCCTGTAAAAAATTAAAAAAATAAAAGAAAGCTGAGTAAAAAGTGAAACGTTTGTATCTGAAGATGACGTTACTCTTGATAACACTACTTCCACTGGCGAAGAAAACTTTAGTGATTTAGAAAATTAATGTTTCGGAGTATAGACAAAAGTCTAAAAAAGATGAATGGCTATAATGTATCATTTGTATACGTTGGTTACATGAAACTTGTACTGGCTTCGTTAACCTTAGCAATAAGTGTGGAAAGACTGTAGCTAGCAAAAAGAAGAAAGTATAGCATGGTCCGTCTATCCCACCCCTAGTGATCAATCTAATCTCCTCAGGGTAGGATAGATGAACCAATGGTTAACCAGTCATTATATATTTTTTTTAGTCCCAAGAATTAATATTTTTAGTTGCTAATTATACCAAAAGAAATACCAATGATATGCTATATATATATTTTTTTTTTCAATTCTTTTAGTTTTCTTATTAAAGAAGCACGCCTAATTTTTTAAAATGTGGTCCATCTCTCCTCCTTTTACCCTATAGAGTTCCGCTAATCAAATATACCGATTGTTTTTGATTGCTTATTCTTTATATCTTTCCTTAAAATACAAATTACAGAGTGCCAGTCTTGATTCCCTATTAATATAGAAATATCCCTCATAGCTTCGTTAAAAATATTGGAATTTCAAATTAAGATTGTAGCGCTGAGGTAACGCACAGATCAACTACTTTCTACCACATTGGTTTATAACTTTGGCTTTTAATGAAATTGTTTGTATTAACCTTTACTTAGATTTTCCTTCCATATACTCGTTTACTTTGTTTTTTTCATGTTTCGAGAATTTAAAGCGTGGTTTAGGTCCTTTAACTTCGTTTCAGTATCTCTTTTGGTCCAGGAATTGCACTGTGGCACATAACAAGAATCAATAATAGACGCCATTATAAGAGCAGATGGGCCGCTTTGCTTTTAAAAAGCAATCAAATATATTCAAATATATTCAAATATATTCATAAAAATCAATCGTAAACAAACAATAAGAAAGTTAGGTTAGAAAGCAATATGGGGGAAAATAGTTTACATCAGAAAAAAACGAAAACGTCAAATACAAACACAGCAATTTCAATGCTAATGTCAAAAAACTGTTTCGGCATTCCCATTTTGTTGAAACCTACTTATTTTTAAATACACATTTGTCCAAAAGTTTGGAATATTTAGAAATTATATATCTACGCCTATGGTTTTTTAAAAACGCTTGTTGATATTTATTTTAAAGCGTTTTTAAATCAAAATAATACTAAATTTGATTCGTTTTTGAATTAATTTGATCATATTTAATTGATTGCTATCACATTATTCCAATTCTTGTTTAAATTTCATTTGAGCTGTTTTAAAATGCCCAGAGATATCATTTTAATAGGTCTAGAGTAATTGCTTTGTTACAACAAGGCTTTAGTCAAAGTGATATCGCGAATATTGTTGGTGTTACTCAGGGTGCTGTATCAAAAATTAAAAAAAAATCCAAGACACAAATGATGTGAAGGATTGTCCCAGAAGTGGCAGAAGTCGACGTACAACAGCAGCACAAGACCAGCAGATAACATTGATAGCTCGAAGAAATCGACAGGAATCTACAAGTGGCATATCCAGAGAAATTGCTAGACTTGAAGGAATGAATATTTCAAGGCAAACAATTACACGAAGATTAAATGCGGTAAATTTGTATCGCAGAAGACCTCTTCCCAAACTAACCTATCAACAAAAAATTGTAAGGTTGCAATGGGCTCAAGAAATGTTACACCATGGCCCTAACTGGAATTACGTGATGTTCTCTGATGAATCAAGAATTGCCTTGGTTTCTGATTCGCGAAGAACGCTAGTTTGGAGGGCCCCAGAACGACAAGCCCGATTAGAAACAGCCCAACCACGTGTTCCATTTGAAAATGGGAGTATTATGGTTTGAAGTGGTGTTATGAGGGGTACACGGACGCCTCTTCTGGTTTGGAGAGAAAAATAACTGGTGCTGTGTACAGCCCGGAAGTTTTAAATCCTGTTGTTCGTCTATTCCGGGGGGCGGTAGGTGATGGATTTGTGTTTATGCATGACAATGCACCTCCACATCGAACAGCTGCAGTACAAAATTTTTTGGAAGAAGAAGGAATAACCACATTAAGATGGCCATCAAATTCCCCTGACATGAACGTTATTGAACATGCCTGGGACATTGTTAAAATACGCATTAAGAAGCGAAACCCTCCTCCAATTGCTCTACGAGAACTGAAAGATGCTGCTCGTGAAGAATGGGAGAGAATTTCGCAAGCCCAGCTCGACCATTTAATCGATAGCATGCCACATCGCCTACAGTCATGCATACAGGCCCATGGAGGAAATACTGATTAATAATTTTATTTAAAAACCTTTTTTGCTTATTAATTTATTTAAAAAAAATTGTAATACATTGTACATTTTTCACCTCAAAAGAATAAATAATTTTTTTTGAATGTTTACCTCACTTGGTTAGAGTTGTAGCAAAATAATGTTTACTTATATCAAAAAAATTATTCATAAAACTTAACAAAAAGATGAAATATTCCATTATTACAAACTTTTGGACATACGTGTACTCTGATTCTGGCAACAAGGTCAAATAAGTTAGAAAACCCAACTGAAATATTAATAACAATGTAAAATATTTAAAAAATTTTAATATTTGGGTCAATTGTACTTTATTTGACAAAGAAAATTGTATATTATAAAATACTTGTTCTAACATTTAACTAAACTAAAGCATTCTTAAGTTTGAAAATTGTTCATAAATTAAAGTACTTACATTAAATTTTGTTGATTCAATAATTCATTTAATATATTAACTGTTTTTGTAATAGAACGGAGTTTTAGAAAAAAATACCACAATAAAAAATTGACAAAAAAAATGTAAACATAAGTAAAATGTCAAGATTGTGTTACAAAATATAGGTATCCCTTTTTAAAGCAATGAATGTATATGCAATATTGGCATTTCAAGAGAAGCGTACGCTCTCTGGTGGCTCTAGTGTAGACTAGTTTCCACCACATTGTTTTCTAACCACACTTTCATATTGTTTGTTTACCATTAATTTTTATTAACGCGTTTTTATTTGATCCATATAATTTACTGTTAAAAAAGTGTTTTTATATTTCGCACTTATAAAAATCTTCATTATAAAACGCATTTGCGTATCGTAATGTAACTTTTTATATTTTGCACTTATAAAAATCTTCATTATAAAACGCATTTGCGTATCGTAATGTAACTTTTACGCACGCAAATTTTTGTTTTAAATGGTTGGCGACATGAATGTAGTATCTAATGAAAAGACTATTGACAATGACATTTGTGGCTAATAGCAATTTATTAATTTTATATTGTTCTTTAAGAAAGTATTTGTGAATATGAATATCATCTTTTACTTATATAATATATTATTATTGGTGTATTAGTCATTTTAAAATATTTTAAAACATTAACATTTCATAATTTAATTGTCAAAACTGTCAAATTTTATAAATGACAGTGCTACCGACATACTTTTTAAAATTAAAATTTTCGGTATTACGTAAAAATAATAAATTAATTTAAAAAATGATAAAATAGCAAAATATAAAAAATATTATAAACAACTTATTTCATATGGCTGTTGTGACACTCGTTCTTTAAAAAACTCATCGCTTCGCGATTCGTTTTTTAAACTTGAACTCGTGTCATAACAGAATTCCATATGAAATGCGTTGTTTAATATACTACTTACGCACGCAAATTTTTGTTTTAAATGGTTGGCGACATGAGTGAAGTATCTGAAGGCAAGACTATTGACATTGACATTTGTGGCTAATAGAAATTTATTAATTTTATATTGTTCTTTAAGATAGTATCTGTGAATATGAATATAATATTTTACTTATATAATATATTATTATTGGTATATTATCTTTTTAAAATATTTTAAAACATTAACATTTGATAATTTAAATGTCACAACTGTCAAATTTTATAAATTACA
Organism: Ophraella communa; assembly: GCA_035357415.1. Taxonomy (NCBI): domain Eukaryota; kingdom Metazoa; phylum Arthropoda; class Insecta; order Coleoptera; family Chrysomelidae; genus Ophraella; species Ophraella communa. The sequence goes on along the minus strand of CM068991.1, from coordinate 26,957,262 downwards.
CAGTGCTGCCGACATACTTTTTAAAATAAAAATTTTCGTAATTACATAAAAATAAAAAATTAATTTAAAAAATGGTAAAAGGGCAAAATATAAAAAATATTATAAACAACTTATTTCATATGGCTGTTGTGACACTCGTTCTTTAAAAAACTCATCGCTTCGCGATTCGTTTCTTAAACTTGAACTCGTGTCATAACAGAATTCCATATGAAATGCGTTGTTTAATATACTATTTTATAATGTCGTCTAATAATGATTATTGTGCCATTGTACCAAAGTGTAATTCTTGGGCCAAAAGAAGTTAACTTTTTATAGATTTCCCGAAGAAAATAGTCCAAGGGTTTCTTTTGATACAGAAATGGGACGAGAATGAATATCAAGAAGAAAGTTTACTGTGAATAAAAAATGAAATCTATATGGAAAAAAGGCAAGCTTGTAATTCAATGTGGTAGAAAGTCGTTGATCTGCCCCTTAGAACAAAAAGAAACAGGAAGGAGTCTGTCATATATTAACTTTAAGAAAAATTTGCGACGGAAGTCGGCCATCTTGAAGCTCCTTGTATGACGCATTGTTTATGTTTACAGTATACTGTCAAAGCAATATTTGCATGTAAATGTCAAAAATGAGCGCATAGGCGTATCATTCGGTTATTATAAACACTAAATTATTTATAAAACTAATTGTATTCACACTTCATTGGTTGATTTTTATTAAAAATAAAAACCCTGATATGATTTTTATTTTTTTTTGCGGTACGTCAATGGAAACGGAAATTAAAATTTACAATTGGCCGCCATATGCAAGCTCCTTTCTGGACTCAAGGTCATTTTGCATATACTCCTTCCTGTATCGTTTTGTTCTAAGATCTGCCCGCCTCCCATAGCCGCCGCCGATATCTTAATTTAAAATCCCAATAGAGTTCAAGTCTAACCCTTCTTTCAAGGCATCACAGTTGATTGAAGAAAAGGTACGTCCGTAACCACGAATAAATAATATAAAGGAAGGAGTATAATACGATTTGACGATGTCCGCAATGGTTCTTGCATATGGCTGACTTGAAGTTTCCGGTTACCAGTGGTGTCACACACAGGGTATTATAAACTTATGTCTCGTATTAATTATTAAAAAAATAACTGTTTTCCGCTTGTAATTATCTATACAGTAATATACATTGTCATAAAGTTGTAGGAATATAAATTTAGATTAAAAACTTCTAAGCAGGTAATTATAAATAGTTGACTTAGTTGGTCTATATAAAAAATAAAGGAACGTCTATGATAACGTCATTAAAATATTTTGTTAATTTTTAATAATTCAGATAAATAGAACCCTACACATGAAAAGTAATTCTCAATCAAGAGTTGGGTTAACTACTTAAATCAGAAAATAATGTATAAAACAGCATGAAAAAACTATTTATGTTCAGGACATGCTAAATAGATAACCAATAAAGATAATTTGTCGCAAAAGTACTCGTTGTGACAGTATTTTCAATAAAATATACCCAGATATAGTGAAAAAGAACAAAGACGAATATTGATAAATTATTATTATTAAACACTGCCAATTTTTTTTATTCCAAATTGACAGGGGGAGTGTGATGGCTTTAGTTTAGCATATACTATTAAGGTACTCGTACATTTCAGCCTTTTTCCTGCAGGTCTATTTTGAATTGCTAGCAAATTTTGACCATGCCTTCGTACATTGCCGCAACTTTTGAGATTTTTTTTTTCGTCATTTGACAAGTGTTGTCAGTTTCTGAATATTTGAGGTTACGTTATCTTTAATTTAAAACATGGATTTTCATACAAATACAAACTGTAAGTATACACGAACTTCGGAATAAACATATAGATATTATCATAAAATACTTCAATGTTTATTATGCTTAGGGCGGGTTGTAACTCAACTAGTTTACCAATTGGTCATGGAACCCTAGGTTAACCTAAGGTTAACCTTCAGACTGTGGTCATTAGATTTCTGTTGTATGACATTAAATTAACTATTGGTTAGCCAACTGCTCAAATTTTTGTTTGTCAGTTGTCAAGCTGAGATATTTTACAGAAAAAGAATATAGGGAGGGTAGCTTAATATACAAGATTATTTATGCCTTTGTTTTGTCATTAGTTTTGTATATTTTGATTGTTTGCGTAGTATTTGGTTTTAGAAATTTTTATTTGACTTCAGTTTTGTTTTTTTTTATTATTAGCAAGAAATATGGATATGGGTAAGTCGTATAAATTTAATCATTTCTAAATAAAGATAGATTTTAGCGAGATGCTCTATATGAATGTATAGAGATGTACTAAAGTTGAATTATATTTATTTCAGAATCTGTTGGTGCCATATATCTTCTTATATTTCCTGGATTATAAGTTGAACTGTTTCTTTAGATAACCTGAACCTAGCTCTGTATTCCTCATCACTCCATTTCAGAAAGTGATTTTCCTTTTCTGTGAAATTTCTTTGAGCTCTAGGAAACAGTTCTTCTTCAATGAGTTCCAGAAAATCTTCATCATCTGTAAGTTCTTGCAGATCTCCCCGTGAATGTCCATGATAATTTAGAATATACTTTCTCTAAAACAATATAACACAACCCAGTATACAACTATATTCTAATACACAACTCCAATTAAAAACTATAAGACGTTATCACTAATATTTATCAATTACAATAACCACATATTTCACACACGAATCCTGAAGTAATGCCAACTAAAAATGTAAACAGGACCATAAAACACTTGAAACAGACAAATTTTAATCGTTCTGAGACCTGAACACTGGTTAACTGGCAGAAATCTGATAGTAAGAAATTCAATAGTTAACCAGTTGGTGAACTTCAATAATTCCAAGTTACAACGACCCAATCAACGATAACCAGTGGTTAAGTAAACCAAAGGTTAACCTGTCGGGTTACAACCCGCCCTTATAGGACAACAGGATAGAATCAGCTGACGTAAACTGACATTTCTGCCAACATAGATTTTAGATTGTTCGATCACAATTCCCTAAAAACAGGCGAGATTGCGCGGATTTGACCTTGAATAAATAGAAATGGTTCTATAATTTTGTGAACCTTTTTGTTGCAGTCAAAAGTCTGAAACGTATGCGCAGTTGTTTCACAAAAAAAGCTAGCAATAGAATTGCGAGCAAAAGGCTGAAATGTACGTAATAAAAAATCACTAAACAAAATTCAAAATCCGTATAAATAGCCAACGTTGTCACAAAAAGGGAATCAGTAAAGAGGTTGCAATAAAAAACAAATAAAACCGTACTGTATAATACACCGGCAATTTGTCAATAGAATATCTTATGCTGCAATCTTCGCTCACTCAATATCATCCCTTTCTGTGTAAAATTAAAGATGTGGGCGTGGACAACTGTTTGACTGATTTCAAATTTATTATTTAAACCGTGATTGGTTATACACAATAAATAGGCCATCCTTAAAATAAATTCAATGCAAGCCATTTGGTTTGAAAATGTATATGCTATTCTAAAGCCGATAGTACCTATTCATTGTATTGTTGTTTAAAATGTTCTCCTCTAAGTAATTACATAAAAGCAACCTATATTAATTAACTATGATGGTAAACAATTACTAAAAGCTTGAGGCTACACGCATTATGCGTGTAATTTCACGACCCTTTGTGTAGTTTAATATAAGTTGTTTATTTCGATACATACCATAAACAGTGGAAACAATTTTATAATGTGGTTGTTTAGTTATAGATATCAACAAATTTGATAAAGTATTGAACACTTTGCAGTCGATAGAACCAAGCCAAAATTACAAAAAAAAGTAAAACATACATACATTTTACAAAATAAATTCAGCTTTCTTCTCCTGATTACTGATCTCCCGGGGTATGAATATGGCCAAGAGCCAGACAATCGTCTGGAAGCACCAAATAAGCTCATTTTAAAAATTTAATCTTGGCTTATTGCCGAAATGGTTCGAATTCATGAAAAAGTACATTGTATTCTTATTAGATTTATCTATTCGTGAGTTTGCAGACGTGAAACTTTAGAGGAAATAAATTAAAAGCGTTGTCCTGGAAGACAGAGCCGTATAATAAATATCTTAAACGCTGTCCTATATGAATATTGATTTAGAAGAACTCGCACAATACAAACAAATATAAAAAAGCATCATCAATTAAGGACAATGATCTGTTACCAATTTTATAATAGTCGGACGTCATAGGTCAATTATTTAACATTTAACTCCAATCTGATGATAATTACATCTTTATTACAAATGAAATATATAAATTAATGTAGTGTGAAGGTTGGATTTTCTATGAAGAAGCCCATATGACTAATCACTTTTGAAAAAGTGTGAAAAGAAAGAATAAATGTTACAAAGGATGTGATTCATAAAATGTAAAGAATGTTAAAATAGTTAAAGGTCATACTACAGTACGGTCTATTACATAAATTATAAATAAATTTATAACCAATCCTATAAACAAAAGCAAATTAAAACTTGTATTCAATAGTTTTAAGAAGACAACATTGCGACTTAAATAATCAAGTGATGTTAATAAAGCCAGAAATATAATTGTTAAAATACATTATTTAAAATAAAAAGACAATAAATAATCCTGTTATGGCCAGCTAACACATTATTTGAAAAGATTTGGTTTTTATTTGGCCTACTTGAAATAACCCTCCTTTTACAGAACATATATTAAATTTATTGTACTAACCCTTACTTTTTGGAAGTCCATCTTATTAAGGATAATAAAAAACTCTTCGTTTGAACAAGTTTATTTGAAAAAATTATGTTTTAAGTTACAATGACAGCCGTTTCGCTGATTAGTATCGTCAGATTGACATTTAAGTTACATTTTGTTTGTTTGTAGCTAGGTACCTGATGTTGTTTAGGTAGTATTAAGGCTAGACCAAGTATGAAAGTAATAAGACATAACAATATTAAAGCCTAGTAGTTAATAGCCCTAAGGGATTATCCTGGATGTACTTTCCTCTAAGATCAGTATAACTGTGCAATGATATAGAAAAACCAGGAAAAAACTATATCATGCTGATCTTTACAATAGCTTAATATATTTTTGTTTTACAATTACTTCTTATCTATGTATAAAATGTAAACTCAATCAAAGTAAACAGTTTAATAGTGGAGAACTTTCAAGATTTATTTGTTCATTAACAACTTTAAATTTTGGATCTGCTGTCTTTTTATTTCAAGTTTCTCAAGGAAATCTAAATTTTGTTTTTTATTACAATTGTGTAGTATTTGGATGTCATTGGTTTGTAAGAGTGAGGTTGGATGTTCAAGTAGGTATTTTGCTTAATTTGACTTATCTGGTTGTTTTAATCTATATGCTCTTAAGTGTTCATTGAATCTTACTTTAAAATTTCTTTGTGTTTGACCTATATATACAGCATTACATTTTGCACAATTAATTTTGTAAACACCAGATTTTTTTAATTTGGTTAATTATCTTTTTACATTTAACAATTTTATACCAACAATATTTTGTGTTTTAAATGATATTAATGCTGATGTTGCCAAAGATATTATTTTTGAAATTGTATTGGAAATATTTCCACAATATGTAATATTTTTATAACTTTTAATTTCTTTAGTTTGTTTAGGAAATATTAATTGTAGTGACACTTTCTGTTCTTTCTTATTAATTAATTTATTTATTAAATGAATTGGATAGCCATTAGACGTAGCTATTTGTTTTATGATACTAATTTCTTTATCAAAGTTAATTTTGTCCATTGGAATTGAAAATGCCCTATGTATCATAGAATTATAAGCTGCTAATTTATGCGTTATAGGTTGATTTGAATTAAAAAAATCTGGTGTTTGTTTTAATTTTACTATAGTATTTTTTCAGTAATAATATAACAAAAGAGTAAGAATATATTGAAAATAATTTGGCAGATTGTTTGAAAACTTATTGCCAGGCAATAGTCACCAGAGCCCGCAATAATCATCGAAGTAAGGGTCCACCATAGGCAAATTTCCCCTAATATTATCATAAAAATAACAGAAAAATGTAAAAGAAAATCGGAATATTATATAAGAACAATAAAGAAAACATAATTGGAAATCCACTTCTATTACCAAAACTTAATTTCACTTCAACAGTTAAAATCAACAGAAATCAAAAATCACTCATTAAACAAGGAGCATCATATTTGAAATCAATTAAAAACGTACAAGAAAAAGCAAAATCAACTAAGGTTTGGTTATATGCCAAGTCTAATTGAGTGGCTCAGAACCAGAGGTACAACATATCATTTAAAACTGTGTTAGCATGAGTATGCACCGAAAACGCGCCATTTAATATGTGCCAAATGTGCCTACACTAAAAATCGCTTTAATACTTATGGCACCATCTGTTAATAAATTGGCCAATCACATCCCGAAAATATTCTAGAAGCCAGACGTGCCTATGCTACAAACAGCATAGCGACCCAGTGGAGCGAATTGTCTTTTTTTAGCTATTTTCATGAAGAAGAAAAAGAGTATATTCCTAGTGAAAGTGAAAATGTGTCAGCTGGTATGTATTCTATGTTAATATATGTAATATATGTCGATTTTTTCAAGTGCTTTCGTGAAAAACGGCTTTAAATACGAATGTTCTATAGGCTCTTCTGGCGATAATTTAGTTTAAGAATGTCATAGATAAAAAATAGCATGTTCCACAGCATGAAATATTGTAGTATTGTGGTTTTTATTTTATTCTAGATACTGATAATGAGGTTGAATTGCCACAAATACCATTCAACGGCCGAAAGCGAAAATCACATCCCGAATTCGCCAAAAAAGGTTTTCGCAAACAAGTAAAAAGTAGAGAACATCTATCAAGCAAAAACAACCTCGTTCGAACTAAGGGAAGTATTATCAGCAATTGTTGCAGGGCCTGCAAGCTGAATTGTCCGGAAAAAATCAGCGAAATTCCACAAATGGAAATTTTTCGATACTTCAATGCCCTAGATTGGACCGCCAATGATGCTTTTATTTTTAGACATATTATAGTAGAGCCTGCCAAAAGAAAATTTAACAAAAAAGAAATTTCTAGGCGACAAAAAACTAGAACTTACATACTTTAAGATGTACATGGAAATGACCATAGAGTATGTAAAGTTTTGTCTTGGATGTATGCGATGGGAAATCAGTAAATATCTGAAGAGAAAATTGGCTTCGGGAACTCCTGTTTCGGACAAACGAGTAAGATATACCCCACACAATAAGACCAACTTGGAGAATACAAATTACCTAAAAGAGTTTATAATAAAGTTTCCGGTATACAAATCACATTACTGTCGTCATCAGACTGCCAAGAAATACTTGCCACCAAATTTAAACATGTCTCTAATATACGCCGAATATAAAAGATGCTGTGAAACAGACAAAAGAAAAATATTTTTTTTTTTGTTTTTAGAGATGTGTTCAACCATTCGTGTAATTTGTCATTTCATAGACCTCAAAAAGATACATGTCAAAAATGTGGCCAGTTTAATATAATTTTAAAAACATGGTTAAAATTTAATGAATATTTTTTTCTTTCATTCTAAGTAAATAGGTAATATGTTTTCTTTGGGTAAAAATGCAAAGAAATTATAATTTTGAACCAAAGGCAATTTATTGAATTCAATGAACTTTGCCCCTAATTATCTCCAACTAATATATTGAGCCACTCAATTTAATTATTAATATTAATAATAATAATTTTTGTTTGATTAACGAAACAAAAAGAAGGTTAGCCAAGCAGCAGAAGAAGAATACCAACTTAAAAATTTTCCTCTATCAGTGTTGTTTACAAAATTGAGAAAATATTGTAACATATGTTTGAAAGCTAAAATAAATAATAATAAAATTAAGATGTAAATTATTATGTACATTTTTCATAAACATAAATGCTAAAAACATTCACGTAAAGAGTAAAAACATTCAGTTCAGCAGTAATTTATCCGCAGTTGAACCCATAAATGACTGGACTAGTTATTTCGGAGAGTAGTTTACGGTCATTGTTCTTTTGTTCCATTTAAAAAAAAAATGTTACAGCTACAGCAGAACAATAAATATAGTATTTCGCAAACCTTTTATTTTTAGAGATAATCTCTTTAAAGATTTTATCGCAAGTGTCAAGTACGAACTAGATTGACGTCTTAATTGCAATTCAACCGTAGAACGACTAATCCCGAACGTTTTTATTTTTGTTTTCGGTGTTTTAGTGAGACATTGATATCTAGTAGCAAATGGGGATTTTATCACTCGTTTATTAATTGTCTATGTGATGTATGTTGACATTTTCAACGGATTTATGAAATTGGTCAATTGATACAAACAGGGTTAATTGCGTTTCGTTTAATCAATTTTGTATCGACATAAAATGGACGGAATATTTTCCAATAGCAAATATTATAAATTGGTTTTTATCTTGTACAATGTTCACACTTTTTACAAATTCTTTTATATATAAAATAAAGACAGCTTATAAAAAATTAGCTTTTTAATTCTTATTAATTATAATAATAATTAATATTAATTCTAATAGGAATACGACTTTATTGTGACGTCACTGTTCGCTGTTGCGATAGGTCATAGCCTTTTATCCAAACAAACTTTTCCTTTATGGTAATTTGCACTAAAGATTATTATATTGAGTTTTTTAATCGTTTTAGTGATATACAGTCTGATGCAAATGTATGGAATAATTTCATTATTTCAGAAACAGTCGACTTTTAAAAAAATCTTGAAACACGTCAATTTTAATTTTTGATGGACATTAACTTCTATAGATGTGTTGGACATTACGTCATTAGTGATAGCGTAATGACGTCATCGACGATTTTTTAAATACAAACCGAGGTCACGTGACAGCTCATTTGAAAGGTCCCCTTACTGCCTTTGCAACAATGTAATCACCTGTTATTATTTGGTAAGGCAAGACAAAATAAAAATATTAATACAGTATCCGCCAAAATAAACAGTACCGAAAATAAAAATGAAAATTAATTTTTAATTTCTGTGTTCAAAATGTTAACCATTTCGACGCAAACATATTTATAAAAAGTGGTTGATGGAACTGCCGAAAAATATTTTGTATTCTTTCGGCAATATTCGTCGGCGGATTTTCCCAATGAAATATTTTTTCCTTCATTATGCTCCAAACGTATGCGTCAGATCAGGTGAATGAGAAGGATATTCGAAGTCTGTTCCCCAAGAAATTATTTTATTATCGAAATGCTGACGGAGTAAGTCTAAGGTGCGCACAGCTGTATGGCTCGTTGCACCATCTTGTTGGAACCATTGTGTACGAAACTGTAGAATTCGTGCACGGCAAAAGTTATTTAGATCTCTTGCACCTTTGTCCGCATTGTCCGCAACATTTAGTCGTTGTCCAACTTGAATACGATATGGATAGCCACCAATTAATTTGAGCACGTCCTTCATTTTCGTTAGTGCATACTGTTTTTCGACGACCTGAAGAACCTTTACGTTGACACAATACACTACCAGTGCGACGAAATTTTTCAACAACAGCTAACATTACACTTTTACTAGGAGCTGCTTTATTAAATTTTTGTTGATATTTTATTGACACCTGTTCTAAGCTTGGACCATTATTACGACCTTTTCCGTATGAACGAAAATAATGCTCTACCAAAAACACTTTTTCTTCCGTTGTTAGAACCATTTTTAAATCAAATTTAACTGCAGCGTACTATTAATATATCAACTAATGACAATTAAGTCAAATATGACAAATCCATATTACATAAACAACTCCACAGCACTCTCTGTTTCGGTACTGTTTATTTTGGCGGATACCGTACTTAACCTCAAAATCTTTTGAACTGATTTTTGTTTTAGTTGAAACAATAAAAACACCTTTAGGAGCGCCAATTTTGAAATTAAATAACTCACTCTGAGCAGATCCCAGCTAGAGACTCTTAGTTCTGCTCCAAGTTAATGTTACACTATATATTTAGTGGGGCTACCCAAAAAGACCACATTAATTGTGCCTACCCAATTGACTAAACCGAAAAGGGGCCACCATCTACAATATGAAGATTACATTAATGGAGTACAAGGGCCACCTTAATAAGATAATCATTAATAATTGTACGGAAACCAAATTATTAAAGAGTTGAATAAACTATTCTTCAACTAAAATGTATAAAGTAACCATTTGTGCAAACTTTTTTTACTGTATAGGATGGATAAGCCCAAATTATGATTGGCTGAATTCAGACCATCAAGCACAAAAAATTACTTTTGACTTCGAAGCTTATTGTAAAACTAAACCTAAATATTGTAGATTTTTAAGAAAGGCAGCCAAAGGTAACTTCAAACATTAATTTTTAAATAAAAGTGAAAGTTTTGTTTAAACGATTTGTTGTTTATAGTTCTTAGTAAAATGGACTTTCATAGGGTAAGGGTTTGACTCTACGAAAAATTGAGTAAATTAACAAAATATATGAAATATATATTGAGATACAAAATACAAACTAAATATAAACAAATGAAAAATTATCTTACGAATACCAAAATAGAAAAATTAGACTTAATTTTAATTCAAACAGGTAACAGATACTCCCGTTATTTCAGAAAATATATTCTCTGACTAACTGACATAAATGTAATTACAGAAAACTTAAATCAAGGAATTGTTTTTTCTTGTACAAACGTAGAAAATTACTGAGAAGCAGTTATTTGATACTTATACTTATTTGATACTCTTATTAATGAAGTTCATTACAGAATATTATTTCAGACCCTATACCTAGATACTTTCACAAATTTAAATGCAACAACAATAGTTAGTTATTAAGAATAAGTGGCAAAATATACTGCTCAACAATTGAAGTGGATATTTCAAATATCTGTAATTTTCTTTTGTCATTGGTTAACAATAAAATTCAATAAAATTCAATAAAATAAGTTTATCTTTATTCTTTCACGTTATGATATACCCAAAAAAATAAAATAAACAAATTTTTCATGAAAAAAAAAGCTACAATAAAACAGAAAAAATTGAAAAATGTTAAATCATTTACTGCGCAGGTCATAAAGTCCTTTCACGAAAATTAATATCGCGTGGGTCCACCCCTAGCTTGCCTTAGTGCTGTCACTCTATTTGGCATGGTCCTCATTAAATTATTAATAAATTCCTGAAGTATACTTTCCCATATTCTCTGCAATGTATTGGCGAGCTGTTCTAGGGTTATGGGGGGCAAAGACAAATTGTTCGCCTATTGCACCAAAAAGTGGCTCTATAACCATGTTCCTATATCGTACAGCCGTCATTGTCATATTCAATGACACCACTAAATCAGTGCGGCCATCATAACATATGCCTCCTCATACGAAAACTGAGCCACCACCAAAAAGAGTGGTTGGCACCATCAAACGTTCATTGTATCAATGTCCTCTTTCTCCCCACACCAATATTCGACCATCACACACCAGTTCTGAAAATTCCAACGACTGTGTTCTCTCGCCCTTCGATATCTGCATTCAGGCTGATCCGTAGTCAACCGCGGATGTGAACTACGCCTTATGGTTCTTAAATTACATGCCTGCAACCTTCTTCTAATAGTTTGACTAGATATTACTCGTCTGGTAGCATGCCTAAAGAAGCTGTTAATGCTAGAAGCAGTTAATGTTCGGTTTATTGTTGCAGTTACAGCTATAAAGCGGTCTTGAGCAGGAGTTGTAGCTCGTTCTCGTCCTCCTCCATGCCTGTACGCTGCAGACCCAGTTTCCAAATATCGATTCCATGCACGACTGACAGCCCTTTTGGACACATTTAGCCGTGTAGCAACTTCTTCTTGACTTAAGCCTTCGTGTAAGGTACCTTTGCTAAATAAGGCCCGGGCAGTATTATGGCCCACCGCCCGTAATTTGCATACTAAAGCGACATCTATTGATCAGGGTTCATGTTGTATACTAGTACAGGCACTTGTGAATCTGGTTGCATAGATTTGCAGTTTCTAATATTACGCTAACGAAAATTCCTTGGCTGCTTTTTAGAACATTCGTACAACAAGAAATTACCTCAATTTCGTCCCCACTTTGCAATTAAAGGTACGTAAATGTTTCACTTAATTAATTAGACATTTGGTAATGTATATTTGTGATCGGGCGATTTTTTCTTCACAGAACCTCAAAATATTCAACATATCTAGGAGAAAATATGGCCCATGGATGGGCCGTATTTCTAATTTCCCACTAATGACTATTTTTCTAAATTTTAATTTTCTTTTAGATCATGGGAAAATTGTGCAGGGGTATTAGGGCAAATTAGACAGAAGATATGATGACTGAAGCAATGAACTTGTTAAAACAAGGTAAAAGTCAAAGATATGTAGAGAAAGAAAGTGGTATTCCAAGAACTACTCTCAGAAACCACTTAAAAACAGTTTCAAAAGAAAATTAGGGAGAACATCCATTCTGTCACCAGATCAGTCAATGAACATGGCTAGAGCTCAAAAATTAAACCCATTTATTGTACAGGATCACTTTGCTAAATTGAAGAATGTTTTGGATGAGTTAAATATTAGAACATCACAAGGTCGAATATATAACATAAACAAAAAGGGTTGTCGGTTAACACTACATCATAGTCAAGTAGTTTTAGTAGCGAAAGGCTCTCGCAGAGTTCACTTGGTATCGAATGAACATGCTGAGAACCTTACTATAGTGGCTTGTGTTAACGCTCTTGGACAATCTATTCCACCAATGATTATTTTTAAGGGATCAAGAATGAAAGACACCTACAACGATAATTTGCCTGCAGGTTCCACAGTAGCTATGGCAGAAAAAGGAAGCATGACGAAGGAACTTTGTAAAACTTGGATAAAGCATTTCGCGAAATTTAAACCGAATGGCCGAGTTCTGCTAATCTTTGATGGCGCTTCTTGCCATCTGGATATTTCAGTTGCTTACCATCAAACACAACGCATGAGTTACAACCTTTAGACAAGGCTGTATTCAGAGCATATGAGCATTATTGGGACATAGAGCTAATGCGATACTGGGAAGAAAATCCGTCTGCCCAAAGGTCTCTTAAAAAGGAGAGATTTGGAAAAATCTTCTCCCCAGTTTGGAACCAAAGTTTAATCCCGTCAAATATCCAAAGCAGATTTCGTGCCACAAAAAACAGTTCACCAAAACCTGGGTATTCCAAGGACCTTAGCCCTTCTCTTACTTCTGAAAAGATAAAGATACTTGATATAAAAATAATTAAGCCATTAGCATCGGTTCAAAAGCAGAAACAAGATAAATCAGACAATAACAATAACAAAGAGAATACTAAGAACAATTAATAACTGCACAGTTAAACTAAACTTCCACTATTTATTTGAAAAATTCGCTTTAAAATCAATTACAGCTGTTTCCAAAAAGTAGAGGTTAACACAATCAATTTCAACAAAGAGAATAGTCAGATATTTTCTAATCTAATACCGACACCTAATTTGACCGTGAAGAAACAATGTGCTCCCAGGAAGAAAGCTATAAACTATAAAGCACAGTTGCTGAAAAGAAATATTTTTAAGCCGCAAGCAAAGAAAGAAAAAATGGACCAAAAGAAAAACGAAAAATTGGGCACCACGAAGAAAAAAGACAATTGGATGCCGTAGATATGGGCTATATTTCCGCCTGACCAAAATAATCTGGGCCATATTTAAGTTAAGGGCGGAAATACAGCCCATTTTAGATGTATTTTAAAAATTATTTTTTTACAGTTTTAGAATTGTTTTAATTTTGTTTCTTTATGCCAGAATTAATGTTTATGTTGTACCTGTTTAAAAAATAAAGGTTGTTTTAATTTCTTTTCATATGTGTAATTTTTATTAAAGTTTCAAGTAAAAGTGGGCCATATTTAGCGAATGTACCTTATTCAACGTATTATTTGATCGAGTTGCACTGTTTCATATTTTTGAACTACAGTAACAATGTTAAAGTCACTTCTACGCGACTAAAATGTTAGTATTTTGAAATCGAATTCCTACAATTCTGGTTAAACAGATAACATTGTATAAAAAGAAAAAAAACGACAAAAACAATTATTTGCTATAAACAGAGTTTTTTTTCATTTATTTACCGCATCAACAGCTAAGGTTATTAGCGGGATTAAATTTTGTTAAATACGTCAGTGTTCTTTAGAAACTTTATCACTTTGTCCATTTTTGACACTTGAAAATCTTCGATTTGTTAAGATAATTGCAAAATCGTTCTGGCTTGTTGGTACTGAGGACAACATGTTAGTATATGGTAGATGAAAGTATGTTACAGTTACATCTTGGTGCATCTTCTTTTGTGATGAGGTGTAGATGGATTAGTGATGTATAACCAACATGGAGGCAATTGATTATAATTTGATTTTTTCTACCCTGTGGAAGAGGTAGCTTAGATCTCACTCGAGGTTTGACTTCTTTGAGCTTTGAGTCGTTCTCGTTCCACACTTCCTGCCAGGTGTTATAAATATAGTCCTTGATGGTGATTTTAATGTATGTTGGAAAAATTTGGGAAGAGGTATTAATAGTGGGATTGGTAATTGAATTTTTGGCTACCTACCTGGTCCGCTTTCTCATTGCCTTCGATTCCTGCATGTGATGGAACCCAGAGTTTACTTATAGCATGAAACGTATCTATGTTTAAAATATTATTTGTGTACGCAATTTTCTGAAATTTAAAAAATATCCACTTCAACTGATGAGTAGTGTAGAAAAAAGGCATTAAAGGTTTTAAAATGATAATTTCGTTTAATGGTGTTCACTAAAAACAGTTTTTAATATTATCACGAAGAGGATTAAATGATTAAGACAAGGAAAATAAACTTTTTTGATTCGGGATTAAAATAACCGATGGAAGGGTTGTGATAGATATTTGCGGTCAGTTCATTTTATAATTAGGACATATTCAGAAATTGGATGCTAAACTAACGCATGCCAGAGAAAATTCTTGTTGGTTTTGCGCGAGTTTTTCAAACGGGTATTTTATGGAGTATTTAACTGTACGGATTTTAAAGCGAATATTACTAAAATCGATTTTTATCTTCTTCTTTGAAAATAAATTAATACACTTTTTAATGATACTGTGAAATGGTTCCACAAAAACAAAATTAGTTTAAAAATCCAGAGATTTATATTGAGTAATTGATTTTACATATTAAGTGGAATTTTTTCAAACCTAATCTTTTAAGTGGATCATATGGTAGATATAAGTTTGTATGAAATTATTTGTAATTTTTTATTTGTTTATAATTATTGTAGCAATTATTGCACAAAACAAAAATAAATACGAAGCTTATTGATTTAAAGTTATCTGTTCCTCTTTAATACACTGACTTCAGAAACATGCTTGTAGTTCTCAAATTATAAGGTTGGCAAGGAAATTAAAAATTACGTATATTGAGAACTTCGCGCCGATATATACCAGTAGTAGATCAAAATTAAAAAAAAACTTGTTAAAGTAACTATATTTTAATATGAATAATACGATTTTGTTCATATAATTAAAGTAGATGTACAAATTAAAAGATACTTTGAAATTTTATAGAAATTTTATATATTATCTAAGCACGTTTTAAAGTAGGTGGGTGGAATGCCACTTATAATTGTGATTATGATCGAGAAATAAAGAAATTAGAAAAATCACTAATGTCTGGAAATCGTAGTGGCAATGTACCTACGATGGATCCTAGCCAATGATGAACAACTAGCTATATTATTTTCAAATACACCGCGCATAACATAACAACATATTACTTGGGTTGATTGAAGCTTCTAAGTAGTGGTTAATAAACGCCCACGTAAATATAAGTTGTTTTTATGTAAATACATAAATGCATTAAAATTGGTAAGCATGGATGTAAAAAAGGAGCTAGGCATAAAGTTAGGTAATTGTTTTACGTTCAACTAGAATCTGCTTTTGTTACTGCAGTTAATTATGGAGCAAAAATTAAGGTTATGAGAAAGAACCTGTGATATACTACTTACTTGTGTCCTATGATGGACCAGGGGGTCCAACATGGGCAGTGAAATAATTTTACCCGGGAACGGGTATTCAAAATACCAGGCCTTCTAAAAAAAGCTTATTTAAAGAGTGTTTTATCAGCAAGTGCGATAAATTCCTTCAAAAATATTAGTATCCATCCTTTCAATTCTCATACCTTAGGGGACTGGGAGTTTGCACCATTTAGCGGATGGGCCCATTCACAATGCTAAAGATGAATACCAAAAGGAATTAGACCTGTTTCATCCTCAGTTCACGGTAAAGGAAATTTTACCTCCTCCTCTTCAAGCTGTAGCCATTGGCTTTGATCAATGAAAAGGCAGAAGACTTGGAAAAAGGTCATTTGAATTCAACCTCAGAAATTAAATAACTTAAAGAGAAAGTTATTAAAAAGAAAATGAAGACGTGAAAAGAACAAAGAGCAAATAGTTAAATTGATATTTTCTTAGAGGGTCCAGCATAGACACATTTCTGCTACATTACATTACATGGTTTTATTTCTTAGTTTTACTTTAAAATTAATCTTATTTTTTACTTGCATGAATCCACCTTTAATCCTACTAATTTCAAAATATAAGTAAATCGCCTGG
The DNA here is from genome assembly GCA_035357415.1 of Ophraella communa. Lineage (NCBI taxonomy): Eukaryota > Metazoa > Arthropoda > Insecta > Coleoptera > Chrysomelidae > Ophraella > Ophraella communa. Next base: position 26,940,657 of record CM068991.1, on the reverse strand, counting down.
TAATGTCATTGAAATCCTAGAAAGTAAAAAAGTAGATTATTGTTATTATTTTTGTTGACGTCGCCGTCGTTAGGTAAAGTTATCGCATGTTAATAGATGTTTAATGAAAGAAAAAGCCACAACTCGTCATGGGAAAATGCGTTGTATACAACGATGATACATATAATTTATTGATATATTTGTGTTTTGAAAATGGAGGAAAATTTTGTTTTGTAAAATTAAATTGGAATAAATAAAAATATTGTTTCAACCGAAGGTAACGCAATTTCATGTGTTTATCAGAAATAAAGTTGTCATTGAGTAAAGATTTATTAGTTCTTCAAAAAAATTTTTTTTCATCGAAGACTAAAGAAATTCGGATAAATATTTCGTTCCGTATTATATTTGTTTACAATTTTTTGTATTAATAATAGGCAAATAAATGAAAGTTGAAAACAGAAATATTAAATTTTCATTTATTAGTTCAGTAACGAATATTAAACATTCATTTAAAGTCGTTAAAAATCTATAAATATGTTAATTTCGAATGTCGATAATAAATACGTGGCAACAAAATATTTTCCAGTGGTTTAATCGATATCTCCATAGACACTCATCGATAATAGACAATTTTATTAAACACCTGCGGATGCAGTTTTTATTTAGAGATATTCTTGAAATGAAACGGGACTATCTTACAAACTCTTATTAAAAAAATATTTATATAAACTTATTTTTCGGGCTGAAGTAGAAAACTCGATGGGTCCTTGTCCAGCACCCAGCAGTGTTGGATGCCTTCCAACCAAACCCACATCAAAAACTCGCCATTACCCACGCCTCGGAATCACTACCCTTGCATACTTCAGGGCGGCGGTCCCTTCTTCACACGATATTCATAATACTCCCCTCTAAACATTATCTCTACCATGTACTCCCAATACACTATCTCTCCAAGTTTCCTCTCCAACTTACTAACCACTAAGAGTCCCTCATCATCCTCCTACTCACACTACTCCGCAAATTCCAATCTACCCCATTCTTGACCCATGCCAAGAGGTAGTTCACCTCTTAGAACTTCCAGTCCATTCACTCACTCCAACTCCAAATCACCCCTTTTAATGAACCTTCATACCCCTTCCACCTTTTCACTGTTTCCTCCTCCATCCAATCCTGAACTTCCTCTCTTATCGCACCCTTCGACCGTTGTCTCTTTATCCTAGCCATCACGTTTAAACAATATGAACTCTTCAGTACAGCTGCTGTTATTTCCCCCAAAGTCCTGCACCCCTGGACCACCCTCAGCCCTTTGTGCTGCCTTCAACATATGATGCCTGAAGGATAGTTGGCTAACCAACCGCACTTAAATATTTCACCGACTCCTATAAACTCATGGACAACATTGATGCACAAATTATAAGTACAAGCCGGCGGATTATCCGAATAAAATATTTTTTCCTTCATTATGCCCCAAATGTATGCGTCAGGTGGCGTCAGATCAGGTGAATAAGAAGGATATTCGAAGTCTGTTCCCCCAGAAATTATTCTACTATCGAAATGCTGACGGAGTAAGTCTAAGGTGCGCACAGCTGTATGGCTCGTTGCACCATCTTGTTGGAACCATTGTGTGCGAAATATAATATAATGATTTTCTCTCTATAACGTTCTTGGTTGACAGTAAGTGGATTCTGATTATCATCTTCAACGAAATAAGGACCAATCATTCCATTCCATTACCGGTAACTCGAAGACTGTGGAGTGGTTTCTCTACAATGACACCAGGACGTTCAAACCAAAGAAATCTGGTTGTTTGTCGATTAATATAGCTGCTAAGATGAACGTGACTCTCGTCTGATAACCATATGTTTTTCAAAAATTCGGGATCTTCGTAAATTAAACTCAACATGCACAGTAAATTTCTCTTGCACGTTTGTCCGCAGCATTTAGTCGTTGTCCAACTTGAATACGGTATGGATAACCACTAATTGATTTGAACATGCGACGTAAAGACGTTTCACTAATGTTGAGTTTACATGCAGTTCTTACAAGACTTCTTTGAGGTGATTGCACAACTTGGTTAAAAACAAGTCCTTCATTTTCGTTAGTGCATACTGTTTTTCGACGACCTGAAGAACCTTTACGTTGACACAATACACTACCAGTGCGACGAAATTTTTCAACAACAGCTAACATCACATTTTTACTAGGAGCTGCTTTATTAAATTTTTGTTGATATTTTATTGACACCTGTTCTAAGCTTGGACCATAATTGCAACCTTTTCCGTATGAACGAAAATAATGCTCTACCAAAAACACTTTATCTTTGGTTGTTAGAACCATTTTTAAATCAAATTTAACTACAGCGTACTATTAATATATCAACTAATGACAATTAAGTCAAATATGACAAATCCATATTACATAAACAACTCTTTCTGTTTCGGTACTGTTTATTTTGGCGGATACCGTACAATGGACAAGCAAAATCTCACAGAAATTTTATAAGCTCACAGAGACAATTGTATAAATATTTTCAAAAATATAAGGGTTAATGACGTGCAGGGCTAAAGCTTGCCAGGTGATGTTTGTCGTATTTAGCATGCTATGACCAAATTTCTAACAGCTCTTGGGCTATAAACTTATTCTTGAAATCGAAATACTTAAATTATACGCCTTAGCCCTAATTGCATTTCTGAGGAAATCCTAATTCCATGATAAAATTGCCGTTGATAATAAACAACACAATTCTGAAAATATGTATTTTAATAATATTTTCACCATAACAAAGGATAGAGAAGGTATATCTATTTAAAATATTAATTTACAACCTTTTTGAATAGTTTACAAACTTTCCATGATGTTATATAATTGGAGAACGTAATTTGGTTAGTCACGAACATTAGATTATTGTGCAGTGCAGTAAAAAGAAAAGTGGTAGACCTTGGCGAAAAACCTTTAATCAAGAAAGAACTTGAAAGAAACTTTAAATAGCCAAATTAAAAATAAAATTGGCAACAACAATTTCAAAATAACATTAATCAAAAACCATTTGACACTCAAACTCAAAAATGGATTTATGAAGATTTAATATTTAATTATTTTACTATACCTACATCAAAGTATACAATTAAAAAAACGACTAAAAATATCGAAAACCCTCTAGAACCAAAGACTGTAGAAATAGTTATTGATTCATAAAATACGAATTGTTTTTAATCCAACATGGCTAGGTTAGGTTAGGTTTTGTGAGTGGTCGTTTAACGTACCGTCCACTGCGACCTGAAAGATATATTGTGGCTCACCCCTAGGTTATTGTCGTTCTATCAGATCTATGCCTTGAATGAAGCTTATCAGGGTCGTTAGAGACACTTCCATGAAGTGTTTGGGCTCAAGTTGATGCAGATGCAAATCTATTGATCCTTAGTCTCTCGAGCTCTCGGAAATGTACTCACATACCCGCCTATGAGTAAATTAATTACTCCTAGTGAACAGTGAACAGATAGGTTAGGGTTCGATAGTCGATTTTCCGGCACACCACGCATTGTTTCACGAAAATTTTATTTTTGAACACCTTTGCTTCACTAATAATTTCAAAATTAGATAAAAGAAAAACAAACAGTATTGGTCACTTCGATTATCAATGAATTGATATTGGCATATTACGCCATCTTATTCTGCATTGTAATTAAAAAACAATTTAAAATATTAATCATTCAAAAAATAATACATTTCTACATATACAGTGCGGTTCTAAAGTGCCTTACCCCCCATTTATTTTTTGAACCGTTAGAATTAGAAATTTTTGGAAATTGAAGTAGGGAATGTATATTACTTTTTTATAGATAGTAGGTGACGTAATCATAAAAAATGGCGGACGTGGGCCCTCTTGGAAGATAATTTTAAATGGCACCATATGGCAACTAATTCATCATTTGAAAGCTTGTTTCAAACACTTTCCAATGATACCAAAAAAAATTAATTCTTCTTCTTTATTTACAACTTTCAACCCAAAATTATAAAATTATTAAAGTTTTTATATATTTTATTGGGTAAAAAATACGTTCGAATAATAAAAAAATTAAATAATATGTTCAAAATGTTCACCATTTACTTCTTCTTCTTCTAAAAAAAACTTTACCGACTCTTTATTTAAATCGAATTCTTTGCTTTAAATGTAGGTACAATGCTATTAACTGGCGTACTAAAAATTTAAAATGTTTGGCACTATACTATTCTTGTTTAAATTCAAAGTTTTTATTTTTATTTCTTTTTGGTTCATATCTTAATTATAATTTGTAAAAACAGTAATATTTTACCTCTTTACCATTATTGTGATTTAGTAAATTATCCGTTAATAATAAATAGGAGTTTTTTAAAATGTCGCGAACTATGCAGGAAAAAGTTGAAGCAATATTAATTAATGGTGAGGCTAGAAGCCGAACGGATTTTTAATGAAAGGCATCCAGATCGACCAATATCCAGACAGTACCTGAGGCAATTCTTAGATAAATTTCATAGAACGGGAAACGTTGCAGACGCTAAGCGAAGTGGTCGACCTGGAATTAGCCAAGACAAACAAGTCGAAATAGTTGCCGAAATGGTAGTCAACCCCATACAATCCACCTCAAATAATGCACAAACTGGTGAAGTGTCTTCATCAACTGTAAAAGAGTTTTAAAGAAACAAAAATTTCATCCTTATAAAATGAAAATGCTCCATATGCTGACAGAAGTTGATACAGATCGCAGAATTGAATTCTGTGAGCAAATAAGTAATAAAATAGAACAGGATCCTTATTATCTTAAAACAATTTGCTTTAGTGATGAGTGCTCTTTTTTTCTTAATGGTAAAGTTAATACCCAGAACGTAAGATACTGGAGTGACACAAATCCTCACCTTTTTTATGAAGGTCACACCCAGTTTCCTCAAAAAGTGAATGTGTGGGCAGGAATTTTGGGAAACTACATTGTTGGGCCTATATTTTTAAATGTAAATTTAACTGGGGAAATTTACCTGGAATTACTCCAGAATGGTATTGAACCCCGAATCTTAGAGATTCTTGAGGATCATGCTGACGAGTTCCATGATATGGAAATAACTTTTTAGCAGGATGGTGCTCCTCCCCATTATTATCAACCTGTTAGAAATTATTTAAATGAACAATATCCAGATAGGTGGATTGGACGACGGGGTCCAATAGAGTGGCCTGCGCGTTCTCCCGATATGAACCCACTAGATTTTTTTTATGAGGGTACCTAAAATAAAAAGTTTATTGTACACCAATTGAGAGTATTGACGAATTAAAGCGAAGAATTAGTGAAGAATGCAGGTTAATTTCTAGAGAGACACTTGAACGCGTTCGGGAAGAGTTTTCTGCTAGACTTTTTTATTGCCAGGAAGTAAATGGTGAACATTTTGAACATATTATTTTCTTTTATTATTAGAACGTATTTTTTTTATCAAATAAAATATTTTAAAACCTTAATAATTTTATAATTTTGGGTTGAAAGTTGTAAATAAGCAAGAAGAATTAATTTTTTTTGGTATCATTGGAAAGGGTTTGAAACTTGCCATATGGTGCCATTTAAAATTATCTTCCAAAAGGGCCCACGCCCTCTATTTTTTATGATTACGTCACCTACTATCTATAAAAAAGTAATATACATTCCCTTCTTCACTTTCCCAAAATTTCAAATTTCTAATTCTTTGTTTAGGAAATATTAGTTGTAATGACACTTTCTGCTCTGTCTTATTAATTAATGTATTTATCAAATGAATTGTATAGCTATTAGATGTAGCTATTTGTTTTATGATATCAATTTCTTTATCAAAGTTAATTTTGTCCATTGTAATTGAAAATGCCCTATGTATCATAGTATAAGCTGCTAATTTATGTGTTATAATAGGATGATTTGAATTATATGGTATGGTTACATCTGTTTGTGTTGGTTTTCTATATATTGAATAATTTAGTAAATTATTAACTTTTTTAATTTTTAAACCTAGAAAATTAATTGAATTATTTTCTTCAAAACCTAATTTTTTAATTAAACATGGAAGTTGAGTTAAAACGAAGAGTTTTTTTATTATTCTTATATTCATAATATTCATTAATATATTTTACACGTAAATTTATACAAGTAACAGTGCACAGATTTTCAATATTATGTTAAGAAAATGTGTATGGATGGTACATTCAACAGTTTTTTAAGCAAATGTTTACTGACCGAAGTGTCTTTTTTTGAACATTGAATAAAAATATCTGGAAGAAAGCTTCTATAGGTCCTTAAAACTCAAACATAGGTAACGGTTTGGTCAAGAACAGGTGTTCATAATTCATATCACTAGAGGACTTGAAGAAAAACAACTGCAACTCCGGACGTGCATGTGTACGTTACCAATAACAAGGAAATATTTTTATTTCATTCAACACAATTGCTAGAGCTTTCGCACTATTTGTCAATATGTTAAACACACGAGGATATTACACGTTTTGTTTTAACAACATTTCGCAATATTATTTTGTATTTTCGAGAAAAAAATATGAACCGCAATTTAAAGTTTAATCATTTTTCCATGTAACTTTTCCAATTTTACATTGTAAATTCAATGCATACATAATAGATATGTAATTATAAAAGTCTAGCCATCACAATAAATAAGTTTTTATTTACTTTAATGCAAAATTAATTTAGTAAAGCACTTCATTAGAAAATTATACATATTTTGCGAAGATGTTGGAAGGGTATTAGTACAAAGGAATTTTGTAGGAAATTAGTAAACAATTGTGTTTAACAAACAAGTTTTAATACAGCTTTTGTAAGCTGAAATTTCGGTATCTTCTTTACCCACAATGAAAATCAATATTTCAATGCTAGGACGAAGATACATTGATATCATTAGGTATTTAAGTTAATTTGTTTATTTCTTTAATCCTCTTTTTATTGCAAATAGTTATGTTTGTTAAAGTTTTTCTATGTTTCTTAATGATGTTCAGTATCTTTTATTGTTATTGTTATTTTGTAATGTACTTAACGAAGTCAATGTCAAATAGCTGTTTTATCTAATACATCTATTAAAGTTTGGAGGTCTTTAAAATAATATTTTATCGAGTGATTATCTAATATTTTTAACTGCTTTATCGTTAACTTTTCAAATACCTACCTTGGTAAAAATAATAATTACTCAAGAGCTATAAATTCTGAAAAAATAAGATTAAAAGTCAGATAATTGCTCCCGCGGGTATAAATAATGATTTGTGGTGTTAATTATTGATAAAAGTAGGTTCTGCCCTTTAATTTTTGTAAAAACTTTAAATAAAATATTTTTTTTACTATTACTTGTGGAACCTAATTATATGACCGATTTTAAAGTACAGTTATTCCTTATTAACCAAGGTAGAAAAAAACAGAGCCTACCTGATATAGCTACATAATACATAAAATAAATTAATTCCATGATTTAGGTTCATCTTCTGACAGAAGTTAAACAAAGAATACACCAACTAACAAGAAGCGAAAGCCGGTGAAAATACTTGCCTTTGTCCTGGTGAATTTCACCACCATTCCCGTGATTTTTGTGCCACCCATGTTTTCATGGCCGTTTTTATTATATTTTTTGCAATGCCGCAGAAAGGTTCCGGTCCAATGAAAGGCATTGATGAGCCTAGTTTAGCCGTTTCATCTGCCTTTTCATTGCCTTTTAGACCCCTATGACCTGGTACCCAAACTACCGTAACCTTGCTACGATCCCCCAGAGTATTCAGAGCATGCACACAGTCCCATACTAGCCTATAATTGACCTCTACAGAATCTAGTGCCCTTAGCACCGCCTGACTGTCTTTGAAGATGGCTATTGAACGGTACGTCCTATCCAGCCTTTTAATTTCTTCTACACAGTAGTGAATTGCCGTAATTTCTGCTTGAAAAATCGTGGCATTTTGGGATAGACTTACTGGGAATGTTATCCCTTGTTTCCTTCCGACTACGCCGGCTCCCACGCCATACGGCGTCTTTGAGCCGTCCGTGTACCAGGTTGACTCCGCCTCTACGGGTACACCTTTTTCCCAGTCTTCCCTACCTGGTATAACTATTTTAAATTTATTGGCAAAGCTATATCTCGTGACTGCTGCGTCAATGTTATCCGCTTTAAGTTCCTCGATTAGCTTACCATTATCAGCCCCATGCGATTGGCTTATGTGCTGCTGATTATGTATTAATCTGTGCATAGCTGCTCTCGCTTCGCCCTGTATATATATGTGTAGTGGTGGAATGTTTAACAAGACTTCCAGTGCAGCTAAAGGAGTAGTTTTTATGGCCCCCGTAACGCACAGGCAAGCTAACCTTTGTATGTTACTTAACAGCAGCCTTACTGCTCCTGTTTGCTGTGTCTTTGTCCACCATACCACTGACGCGTAGGTTATTATGGGTCTTATATATATTGTATATAACCATATGGTCATTTTGGGGTTAAGCCCCCAATTTTTTCCACACATTCGTCTACATCTGCCCAAGGAGAATATAGCTTTCTGCGTGGTTTTTTGTATGTGAGTGTTCCATGAGAGTCTTTGATCTAGGAATACTCCTAGGTATTTTATTTCTTTGATAACTGGAATCACTGTTCCCCCCAGTGTTAGTGGTTTTAGACCGGCCAATGTAATTAAAAAAAGGTACATAAATACTATTAAATGTTATACAAAATAATAAACCAGTAATACAAGTAGATATATTTTGGTACCTACAATGCCGAAACTGTAAATAAAAATTATATTACACACTTACACACTTCTCCTGTTCCTGAAAGGCATCTAAGAACAGTACAACTTATTCTTCCCTTGATTAAAATTATACACAGATCAACCTACACAATTTTGGTAAAGATAAGTTTTCAAATCAAGTCAATTTAAAAATTAAATGTTGTGCCAGAATTGACAACTATCTTATTATAATCATGGCGTGTTCAGACATGCGCAAACAAAAAATAATTTGACAGAAGCCCTTACTTTAGCTTCTTGTTAGTTGGTGTATTCTTTGAGTTAAGGGTAAAAGGTTTAGAATAGACACTTCCTAAAAGTAAATTTATGTCGATTTTGAGAGCCATCTATTAGCTTGCGTCAAGCTACTAGCAGTTTCATTAGTTTCATAAGTTTCATAACAATAACCTTAATATTATCAGCTAAATATCAGCTGTTTTAGAGCTCCATATAGAATTTATTTTATTAAACATATATTACCAAGCTAAAATGTTTTTATTAAATGTGTCATATTTTACAAAAGTGCAATACATAGTATAAAGAGACATAGTATATCATGCAGAGATCAACTGATAATGGTTTTTAATACACAAGCAATGTAAGTGTATTGATAACCATTACATGAGAGTTGCATATACTATCTTTTCTACGAACAAGAAATTTTATTTGAATTCAACATTGCTTTTTTTATACTTTTGTACTTGTTTAATTTTGTAGAATTAAAAAAGTGAACTTTTTACTGGACAGCAACACATGATTGTATGATTTGAGTATTCTGTGCTGATGTATTTTTACTTTATGGACAAGCATGGATTGTTTGATTTGTAACACAATTTTAAAATCCCGATTTTATTCGATTTTTATTACTTTTAAAACTAAAATTTTTTTAAAGTAGAATGCTGGTAGTGAAAAATATACTATATGAGCCACGGTATAAAAGTGTACTTTAGGGCATAATCACTATTTTTATTAATTTTAACAAGATCAATGTGATATTGAATTTTGCTTAGTACATATTTATGTTATTTCAATATTACATGAAAAACTTCACACATCTCTAATATTTACGAACAAAAATTTTTAGTATATGTTTACGATGCTGAAAATTTAAATCTATATACGTCATGCGACATCATGTGTTTTTAACATTATTCAAAATTATATTAAAAAAATGTTATTCATATTAACAAAATTTTTTGAAATATTTGAGATTTAATGTTTTTTTTTTTAAATTATATAAAAATTGCCAATTGCTGTGGATTACAAATTTTAAAAAAATATCAAATAGATCGATGACGACGGATTTTTTTTAATCAATTAAATAAAAGAAAAGTAACAGGCCGTGTCACAGAAAGAGTTTTAAAAGAAATAATTTCGACCAGAAAAAAGTGAAAGAAAACATAAAAAAAATATATAAATACTGATAGTTAAAATATAAGACTTAAATTATATATCAGTAAATTAATAATAATTAATATTTGGATTAAAAGTAATAATTACATCCTTAATCCTTGAGATTATTGGGTATTACAATCATTTTTAAAGTGTTCCAATTAGATCCTATAATGCTAACAAACTAGTAAAAAATCACAAATTTTTATTCATCAGCTGAGTTACTCTAAAAATGTTTTTAAAATTTCGCGCGGAAATTAGGTTTTTTTGGGTACCAAAATTGTAATTTGGCTTTCCTTCCTTTTTGTTGTTGATTTTAGTTTTATTTTTTATTAGTTTATTGCACAACATAAAAAGAAATACTCCCTATGTAATTTTTATTAAATTTGTTACAATTAATACTACACACAACTTAATGCAATTAGAACAAAAAAGATTTAAAGCACTCTATTCGATATAGAAAAATAATAAAAGTTATTGTTGAAACTTGTCTGCGATTTTCTGTATGAACAAACCTAACGATAAAAATACTTAACTTTTATTAATGAAGAAAATGTTAGGTTAGGTTTCATGTGAGTGGTGTATCTACCACTAATTCATGTTCAAATGAAATGAACGTGATTTTTTGTTTTGAATAGGCTAATTAAATAGATAAACAAACCCGATGGCTAATTTACAAATGATAATTGTCCTATATTCCGATAAATTTTAGTAAATAATGGAATTAATGAAATAAACATTTTTGTTAGTTTCAAAATAAATAAAAATAAGAAAAAAACCACCTGTAATCCTTGGACCAATTATAACGAAGGCAAAAGTTTTTAATTAATCAACATTTTTACAATTTAGTATACATTATCTCAAATCCCATACACTCTTTAGATTTTATTGACATAATTACGATAGTTTATGTTTATATATTTAATATCGTTCTCCAAACATTCGGAGCTATAAGTATACACGTGCATGCTTACGTCAAAAATTGTTATTTTTGAAGTTTGGGATTATTTCAATTAGATCTATATCTTAACTTTCGACCGCACCTCAACAATTCTTCGATATATTCGAAGTTGGTAACTTCCAAAATTTAATTTATCTGTAAAATAAGTAATAGTTTCCAGTGAAAATTTCTTTATTTGGGAGAATTCCTTAAATCATAACAAAGGCAATCACTATTTTTGTCAATAAATCTATTTTCAAATCTGCTAATATGTAGTGAATAATAGTAAAAAACTTTTGCAAGAGTGCTTCCAAAATATTGATATTCACGGGATACATTTTCCCTAATTGTTATTGAAGAATTGTCTCAATTAATTACACACCTCTGGTTTATTACACAACATAAAATGAAATAATTCCTTTGTAATTTTGGGTACTGGTAATTCTGGGTACTTTTAGCTAAGCGGGAGGACGTAGAAAACGGAGTAGTTGGGAAAAAAACTAGGGTTACCATTTCCATCAAGTTTATCCAAAAATTACGCAATTTTTGTGCAGTGCAAGAGATAGGCAAGAGAAATTTCTGTACTACGCTTGCGCGCATGCAATTTCCATGCAAGCTAAAATAAATAGAACGGAATTTAATTTTAATGCAATACAGATGATATTTTAGTAACTTTTTTGGTAATAATCGTGTTACCAATATGTAACCCTAACATAAGAATTTGAATTATATTTTAATTCTATATTCTATGTAGTCGTTTGATTCATTGATTGATTAGTGTGTTTATTTATTTTCTAGTTTTATAATATCATATTCATTTTCTTTATTTCTATCGACATAACTTTTGATTAATGACTATTCAATTTATGTTTACTTTTATTTAAGTTGGCTGCACGGTTACACCAAATTAATATAGCATGAAAATTGCTTAGTGTAAAAATGAGCATGATAGGCAAGAGATACAAAACAGAACTTGCATGTCACGAATCTTGCATTGCATAATGTAATACGGTCTTAAGCCGAAATGAGCACAATCCTCGACTGTATAGAGGAATTTAGAAAAAAAGGCACTACACATTTGGTAGGGACTAGTATGGGATGATGGACTTGCTCTGAATACTCTGAGATATTGTGGGCGAGTTAGGGTAGCCTAGGTACTATACCCTAAAGGCTATGAAATGGCCAAACTAGGCTCATCATTGGACCAGAAACTTTTTAATGTATCACCAAAAATAAAATTAAAAGAATCTAGTTACAATGCCAGTGTACATCAAAGAGGCATCACTGCTGTATCCATAGGTGCACAAGAGATTACTAAAAGAGAAATCCCTGGTAGTAACATCTGTTTGCTTACGGATAGTAGACAAGTTCGACTAGCCCTGAACAGGTCACGTATCATGTCTAGTATTGGAATGTCATATGGCCCTGATTGAAGCCTGAAACAACAATGTCGTTACTCTTGGCCGGCTCAAAGGTCATGGAAACTGACTCGCCAGCTAAGAAAGCTGCTTCTTAAAACATTTTGGCACCTGGCACTCATCAGTTGTATTTGAGAAATTCAAGGTTAAAAGGGACGACGAAAAAGATCGCAGGCTATCCTAGGAACTTCTGAAGTATCCGGATAGCAGAACAGAGACAGTTGAATACGTCCTTTGTGAATGTCCATCAATCTCTCTAATAAGGTTTTAACACAAACCAGCTTAAGGGATTTACTGGCGAAATAATCACCTACAGGTAGATTGGTTGACGAGCTAGTAGATATGCTTATTCTCAGAGGGAGGTACATTTGGGGAGCTGTGGAACGACTCACCCTTGAAGAATACAGAGAAAATTTACCAGAACTAGCGAAAGAGTTCATAGTAGAACATCGCAAAAGATTATGGTATACTTAATGAGGAAAGGTTGACAAACTGTAGTCTACTAATGGGACATTGTGAAGTACATAAATATATAAACCTGATGTGTAAACAGATATCTATCTAGAAAACGAAAATGCTGACCAGCAGCCTGACGTGGACCAAATTATCGTCATTTGTAAGATTGCCTATTCCAAATTCTATCCTATTCGGAAAAGTTTTCGTTTCATTCAATCTTATTGGTTCGACATAATATTTTGTTAGAAAATGTTCACCCCGAATTCCTTTGGGGTTAAGAAGACCTTCATATGAAGAAATATTTAATACAGCCAGCCTAACCACTCTTGAATTTCGTCGACAACGTGGAGTCTTGATCAGAACATCTCAACGAAATATTTATTTTAAACCAAGATGAACGCCTTAGATGACACCAGTGAAAACTTTTGGACCAGACAAAAAAATACTTTCTTAACAAATAGACTTTTTTAAATCTGGATCAACCTTGAAAGTATTGTCTCTGCACCGTCTACCGACTTGTTCAAAAACGGACTTGACCTTTTTTTTGTTAGAGTAATGTCATTGTTTATTCACTTAATTTTTATGTATTTTATTTTTCTTTTGTTTGTGCATATATTAGGTAAATCATCTATTTTTTTCAATTTTGGGGCATCATAGGGTATTGACCCTTTTTACTTTTATAATAATCCCTAATTTTACGTCAGAGCGAAAAGAAGGCATATGTGCGGGTCTTGGTGTAAGCAGCCACCAGCAAGGAACATTATGAAAGATACATCAGGACTGGAGAAAAGGTCGCAATAGAATAGGCTTACAGACACCAGATAAAATCTATCTCTAGTTGTTGGAAAGATAAAATTTAAATATTCACCCTAGTCCTTATTTGCATTATCAACAAATAAATTTGTTAATTTTTTCTCCAAGGTTATCTAATTATTACAAAGAAAAAACTTTTTCGGTCCTAGGTCATCGTTTCCCATAAGAAATAAATTTATCTTTGTAATGAAGGATTCTTAACAAAGTGCATCGTATGTATCATAAAACTTATGGCTTATGGTTTTAGATAAGCTATTAAGATGTATAATTATACCTTTTCATATTTCTTTGTTCTGTACATCATTAACTGCACATAGAACAGACCATTTCAAAATTTAATATTTCCGGTAAAAAACCGGAAATAACTCGTTTGTTGTTCAATGTTTCTATAGCAAACATTTGGAATCACGTCATTTTGTATTAATACATAGAAAATTAAAAACAAATTCTGTAAGTTTACATTTTATTTTATTATTAATTTTCTTTTTATTATATATACAGTACAAATACAACTTCTACATTATTTCATTTGTACATTATTTTTCTCAGTTTAACAGAATAATCGGGAATTACACTCATTTTTGAATGATCAATTAGATCCTAAAATTCTAATAAACTACTAAAAAAATACAAAATTTGTATTCGATGGCTAAGTATCCCAAAAAAGTTCATTATAATTTACATTTTCAAATTTCGCGCATAATTTAACGAAAATTATGTACTCTGTGGTCCTGACTTTAGTTCGCTGTGTCAACAAATTTGCTAATTTTTGTATCTTAACCATAAATGTTTTTATTTCAAAAATGAGCTATTACTCCACTTATTGTTGGGATTCTGTTCCGGAATATAAGAACACCAGTGTAAAAACATTGGACAAATTGTGGATTCAAGTACCAAGTCACTTAAATTTGAGAAAAACTTGGTACAAAGTTGCAAAAAGAGATCTCGATCTATTACACAATAAAATCCATTTGTATTTTTGTGAAGATCATTTTGATGTAACTACCCATCTAAAATATCTTTCACCATAACTACCGTGAACATTTTTTGAATGAAGATCATATTTAGAGGTTACAAAAAGCATGTAAAATAAGGCACAACTGCGCTACTTTCTATATATACGGAGTGACTTTTATGTATGAAACGCCTAAATAATTATCTCGGAAACGGCTGGCACGATTTTTATTAATTTTGATATTTGACGATTTCGTAGTACGGTCGAGCATATGGTTGTGTTTACATCGTTGTCGGATTGTCTATTTGTCTGGAAATTTAATGAACTTTCTTATTTCAAACGACTGAAAACTTTGAATTGAATATTATTATTTTATTAACTAAAACTAACACATACCGATTGCTTTTTGCCTGAGCTATCAAAATAATATATTTTTTGATTTTTTCTCATGCCCTATTCCTTACAAATCGTTAATTTCAATTTTGACAATCACGTTGTGAGTTTTATTTTATATACCTTTATGAAATGATAAAATGTCTCTATATTTCAACATAAATAATTCGAACCAAAGTAAACGGAGTTATACAGATCGAATTTGTAAATAACTTGTACGTATAAAATAGTAATTTATTTAATTTCAATGCCAACGTCACAACTTCTGATGTCACGTATCGTTTAATTAGTTTTTTTTAATAACAACTCAATTATGTACTAAATGTTAAAGATAAACTTAATTTATACAACTACGAAATAAAGTTTACAAAATAATATTGAGTGAAGGTAAATTTCTCAATCGCAAACTTATTAACAATCAACAAACATTTCTATTCCACTGGTTAAAAAGACTAATATTAGAACGATTAAATACTTATCTAAATCTAACGTTTTTCTTCACTTGTCTGAATATGATGCTCTTATAAACACTTATTTTACAAATAAGTAGGTTACTTTAGTTCCGTTACTTATCATGGTGATTATTTGGATAATTCGGTCTTCTAACACTATAAATTATCTCAATTTTATTTTTTTAAGATTTACGTAGTGGTAAATAAAATTACTCTTTATTTCGTTCTTACTGTTCTTAATTTATCAATCTTATCAGTCCAATTTTCCTTTCAAGAATATGCTTCTTCCTCGGCTTCTTCTTTCTCGATCCTCCCTATACCCATTGGAAATACACATATGTCCAAAACTTTGGAATAATGAAATATTTCTTCTTTTTATTAATTTTTATAAATCATTTTTTTGATATAAGTAAACATCATTTTGCTACAACTGTAACCAATACTAAATAAATCAGATAAACATACAAAAAAAAATTATTTATTCTTTTGAGGTGACAAATGTACAATTTTTTTTAAATAAAATAATAAGCAAAAAAAGGTTTTTAAATAAAATTAATAATCAGTATTTCCTCCATGGGCCTGAATGCATGACTGTAGGCGATGTGGCATGCTCTCGATTAAATGGTCGAGCTGGGCTTGCGGGATTCTCTCCAATTCTTCACGAGCAGCATCTTTCAGTTCTCGTAGAGTAATTGGGGAGGGTTTCGCTTCTTAATGCGTGTTTTAAGAATGTCCCAGGCATGTTCAATGACGTTCATGTCAGGGGAATTTGATGGCCACTTTAATGTGGATATTCCTTTTTCTTTTGTACTGCAGCTGTTCGATGTGGAGGTGCATTGTCATGCATAAACACAAATCCATCACCGTCAGGAGAGGCGTCCGTGTACGCCTCACAATACCACTCCAAACCATAATACTCCCATCTTCCAATGGAACACGTGGTTGGGCTGTTACTAATCGGGCTTGTCGTCCTGGGGCCCTCCAAACTAGCATTCTTCGCGAATCAGAAACCGAGCCAATTCTTGATTTATCAGAGAATATCACGCAATTCCTGTTAGGACCATGGTGTGATATTTCTTGAGCCCATTGCACCCTTACAATTTTTTGTTGATAGGTTGGTTTGGGAACACCACGCGATACAAATTTATCGCATTTAATCTTCGTGTAATTGTTTGCCTTGAGATATTTAAGCAATTTCTCTGTATATGCCACTTGTAGATTCCTGTCGATTTCTTCGAGCTATCAATGTTATCTGCTGGTCTTGTGCTGCTGTTGTACGTCGACTTCTGCCAATTCTGGAACGATCCTTCAGATCATTTGTGTCTTGGAATTTGATAGAGTTTTGATAGAGTAGCCTGAGTAACACCAACAATATTCGCGATATCACTTTGACTAAAGCCCTGTTGCAACAAAGCAATTACTCTATCTATTAAAATATGATTTCATGTCTCTGGGCATTTTTAAAAAGCTCAAATGAAATTTAAACAAGAATTGGATTAATGTGAAGCACCCAAATCAATTAAATATTACCAAATTAATACAAAAACGAATCAAATTTAGTATTCTATTGATTTAAAAACGCTTTAAAATAAACAAACAACAAGAGTTTTTAAAAACCATAGGCGTAGATATATTATTTCTAAATATGCCAAATGTCTACCACTTTCTCCGGTCGTTTCCCCCTTCCTTCCTATTTCATCAATTTGGTCTATCCATTTTTCCTTAATCTTTCCTTTCCTATTTTACTATGTCTCTTTGATCCCATAACCTGCTTTGCTATTCGTTTCTGGTCAATTCTGTTTATATATCAAAACTAATTTAATTACAGATTCCTGTTCTGGTTTCTTTCAAATGTCACTATTAATTCATTCTATTTTTGTTCTTTCAGCTATTTCACTTAACTGTTTTATTTCCGCAGCATTTGTTAAACTAGATATCTATTTTTGAATAATTTGTCCAAGTTTCACTTCCATATATTAAAGTTGGTATGGATACAGCATTGTATACCTTAAGTTTTGTTTTTGATTTTGTTTCCACCGTCACATATAGTACTATTTAAATGTTATAGCGATTGACCTATAAAAACATTCATTAAGTAGGAAAAAGTTTCGAGTGAAAATTCAAAAGATATCTGTGACCAATTTTAAAGCTTATTTCGCAATTTTTAATGATTATTGTTTTCACCTGTCAAAATATCACAGTTTTGTGATTTCGTCCAATAAAAACGGTAAATGCAAGCCAATCATTCCGTTTTATACTGATAAAACCATTAATCGTTTTATTAGTATTGCTAAAATTATAGCACAATCAATAACAATATTTGATTAAAAGTAATAGCAGATACAGTTACGTTAAAAGTCTGAAATTACGAAGCTGTAGGTTTTGGATGACGCTGAGTTCAAATATAATGTTGTACTGAATGTGGCACTTCCGGTTATACCGGAAATAGACATCAACTTTGTTATTTTAAATAGAACCTAATACTTTTCATTTAATATTCGAATTCTACATGAAGTTTTAGGTAAAATTTGTGCACAATGTTCCATACCAAAAATGAAGTATTTTCGAGATATTTTGTTTTTTTTTCAAAATTTTCAAAAAATCCTAGTCCACATTAAATAACGATATCTCCATTAATATCGAAGCTAGTGACATTAAATTGTAACCAATAAACAACAAGGGCTTGCCCGTTAACTCCATATGTCCAAATCATTGATATTTCATACAGGGTGTTTTAAACTTAGCCGCCAACATGCACAATTTAAATAATTTATAAGTTGCTTACGATAAATGGAACAATCTGTATTTTATTACATTTTCCGATCTATTTTTTTAAGTTCATTTGTTTGGTATCGGTGTTCCCTATATCTAAATCCAACCACTTTTGAGATATTTCATTATCTTGGTTAAAACATAACAACACTTAATAATTTCAACATTAGTAAAGGGTAGGCCATAATTTCCATGATTTAAGGTGATATTTTATTATTTTTTCATGTTATTACTTTCTGAAAAGTAACCAATAGCATGAAAATATTTAATTGTGAATATTATTAAAAACGTTGACTAGGTATTTTGTATTAATTTAATTAGATAACTTACAAACAAAAATAACTAAATGTAATATTAAACAAATAAAGTTTTATAATAAGTGTTCAAAATTAGCACCATCTACTTCAAAACATTTATGAATCCATTTCATTAAGTTATGTCTTGTAATTCTGAAAATATGGTCGGATGTTAGAGAATTAAAAGCAAGTAAGACTCTCTGCATCATATCTTCCTTTGTCGTAGCAGGTTTGGAAAATACCTGATTTTTAATGTAACCCCAAATGCTAAAATCTAAAGGAGCCAAGTCAGGAGAGCGAGCTGGCCTATTATGGTGCTCCATCTTGCTGATACCAAGCTGAAGCCGCCTCTCCATTTCTTAAAGTATGTAACGCCGGTCATATGGCTGCTTCTAAAATGTGGCAATATAATTGTAATGCTAAAATTTTATCGTCTTTTATTGCACAAAAAACATTAAAACTCCAACTATCTTGGAAATAACGTTCTCTACTAACATGTGGATTTTCATTAGACCAAAAATGGAAGTAAAGTCGATAAAATAATCCATTTTTGCCAAACTTTGCTTCATCACACCATGTAAATTTGTTTATGGAGTTTTCATTCTCTTAGGTCTTCATTAAAAACCATTCACAGAATTTTCCCCTTCGAGGAAGATCACATAATTGTAATTGTTGCACCAAATGATATAAAACTGGTTTCCATTTGTGTTTTTTTAAAATGCGATAAATTGTTCTCGTCGACAAAGTAAGATCTCTCTCACAATCTCTAATGGACACATTTGGAGAGGCTGTAAAATAACCCAAAACATTAATTTCGTTTATGCATTGTCCACTAGTGGTTTATTTTTATTAATTTTTGTCTTAAATTGACCAAACTGACGGCAGTTTTTAAGCAATTACAATATCACCAGTTGCATTTGGTCGATATGGATATTTTTCTGAAAAACACGGCAAGCCCGTTCAACAATTCTATTACATTCGCCGTAAATAATAATAAGATTTAAAAAATCATCATTACTAAATCCTATATTTACAATTATTTACTATGAAATACAAACTTGTAAAGAAAACTGTCAAAATAAAACATTCTAACTATCAAATCTTTGACAACCATGACCTACCATTTACTAACGTTTTAATTAAGATAATGAAATATCTCTAAAGTGGTTGGATTTAGTTATAGGGAATACCGATACCAAACGAATGGACTTAAAAAAATACATCGGAAAATGTAATAAAATGTTCCATTTAAAGTAAGCAACTTATAAATTATTTAAATTGTGCATGTTGGCAGCTAAGTTTAAAACACCCTGTATGAAGTATCAATGAGTTGGACATATGGAGTTAACATATGTGAATATGTATAAAAATAAATGTTAATTCAAATTAAAACTGTGTTTTTTCGGTGCTCACGACAACTGACAATTGTCAATACCATTTAGTGTACAGGTTAAATCAATAGGAAGGGTGACGGCATTGATTACATCAATAAAAAAGGGCGCCTGTTAAAGAATGAGATAGATTTATAAAACTGTCAAAAAAGAAACTTATTCTGCTAGAGTAGCCGAAACCTTGAGAAAATATTATTTTTATTGAAAGATTAAAAGATTATGAGCATTTTCTCTAAAAAAACAATGTATTTTAAATATTATTATGTGTAAACTGTCTGTCTCTTGATTATTAATGTTTTAATAAATTAAATCATTGGTAGGCAACATAAAATACACGAAATTTGAATTTAAATCTTCTGTCATTGTTGAATATTTTTATAATTAAAAATGGAGTCTAACAACTAAAATAAATTTAGTGAAAATATATCGATGAATTATTAAACGAAGTGTTTTTGGTTCAAAAAATAATCTTCTCAAATACCACTCGTCCTGTAAAATTTTACTAGATAAATTCAAAAGACTCGGTATTGGCTTTAAAAAATAATTTAACCAAACAAATTATGTTATTAAATTGCTCTTTAAAAGTATTTTTTAAAATCGCTTTTAGTTATCAGAAGGTCAAAGTTTATAGCTTCCTTAAATACCGGTTTTTCTTAAAGGTCTAATATCAAATAAATTAAATAAGTAATTAAGTGAAGAGAGGAATGTATGCCAAGATTAATCTTGATGAGAAAATATTGGTCGAAAGAAGTTTTAAAAATAATACATACGTAATATACAGTTCAAATCTTAAAATCTGAAAAAAAGGAAACCTTTTATGAGAGCATTTTAGGTACTACTGTTTTAGAGCAGGATGTCCTAGAAGAAGTAGATAACAACCCATCAAGTATTAGAAAACTTAGGATCCAACATAATGTTTCACAAACCACCGCACATAGAATAGCTTTTATTTAAAAGGTATTATTAACTGATAAGAAGGATTTACTATAAATGGCGTTAGTACAATAAATTTAATTGCGTAGTTAATTGTCATAATTTATTTTTGTGGGCCGATGAGAGGTTTATGGTAAATGTTTGGGCTAGGATAATTATAAACCACTTAGTTTGCTCATTTATAATTGATTGTCGTTTAGATGGACAGTTGTATTTAGACTTTTCAGAAAACCATTGAAATTATTTATTGGAAGGCACTATAAAAACCACAATTATTAATATGTGGTAGATGCACGATGGAGCTCCACCTTGTATGTATGTATGTATGTATGTATAAGTTAGGGGTGATAATTACACTGCGACCTATAGGATCTATTGTGTCCCCCCTTACTTGCCATGTTCTGATATTTTCTCAGACTTATAGCAGCTCTTCGAGTCCTATTTTCCTGAGGAAGTTTAGGACATCGTCGGGCTTCAAGTCAGGTAGATCCCCTTGAGTTTGAGGTTGAGGCAGCTAAGAGATCTCTTCTGGTCATAGTTCCCCAGTAGTATCTTAGATTGCCTCAGTCCTTCCAGCTGATTCCAGTACTTGGATATTTCTTTCTCCATTTCTTCCCTTAGTTTTCCTAAGATTACTCTACTGCTGATCCCACAAGATGGTTCTGGTCCCAAATGTGGGGTTTCAGCTCCTTTTTTGCCAGCTTATCTGCTGTTTCGTTCCCCTCTATTCCTATCCCAAGCAACATTATTAGTAAAATAAACTATTTTTTAAGTATTTACTACTTAAAAAAGTAAGAATTACGGTTTAATGCCCCAAAATATTACGTTGTCAGTAAAAAAAACTTTTAGGTAAAAAATAAAGTAATAAATACTACAACTTTACATGCTTAAATTACCTATAAGTAAAAAACACCGATTGGTAAAATAATAAAGTTAAAATAACGTAATGGTTACGAATCAGTATTACCTATTTGTTTTAACTACTAAAAAGTTATTTTAACCATAAATTTTACGTTAATATTGAAACTAACAAGTAATTATGTCTAATAGGTCATATTACCAAGTTGTCAAAAATGCTTTTTACCGTAAATTTGTTTAATTTACTTCGTAATTTTTAAAGGAATATATTCGTAAAACAGACTATATAAATAACTTATAAGTTTTATTTACCCAAACTAAAAACAAAACTTTACTTTAAAGTAACACTTACGAATTAAAATTACTGAAAAGTTAAGTTTACCATATCGAAAATTTGAGGTTGGCGGTTGACTCTAGAAACAAACATCCAGACCATCCAGTCTTTGTAAGCCATATTTATTTCTATAAAGCGTGTGCGATAAAAAGTTCAACAAACCAAATATGGAAAATCCTTCTGCGTCTATGTCAATGTTTTACAAAAAACGAAAGTCATACTATTATTCTACAACTTTTTATAGAAAATTGAAATTAAAAAGAAGTGAAAATACTGAAAAGTGGTCAACTTCGGAATAGAAAAAATGTAGATGAGTGTTTTAATGAAGCTGGTAATATTCAAGAATCTACATTACACAGAAAAGAATGTGGTGAAGATATTGATAGTTTTAATAATTATTTAAGTGACCAAGAAAATAATGATGATGTGAAAATTTTTTACAATGAAAATTTATTAAAAAACGAACTACGTCAGTGGGCTCTTATACATAGAGTAACACAATCATCAGTAAACCATCTTCTAAAAATTTTACGAGAAAATGCTAATATATCTTCTCTACCGCTCGATTGTCGCACATTACTTGAAACACCCAAACAAGTAGATATTATAAAAATGGGAAATGGTTATTTTTGGTATAACGCAACGGTCTTACTAGAAATTTTTTGAATGTATTTTCTGATATAAAAGAAAATATTAATATTTCTTTAATATTTAATGTAGATGGTCTTCCTACATTTAATAGTTCATCTGTGGAATTTTGGCCCATTTTGTGTAATATGTATTAAATAAAATAATTACAAGAACCGGCAAAGCATCACATGTTATATTTCTTGACATATCTAACCACACTTCTTCTTTTTTAAAATATATCTTATGGTTTTAAGTAAAAAAGTCAACTTCACCACCCAATTTTTACTAACAGGTAGAACTATATTCTTTAAAGTTAAAATTTGGAGTTTTAAATACTAAACAATTACTAAATAGTCATAAATTTAAAGTAAATAATATTACTTATAAGTTAAACAGAGTTTATATCATTATATCATTTTTAAATAAGTATTGTAACTACTTTTATCAGAAAAACATGTTGCGCAAGTGTTTCTGTTAGTTATAAAGGCAATCTTAATATATTAAATACCAAATTTTTGAAATCACTTATAAGTAGAACCTTTATACCTATAAGTTTAAGTTGTACTCCGACATTTTGGTGATAAAGTTAAAAGAATAAATATATATGTTTAACGGGAAAGACGAAGGATGTAATACTAACGTAATATTAACTTATTTATAACGTTTTAATACCGTAATAATAACGTAATAATGTAGTATCTGTCTAAAGTTAGTTTGTGGTCATAAAAACGAAATAAACTATTCCCCAAATTAGTAAAATAATGGTATTTCTGTAGTTATTTTTAGGTTATAGCAACTAGTAAATATTACTTAATAGTCAACTGTTAAGTTAAAGTTTAGTTATTTTACCTATAAATGTTGCTTGGGATGTGTCCCGGGACCCATAGGAGGGTGACAGTGTTCTTCTGGCCCAGTTCATTTAGTTTGCCTAGGCATTCCCAAACCATCTTCGAACTGATTATATTTGAACTCAGTGCTTTGATGGCTGCTTGACTATCCGACATGATCACAATCTCTTGTCTGCGGTAGTTTCTTCCAATATTGAATTCCACACATCTTTCGATGGCGCGGACTTCTGCTTGAAAGATGCTCGGGTATGTGCCCAAGCTTTCTGAGTATTTGGCTCTCGGTCCAAAAACTCCTATCCCAGTTCCCTCGTCTAGCTTGGAACCGTCCGTATACCACTTTATGGTATTCTGATTTAAACTCTGTATGGTGTCTTCGTCCCATTCAGATTTATTACTCAACCTTGTGATGAATTTTCTCACAAAGTTGAATTTCTTTGGCATATCATCTTGGGGCATTTCCCAAGTTTGATCAAAATGAAGTGTTCGGGGTTTTTCCCTGATAATTCCTTCTTTGATCATTCTATATATCGTTTTCTTCCTTACACTTTCTAACAGAATGTGCAGTGGGGTTAAGTTTAAAATCACCTTCATTGCAGCAGTGGGGCAAGTTCCCATTGCTCCAGTGATACATGAACAGGCTAGTCTCTGAACTCGTCGTACTCAGATTAGCCCTTGCTCCCCAAGCCACTGCCCCATATGTGATTATTGGTCTCACTATTGCTGTGTACATCCATTGCAGAATACGTGGGTTGCATCCCCAGTTCTTTCCTGCAATGTTCCTGCACACCATGAGGGCCTTGGTCGCTTTGTGTATTACTTCGTCTTCGTGTTTATTCCAGAGTAACCTACTATCTAGGATTAGCCCTAGATATTTGACCTCTGTTTTCCACTCGACGACCTATTCTTATGATTTTTAGATTAGGTTCCTTTTTCCTTGTTAAGGCTACTAGTGTGGTTTTGGTGTGGTTTTTAGGTACTACTGTTTTAGAGCAGGATGTCCTAGAAGAAGTAGATATCAACCCATCAAGTATTAGAAAACTTAGGATCCAACATAATGTTTCACAAACCACCTTTATTTAAAAGGTATTATTTACTGATAAGAAGGATTTACTATAAATGGCGTTAGTACAATAAATTTAATTGCGTAGTTAATTTTCATAATTTATATTTGTGGGCCGATGAGAGGTTTATGGTAAATGTTTGGGCTAGGATAATTATAAACCACTTAGTTTGCTCATTTATAATTGATTGTCGTTTAGATGGACAGTTGTATTTAGACTTTTCAGAAAACCATTGAAATTATTTATTGGAAGGCACTATAGAAACCACAATTATTAATATGTGGTAGATGCACGATGGAGCTCCACCTTATTTTTTATCATTGCCGTATGTGATCACTTAAAAGTTGCATATTTCTAAAATAGATAGGAAGGGGAGGTCCAATTGCATGGCCTCCACGTAGTCTAGGTCTAAAACCAATGGATTCAGTTCTCTGGGGCTAGCTAAAATGTTTGGTATATGCAACACCCATATAAACAAGGAATATTCATTGTTTCAAGTACAATGAGACAATATTTGTAGGCTCAATAAATGTGTACATTTTGCACATTCATTAGATTCAAAATATTTTTTGGATTTTTTTATTATTGTACTCTGGATTACTGAATTACTTTTAATTTTTAGGAAAATATTGAGTTAATTTGTTCTGTCGAACATTACATAAAGAAATGACATATTGACAGCTTCCTATTGGATAAAAAAACCTTTTTTAAGGAAAGTTAATGCATATGACTAATAATTCAGTGCAGCCTAGTTGGTCGTAACCCATTTCCTAAATAATGATGCAATATGAATGTGACGTGGGGTGTTTTCCATATTTCTCGGAAACCACTGTTATCGATTTGGACAAAGGGTACCTTTTTATAGAAAAAGTAGTTGGAAATAATTGAAAGACGAAAAAGCAAATCAAAGGAAAGAAACAGACGAAGAAACCAGATCAAGGAGCCTTAGAAGTCCAATAAGAAAAACAGAAACACCGACCAACTCGAAAACGACGCAGGTAAACGAACTGACGAAAACAGAAGACTTCCAAACAATCCAAAAACCACAATAGAACAAGAGGAATAAAAATAACAGCACTGAAGCAAGTAAAGAACCAAGAATAGTAAAAAGGCCACCTCCTATTTTCATAAAATCGACTAAGTAATTTCCTAGAATCAGGAAAGAAGCAAAAGCCAGAGGAATTAATATGACCACAAATTCAATGAAAAACTTAGAACTGAAAGTAAATCTACAAACCGGAGAGGGATATAGGAAACTGACCTAGAAGAACTGAATGGACAGGGCATAAACTGGTATACATTTATGGACCCAACGAAGCGGAACTCCAAAATAGTAATCAAACGACTAGCACCTGACGGATAAATAAAGGACATAAAAGAAAACCTGATTGGACAAAAGGTAAGGGTAATGAAAATGACCCAACCACACACCAAATTTAGAGATAAAAGAAAGCTCGCGATATTCGTCGTATATAAAAATATAAATATATTTTGAGTGTTTTATCCAACTCTTTATATTCATATTTATATTTAAGGGATGAAACTTTTAATTTGCCTATCTAAATAAGTGATATTTCTAAAAATTTCTTTATGAAATTGATTGTGGTAACCTTTACTTTGTGGAAGTCCATCTTACTAAGAACAATAAATAACTGAACGGTTGAACTAAGTAAGCTTCTACTATTATATTTATTCGAAAAATACCTACGTTTTAAAAATATGTCAATCTGACGATGCTAGTTATTAGCGAAACAGCTGTGATTGCATTTTAAAACGTATTTTTCAAATAAATAGTGAAAGTTTAGTTCAACCGTGCAGTTATTGATTGTTCTTAATTCCTTTATGATACTCAGGCCAGGTATCAAAACTAATACTTTAATGACCTCCGGCTTAAATATTTTCGTGAAGACACTTCTTGTTTCCAAAGAACTATCGTAATAAGTGGTAACGTATAGCGAAAAATCCATAAACCACAGGTAAACCACGCTTACATTTGAAACATTACATTTTACTTAGAATAAGGCAAGATTTTAGTCAGAATAATAAAAAACCCTTCGTTTTAAAGCAAATTCCAAGTTTAATTGAAAAAATTAGGTTTTAAATCACAATGACAGTCGTTTTGCTAGAAAAAAAGTCAATCTGACGATGCTAATTCTAGCGAAACGGCTGTCATTGTGATTTAAAACCTAATTTTTTCAATTAAACTTGGAAGTAGTAAGATGGAATTTCAAAAAGTAAGGGTTAGTACAATAAATTTAAGATTTTAGTCATTACCGGTTCGTACTCTTTATTTTGTTTAACAAGAATGGGCCTTTTGAGTAGATTAAATCTCAAAATAAACAAGTTTACTCAAAAAGTTAACAAATATTAGGGTAATTTGAACACTCGTTTGACCTTGCAGCAAGTGACATCATAAGGTCTGGAATTATGTTGGCAGTATTTGTCAGAGTGGCGGGCCAATTGCTGTTTTGGCCGCAGCCGTGGCCAAAACATCCAACGAAGAAGAAACTCAGCTGACTATTTTGTTTGCGTATGTTATTATTTGTATAAGTTCAAAGCAATTTTGAACATTTTGAAACCATAAAAGAGAAACAAAAACCAATAAACCAATCAACAGCATAACAAAGATAATATCAATATCGATTTCGAGATTAGATGATACGTAGAGCTGTCACAACTAGTCAAAAGTCAAAAACCAGGAAAGCAAACCTAATAATGGTTTGTGGTTTTCAAGGTAGTAGGATTCTTGATGTCACGTTTAAAGCGCGCCTTGCTTTCCGCAACTTTAATAATTTTTTAGGATATACAGCTCAAAAAAAAGATAATACGGGTGCTTTTTTATAAAATACTTCAATCGAGACTTCAATTTTATGAAATTAAAAAAGTTTACTGAAAAAGACCATTATTCAATTGTAATAAATAGCAACTTTACAAAACTGTATCTTAAGATCATTTTGACTACATACTTTATAACTACTTTTATATGGTATCAGTAAACTCTATTTATAGCAAATTGTTTTTATCGTTTTTTTTTTTATTTTTATACGCTGTTATCTCTTTAACCAGAATTGTAGGAATTCGATTTCAAAATACTAACATTTTAGTCGCTTAGAAGTGCTTGCAGTGACTTTAACATTGTTACTGTAGTCCATAAATCTGTTTACCTGCAAAAAAAATGGCGCTACGGCGATTAGAAACAGTGCAAGTCGATTAATTAGTACGTTAGATACACGTAAGCTTAAATCACGAAGAAGTTGCTACATGGCTAAATATGTCCCAAAGTGATGTCAGTCGTGCATGGAATCGATATTTGGAAACTGGGTCTGCAGGGTACAGGTATGGAGGAGGACGAGAACGAGCTAAAACTCCTGCTACAGACCGCTTTATAGCTGTAACTGCAAGAATAAACCGAACATTTACACCTTCGAGAATTAACAGCATCTTTAGGCATGCTACCGGAAGAGTGATATCTAGTCAAACTGTTAGAAGAAGGTTGCGAGCATGTAATTTAAGAGCCTGAAGGCGTAGTCCACATCCATGGTTGACTGTGGATCAGCGTGCATACAGATGAGTCCAGATTTCGTATGAATTTATGTGATGGTCGAATATTGGTGTGAAGAGAAAGAGGACAGCGATACAATGAACGTTTGATGGCACCGCGTAAATTGTTTTATCTAAAATTAAAAAACCAATGTTGATTCGAATAAAAAACTTGAATTTTGCATATACACCGACATCAAAGTAAACACAAAAATAATGTCTGCTTTTTCTGTTTCTCGATAAAATATTTGATGAAAAAGTGGCCGCATAGGACTGAACAATTTACGAAAACGTTGAATAAGAGAAATGGTATAAAATATTCACAATTTGAAAAGTGTGCAATCACTATCAAGAGTTAAATCGAAAAAAGTTGTTTTCGTTAGTTCAGACAAAGGAAAATTGAGTAAAAGGTCAAAATAGTAATAAGAAATTAAAGAGAATTGATTTATAAAGAACAGTTTTCTAGGCAAACCAAGAATATCTTAAAGATAAGGATATTGTAATATGAAAAATAGGATTACCAAATTTTCCTACTCTGTTTATTATAAAGCGAAGTAAAGGATTTTATCAATATTTGGAAAAGAAAAATATTTGCCGTATTGTTAGTTGTTGTTGAATCGGCAAAAAAATATAACTTATAGAAAATTAATAAAAGAAGCTTTGGTGAACAAAAAAAAACTACTAAACTACTTTTTGTAACACACCTATCTAATTCAAACTCATTTTTTTAACAAATTTAATAAATATTCTGAAGGTATAATCACTCAAAGGATTAATTTTTAGTTTCAGCGGTGCCTCTACAATTTCAACAATTCTCAGCGGGCAAGGCTAATCGATTGTTTTCTGTGCTACAGTCGCCAGTTTCTTCGAATGAAACAGTAAATTTTGATCTGCTGAAATTAGAAATGCTAAATAAATGTTGCAAAATACCATTTCGCAACTAAAATAAAACAAGGACAAAACCTTATTAACTTTGTTTACATTGTTCCTAACCTCAAAATGCCAATGTTATTTTTAAACAACTGATAAATAATGACTTTTTTAAGAAGAATAATAAACTCTATCAAAAAGCATTTATTTTAAGCAGTTTCAGTTGCGCCTCACAATATCAACAATTCTCAATTGGCAACGCCGTGTTCTTATACCCTACAGCGCTTTTTAAAATTAAATTGATTGTACTAACCCTTACTTTTTGGAAGTCCATCTTATTAAGGATAATAAAAAACACTTCGTTTTAACAAAACTTCCAATATTTATTTAAAAATTGCTTTCATTGAGTCTTAAAAAAGCAATTTTTAAATAAATATTGGAAGTTTTGTTAAAACGAAGAGTTTTTTATTAGCTTTTTAAAATATTTCAGCTACTATATTTGGAATTCCTCGTTAACATGTTTTTTTTTGCGAGAATGTAAGGTTCCTTTTGTCCTTTAATTCGGTTGCAACCTGACACCCACAAGAGTGTTGCATACTTTTTTATCTATTTTAGTTACATCCCAGACCAGTAATAACTCACAAGCGTGTTGTTTCATTGTATCAGGTTTCCAGAAGATTGTAGAATTAAATATTTACTTAAAAGATTACGGTTTAATGTAGGGATTTAGAGAACTTAAATATTGGCTTAATCCCTTCTACAAACCAGAACACTTTTTTAAATACATTTTTTCAAATAAACCAATATTATCGTTTCTAAATTGTATATATTTTATTCCAAATTTAATTCTGAAGTCATGGCAAAATAATATACAGGGGTGTAACAGCCGGACCCGCAGGGGGTAAGTATTAAAGATATTAATATTCTATACCTTATTGAAAGTGATATTAAATTTATTGTATAGTGGTGAAAAACAAAATTTGATCCCGTCACTAATTTCGTCTTAATTGCCAAGCATCGCATCGTTCACAACTTTCAAATTAAATGTTCCATTCAATAAATTAATATAAAATACTTAAATTTGTTTACATAAAGTTGGTAGCCGTGATTGACAAGTCGCGTCGTTGCCGTTGTCACCGATTAGTATATTTAGTTTTGTATTTTTCATTTTGTTTGCGGTTTTTGTGTTATTCTTTCTTGTTGTTATTTTGGAATATAAAAAACTGTTCTTTTAAGATCAAAAACGGTGTAATAAGTCAAAAAATGCCAAAACAACTAAATTTTCGCTGCAATGAACTGGTAGCTTCTTTGATCAATTTTTTTGAAAGAGAACGAGACAATGGTGGCCCTTTCATACCTGTTGCTGCTGTTCGAGAGGTTAGTAAAAAGTTTTTAACAGTATATTAGACAAAATATTATTCAAGTTAAATAAAAATACAAATGTTTTCACGATATCCACAGCATATTGTGGATATCGTGAAAACATTTGTGTGTTTATTTAACTTAGTTATGGATATCCATCAAGTAACAGCCAATTCTATCAGAAACATTTTATTTTAGCGTGTGGTAGCTGCACTCAACCTCAGTATGGCTACATTTTCCAGTATTTCAAAAACTGTGAAAGATCATGGAATATTAAAGTCGCCTCCAAAGAAACGTCGGTATGAAAAAAGAGTAACTAATACCGATGTATTAAATACAAGTGGAATTCGAAATGTAATCTACAATATGTATGAAAAAAGTAAGCCTTTTTCCTCTGAACACAGCTATTTAAATTCTTTTTAATTGTAAAACCAGAAAAAATAATATTTTTTTTTTGTTTTCAGGAGAGGATGTAACTTTAAATTCTTTACTTGCTGAATTAAAAGTAAGGCACTTATTTGAAGGTTCTCGAAGGTCTTTATCAAATTTTATTAAAGGAAATTGGTTTCAAATGGAAAAAAGATGAACCAAGACGGGGGCTCATGGAGCTTCCTGATATTGCTGTAAAACGGGTTAGATTTTTAAGGAACTACATTAAAGAAAAAGAAGCAGGTCTATATAAATTTGTTTTTATTGATGAAACATTAATATTTCAAAATGGTAGCATAAACCGTTCATGGCAAAATAATGATAAAAGGAGTGTCAAAACGACTAAAGTTGATGATAAAAGGTCAGCTCTCCGGTTATTTTAGTATAATTAATAGTATATGTCTCTGTACCTATTTACATGGTAATTTTAAATGTTTCTGTTCAACAATAAGGTTTATTTTTCGTAGGTATATTATACCAAGCTGGGAATGAAAATAGATTTATTGACGGTGCAAAAGCAATATTTTCCTCAAAAACCAAATTAAGTGATTACCATGGTGAAATGAATCAGGATAATTTTTTAAAGTGGTTTGATAACCAGCTGTTAATTAATCTTACAGACCCCAGCATAACTGTTATGGACACTGCTCCATATAAAAGTGTTTTACTCCATAAAACACCTTATACAAGTTGAACAAACCACAAATTAAAGAATGGTTAACAAGTCAAAACCTTGATTTCACAGAAAATATGCTAAAAGTTGAACTTCTGAATATTGTTAATAATAATAGGTAAGAAAAAAAAGAAATGTTTTGAATTTTAAGCTTAACTTTGGAAATTTCCTTGGGATAATCATTTAATTTTAAGAAATAAACCAGTCATATATATGGCTGACCATTTAGCCGAACAATATGGACACAACTTGCTACGTTTACCCCCATATCATTGTATTTTCAATCCCATAGAACAATATTATAACAGACACATTGGCAGAGACGGAACCACTGAAACAGACTATTTAAATATGTGGTCTGAAGCTCTTGAAACGATTACACCAGAAATTTGGAAAAAAACTATCCATCCTACTGAAGAAATTTTTAAATGGTTTGATAGAGAGAGATTGTTGGATACTCTAGAGATCCCAATGAAGAAACTGAAACTAGTAGTGATGAATCTAATTATATCGAATAAAAGCAAATATTATTATACTCCGAGTTATACTCTTTATTTTATTAAACCCATATACCCAAAAGTAAAAAAATTTAAAAAATATGTTGGTACTTTGTTTGATGTCACTTCAAATAAGTTGTTATGATGATGTGTATCAAATTTTATTTTGCACCCACTGTACTAACCCTTTCTTTTTAAGTGATATTATTAATTTAGTACAGAGCTTTATTTTATTAGCGATTTTATTATAAATTGAAAAATAATTCGTATAGTACATATTTATGTGCAGAGTTTTATAAGAATATATTTTGATTTTAGAATTTTCAAAATTAAATCAACCCAATACATTAAAAAGCAGGTCCAACTAAGGCAAGTTGATAGATATGTGACTCAACTGAAGAAAACGGGTATTTCGGTTACTGTACATATTTATAGAAAATCCAGAAACACGTCTAATTTAAATTATAATTCTTAAAATTTATTTCTACCTTCAACCGAGCCTTCAACCTCCTTCAAGTGATAGTTATAACCCCCAATTTTTTAAATGGGAAGTATGGGCTTGTGATATATAGTTTGAAAGATCCCTTCATTCTTTATGTTAAATAAAAATGTCTTCTAAGGTTAATTAACTTATCAGGCGTTACCGAACTAATATTATTTCTCTTAAGTCATCTAAATCATAGGGCCTCATAAAAAAACTCCAATGAGTACGATCAGGTGATATTGCTGGACTTTCTATTGATCCTCGCATCCCTATCCTATTGAGTTGGTAATGTGGAGGTGCTCCATCTTGCTGGAACCATATGGTATTTGCTGGAACTTGAGAGTTTCCTGGATCAGGAGATAAATTTGCCAAACTTGGCATCACATCAATTTGTAGTAGTGCTAAATAATGATCGCCATTCAAATTCCCCTTATCGAAAAAGGGACCAATAACATAGTTTACATCAATCCCTACCCAAACATTAACCCGAGGCTGTATCTTCAGCTGAGCGATCGTTCTCTAAAGTCAAACTGATAAAAAATTATTTGAGAAGTTCGTTGTGCCAAGAAAGACTGCATGGAGTGCTCAATCATTCGCGTGCGATATGGACAATCCACACGAGTTGGACAGAATATTTTTTCTATGAACTAAGAAAATAATAATAATAAAATATTAATGATTTTATTTAAATTTGCAGTTAACAAAAATAAAACTAATTTAATTTAAATTACTGATTTTTAACAATAAAATTAAAATTGTGAAAAGTACAATTTGAATATGTTATGTTTTCTCTGACAAAATTATCAGTAACTTCAGAACAAGATCTTGCTTCAATAACATTGTGGTGCAAATTTTGTTTTGAAGTTGATGGCTGATTTTCTGGATTTGTAGTATCCATTGTCTCGATAAAATTTTGGTTAATTTGTCTTGAATTTAATGGCTCAATTTCTGGAATTGTGTTTGTTGTGTTTATACTGTTTACCAAGGTATTAGCTATTTATTTTTTTTTCTTTATGGAATTTTTTATGTAAGTTTCCATTACGGCAGTTGATTTCCAGCCACCAAAATTTTTTACTGTTAACGTATCACCTCCAGCATCAGCAAGAATAGTGGCACCTGAACGGCGAAAACAATGCCCGGTATATAAGTTAGCATGAGGTAATTTTAAAAAGTTAGCAATTATTTTGGGCTGGTTTCCAATTTTGTTGATTCCAACAACTTGTTTTGTACTTTTCCCCTTTTGATAATTTAAAAAAAATGGCTCCATATTAGGCGGTCTAAGAAGTATGTACTTTTTTGCTAATTTATAGAATGTTCCGGGAATTACAAAGGATCTATCTGTTTTTGTTTTTGTGTCCACTAATTTTACTTGATATTCATCTCCTAAGTCTCTTATATGATTTGTTTTTAAATTTTTTAATTCTTGACGTCTGCACCCACCAGATATACCAAATAATAGTACTATCTAAAATTTGAAGAAAAATTTGTATTTGGTACTTACTGGAATTTTAACTAACTTTTGTAAATAAATATAGGTACTTCATCCGGAGCTTTTAAAAGGAATTCTTTTATTAGTTCTGGCGTTCGTTTTTTTGACTTTTTCGATTTATAATTTGAAGATTTAATTTTTAAAAGCTTCGTAACTTAAGATAAGATGATATGTCAATGTTATTTTTTATATTTATCATTGTTTTTAGCATTGAATATGTTGTCTAGAGAGTAGAGGGTTTAATTTCTGTTGATAATTGTTTAAAATATGCTGTTAAAACGTTTTCGGATACACTTTTTATTTTATTTTTCAAGAACCATTCCATAAAATTTTTATGACAATGTTCATATTTTTCTTTAGATTTTTGTGGTAATAACGATTCGTATGTTTCTTTTGCAACAATTTTAATAAATGGTGGAGTACCATTTATTGCTTCTTCATCACTATCACTATCACTCATATTTATTAAAAAACCTATATTATTAAATACCGCAATATTTTAACATTTTTGACAATTATTTTGACAGCAGTGACAGCTTAATTTTTAGTAAGGAATAGTTGGCGAACTATTAAATAAGGCATGTTATTGGTCAAAATAAATGAGTAAATATTGAATTATAAACTCCAATTGGTCAATTTAATATCCGCACGAGAATGGATATGAATTCATATCCGTACAGTTGACCGATATTTGCTACATATACATTCAGTAAAGTGTGCATAAAGTAGGTAATATACATAAAGGAGTAGAAAAATGCAATTATACTCTACCCACCAAATTTTCTCTAGAAACTGGTGTCACACGACCACGTGACCTCGTGTGGAACTTTTTGCACTCAGATCAGAAAGTGTCGCACTGACGTCCCAATGGATTAAACGAGGGATTAAAAGAACCTGCACTACATTTTCCAACGGTTTGTAAAATTCGCCTCGGTTTCACACTCGTGCTGTATGTTTTCCCAATGAAATACGCTAATATTCTTTTCATAGAATATTATATGGTTATTAATACACAAATATCCACAAATATACTCATAACTAAGTAAAATGTTTGTGTATGAACTTTCCATTTGCTGCTATTTATCATATCATGTTTAAATTCTACTATTTCGATACAACTATTTGGCTTTAATTTTAGAGGTCCGAGCTTAGAGAGTTTGGATTATATTTTGTTAATACCGTAAAGTACTTATTTGGAGAAAATGAGACTATCTGATATTAAGCCTGATAAAGAGAATGATCCTGTCTAAAAGGGCTGGAAAAAAACTGTTACGCTACTGATAATATATCTGTTTAGACTAGTTTTAATATAAAATCTTTGTGTGCTCAAACTGATTGTCTATTTTTATATTTACTTTATGTTAAATCTTATAGCCACTAATTGCTTTTCCTTTAACTCAAGAATGAATGAAATTTAGAATATTACAGTTTTCATTTTTAAATAAGTAATTACTTAATTTTTGTAATTATTATTTTGTTGGTATTATGTATCGCATTCCAACTAAAACTTTCTTAGGAAGTGATAAAGAATATTTTATTAGGACCTACTAATTCTACAAATTTGGGCTTCCTTGTATTGTACGCCTTTCTAGGGCGTTTCACATAAATATGATTGACATAGAAAGTCTTTTTTTACATTTCTAATGAAACAAATTATTGTGAAACAACCTTTTTTAAACAAAAACAATAAATTCAATTTATACAAACAAATGTTAAATTTACAATGAATCATTTTCATCAATAATAAACAGTAAAAAGAAAGTTCAGTCACAGAATGCACTCACCTGGTATTACGGGAAATATCATAATAAGCACCACGTGAACGTTTTAATACAGTCACATTTCTTTCTTTTATTCAACGAATTTGCACCTGCATCACCGAACAAAAAATACTAACTCCAAAAATATGTAGATATTATAATGATTTTAAAGTCACTTCCTACATAAATAGACACAGAGTGAATGAAAGAACGATTTACTACTATAGCCCGAAACAACTCTCTCAAACAAAAATGCTAAATATAGAAAACGATGTAGTAGAAGTGGATAGTAAAAAGATGCAGCTCTACAGTGCATTACCCCCTCGTGGTACACACTGCAACACGCGTACTAACTGTCAAGTCAAGTCAAGAGAGTTGTTACACCGTGTTTTGAAGCCGATGCCGGTGAACCGTCGCAGAAGGTGTGTCCCCCTACCTGCATTCAAAAACTGTAATCGAAGATAGTAGATAACCGAAATAATCATAATCATGTTATTATCTGTAATTGTTGTTAAAGATTCTAATCTGTTTTGGTGATATACTTTTGTGTACGGTAATATGAAAATATGAATTTTGTTCGATGACTCGTTTTGCATTTTATAGACAGAAGGAACATTACCTACTTTTATGATGCGTAGTTTTACGTGGTTATAAATAATAATAATGATAGTAGTGAAAGTTTCCGCAACGTCACACGTTCCAAGAATCGATACCTTTTTGGCGTGTATCATAAATGCGGACACCTGTTAACATTATCTAAGGATTATCGATACGATTTGCATACAAACACATTAATAATAATTTTATCCGTAAACAAAACAGAATTTGAAAAAAAAATATTCGATTTTAGGAAATAATTTGGGAGCAATAATTGTATATTTACAGAATGGATTGCAATTTCCGGAGACCATCTGGAATACTGTTCGTTTTATTGGAAATCTTTTTAAATTTGGTTTTTAATCATTAAAAGATTTAACGAAAATTTTATTGACGTTTACACGAATTATTCATATGTATTAAACATACCTTATGCAATATTTGATAAAAAAATTCCATAAACTTACAACATAAAAACTAAACATTTGATAATGACTCAATAAATAATTGTTCTAAAATTTAGGTGGACGCATTAAATTGTCGAATGGAATCCTAGCAATTTTTTATAAACGTAAAAATTGTTTATAAAGCAACGTTGTTATCAGATATACTTTTTAATAAAAAATTGAACATAGTTTTACTAAAATTTATTGTTGATTCGTTTAATATGTATTATCGTCAACGAAAGTGGCCTGACAAATTTAAACTAGAATTGAATGAACCTAAAAGATTGTGGGCAGGGTCAGCTACGTTATCGATAAACAATAGGGGTTAATAAGTTTGTCGGAGCACCTACGATTTCGTCCTACACTATAAAAAATTAGATTAAATACTACAAATATTTTATCAAAATCGGATTACATTGTGTTAAAATAATTTTTTAAGTCTACCAACATTTTAATGCCGTTTTTAAATTATCGCAATAGGTAGGGGAGACCTGGGAGACTTTGGACACGAGGAGACAATCGACGCATTCATATTTCCCGCTCTATTAGTAGCACGTGAATTTTAGTTCCTTCCTTAGCATTAGTCGTTACATTGTTGACTGTTTGCCGATCGATGGTGCAAAATTGGTGAAATTTGTGAAAAAATAATATCTGTTTTCGGTAAGTCTGATGTAATTTTGGATTCTCATATTGCAAGGCTTATTTTTATCATTGATATAGGGAGACATCTCATATTTTGTACGGTGCTTCTTTAATGTTTACTGTTTGAGGTTATTCGATAATAACTGCTCAAATACCATCACCTTGACTACTATCTTTGAAGTAATATTTTGTGCATACAAAGTAGACAATGGACAGTGTCCAAAGTCTCCTACGAACGTGCCATTTACCTATTTTTTTATTTTGCAGATATATTAATTTCAACATGCCGAACATTTATGTAAAAAAACCAGAAAGAGATTTCGATCCGGAGGTTATGAAACGATCTGTCAATGATGTATTAATTAATAACATGAGCATAAGAAGAAGTGCAGCGCATAATAAAGTTAGAAAAAGCACATGGAATTTAAACCTGACTTTTGTAAAAGCCAAATCCTTACTCCTGATATGGAGACAGCATTAGAATACTCAAATCTGCAGCAATGTTTTATGGCCTCACGGCCAAATTGGTGAGGCGCCTGGCATTTGAATATGCTTCTATAAACTCGAAAAAAGTACCTTATAACAAATGGGAAGTGGACAAGATGGCGTCAAAGTCTTGGTTCACTAATTTTATGCATCGACATCCAAAGCTATCAGTGAGAAAGCCCGAGGCAACCAGTTTGGCTCGAATGACCAGTTTTAAGAAGACTAATGTGGACATTTTCCAATACAAGTTGCAAGATGTCCTCAGTCGGTATTTCTTTACACCAGCCCAAATTTATAATCTTGATGAAGTAATTTCGACTTTTTATGATAAAGAAAAGAATATTGTTATTTTACTTTTTCTTTCATACGAGCATCACAACTGTGCAGAGGGTTCAAATAAGGCGAGAATCAGATCGGAAAAGTGATTTCTAGAGAGAGAGGTGAACTAATGACCCATGTTGGGATAATTGGTGCAGATGGGAGAGTTCTACCACCTGTATGGGTTTTTCCGCGCCATAGGTTTTACCTAACCTAACCTTACCTAACCTAACCTAACCTAACCTAACCTAACCTAACCTAACCTAACCTAACCTAACCTAACCTAACCTAACCTAACCTAACCTAACCTAACCTAACCTAACCTAACCTAACCTAACCTAACCTAACCTAACCTAACCTAACCTAACCTAACCTAACCTAACCTAACCTAACCTAACCTATCCTAACCTAACCTAACCTAACCTAACCTAACCTAACCTAACCTAACCTAACCTAACCTAACCTAACCTAACCTAACCTAACCTAACCTAACCTAACCTAACCTAACCTAACCTAACCTAACCTAACCTAACCTAACCTAACCTAACCTAACCTAACCTAACCTAACCTAACCTAACCTAATCTAATCTAACCTAACCTAATTTAGGGCGTTAGGCTTTTTTAAACAAACTGACTGGTCTGACTGGCTGTTAGGTTAGATGGTCCGGCAACCCTAAGCGAGAGGAATTAATATAACCTACAAATTAGGAGTAAAAATAAATCTACACACTGGAGACTAATATAGGAAACTGACAAAGGACCTACATAGAAGAACTGAACGGACAGGACATAAATTGGTAATCATTTATTGTAGTAATCAAAGGACTAGCACCTGAGGAATAAATAAAAAAGACCTAATTGGGCAAAAAGTAAATGTAATGAAAATTACCCACCTACACTCCAAATTTGCGGAGATAAAAGAGAACTTGCTTTAATCGTCGTGCCCTTTACTGTAGATAAATTCTAAGTTACAATTATATGAAAATATAATATTGACTTAACCAAACAAAAAGTTTTTTGCCTTATTATTTATCATAAAAACTGCAAGGTAGTAGAACTTAATTTTATAATTCTATTGTCATGTGACACAAATGTGCAGCATAGAAAAGAAAACTAGTAATACAGTAAGTTCTTACTGAGTTATTACTGAGCATATAACTGTTAAGCCGTTTACCTTAATGCCATTTAACATTTGCATCAAAAAATACCTCAACTAACAAGAAGTGAAACTCCCAGCGCTTCTGTTAATTTCTTTTTTGTTTGCGCATGCCTGAAAGCACAAAATATTAGTGGACTAGAATTGAATCTTAAGCGGCCAAGATTTTTCAGTTCGCCGGCCGAGTCAATATATGGCACATCAAGAAAATTATAATTATAGTGACTGTACTACTAACAGTGGCGACAATCGATGTATCGATTTTGATTGGACAACCGCCATTAAGACGCAAATTTTTTGTAACCTTGTATGAGGCCTGCGCAAATCGAAATTATATGCGCAGGTACATTATAATTTACTTAGTATCAAATAAAACTTAGTATAAAATAAAATATAGTTTCTTAAAATACATTTAAAATAATAATTTTTAAAAGAAACATTTAAATTCTCTGTTCTAAATAATATAAATCCATCAAAAAGTTTGCCTCCTAATGGCGTATGGGCGGGGCTAATCGCCGATTGTCGCCACTGTTAGTAGTACAGTCACTGTCATTATAATCGCCCTTGTCACAGAGTATATAATACAAACCAGAGTATCGACTCTATATGGAGGGGGTAAGCATCCATTTGCAGGTATCACCATGACACTTTGGGAGTATCCATAGCCGGCGCCATTAGTTTTGGTTAAGGTAGGTAGTTGGTTGTATGTGAATAAATCAGTGGTAGCGTTTGTATTGTGTGGAATAGTGAATTAAACTATTTAATTCAGGTACGGAAAACTGCGAAGAAGATGCGGAACAAATGTTACTTACATTAAATGACATTAAAATAAATACTACTTCTCAGTGTTCTGTAAGTGGATATTTAATAAAAAAATGTTTACAACAACATACAATGTGAGCATTATTCTAAATCCATTGAAAATTTAGATGATTCAGCTTTATTCTGTTTAATTAAAGCATATAGAAATAAAGATAAAAGTGTCTATGGAAATATTTTAATGCCTGGTAATAGTTTTATTATATTTATTGCTAAACTAAATAACATTTTTGAAAAACTATTTGAAGAATTGGCAATAAAAGATCATGTTCTTCAAACTATATTAAATATTAGTAGTAATGAAACTTTTATACATCCTTGTACAAATTTTCCATTACTTTATGTAAAAAAATTATATTTTAGGTTAAGACTATACACTACCATTAAATGTATCAACAGAAATTTTAAAAGTAATGAAAATAAAGATAAATTGTTAATTTGGAGAAATAAATAAGTGTTAAAGCTGTTGATGTGTTTTTTTATATCCTTCCTTACTAACAAGGAAAATTGCATGTAAGACATACATATTCGGTCATTTATATATTTTGCGTAGAAATTCTATTTATATGTAATTATTTAACCTAACCTAACCAATTTAACTTTTTTTAAAAACAAATAAATCAACGTTTAGTTAATATTATTAATCTTGTTGAAAACCAATTGTATTTTTCTAAACTTTCTGAAAATAACAATTATCTCGACAATAAAGAAAAATTTCAAGTACGGGTCTTATTTATAATAACAATTTTTTTAGGACTACCCTGAGCTTATACCACAAAACAGAATATTGGTTACCCCAAAACAGACTAACCAATTTCCTGTTTTGTGGTTTTTACTCCCAAAACATGGCCGCTCTTGTCTTATAAACATCAAAGGTGCCGACAGCGAGTTTGTATTATATACTCTGTGCCCTTGTCCAATTTTGACAGATGACATAGAAGGAATTCTTTTTATTTTGAATACGTATTATTATTTATTGTTAAAGTTCATTGAAAAAGTTTCATCGTTTTTCTTTAAGTTTATTAAAGGGGATTTTGTGTCAAGCAGAGAAATTGAAATAGTACTACATGGCACTACTTTTGTTAAGAAAATGTATTAAATCTTAATTTTTTTCAGATTAAGTTAAAGCATATGTATATTATAAGTTCGAAAATATGTGTTGTGTGCCTGGTTATGCAGGTTTAAACAAAATGTATCGTTTTCAAAAAAATCCAGAAAATTTGTGTGGGTTAACAGAATTAGTAGTGACGAGATCCACAGATACTGTGTAAGAATCAAAGGGTTTGTAGTGACAGACCATTACTTTTAA
This sequence comes from Ophraella communa, assembly GCA_035357415.1. Classification (NCBI taxonomy): domain Eukaryota; kingdom Metazoa; phylum Arthropoda; class Insecta; order Coleoptera; family Chrysomelidae; genus Ophraella; species Ophraella communa. The sequence goes on along the minus strand of CM068991.1, from coordinate 26,899,110 downwards.
ATGTATATTACTTTATATTGTATGTATGTGTTCTATAACAATAAATGCAATGTTTATATTAAGTATAACAAAAAATTTGGACCGCCTCGGATACAGCGACATCTAATGGTTCGCCGGTTACTATAGAATTCTCTATTTTTACTTTTAGTATTGCAGTTTTTATTCTGAATGGTTAGTTAATATTTTATGGTCTGAAACTTAGATTAGGTAAAAGAGGGAATACATAACGCCAATCTATGTGTATGAATCGAAATTGATGCAGATTTTCAAGGTGTCGCCATTTTATTGGTACACCACATTGGTTTTGGTACCCGTTCGATTTTGTGCAATTGTTAAGAGAATTTTGAACTATTTTGTGTGTAAATATTGTATAAACCTGGTAAACTGCTCATCTTACAATTCTAGTAGTAATATCGGGAAAAAGGTGACCGGTATATCATTTCACGGGTATAAAAAGATCAGTTGACCAAACATAGTTATTTTGAAAAAACTTTTTAATGTAAATGTATAGATTTTCAAATGGTGTATAACCTATGGTTAAAAAAGATTTCATTGCCTAATTTGTAAATTTTCACTTATAATATTTCAATATTCAAACACTAAAATTGTTTTAAAAACATTAATTTCCATGTAGTTCTTGTTTCATTTAACCAGAACTTTATATTTCACTACATTTTCTGTATAATTACATAGTTATATCAACGTTAGGGGGTACCTACTATATGAAGAATTATCCCTTAATGAAAAATATATTAAGGTTTCATTTTTTTTTGTCTTACTTCAAAACTAAATAAATTACGAGACAAAGATTAGTTCACATTAATGTTTACTATACTACTTGTAAACTACAGTACAATTGATGTTTTATTAAAACCAACAACACGAGTGTATGCAAATTATGAATTAATTATTCAAATATACGAATAAGTGTATTATCAACAAGATAAAGTACTTAACTAATAATATTTTTTTAATTAATAGCCTTTACCTTAATTTTAAATATTTTTTTGTTAATATAAACACGAAAGTGTACTAAAAAATTAACATTTTAAAAATAGTTAAAATAAATAAAAGTGAGTTAGTTTGCTAGGCTTCAAAGTAGAAAGAATGGCATGAAAACGACATATTTCTCCCGTTAAACGTCCACTCTGTATCGTCGGAACCCAGCTCTCTCTAGACTGGTAGTATGTATGACACTTTTAAATTAAATTTATTGTACTAACCCTTACTTCTTGGAAGTCCATCTTATTAAGAATAATAAAAAAACTCTTCGTTTGAACGCAACTTCCAAGTCTATTTGAAAAATTATGTTTTAAATTATAATGACGGCCGTTTCGCTGAATAGCATTGAAGTTTATTATTTCTTATTGAGCAATTAATATTGAAAAAGATTCTAATTACCAATCAAATCGTGAACAATGAAATTGATTGTTTTATTGTACTAACCCTTACTACGTGAAAGTCCATCTTATTAAGAACGGTAAACAACTAAAAGGTTGAACTAAACTTTATTCGCAAAATATGAAATGCAATAACGGCCGTTTCGCTATAGAAATAGCATCGTCTTTTATTTTTAATGTTCATAAAAAGACAAAAATGTATAGATACAACTCTAGATTGCTTCATTTATGGGAATGGCTAAACAAACCTTGAAGATATTTGGGTTAAAATACAAAACTAGCTTTTATATAACAACTCAATCCTAAAAAATTAACATAAAGTAAGTTAAAAATACAATCCAAAAAAGATGTTTTACCCATAGTCAAGGTGAAACATAACTATCTTAGCCAATTTTATTGTGAACACACGAAAAAATTTAACGTTAGACAATTTGAATATCCGCTTAATTAAATGATTGTTTTATCAATAAATGATACTATGTACTTGACAAAATCGTTGTTATGTAAACTTTCAATAATAGGTACTTATAATATTATAAAAATATAAACAAGCGATGTGTTTGGGTTTTTTGTTATTGTAAAAAATTGTTTAATTTCGCAGTAAAACATTATCAACTTCAAATTTAAATATAAATATAAAGTTTTGTAAAAAATTTTAAATGCAGATGAAAAATATTTTGGTAAATTTAATAATTTGTCATAATATGATGTTTACACAAGAATTAGAAAAATCACACTTACTTAGGACTTTTGTATAATTCTGAATGAGACCGAATAGATATATTTGCATCCAAATGTACGAGGCATGTTTTTAAAGTAACTTTTTTAAATTACGCCGCCGCACCTTTGCACATACATTTTAGCGGATGCTCGTAGTTTAGCTACGTTAGTTGGGAAGCAATAGACGCCATTACAACGCCGTTTGATCGAGTCTTCGTTTGTTTACGTGATTTTAAAATGCCGCCGACTATCGAGAATCCAGCCAACTGTAAAGTGAGTGCTGTGATTCGTTTTCTCTGTGCTAAAGACTTAAAAGCTCTTAGACCATAAACAAATAGACTGGTTGTGACATTATTTTTATGTACAACATACTGAAGCCAATATTCTCTCTTTGTCGCATAAAGTTCGTGGAGCTACGGGATGAGGTGTGTGTACGGTACTGTTTACCAGTAACAAATATCAGCGGCGCAAATGTCTTTTAATAAGTAACAAGGTCTTAATATAATAACACAAGGTTTTAACTCTAATCAAAATATTTAAATCACAACTTTAACTCAAAATTAATACCACAACGAAAACAATACCACAATTAGTTTATGAACAGGGTAAGATTAATGTTTACATATAATTCGCAATGTTCCATGCTATAAGAGACAGTGCAGACGAAGATATACGAAAATAACCGAAAAAGTTTTATTCAAACATGGATTTGTTTGTAAACTTAGTTATAGAACACAACTTATAGTTATTTTGGCTTCACAACAAGGACAGGAAACTGACGTCTATTTGTATATGGTCTAAGTAAAAGCAATATGAGTGAAGAAATGTTGGGAAAATGGGTTGGGGCCTTTAAAGATGGCCGCACAAACGTTCATGATATGAGGAACGAAATGAGCCATCTTCAGTCATTACCGATGATCTCATTCAAAAAGTGGACTGTAAAGTGAAAGAGACAGACGGTTCACAATTTCGTCAGCTGAAAAAATTACTGCTGTATCAGAAAGTGTTATCTACGAAATTGTGTTCATGATGGATGAGCACAAAACCAAATGATTAGGCAGTGCATTGAGCTTTATTCAAACAGGGTAGGTTGTTGGTCGATTTTCTGTCTAGCGGTGAAACGATCAATGCAGCCGCGTACTGTGAAACTTTAAAAAAACTGCGCTGCACAATTCACATGACGTGACATAGTGAGTGCAGACGTTTTGTTCCACGATAATGCTCGTCCACATTCAGCCAATCGAATGCAAGAGCTCATCACTTTATTTGGCTGGACATAATTGGACCATCATCCATATAGTCCCGATCTAGCGCCTAGCGACTACCATTTGTTTCTGCACTTGAACACGCATTTGTCAGGTTGCGGAATTCCAATGATGAAGAAGTAAAATCGTATGTGCAGCAAAGATTGTCCAGTCTGGCGGCAAGATTCTTTGACGACGGCATAGAAAAGCTTGTCCCAAGATACGACGAGTGCCTTAATAATAATGGAAATTATGTAGAGAAGTAGAGGAAAGAATGCTATTTTAGGTAAATAAAGTTTTGTTTGAAAAATTTACTTGTTGATTTTCTAAATCAAAACGTTCCTAACGACTTTAAAAACATGCCTCGTATATAAACTCATGGACAAAATTAACGCACCACTTTATTAAATAAGCACAAGTTTTCTTTCATGCGACTGATATAATTGATAGCTTCATAGAAACTTGTAAATAAAGCAGAGCAATTGTTTTGAACTGAAATTGGGAAGAAAAGACCCTATTTTGAGTAATTTTGCAATTTTTTATTACTAATGCTACAAATTCGCAGAACATGAACTACACATAAAACACGTAAACACATAAATTAGCGTGTTTCAACCGATTCTAGTACCGTGTATGGCCTCCTCTACTTCTTATTACTGCATTCATTCGCCTTGGCATACTGGAGATCAGATTTTCGATAACAACTTGGGGGATATTCTCCCATTTTGCTATTACTGCATCTACCAGTTGATTATGGTTGACAGGTGAGGGCCTATGACTGCGAACTTTCTTTTTAAGAGCGTCCCATAGATGCTCTATGGGATTTAAGTCGGGGCTGTTGGCTGGCCATTCCATTAACTGAATATCAACTGCATTTAAGTAGTCAATCACTTGCCTAGCCACGTGGGGACGGGCATTATCTTGCATGAATACAAAATTAGGCTCCACGAAGGGGGCAAACGGCATCACATGTTCAACTATGACATGTTCGAGATAATAATCCGCATTCATGGATCTCATACGAATAGGCACCAACTCTGTACGACCGTTAAAACAAATTCCTCCCCAAAACATAACAGTGCCTCCACCAAATGGAATTTTTGGAGTAATATTGCATCTTGAAAATCTCTCTCCTGGCCTTCGCCAGACACGCTCACGCCCGTCCGAAGATTTTAAGTTGACTCTAGTCTCATCTGAGAATAAAACGCTCTTCCAATCATCAACCGTCCAGTTTTGATGATTTCTAGCGAAACGTAGTCTTGCAACTCTGTATTCCCTGGTTAGCAAAGGTTTTTTCGCTGGTCTTCTATTGCTCAATCCAGCTTCCTTTAGACGACTTTGCGCAGTTCGAGATGATATCAGGTCATTGGAAGCAATTGCCAACTCATTTTTTAACATTGTACCAGTGACTGTCCTGTTTCTAAGAGCAGATAGCCTCAGAAAGCGATCATCTCTGCGATTGTAAGATCCTGTCTGATTGAAGCGTTGAACCATGAGACTTATACTCGAATGATTTCTTCCTAACAAATTCGCAACATAGCGCATAGAATGTCCTACTTCCAGTAAAGTTGATGTCTTTACTGAGTCCTCAACCGATAAATTTCTGCGACGATTCATTTTTTAACACTAAAACTCTTAAAATTATGACAATAATTATGCTCTTGTCACACGAAATTTTGACAGCAGGTGTCTAGATTATCAAAAGACATCCATCCGTATTAGTAACAAAAACACAGTAACCTTAAGCAGATCGTTATCTTAAAATTAAAAAAAAAATTGAGTGGTGCTTTAATTTTGTCCAGGAGTTTAATTTCATTACAAAATAGTTATTTGTATGCTAAGGCCGCGAAATACCTCTTTAACGTACCGAAAGAACAGTTATCGCCGAGGCCGCTTGCGGCCGAGGCAAGATAATCTTGAGGTCGTTAAAAAGTTTCGCGGCCATGGCATACACACTATTTTTCGTGCAATCGTTAAAATTATTAAAATAGATAGTTGTAAATAAATATATTATTGCTCTAAAATCAACAGCATTTCAATTCATTTAACAATATCACCGTGTGCTATGGAAATGATATGTTTCAATCTATATTTTGACAGTTCTTGTCAAAACGCAAAATGTCTGATACTGATAGCGATATGGTATCTGGTTTGAATGTAGGCAATAACCATTATTCAGAAACACTAGATGTAGTTGCTTCAACTTCTGGAGTAAATATAAGTAATAATACAAACTGTACAATTAATGTAAATATTCATCCTAAATAATATAACTTATGTATTTGTTGGTATTCAATAAAAAATAATCCTTGTCTTTGTAGTATTTTAGAAATGTCAAATTTGGAAGTGACGTTTGGTTTCGCGGCCGTTGCTATGGGTAACGGCCGCGAATAGTTATTTGTGTACCAAGGCCGTAATGTTGATCTTTTTTGGCCGAATCTGAAATTTGCGGCCGAGGCGTAGCCGAGGACAAGCAAATTTCAGGTGAGGCCAAAAAAGATCATACGGCTGAGGTGCACACAAAATTTTTTAAGCGAGTGTCTCATCAAATAGGTAACAACTTTTTTTTACAATTTTGTTTCTAAACAGAGACGAAACTGGAAGATTAGATTCAAATTTTTATTAACCAAATGAAAAGTGTATTATTAAGTAACAAATATGTGTACAGAATTACTTACAGTAAGTATGATAAACAGAAGTTGGGTCATAACGAAGTTAATAAATTAGGGCATTATTTGTTTTATGGGTAAATAACCCAAACATGCAAATTAAGTGAGTCTAGTAGGCCGCCTTCATAATTTGACAATCTTAATATCGGACGTGTAAATAACTCAAATAAGAAAATTAATTGTGTCTTGTTGGTTGCCCTCATAATGACTTTGTTTGAAAAAGCGGCCGTAAAGTAAAAAAGCGGCCGTAAAGTAAAACAGCGGCCGTAAAGTAAAAAAGCCGCCAAAAAAGATACACTTTAGGGACGTTAATAGATCCGTAAAACTTCATTTTTTGTGACACTCGCTTAAAAATTAAATTTCGCGGACTGTGCTGAGAACGCGAAATACTGACTTCGCGTGCGATTGCACGAAAAAAAATATGTGCGGCTACAACAGAAAAGGTATTTAAACTTAATTTAACCAACTACCTCGCTCATACTTAACTAATTCAATTTTGTTTAGCATAACACTTATTTTGGTTTCATACTGTTTTAAAAAGCATGTAGTATTATTTAAAAAACCAAACTAAAAGGTATGCAACACAATAAACAGATTAGAATACTTGGTTGCATACAATTTAAGAATGTATTTTTATTTTGTAAAGAAGTCTAATGCTATACTTTTGGTATATCTAATAAGCAGATAATAATAAAAAATTATCTGTATCTTGTATGTAAAATTTATATATCCATAAAACATTTTTTAAATAATTAAAAATCCTTTTTATTTTAATGTGAATCAGTCAAAAAAGCACATAAAAATATAGCAGTTTTTTAGTTTGTACTTATTTACATTTACCTTTAAAGTGCATACGTTAATTAAAGAATTAAAACGGAAACAATAATTTACGTAATTAATTATAATAAAGCTGGAAATCTATAATATAAGGTTTATTTTTAAAACAATATTTTTATTTTCGGCACAATAATATGTGCCTTTGATTTATTTTATTGGTTTTTTTTTTTAATTTTAGAAATATTGAAACTGTTCCAAATTTTAAAAATAAAAAAGTAATTTGGTTGCTATGCATTATTTATTTTAAATTCTGAAACATACGTAAAATTCTGAATCCTACCATTTTTTTAATTCTTATATTGTTTTACACTATTAGGTTTAGGTTTATGAAAATTTAAAATATTCAAATATGTTTTTACCAGTTGTTGATATCGGTCGATCAGAACTAATTGAATGAACTAAATAAGTAGTCAATCAGAGTAATTGTTTTGAGATGATAGTTATGGTGCTGGAAGAATTCACTTTATTTTTTGAATATATTCTTTTGTTATTTTTCTCGTTAGTTTTTGTATTTGCAAATAGTATTTGTAAATAATTTAGACATTAAATTGATTGTACTAATCCTTACTTTTTGGAAGTCCATCTTATTAAGAGTATAATAAAAAAATCTTCGTTTTAACAAAACTTCCACTATTTATTTAAAACATTGCTTTTTTAAACTTCAATGACGGCCGTTTCGCTGATTAGCATCGTCATTGAAGTTTAAAAGAGCAATTTTTTAAATAAATAGTGGAAGTTTTGTCAAAACGAAGAGTTTTTTATTATTCTTAATAATTTAGAGATCATTAAGGAACAATTTACAAGTTTAGTATTTAAATAATTTAGATAAGATTTTAATATTTAAACTAAGGCAATTGTTAGAATGATGATTATTATGTTATATTCAGATAGCTAAAATCTAATAAGTTAAAGGGGTGTTATAAAGTTTTTTTTTAAACAAATAGTTCCATTGTGGAATCGTAATTTGATAGTACATGATTCACGTTAAAAATACAAGTGGCCTCACTTAATTAATATCTCTTAACTCCATTGTTATCCATATTAATAACAATCTGGAACTGCAAGTCTTTGATCTATTTGATATTTGAGTAAACTTAAGATAGATGGGTTAACCCAAGTGAAGTAAAAATAATGAGGGAAATCTATTTGCATTACCCCTGAGCCTTCCACTACCAGCTGGACACAAACCATCTCTATAGCGATAATAGATTTTGTGTTTCATACCGTATTGGACGAATTAAGTTGAATTTTATTTAGATTTAGGACGATGAAAAAAAACTGAAATATTATATTCATAAGAAAATGCAGTCGGTATTCTCAGGTCCTCGCTTGGAGCGATATCGATGTCGTTGAATGCGAGGGGAGTGAAATTCACTGCCAAATCGATTCTCATGTCCTCTCCTCGCATGGATCGCTCCTGTCAAAGAGGAGTGCTTTATTTCACTCGCTTTCATGTGTACCAGTTGCTCGTGTCATAAATTTGCGAGCGGAGGGATACATGAGAATCTAGAAAAGCCATATCGCTGCCAATCAAATCACTCCCTTTTGTGATCGCTCGCTGTGAGAGGAGTGAGTTGAGAATACCGGCCCTGCACGAATAAGTCGAAATCATTTAAGTAATATATCAGGTATCAAGTATCCACCTTTAATAACTTTTGTAATACTGTTAGAAGAGGCAAGCATTATGGCTTATTTAAACTTACTGGAAAAGCCACTCCCTCACCCCTAGCAGCATCCCATTTTTTTTAAATTACTTCTCATATTTTTTATGTAAAATTTAGATACTCCTCTTTGAGCTGATTTCAAAAATGTATAATACTTGTAGGTTAAAGTGGTTAGTTTATGAGATAAACAATTTTTCTTTTAATAGCACAAATTTTACTTATTTTTTACTTTCACCTTATTTGCCTAAGATAAAATGGGTTGTACAACAGTTCCACCTCTTTAATCTTTTTAACTGTGCTGTTTATTCTACTTAAAAAATCCAAACAACAAAAAACTCTACTTTTTATTAAAGTTTTACATTGTCAACTAGAATTTGTAGTCACTATTATGTAACAGTACCCGTTAACATTTTAAGCACCTGGTGTCCTAAATATTAAATTCAATTAGTACCGCTAGCTCCATCTTTCCTAAAAAAAATTTAATAATAAAATAATGAATACGGTCTCTATAATTATGATTGGAAGTTCAAAGTAGCTACGCTACGAGGTGTACTAATGAGTTGGCATTACCGAGTTCAAGAGGTTTTAATAATTATTCCCAGTCTCATTTCTTCGATTGGTTTACTGTCATATACAGAAAGTTGGAATATAATACAGTAAACAAGAAGCAACTCTTTAATTTAAAGATTCAGTAAACAAGAAGTAACTCTGTAATTTGAAGATTCAGTAAACTAGAAGCATCTCTTTAATTTGAAGATTCAGTAAATTAGAAGCATCTCTTTAATTTGAAGATTCAGTAAACTTGAACAGCTTGTAAACTTTAAGCTCTCGTATGCACATTTTTAACTGGATCATCTCTACAACTGGGGCAGATCATCCCTCCACTCGTGATCTTCCATAATCATTTGGAACCACCTAGACAGTGCCGTAGCGACCCCAAGGTGCGGCGAAGGATCGTCCACTATAGTTAACAGATAAGTTTATTGTGGTATATCAAGTTTACTGTTCCCATATTTTTTTTTCTCTTTTATCTCCGTTTATATCTATCTATATCGTCAACTGTATTAGAATAAGTATTTTTAAAGAACTGTTTGCGGATTATTTTTTTGTAACGTATTCTCAACTTCATTCATTTTAGCACCAAGGAAATCTATTTATCTTTTATCTGTTTGTACATTTTCATATCATTTTTTTATCTTCATAGACAGTTTTTTCTGACATCTTTCTGTCATCTTATGATACTTATTTAAATAACTCAGCTTAAAGCAACTTTCTTCAGTAGTATCATAAAAAATAAAAAGATTTCAGTGGCGCCCTTATAATTTCTTAAAGAAACAAATATTGTACTATAGTCAGAGCTAATGAACTTACTCACCCCTAGCCGAGGTATTTAACTATCATAATTTTTGCTGTGATAAACATTTATAAATTTTGTTAATTATTGAAATATCTTTTACAACTAATTAAAGACGAAATTAAGATTAATGTTTGTTTTATTGTAAATTACATTTTTTCTTTTGGTATATTGTTATTTTTTAAAAGTTAACTAAATATTTTTATAAATTCACTCTCAACATGTAAATCATATCACAAATTGACGCTCAACGTAATAATATGGTTACAAATTGGCGCCCAACGCCCAACTAATATTACAATTGATAGTGTACTTTGATACATTATTTATTTTGTTTCGCTGAAATGGTTTACTCTTTGCTAGAAAGAATTGAAATTGTAGGCTTATACTACTAAAATAATAATTGTGCAAGAGCTACTGCTAGAATATTTAACGAATTACATGACGGAAGACATGCAACTCATAAGTATGTAATTCAACTGATGGAGAAATTTACCACAACAGGGTCTGTTTGCAATAAAGTGCATAATCGAGAGGGAATCGTAAATAACGAAGCAATCCAAGTGGCAATTTTAGGGTAAGTCAGCTTAGAGACTCAACAACCCAGATCGTTGTCAGCAATAAGTAGAGCGATCGGTGGTTCATCTTCTACAGTTTTCCGTGTTCTACATAAAATGAACAAGGACCACCCATACAAAGTTAAGTTGGTGCACGAGTTGAATGAAGATGATTTTGATCGTCGTCTAGAGTTTTGCGAATCAATGACGCAATTTATCAATAACAATCCACAATTGTTAAACAATATTTGCTTTTCTGATGAATGCTCATTTTCATTAAATGGCTTAGTAAATAGGCATAATTGTAGATATAGTCCACATATTATGCGTGAATTCCATACACAACATCCCCAAAAGTTAAACGTTTGATGTGGTATCCTAGGTGACCACATTGTCGGACCTTTCTTCATCAACGGAAATTTAAATGGTGAATCATATCTTGAGTTACTCAGGGAAGGGGTTGACCCACGTATTACAACAATAATAGAAAATGATGATAACCTTTCCGAAGATTTACTGGTATTTCAACAAGACGGAGCTCCCCCACACTATGCTATGCCTGTCCGACAATTTTTAAACGAAACATTCCCCGCTCGTTGGATAGGTAGAAGAGGGCAAATGATGGAATGGCCACCTACTTCACCGGATTTAACACCCCTAGACTTCTTTTTATGGGGGTATTTAAAAACAAAAGTTTATGCTACCCAACCAGAATCTCTGGATGATTTACGAGAGAGGATAGAAAATGAATGTCGACAATTAAATCCAGCCGTATTAAGCAATGTCAGAGAGGCATTTCAAAATAGATTATACCATTGTATGGAAGTGAATGGTACTCATTTTGAACACTTATTGTAACTTCATAATAAATAGCACAGTTAAAAAGATTAAAGAGTTTGAACTGTTAAACAACCCATTTTATTACAGGCAAATAAGGTGAAAGTAAAAAATAAGTAAAATTTGTGCTATTAAAAGAAAAATCTTTTATCTCATAAACTAACCACTTTAACTTACAAGTAATAAACATTTTTGAAATCAGCTCAAAGAGGAGTATCCAAATTTTACATAAAAAATATGAGAAGTAATTTAAAACAATGGTAAGGGGTGAGGGGGTGGCTTTTCCAGTAAGTTTAAATAAGCCATAATGCTTGCCCCTTCCAACATAAACTGACGTGTTTTTGGATTTTTCCTAAATACCAGTATTACAAAAGTTATTAAAGGTGGATACTTTTATCTTAAAAGCACTGTATATGTATAAGTACTGTTTTATGCCTTCAGTGTGCAACCAGTTTACTATCTGAGTAAATTCCCAGGTATTTTTGAAGACACTACTGATGTGAGTTTGCTCTTTTGGAAAGTTTTAAAGCTTCGCAAGTTTTGAGAGACATTTAATGTTGCCCTTTCACCTCTAACGTAGTCTTCTTATAAATTATTGATATGCAGGGAAGCGTAAAGAAATAGTGCTCCCAAATGTAGTCTGTAATGCTACACAAACAAAGAAAGCAGTTCTTCTGCTTACTGGTAGCCTATTAGCGCCGATAACTCATTTAAATTTTAAATACGATTGGGCATAGACAAAGCTTGCGAAACTTGGTACAAGTATCAATGCGTCGGCAATTTTACCGGAACGAATTTTTAATTATTGGACGTAGATTTTTGGCTGATTATAATTAGAAAAATTGATGTCGAAACTTTGAAATTTGCTGTTTTTACAAGGGCCGTGCTATAGGACAAACTGCTAAAGTCTCACAGTAATAGTTTGCGAAACGAACCAGAAAGTGGTGAGTCCAGAAAGATTTTCAACAAAATAAAAATACTATATTACATTACTAGTCATGAAACTATTTTATTGCAGACGAGGAGGCTTGCCTGTTATATTGGGAAATTCCCTTTCCGGTAAAGGGATCTCCAACGTCAACAAAAATGGCGTAGAAGACATGATGGGTATTTAAAGTTTATAGCCCATTGGCATATTGGTTAGTCTAGTATGACTAAATTCACTCTCCTGCGAATATTTATCACCTAGATTTACGTTCCATAATTATGACATACGTATCTCATTAAAGAAAATTAAAATCAGAAATTATGTACAGCTTTATATTTACTTTATTTTCACACGTTTTAAACAGATTATTAAAAGCTGATGTTGTTCACGTCTTCTCCAGTTGCTATTTCCTCCGCTAGGAGACAACACTTGTTTTGCAAGTTCCCAATTTAAATAGACAATTATAGAAGATTAAAATTATAGAAAAAATAGGTTTACATAAGTCAATAGAGCTGTGACAAATTTTAGAAAACGTTGTCATAAGTAAACAAATGGTCAAAAAAATACGATTCTAATTAGCTGGATCATAAAGGTTACCTTATATTTATTTTTTTGATGAAATTATTTTGTGTTTTCTTTAGAATAAACATAAAGATTAATATTACTTGTCAATCAAATGTCATACGACTTGTGTCTATCTAGACAGTAATAGTAGGTACATCCAATTTCATGACAAAAAAGTTCCTAATCCAGTGTCAAAAAGTAGTACAGTATACGCCAAAATAAAAATTAAAAATTAATTTTTAATTTCTGTAATGTAAGTGTTCAAAATGTTCACCATTTCGACGCAAACAAGCTTCATATCGATTTTGTAAGTCAATAAACATATTTATAAAAAGTGGTTGATGGAACTGCCGAAAAATATTTTATTATTTCCCGTAGGTCATTATGCCCCAAATGTATGCGTCAGGTGGCGTCAGATCAGGTGAATGAGAAGGATATTCAAAGTCTGTTCCCCGAGAAATTATTCTATTATCGAAATGCTGACGGAGTAAGTCTAAGGTGCGCACAGCTGTATGGCTCGTTGCACGACCATCTTATTGGAACCATTGTGTGCGAAACTGTGGATTTCGTGCACGGCAAAATTTATTTGGATCTCTCACAAAAGGTATAATAATTTTCTCTCTATAACGTTCTTGGTTGACAGTAAGTGGATTCTGATTATCATCTTCAACGAAAAAAGGACCAATCATTCCATTACCAGAAACCGCGTACCAACCGGTAACTCGAAGACTGTGGAGTGGTTTCTCTACAATGACATCAGGACGTTCAAATCCAAGGAATCTGGTTGTTTGTCGATTAATATAGCCTCTAAGATGAACGTGACTCTCGTCTGAAAACCATATGGTTATCAAAAATTCGGGAACTTCGTAAATTAAACTCAACATGCGACCACAATAAATTTCTCTTGCACGTTTGGCCGCAGCATTTAGTCGTTGTCCAACTTGAATACGGTATGGATAACCACCAATTGATTTGAACATGCGACGTAAAGACGTTTCACTAATGTTGAGTTTACATGCAGTTCTTACAAGACTTCTTTGAGGTGATTGCACAACTTGGTTAAAAACACGTCCTTCATTTTCGTTAGTGCATACTGTTTTTCGACGACCTGAAGAACCTTTACGTTGACACAATACACTATCAGTGCGACGAAATTTTTCAAAAACAGCTAACATCACATTTTTACTAGGAGCTGCTTTATTAAATTTTTGTTGATATTTTATTGACACCTGTTCTAAGCTTGGACCATTATTACAACCTTTTCCGTATGAACGAAAATAATGCTCTACCAAAAACACTTTTTCTTCCGTTGTTAGAACCATTTTTAAATCAAATTTAACTGCAGCGTTCTATTAATATATTAACTAATGACAATTAAGTCAAATATGACAAATCCATATTACATTAACAACTCCACAGCACTCTCTGTTTCGGTACTGTTTATTTTGGCGGATACCGTACTTTGTGCACGGTCTGTATAATATAGTACGGCAACATGGCGGTCAATACGTCAGAGGCTACGTTACCAGAATGCCAAAGTCTGTTGGAGTTTAAGAGTTTTTGGTAGTTTTGTTGTGATGTTGACAGTGATTTTTGTTGCAGTTTTTTTTTATTTTTCGTGGTTTTTTATACATAAACTTTTCTTAATATATCTATAGACTTATTTTGCAATAAACTTATATAAATTCTATATATTTTATATTTCATGGAGAAGAGCCAGGTAACCATCAAAAATTTAAAATTGAAATTAAGATCGTAAATTTCACAACGGATTTTATTAGTAAAAAAACCACTTTATTCATTTGTTCGATAAAAGGTATTCGTCAGAATAAAATACACTAATTTAAAAAATCTCAAGGATCATTATTCAATAACAGTAATGAAGCTACAAAATTGACTACAAAAATTAGAAAAACAGTAACTTAATACTAATCTATAATTTAAATAATAAATATAAATGTATAAATATTATACACATATACAATAGATAATTTATGTAAATCTCTTGTCACGGTGTTTATGGTCCAACTCTTCCAAAACGGCAGGAACTAGTTTTAAATTTTTACCTAGGCAGTGGCTGGATTCAGCACGGGCCAGCGCTCAGCTGCTTTTGGTCGCTGTTACACAGCGGAATGGAATCTGATGAACATACCTACTTGCTGCTTGACTTTTGTGATTTCAAGTAAACAAATTTATTTCATAATTTTATTATCCCTTTGGTTTAAGGTATCTTGTTGAGAATTATATGAGGATCTTAATTTATGTTACCTATTTTCAAAGCACAGCTGCTTTTCAAAGCTGAGTATTTTTGCCAGCAGCTGGCAGCCGGGTCCACTATGTTAGCGAAACAACCGCTAACCACCGCCGACTATAGCCTATAATTATTTAATTGAACTGTTTTTTGCTTTTGATCTAATGGCTATTTATGTATCAAGGGCATTGTAAGGACGATAATGCCCAGAAGGTGGAACCTTCTAATACCCATCCGCCTCTAATACCCATCCGCCTGATGGGTATTAGAGTCTAACAATGCCCGTGGTGCATACAATGCTGTATGTTTTACCTAAAAATTGATTTTTATGAACAAAAATAATTTAAATATATAATTTATAATTTGTGACTTGCAGTGATTATTTAAGTTTGACTTTGATGTTTCTGTCAGTTAGTCAGTTGGCATTTTTTGTTTAAATATTTGCTTAAAATGGAAGAAATTCCACAAAATATAAGAGAAAAGGCCATAAAAGCGACCGAAAATATTTTGCCAGTTGAATCAAGGCAACAGTATGATCGGGAGTATAGCATATTTGGTATTTGGAAGATGCCAACGCAAATAACCGAAACCGTTCTAATGGCATATTTTCAGGAACTCTAAGTTATTGATTTTATTTTAATAGGTACATAAGTTTAACAAATTTTAATATTTTTAGTAGGAAAAATACAGTCCGAACTCTCTCTGGACCAAGTATTCTACCTTAAGGTCTACGTTAATGGTCTATAAAAATATATACATCTCGCAATACCATCGTCTCATATCTTTTTTAAAAGTTAAGTCGAAAGGATATATCCCGAAGAAGTCTAATGTTTTGGAAGGAGAACAAATAATAAAATTTATTAAGAAGGCTCCTGATGATATCTACTTGGTACACAAAGTCATATTGGTAATATGTCTTTTTGGAGGTTTAAGACAATATGAGTTGGTCAAAATGACCATTGATGATATTGAAGATAGAGGAACGGTCTTGGTTATAAAGGTACCAAGGTACCAGAAACTAAAATTTCAACTTTAAAAAGTTTTACTATCATTGAAGAAGATTTAGGCGCTTTA
The DNA here is from genome assembly GCA_035357415.1 of Ophraella communa. Classification (NCBI taxonomy): domain Eukaryota; kingdom Metazoa; phylum Arthropoda; class Insecta; order Coleoptera; family Chrysomelidae; genus Ophraella; species Ophraella communa. Next base: position 26,883,011 of record CM068991.1, on the reverse strand, counting down.
AATATAAAAAAAGGACGCGCATTAAGACCAGCTGGAATAAAGGAGCGAAGATTCTTTCTTACCTATAGAAAGAGTCGCTGTACAGTACAACCTGTTGGAAAAAATACCACAGGAAGCGTCCCAACATTGATCGCAAAATTTTAAAAACTGGATAATGCAGAAGCTTATACTGGCCACTGTTTGCGTCGCACATCGTCAACTTTACTTGTTGAGGCAGGTGCTTCGTTTGAAATGCTAAAACAACATGGAAAATGGAAAAGCTCTTTAGTAGCTGAAGGATATATAGAAGAAAGTATTTCATCCAAAAATAAAGTAGCCAAATGATTGCCAATTTAATGGATAATTTACAAACTATACAAAATAGCGTTAGTGCTGCCACTTCTACCATCAGAAAAAACACCGACCATTCTATAGTGGGATCAGCTACATTTTCCGGGACATTTCAAAATTGTAATTTTTATTTTGGAAATAGTTTAATTTTTAGTATTGAAAGAAACATTATTTTTTGTATAAAATGGATCTTTATTCTTTATTATGAGAGAAATAAAATTAGATGAGCAATAAAATTTCCGGGCATTATCATAATGCCCGCTTATAATGCCCTAGGTGTTATTATTGCTACCACAACATATTTATTCCGTTTCTAAGGTATTATTAATCAATAATAGATAGGTAAAACATAAATATATTTTGTCGTAATACTTTTATTAAAGACCCAAAATAAATAGATATAAGAATACCTGTAGGTAGAAAATTTTAGAATGTAGATCATTTATCTAATACTGCATCCATTTATGTTTTAATGAAAAATATATATTTTTTTAATTATCACACTTCAGATGCTGGATACTAGACATAATCATAATTATTGTGATGTCACGACAAGCCTTGTCTTAATTGGATAAAAGTTACGAGACAACCGTACTACTACAGACCATGTACTTTGTGAAACTGCTTTTAGTTTTACAAGGTAGATTTTGTAAACGCGGATTATAAAAAATATAAAGGAAAGAAGAAACATCCAAAACGACGTCCTAAAGCTACAGCATGGTAAGCAGAACACTAGCGAACAAATTTAAATAAAATATAGGTTAGTAGTGGCAATTTAACTAAAATAGGAAAATAGAACCACTAATAGGAAGAAGTAGCAAATGTATGGCATGTATTAGAGAACAAATTAAGTTATGACACAGAGTATATTATAGAAACCAGAGTATCGACTCTATATGGAGGGGGTAAGCATCCATTTGCAGGTATCGCCATGACACTTTGGGAGTATCCATAGCCGTCGCCATTAGTTTTGGTTAAGGTAGGCAGTTGGTAGTATGTGAATAAATCAGTAGTAGCGTTTGAAAATGTGTGGAATAGTAAATTAAACTATTTAATTCAAGTACAAAAAACTGCGAAGGAAATGCGGAATAAATGTTACTTATATTAAATGACATTAAAATAAATACTACTTCTCAGTGTTCTGTAAGTGGATATTTAATAAAAAAATGTTTACAAAAACATACAATGTGAGCATTATTCTAAATCCATTGAAAATTTAGAGGATTCAGCTTTATTCTGTTTATTTAAAGCATATAGAAATAAAGATAATAGTGTCTATGGAAATATTTTAATGCCTGGTAACAGTTTTATTATATTTATTGTAACCAAATAACATTTTTGAAAAACTATTTGAAGAATTGGCAATAAAAGATCATATTCTTCAAACTATATTAAATATTAGTAGTAATAAAACTTTTATACATCCTTGTACAAATTTTCCATTACTTTTTGTAAAAAAATTATATTTTAGGTTAAGACTATACACTACCATTAAATGTATCAACAGAAATTTTAAAAGTAATGAAAATAAAGATAAATTGTTAATTTGGAGAAATAAATAAATGTTAAAGCTGTTGATGTGTTTTTTTTATATCCTTCCTTACTAACGAGGAAAATTGCATGACATTTATTTTGCGTAGAAATTCTATTTAATGTAATTATTTAACCTAAAAAACCAATTTTACTTTTTTAAATACAAATAAATCAACGTTTAGTTAATATTATTAATCTTGTTGAAAACAAATTCTCTTTTTCAAAACTTTTTGAAAATAACAATTATCTCAACAATAAAGAAAAAGTTCAAAAACGGGTCTTATTTATAATAACAATTTTTTTAGTACTACCCTGAGCTTATACCACAAAACAGAATATTGGTTACCACAAAACAGACTAACCAATTTTCTATTTTGTGGTTTATACTTCCAAAAAATGGCCGCTCTTGTTTTATAAACATCAAAGGTGGCGACAGCGAGTCGATACTCTGGTTTGTATTATATACTCTGTGGTTATGATCATATATAAAAAAACAAAATTAATAGCAAATCCAAAGAAAATCTACACGTACGTAAGACATGATAAACATAATGTTCAAAAGGTTTAAATATTTTGTTAAGACAATACTTTTACATCCTACATTGTCAGTCTTATAAGACTGAAACTAGTGGCATTGTTATTTAAAAATAAAACATTTGTGGAATGGCATTTATCTTTTGAAAATCTGCAAAACTTATCAATAAGATTAAAAAAAAAGAAAACAAATGCATGATTATTACAAAACATTGAAATTTCTATTTTAAAAATTCTAATATACTATTTTAGTGTATAATTTTAAAATCATCTGTTAATTATTTTAAAATATGTAAATAAAACATGAGAAAATCTATCAAAATACTGAAGCAGCATATTTATGATCATAAATTGGAATCTGGGGAATCATTTAAATACTCAATTAAATTATTGTAGAGGTCACGTTCTATTACTTCTATATAAACAACTTTCAAGGTAACTACGAAATATAACATATTCAGTAATTTTGATGGATTTCTATTCTTTGATTTCATACAGAGGTAAGGAAATCGTTAAACAGAGAATGGCTGAAATTACCGTGGGTAGACCATACCCGAATATAAAACAAATAACCGGTATCAAATTTATTCAAAATTATTTTTCTAGGCTGAGTATTACTCAACACCATAAAATTATGTTCATTACATTACCTACATTTGAAAGTAAGTAAATTAAATATTCCGAATAAGTATAATTTATAGAGTTGCAACTGTTATGGGTAGGCCAACAAAATAATTTAAACCTACCATTTCATTTAAATTATAGATAGAATAATTTATTATCAGATTATTGGATTTTTTATCTTAAATATAAATGCGTTCAACATTTTACTTGTTTTTTATAAGAGTGTTGTATGTTGTAATATTAAAAATCCGATTATTTCGGTTCCTATTCTATTATTTAAATAATCTACTATAACAGCGGTTCATAACCGTTTTAAGCCGCGGAAAATCAAGTACAATGTCAAGAACCCCTCAGTGAAAAAGGTGCAATTTTTGAACAATATTATATTTTAGTATTCCTTCATTACATTAAAAAATAAACTTTTTCGTATAAAAATATTAATGAGAAGGTTGGTGCTGACTTTTTGCAACTAACTTATAAATATTAGGATTGATATTATTATTCAATTGCAATCTCAGATCAGATTCCACTAAAACGTGAGAATAACGTTCCCATTGAGACGCTTTAGAAGCAAGACGGGTCCTGAACATCGTCCACAGAGGAGTCATTGCGACTCCTCCTAGAACCTCACTTTTCCAGCATGGAACCCTAACAACCAAGTTGGCAGGCATAGCCCCAGGGGACTGGGATCTGGATGACAGGGTGGTTACAGAAGGGCCCGAACCCTACAAAGCCGCAGGGCCCGATATTTCCTGCTTAAGCAAGGTCTGAACATTCTCCTCACTAACCTAGGGAAAATATTTCGGGCCAGCATCGCGCTTGGATGGGTCCCCAAAGAATGGAAAAGAGCTGAGGTTATCTTCATTCCCAAAGCTGGGAAGAAATACTACACAATAACCAAATCCTTTAGACCTATTAGTCTCACATCATTTCTGTTCAAAACAATGGAAAAGATCGTAGAATATATTTATTAGAAGAAAGCTTAAAGCAGCATCCATTCCACCTACACCAGCATGCTTACAGGCAAGGTAGGTCAACAGAGTCAGCTTTCCATGCTACAGTGCAGAGGGTGCAAAAAGCGCTGGAATTTAAGGAAGTAGCCTTAGCTGTCTTTTTCGACGTGGAAGGTGCCTTTGACAGGGCGAGAGCAAGCCTTATTGAGACTGAATTGCTGTCTCAAAAGCCGGAAGATTATAGCAACGCTAGAAGACTACTCATAGGAGGTTCGCGTGGAGGGTAGCTGCCCCAAGGCAGATAAAGTGAGAATGAAAAACAAGTACAATAGAATTTCCTTCAGGGAGCATAATATGTTATACATATGGCTCTGGCATGGAAGAGACGACAGGAGCAGATGTTCTAATAGAGGACGTAGGGTTCGATAAAGCTATGCTCTTGGTAAACACTCTACGGTCTTCCAGTTAGAAATATTTGCCATCCTCAAAGCAGCGAAACTAATAGAAGCCCCGGGAAGCCCCGTCAGCATTTGCTCAGATAGCCAGGCCGCTCTAAAGGCAATTTGTAGCTCCAGGACTAGCAAGGCACTAGTCCAGGAATGTGCAAATGCCCTAGAGAGACTGGCCCCAAGACGAGATGTAACCCTATTACGGGTACCGGGACATAGCGGTATAGTAGTAGGCAACCAGCGGGAAGATGAATTCCCCAGACAGGGAGACAACAAATGTTGCTAAGGACCCTTTGCTTGATACATCAAGCAAAGGCAAACTAAATAAAGTTCCTAAATTAATTAAACAGATGTCATAATAAAGACAGTACATGTTAAAGAATCAAATCCATAAACATTTATTACTTGATTAAACAGAGCAGTGCAATATGGAAACTAATAAATTTTAAATCGGTCAAAAGTAACAGACAATTCAACTTACCAAAAAACCTCATGAGGACATCTACGAAATTTAAGACATTTAATAACCGAATTAATTTGAGAAATGGGGAAAGAAGTTTATAAAAATAAGAAATTTTTTTATTAATTACTTTGAATTTAAGTGCCTCGACAACTATGGCCATTGGCACTATAAAAAATATACATAAAAACACTATCTTAAACATAAAACAAGTATAATGTCATGCAAGTTCATATTTTATGATAGAGGTTAGTTAATTTGAGGAATTTCAATATCTTTGGAATTTCAGCGGTGCAGTTTAGAAGTTCTTTCAGGTTTGGCTTTAGGTCTAGGCGCTAAATTGTTTAAAGAAGAAACTAGTTAAAGTGTGGCATGAGCAAGATATGGTTAGTGGCAAATAGGAGGTGGTTGCTCAAAAGAACAATGGTTTTGGCCTCTAAGTGAAACCAAACAGAAAGAGTTATTTTGTGAGTTGAAGGTTGAGCAAGAAAGGGTCAAAATAAAGTGGAAAATAGCTCTGTTGAAGGGAACAACAAAGAAATGAAAACATAAAATTGAAGTAGTATTCTCAGAGATAGTACTTTCGAAGGTAAAATCAGTGCTCACATGTGGAGCACCGATTGTAAAGACATAGTAAACATTACACTGTTGATAGAATTTAATGAATTCAGAACAATAAACAACTAAAAGGTTTAATTAACTTTCACTATTTATTCGTTAAATACTTTAAATGTAATGACGGCCGTTTCGCTTAGAATTAGTTGTTTATTGTTCTGAATAAGATAAACTTTCACCAATTCTTTAAAGCAAATGAAATGTCATATTTGTTACGCTAATAAAGATTACGTAATAGTCTTCTCACTGAATAGTGCCCTCTGAGGTATCACCTCAAAAAAATGAAAAATTGCAAAGTGAAAACTGTAGGATCTGCGAAAACGGTAAAGAAACACAAATAGCTTAAATTCCTAGAGGGAGTTGCTCAGACTCCCTATGAGAATAGGAATATGCCCTCTAGAAAGCTGCTCAACTTCGCTAAAAGTATTGTCGTTCTAGATTTTTAGTAGATTAAGGTAGACACAAAAGATTTTCGTAGGGTGAAGTGCAGAGAAGTCTGACTGGGTTATACGACCTAAAACAATCTAATCTAAAGTTAATGGAGATTAGTCTGATGGACACAAAAAAATCAAATGTTTGAAATAAAATATGTTAAACCAAAAATATGGAGGTACAAAAATTTAAAATGCCAATGCGTGTAATATATACAATAATTGTATTTTTACTAAAAGGTGCACTTGATTTGTTTTTATAATCAGTATCCCCATATATCAAACGGGTGTAGGCTCCTATTGATACTTTGAAAATAACCAAAAACATCCAATGAAGAATTAGTGAATGTTTCATAAGTAGCCACTGTAGAGTTTTTCTAGGACGTACAATAAAGTTTTATTGACAGAATATGACTAGCTTTTTTATTCTTTATTTAGTAATAAAATATACCGCTTCAATGTATTAATCCATCTCTAACAAATTAAATATACTGTGTTTGTTTTAAATCTTTTATATCAGAGTGCATCAAGGTGTAAACAGTTCTGTGATGAATTTTTTTTAATTTAACTTTTATCTGCAAGTTCCTCAACTTAAAAAAGAGCGTTTTTTAGTAATTTAATTGAATAAGTTAGTAAGTTAATAAACAATATGTGGATATTAAGCGTAGTTGTGGCTTTATTAGCGATTGTTTTAACTTCTTTATTTAATTGGTATTATACCGTTTGGAAGTATAAGAGTTTGAGGAAAGTACCAGGCCCGAAGCCTTTGCCCATTATTGGAAATGCAAATGATATCGGAAAAACGACAGTTGGTATGTAAATTTTTGGTAATTACTTTAGGGTATTTAAAAAATAGTGCAAACAATGAATACGGGGTTCATATATTATGTATCAACATAACTACATCTACAGTTTAGGTGTCATTTAAGTTTGACTCAAAATTATGGTGAAATTCTAAGCCTTTTCTATAAGTTACAGACTCTGTAAGATATAGCGTTTGCCATGTTAATTTTTACAGATTTTTGCTTACAGACCTTACAGATATGCTCAAAATCCCTCTATTAATATTGTAGTATTTTTTCGTTTAATATATAGGATTTTTTTCTTTAATATATGGATTTTAATTTGAAATTTTTGTTTCTGTGATGTTTTATTTAAATATTTAAGACGTGCCTTAGAGCATATTATACATTTTTCTTTTCTACTTTTCTTTCTTTAACTTCTCTCACACCGTCTAGATTACTAACACATCAGATGGCTTGTGAATTTTTAGTTCATACAAAATTTCTTTATTAAAAATTTTTACACAACATTTTAAGAAGAAATTAATTGTGCGTTTTGGAAGTTCATCTTACTAAGAACAGTAAATAACTGAATATTTAAACTAAACTTCCACTATTTATTCTAAAAATTCGCTTTAAAATTCAATTACAGCTGTTTCGCTAATAACTAGCATCGTCAGATTGACATATTGAAATTACATTTTGTTTGTTTGTAACTAGGTACTTGATGTTGATAAGGAGTTAAGGCTAGACCAAGTAAGGAAGTAATAAGATATAACAATAATAAAGGCTAAATGTCATTAGCCCGAAGGGATTATCCTGGATGTATTTCCCTCTAAGATCAGTATAACTGTGCAATGATATAGAAAAACCAGGAAAAAACTATATCATGCTGATCTTTACAATAACTTAATATAGATATTTATAAACGAAGTAAATCATCCATCTCTCAAAAGTGACTTGGTAGTTGAAGAAAGGAAAAAACCAATGTCAATGTCACCAATAAATTTATTAATAAAATATAGTACCGCTATTACATAGCTACTAGTTTCGGTCTAATTTAAAGACCATCATCAAGCTAAAAAGAATACAATGGGAAACATCAGAATGAACATTACATAAATTTGAGCACTCTTACCTGTATGTAGTACACAGATGTCAATCGATTGGAATGTATTGTAGTTACAAAGTTTACTTTCAAAAAGAAGTTGTTAATGGCATTTAATTTAAATATGTGTAATAGTTACATCCAACAAAGTGACATGGAAGAAAATAAAATTAAAAAATTATAAAAATGGTTATTAATATGGTAAAGGAAGAAATTAATTAATCAATTCCATCTCAAGTAGAAGGAATTGAGAGAAAGGTCCAATAATTGAGGACAGTTACCTCCAAAGTGTAAAAGTAAAAGACGTGAAGGAGGGTTAGAAGAACTCAAAAGTTCACAAGAACCCTAACTGGAAACTGTAGGGTTGATAGTCAAAAGGTTATAAAATAAATCCTCGTAGTCTGTTTTGTAGACATGAGGGAAAAGAAGGTAGGTTTTAGACCAATTACCTACCTGCACAAGAAATATGCAGAGTATAAGCAAATAGGTGTAAACCACCAGCATAAGGTCAAAAAACTTTATAAGTGGGTATGGGAGGATCCATGACCCAAAATAATAAATCAGGATAAAAGGAATGAACCACATTAAAGGAATTCAGGATCACGTGAAGCGCACAGTATAAATGGAGATACAGATGATAAAACGTACAATATAAGAAAGCATGAAACAACAAAAGTTTAGACATATGTCATAGTTGACATAAGTCAGAATTGTTAGTGTAGACCACGAAACACCATGACAATAGTAGCAGCAAAGGTAACAAAATTACCCAGAACAGACAGTAAAATTAAATTGTAACCACAAACAATCCAGTACAATATAAATTATGAATTCATAATATCTAAATTAGAAAGATTAGTAAAATGATCAAAAGATATAACAATAACTTGATGAATGTAAATGCTTACAAAATACAATAACCTCTATGATCCTTCTAATATATTTATGTAACAATAATGTCTTATCTATGTATAAAATGAAGAGTCAATCAAAGTAAACAGTTTAATAGTGAAGAACTTCCAACTTGTATCTGTTCATTAACTACTTTGATCTGCTAGATGTATTTTTATTTCAAGTTCTAGAAAATCTAAATTTTGTTTTTTATCACAAATGTGTAGTAGATGAATGTCATTGGTGTGTATCAGTGAGTTTGGATGTTCCAGTAGGTGTTTTGCATAGTTCGACTTATCTGGTTGTTGTAATCTATATGCTCTTAAGCGTTTATTAAATCTTACTTCAAAATTTCTTTGTGTTTGACCTATATATACTGCATTACATTTTGGACAATTAATTTTGTAAACACCAGATTTTTTTAATTTTGGTAATTTTGTTTTCACATTTAACAATTTTGTTTCAATACTATTTTGTGTTTCAGATATTTCTTTCATCTAATATTAGATGAAAGAAATATCCATCCAGGTTTAATATCAGACATAATTGGTCTAAAAAATTGCACATTTTTTAAATATTTAGTAATAACTTTTCGGGTAATCAAAACGAGGTCAATGACAAAATTGTAGGCAATAAAATTACGAATAAAATGAGCTGTCGCTCCACCTGATCGGATAATTACAACCGAAGAAAACTCGGAAAAAGCGGAAAATCTCAAGATTAGTTAATAAATTAATTACTCCCTCAATTTTTATTATTTATGCCTGCGGTTAGGTGGAAAAGTAGCAGTTTTCATGCCCTTTAGTGTGAAAAAAATGAACACTGTAAATCAAATAGCTCCCACGTAATTGTTATTTCAATAAATTACTACGATTTCTTATAAAACGCCTGAATGTCACAGAGATGATCCGATTTTCATTTTTAAAACGAATTTCAAAAATATAAGGGATGGTGGGATGGTCTATCGATTAGGAGAGGCACGAAAACTTAGATAGAGAGGTGCCCTGCGCGCTAGCATTTTGTGTTTAATTAATTATCTAGGCGATCGCGTAAGATAATTTATCCCTTTTTTATATTATTAACTCAAGGAAACCAATGCCCCGATAGAATTCTGGAACTCTGCTTTGAAATTCAAGATATATTACGAAAAATGTGCGTTGTTACCATGTCATACTGACTTATTTTGCAGTTATTTTAAAAAATTAAGTGTCAGCATTTTTTTTCCTTGAGTTAATTATTGCTAAAAGAACGGTTTATTGATACAGTCGGTTTTCTACTATTTTATGGCAAAAATAACTTAATACATGCTCCTTGTTGCTTGGCCTACACAACTTTGGTCATATTACACTGAGAGATCAGAACAATTTAGAAAAATTAATTGTACAAGACAAGATTGAAGGTAAAATATCAAAAGGGCGATTACATCACGGTGGCTAGAGCAGACAAAAAAATATTACAGCCATAATACCGCCATTGTTGAGACATGAACGTACGCCAAAGAAGATTAAAATGTATTATTTTTAATGTCTTTGTTTCAAGTTTTAATACATCAATCCTTAGACATTTTTTTTGTTTATTATTCAAATCCAATCAGTATTCATTGATGGTATTTTTATGAACTTCTATGCTTAGAATATATGCATTTTTAAATGAATTTATAAATAAAAATTTACGCATCGTCGAATTTATTTTTTAACCCATACTTTGTAAAGTAAAATTTAATTTGTTTATAAAAACATTCCTATATCACCAAATTAATAACAGTGGTTTTAAAATTAATCAATTATATCTATATGATTATATCTTTCACTGAAAAATTAGAAAGCAAAGAGATAATATCCCCACCTAATGATGTAAATGTAAATAAGCGCATGGACAAAATAAATGCACTTTTTATTTTTTTTTTATTTTATTATAACGTTTATAGTTAAGATTACTATGCTTTTTTGTTACTTATACGGATCTGTATCTGTAATTTTTGAAGGCCCCACTGCACTTAGGCCAAATTTGGCTAATTGTGCGTCCTTCTGATATTGAGCCTATAAACTCTTCAACCAACCTTCCTGTTTGAAGTAGGTGATAACGTCGCCAGTAGGCAGCTCTCCCAAGTTGGCATGTATTAGACAGTTCTCGCCGAATACAGAAAACCGTGTTTTAAACTGATGAGACTGCCAGGTCCCAAAAACCTTTGGAAGGAAGCTTTTCGCGGTTGCCTTTTGAAATTCCATGACCTTTGATCCAACCTAGAGTAAACACGTTTATTGTTGCAGGCTTCGATAAGGGCCGTGTGCTATTCTATTACTAGACCTAATGTGATCCGTGGCCAATTCAGGGCTAATAGTACTTGTCTGCTGTCCGTAAGAATACGGATGTTTTTACCAGTGATATCTCTTTGGGTGATCTCTTTTGCGGCTATGGAGACGGCAGTGAGCTCTGCCCGAGCTACACTAGCATTACAACCCATTGCCCATTTTATATTTAAGTTTAGAAATCTGGATTTAATTTCAGATCCTGAACCTTCTTATGTTTTAGAATCATCGGTTAAGATACAGATAGTACCTATCGTCAATGCATTTTGAGAGTTGTCATTGATGATTATCTTGTAGGGCATATGAAAGGCAGATCTTGGTGAAATAAATTCTGTGTTTGTTTGTAGCAGTGGAAGCTCGTTTATAGCTTCGCACTACAAGCTACACTTCGACTCACCAGATTCTACTTCAGGTTGTGTTTCAGTAGAGCGCAGCCATAGCATGGTCATCAAAAACTTCTTGGTAATTAAGAGGGGTGAGACCAAGTATCACCCCCAACACTAGTAGGTGTAGTTACTAATACAGTAAATGTATTTCAATAATCCATCTACACACATGTCCACAGGGACCGGTTGCATAAACGCTTGTTAAAGCTCTGTTAGCTAATATTTAGTTATTTTTTGACAAGTCTATGTGCAACGATAGCGCGTGAGAGGGCATTTCATATTTATTGATTTTTAGTTAACGGTGCGGTGTTGTCGGCTTAAATAATTTTTCCCTGAATCCGAATAGTTTGATTTTAGTTTATTTAATTTGATTATAAAAAAACGAACCTTAATATTTATAAATTAATGGACTTTTACTGCAAAAATCTGTAAATAACAAAAATAAAAAAAATATAAACTATTAGAATAAATACATAGGGAATTAAAAAAAACATTAAAAACAGAAATAAAATAGGTTTGTTTTTGCTATTCAAATTATAGAGTGAATATTAAAATCATTTAAATAGTAATTTTGATAAACCAATATACCGTTAAAATAATTTAAAATATCTTCTTAATTATCATTATGTCAAAAATCTAGTTAATTCAGTAAAAAAAAAACATAAGTAACGAAGTCCCTTTTAATTTCAAAACATACAATTTTCGTCTTACCAAAGTCTAGTCTACTTATTAACATGGAGTTAACGCGTTGTTAAGTGACAGAGGCTTGACAAGCGTTTATGCAACCGGCCTCAGAAGTAGTTAACAGTTTTGTTGTTATAAAATGAATCATTGCCAAAATTAGGAAACCGCGGGGAAAAGTTTGATGTCCAATTTTGTAATCTCTGTCATAACGTTTGCCGCATGATGTAGTTTAGCATTATGGTCCAATAATCGAAAATTTTCGGTTATCTATGAACATTTAGAAAAATATTGATGAAAATAATATTCGCTTCATAAATTTCTTGCGTTCATGTTATTGTCACGTAAAAATCACACATCGATTATCAGAATAGCGACCAAATCTGGCTCTAGTCCACTCTAGCCTTCACGTTTATCTGTTTAAGAGAACAATTTCTTCTTATAAAACTTCTAGATACTGGGTGTACTTCCTTAAATCGTTTTCGTATAGTTTTAATGGAAACCTGGACATCTGCATCATCTGAAAGATTACAATTCAACTGCCTACATGTTGATAGGGGTTCATTAAGCGCAAATCTTTGGATGGAACGAGTTTGAACGTCCGTGTTTTTTCTGTACGGTGTCTGCGTTTCCGTTTGTTGAAATCTTGTTGAAAGTCTAGAAATTAGACTTTATGATACATTGAACATTTGGGTAATTTTATTTTGTCTTGCTCCATCTTGTTGCAAAACCAACAGCCTTATTTCGCTCTTCTAAATTAAATTTTCCTCGAACAAAAAAGACATGTCTGTACTTGATCATTGATAAAGTTTTCATTAATTGTCTAACTTCACTAATTCAGCTAGTAAATGGGATGACAATACTTTTTCATTGTTATATGGTAAGTTTTGCGGGTGAATTTTGTTTGATAACAAAGTTTCTTTTTGTAGTAGTCATATCAAATCATAATTAGTTTTTGGAAATGTTGCATAAGGTAAAGAAGGTATTATTATTCACGTTTATAATATCTCTTGTTTTAAGACTTGCAGTTTTGAATTTACTAAAACAAATCATTATAGTGTTTTTCAAGAAAAATGGTTGACTGCATATAAGCTAAGGCAATCTCATTATGTATGCCAATGTATGTGGATATGGGATTATAATAATTTGAAATAGGTGTAGAATGTAAAATTTTGAACGTTTTTGGCAAAATTTGTCAGTTTTCATTTCTCCTACTGTCCCGAGAAGTAGGCAGATTGAGACCTCATTGAAACTAGCGGGTATAGTACGACTAGTGGAGTAGGCAGATTGAGACCACGAAATCGTACTAAACCCTGCCCATCCTAACGTATCCTTACTCTCTCTTGATAATGACTCCAAAGTGGTCGAAACGTCGAGACCAAAATTCTTCTCCAGGAAACTTAGTAATCATAGTTTTTTTCGTTCAAACATTTAGTTCTTTATTGTTCTTAATAATTTTTATGATTATTAACTTATTACCCAAGAAAATTATGTCACCTACTTTAAAATAATTTTTTAAAGAAAATATTCCCATTTACTATTTTCGTCACTATTGCGATAGTTTGTGGCTTTATCGTCTTTAGCATCGTCTTGATCAGTTTTTGAAAGAAATTTAAATATTACGTTTTATCGCAATAATTACAAACCTTAATGAGTTTCTCTATAGTAAATTACACTTCTACAACTTAACAAAAAAATATTCATGCGGTAAAAATAATTTTTTTTGAGCACTGCTTCATGAAGTGCTGTATTCTGCATTAATAGTTCTAAGATAAAATTATCTGTATATTGAACTCCGATATTCACTTTTTGTCAATTATTTGGTATACTGTGTTCAACAATAAAGTTCCTACAATAAAAGGTGACTGATGGTAATAAACCACTTTTATTGCGATCGTCTGTCACGGTTTATTGCTTATGGTCAAAATTTGCACACAGGATCGGTTCTTGTATTTGTATAATTTGGGTTGAGTATAATCATTTATATTTGTGGTCCCGTAGTTAGAGTTAGTCTGTGCTGTTTAATAATTTTTGTGAAAAATGTTTCGTCCTTGGGAAACTGCATCAGCGGCGCCCTGTGTTACTGTTCCTATTCGACGACGAGTTTTATACCTTGATGCCAAAGAAATCGTCAGACATGTTCATCAGAAGCTGGTCCAAAGGGGTTGGGCTTTTACTCCTGCTGTAAGAGAAACCAGCGACCAATTCATACGAGACGAAAACGAAACGATAGTGGTGTTTCCAGAACCACTGATGACGGTGATAAAGATTTGATAAGAAGAACTATCTACTCTATGTGCGAAGAAAACTTGGTGTCTACTATCAGATCATTGCAAACAAGACTAAGGAGCTCCACTGAGATAAGGATATCAATTGGAAACCTATGGACACTTTTATCCAAACTAGGTTTCAAATTCTGCAAAATTGACAAACGGCAAGTTATTATGGAATCCCAACGAATTAGGCAATGTCGTTTTGAATATTTCACTGCCATAAGTGATTACACGTCTTTACAAAGATACGCCGGCAAAAGGATGGACCGATGGAACAGTGCGATGCCAATCAAAAGCTCCATCGAACAAAGGAAAACGGATCACGATTATTCATGCTGGATCAGAAGATTGGTTGGATTAGTTGGATTCCAGTTTGGGACTTTCGGCGAAGATCATTCAAGATTCGTCGTTGGATTACCACCAAGATATTACAGCCGAATTGTTTGAAGATTGGTTCGAAAACACTGCCAAATATTCCCCCGCATAGTGTCATAGTTTTGGACAATGCCAGTTACCATAGTCGCCAATTGAAGAAGGTTCCAGGCTCTTCAAATACAAAAGCGGAAATCCAGGAATTTATGCTCCAAAACAACATGCACTTTGAAGAAGGATATAAAAAAACGCAGCTTTTGGAGGTTCTAAGGACATTTAACATACAGAAGACATAAGTATGTGACTCAATTGCAGCATCCAAAGGACATACAGTTCTTCGTCTTCCTCCTTACTACTGCGTATACAACCCGATTGAGCATATGTGGAGAAAACTAAAGAACAAAGTGCGGACCCAAAATACTATACTTACATTAAGTCCTTCTGTAATTGCATTAATCTGGCAAAATATAGATGACCCAAACGCTGATTGTTAGAAAAAAGCAATAAACCATGTTATAAAAGTGGAGGATTCATACAGGGCATTTCATACTAACATAGAACCCCTTATAATTAATGTAGACGACGATAGTGATAGTGAAACTGAATTGATATATTAACATATTTAATTTTTTATTAAATTTTATTGTGAATATCCTTTAATATGCGTTTCTATTAAAAAATTATTTTTGCAAATTTAATCCTGACCTGCATTATTGACCCAAACTTCTCAATACCTGGGATAAAAGTACCTAAGAAGTTTATTATCACCATTAGTCCCCTTTTATTGTAGGCACTATATTTTTGAACACACCATAACGAAGTTGTTCACGTTAGTTGGATATCTACCGTACGATTTTAACGAAACTGAACATAGGAAACTCCGGTTAGGGTCACTTACCTGTGCCGGCGAACTCCAAGCGATACTAAAGGGATGAACGACAAATTTCAGTTTGTAAAAAAATAAAAATTGCCAATTCGTTAAGTGCTCCGATTTTCATTATTTTAAACCCTAATGTAACGATGTATCTTTTTATAGAATTCATTAATTAAATGTTGTATTAATGAGAATCTGCTGCGGTGAAAGTAGCTGATTTGGTTAGTAAAGTATTTTTTATTTTATATTGATGTAAAACATCTTAAGATTATTCTGTGAAAATTTGAAAGCAATTGAAGTAAAACTAACGGAGATGCATTTGCAAGTCAATGAACTCTGTAGCCTAAAATCTACCAAACCAATCCTTTTATTATCCCACTTTATTATCACACTATTTCTTTACTTTTGTTTTTTTCTTTCATCAAAAATCTATTAAGAGATTAACTAATGAAATATCATTTGATCCAGTACTGACTTATGAAGTTCACCTAGAATTAAATTTTTTTAATGAAACATTAACAATTCTTTAAATACGATGGTTGCCTTTTATATTTCGAGATTAGAGAACAAAAACAAATATTAATAATCAAAAATCACTTTATTTTTTTTCAAAATATTGCCCATGAAGATCTATACACTTTTGCATACGTTTCAACCAATTGTCGAAGCATTTTTGCCACTCTGATTGAGATATCTCCAAAACATGCTGAATACAGCAACTGCTTCTTTAGGTGTCGAAAAACGTTGACCTCTCAGTTAGTTTTTTACGTACGGGAATAAAAAGAAGTCATTCGGTATCAAGTCAGGACTAAACGGCGGATGACTCATCAAATCGAGGTTTTGGGTGCTCAAAAATGCAGTAGTTTGAGCCGATGTGTGGGAGCTCGCATTGTCGTGATGAACAGTGATCCGTCTTGGCAAACAAATGGTAGTATACCACTCAGAATTGACTGTTCTGTGTTGTTCTAGTGGTACGGTAGCGACATGTCTAGTTTTCCCGAAAAAACAGGCCACCATTCGCTTGGAAGTGCTTCGTGCGCGAATAACTTTTGTAGAATCCATACAGTCGACTGCTGTTTACTTTCGGGCTCATACGCGTAAATCCACGATTCATCACCTGTCACGATGTCATAGACGTGTTTCGAATCACCGCGATCGTTTTTTGAGTATTTTCTTTGACCAATCGACACGAGCCTTTTTTTGAGCGATTGACAAATTGTGTGGAATTCAACGCGGATAAATTTTTTTGACCATACATTTATGCAATATTAAATGAATGCTGGTCCCAATAATGCCTAAAGTTGTCTCAATCTCACGATAGGTCACATGACGATCTTGCAATATCAGTTCGCGCACAGCATCAATGGTTTTCTGAACAACAACTGATGTTGGACGACCTGCACGAAATTCGTCTTGGAGTGAACTACGGCCACGATTAAATTCACCATACCATCGATAAACACTGGTCCTTGATGGAGGTTCATCGGCAAAAATTGAATTTTCATCCATGCACTGTTGCTTAGTTAATCCACGTCGAAAGTTGTAAAAAATAATCGCACGAAAATGTTCACGATTTAAATCCATTTTTGGGCCGAGATGAATATTTTAAGTTACTGTAAACAACAATAACAGCGCTCGTATGTCAGAACGTTCTGAGTATGTATAACCTCAAAAATGATAGAGCTGTCAGTTGCCAGATTGCAACACCAGAGTTGCCAAATCCCGACATATAAAAAGCAAGCCTCGTATCGTATATTTATCGTATAAGAATATGAATAATATATTAACTGTATTTAAAAATATCATAGAAAATACTACCTATTTGCCCGAATCAATCTTAACTAACACAAAATTTACAAATGATAGCACGGCTTTTCTTATGGTACTATAGTAACTTCCGGTATAACCGAAAGTCGTTTGAAGTAGGGCTAGTATTTTTATTCGAGTAATTCAAATATTCGATTCTAAATTCGATTATTCGAATTATTCGATTATTCACCATTGGAATTGAAAGATCCAGTTTAGACCCTTGGTATATAAAATACTATTATTCAGTTAAAATTATGGCCACAAAAAAAACCATATTTAAGTTATTTTTGCTTGCACTTAATTACACAATTTTGATTTACAGGTCTTCTTGAATCGTTCATGAAACTCCACTTGAAGTACGGAAACTTTTATAAATTATGGTTGGGACCAAGACTTCATTTAATTATTGCCAAACCGGAATATTTGGAAGAGTTATTAACATCTCAAGTTCACTTAGCCAAATCTAATGGCTACGATTTGTTTAAACCGTGGTTAGGAGATGGTCTATTAGTAAGTACAGGTAAGTTAACAGTGAAACCAATTAAAATTTCTAAAAAAATAAATAAATAAATGGGTGGAAAAAGGCTTTTTGATTGCTTAGATTTTTTAATTTTAGCCAAACGTAAGATATACCTGGCGTGTTAGAAATATTTAACTCTTACTATTCTACAACTTTAAAGTAATAAAAAAGATTTTTAGGAAAAAAATGGAGAACTAGAAGGAGGATGATCACACCTACTTTCCATTTTAAGATTCTAGAAGAATTTATGAAGGTATTTAACAAAGAGTTTGACGTTATGTTGGAGATATTAAAAGAAAGAGTAAAAAAGAACCCAGGAAAATCTATTGATATAACTGAACCCATTAACCTGGCTTCTCTAGATACTATTTGTGGTGAGTACATTCTTTAATTAAGCACATTATAGAAAAGAACCATTTTGAATGTTTTAAATAAGAATAAATAGTGACAAATATAATTATTTGTGTTGGGATCTCAACAGTAGGAAGAGTTTAAGAAACGTTTTGATTTGTAAACTATATATACAAATTAAGGGCATTCCTACGGCTGAATATTTAACAAAAACAGAGGTTTTGCTCGTGGCTAATTGTACCTTTATTTTTTTAAATAATTTAAAACTGCTTGTTGAGGCTACAAGAGAAAAGGTGTTGCTAGGGATTTATAGAAACAAAAAAATGAATATTTTTTTAACATTGCGGGAAAAAAATGTTAAAAATTAGGTATTTTGAAATGCAGTTCACGCCGTTATCAGAAAAAATTTGAAAAATCTAATTCTATACAACTCTAGTATCGTCCTTTAACTATTTTCCAAGTTTTTCTGTTTCCAAAAAAGTTAAGAAATAGGGTTGTAATCAGCTCTCGGTTGAACCTCTGCAAGCTGTATTTTTCGATCCATAATGTGGCGCCATCCACACTGAAATTTATTAACACCCAAAACTTTTATATATGGGCGTGTTTTACATTTTAGACAGACTAAAAATTTTTACAAGCCATTCATGAATTAAAAAACTTGTATTCTGGGTATCTATTTATTTGTAAGACTTAAAAATAAATGTAAGAGAGTTGAGTATGTATAATATGTAATAAAAGGGAATTTTTTTTGTAAAATTTCGAATAATATAAATACCTACAGTGTGGAAACCACTTATGAAATAATAGGATTAATGCTGCTCTTAGTTTACGGAATTATAAAAAAAGCTGAGACACGTTAATTTTTATTTTCAATTGTACACTATTTGAAATAAAACAAATAGATTATTTATATAATATTTTAAGTTTTGCTTTATCAATTTTAAAAACGAATATAAAATACGAATAATAAACCATGATACAAATAAACAATTTAAAACTTTTCCTGAAAATGCGTGTGCCAGTGTGTGCGTATGGGTATAGAAAGTTTCAAATGGATTTTCACAATCTCAATAATTTTAGCAGTAAATTAGTTCAGCCTATTTCCAAAATATTAAACTCACAGACTTACGTTAAAGGAGTTTATTAGGTTTTATATAAAAAAAACGAACTAACTGATTTAATTAAATTTTACTACAAATCTTTAAAAAAATCTAGCTACAAAATCTATATTACAATTTCTATTCAGTATTGATGGAAAAAAGGTAGGGGCAATGGGACACTGGATATGTCGTCGTAAGGATAGGATTAAACACTTCAGGTAGGCATAGGTGAATTCCGGATAATAAACGACATTAAATCGACAATAAACAGAATATTTTTATGACGCAGTTAAACATCTAAAATACAATTAACGGCACATAGTTTACAAATAATAATATATTGGTTGGAATTTCCAAAACGACCACATTAAACCCTTGTAAACACAGCAGTGAAATAATTGAAATAATAAATGAATATATGAATATGAATATAAATAAGGTGAGACGATAAACAACAAGAGAAACACCTGTCAAAGTTGTACTTAAAAACGAAAATTCGAATAATTTTAAAACTAGGAAATCTATTATTATTTTTATTATCGACATCTGAGGTTTTTCTTTTCGTTTCCTCTTATTTTGTTTTTTTGCCTCTAGAATATATTGAGGTTCTCTAAAAGGCATATTTCTATATTTTCTTGAATCGATAATTTCAGTTAAAATACAATCAAAGTAAAATTTTCAAAGATCTGGTTTCATACTTCTTGCCCAGAATTTAGGATCATGAAATATAGTTTCGGTTTTTAAACTGTGAGGTGTCCAAACCGCAAGTACACAATATGACCTTCTGGAAATTTGAAATTGTCCTTGTACCTGATAATACCAGTTATGCATTTTATTAATGCCATTCTTTTTCCAATAAGAATTTTTTTTGGTTTTAATACCTTCTTCATATTTTTTAACCCTCTTTTTTTAAAGGAAAATGTTTACACTTTAGTCTCTATGTACTTAATCTTAGATGGACATTATTTCCTCTGCAATAAAAAGTTTCTTTTTTCTTTTGTAGGTACCTTATCCATTTCTAAATGTCTGCAAACGTCTTTACAAACACAATCACGAAAAATATCTATAAACAATATAAAAAATCCCACAGAGCACTATTAACGAAACAAATCTAAATAAATCCTGACTTGTGCTATGTAACCCCAGAATCCGAATAGTTTCTCACTCTAACACCAAAATAAGTGGGAAAGGAATAAATACTCAACTGACACGCTTTCATTAGCTTTGAAATTTTTAACCGCTCGCACCCCCCTGATATTTTAAGTTCGCAACCGTTTGGAGGATGAGCCTTAAAAATTTGTATACAAAAATTTGTATACAAAACGAAAAGTTTATAAAAAAAGAATTACTTCGTCGTATAGGGTATAAGCAAATACCAATAACATTAATATGTCTAACCAAATAGATCACATGATCCGGGCCTTTGTGTCAGACTGTATGCTAAAGGCTACGAAAACATGTGGATTGGGGTCTACAAGGTTAAAGTTATGCGGTATTTACATATAAAGTAGATTATTGTTTCTACATTTTGAATCAATATTAAAATACACACATCGGAAAGACTATGGATGTTTTTATGCAAATAAAAAAAGAAAATTTTGTGGACGGTCAACTTAAATTTTAATGGTACATTTTTTTAATAAAAAAGTGAGAGTTATTTGTTTTTTGTTCTTAATATTTTTTTATTGTATATATACACTGCTTAACAATTAAAGTTGATATTTTTTAAATTTCACAAAATTGCGTACAAAAATATTTTAAATATACGTTCTATATTATCATAGTCTGGTCGAGAAGTCATTTAAATTGGATTTGGGTTACACCGATCCGAAAAATCTGATTTTGGTGTCAATCGATTCGAAATGACAAATATAAAAATGTTCCTAAATATCAAAATCCGTTTTAAAAAATTTCCTATTGTTATTAACAATTTAAGATTTTAAAAAAGGGGGTTTACATTTTTGCTAATAACTCATAAATTTTAAGAGCTAGAACAAAAAACTGAACGGATTCTTAGGGGGCAGGAAATTTCCAACAAAAAAGTCCCAACTTCTCGAATTGTAGCTTAATCATTTATAGGTCTAAATTATTGTTGAAAATGGCATAAAAAACATGCGAGACGTCACCGTCGCAACTACCAAATGACATAAATTATTTTTTTAATAAGTAAATATTAATAAAAGAAATTTAAAAAATTATAGCACTAACAAAACATATCAGAGAACAAATTTCTGCAGTCAAAAAATTTTTGCCGTTATTTTTCACATTTCTATCCATTTGTTAATTAAAAAATTACATCTTCATTGTTACTAACTTTAAATTCGTTTCTGTGAGTAAAATAAAAACACAAGAATTTTTTTAACCCTTGAAATCCTTTATCATTAAGCTACTGAACAAAGTTACATAATAAAATTTAATAATTTTTAAAAATTGAAATTGTTATTATTAAGCAAAGTAAACAAATGCGATTTTAGATGTGAAAAATTTAAATTTTTTTAAACAATTGTTTACAGTCAATTGTTTACAGTTTAAAAATATTTTATATTTTATTTACAAATTTTAAAAATTTTTTTTTGTCATTCTATTCTTTATTAAAAACCATGATTTAAAAAAAAAATTCTTCAAAAAATTTTCTAATTGCTAATTAATGTTTTTGTTTATTAACAATTATTTGAATTTAATATTAAGAAATGAAAAAATTCTAAAAATCATAATTTTCTCTTCTCTACAAAATGGTATTTTTTTCGAATTTGTCAGTTAATAATTTAATTGTTTATTAATTAAACAATTTGTTATAAACAATTGCATCAACAATTAATATTTTTTTAATAACACCTCAAAACATACTGAATACCATCGTATACGTTTAATTTTTGAAAAAAAATTTTTTCCAAGTTTTATTAAAAAAATTTAATAAGCGCCCACCAAAGTAACGTGGCGTATAGCGTGTCGCGTGTCAAGTGATAGATATATGTATGTTTTTATGGAAATAAAAAAAGAAAATTTTGTGGACGGTCAACTTAAATTTTAATGGTACATTTTTTTAATAAAAAAGTGAGAGTTATTTGTTGTTTGATCTTAATATTTTTTTATTGTATATATACACTGCTTAACAATTAAAGTTGATATTTTTTAAATTTCACAAAATTGCGTACAAAAATATTTTAAATATACGTTCTATATTATCATAGTCTGGTCGAGAAGTCATTTACCATCGTATACGTTTAATTTTTGAAAAAAAATTTTTTTCAAGTTTTATTAAAAAAATTTAATAAGCGCCCACCAAAGTAACGTGGCGTATAGCGTGTCGCGTGTCAAGTGAAGGAGCAAACACGTAACAAAAAAATGATGAATGGTGTGACACAACGCCTACCTATGTATCTAGAAACTAGTAACACCAGTTGTCAATATGTCTTCTTCTTTACCGGATGACGAAAGTTTTTTGGCTATAGTAAATTTAATCAATGTTAATAACACAAATAATAAAAGAAAACAGTATTGGGTTCATCCATACTGAAAAAAGAATCAATATTTTTCAAAACACTTGTTACTCTAGTCGGTAAAACACGTAACACGTGGCAAAAAACTGAACATGCTGCATTTGAATGATACTGAAGTAACATGTAGTTTGTCATATCACAGTCGTATCACTTTATTTGGGGTTAAATCTATTAATTACATTGTTTTGATACAAAATAGCGTGCTAGATGCATGCTACTTGCTACTTCACTTGCCACGTCACACGTCTTTGGTGGGCGCTCGGCCTTATATTTCCAATTATACCGACATATTTTTACCTGGTTATCTAATTTAAATACTATTTTCGTTTAAGAAACTGCATTCGGAACACCTTTAAATGCTCAACACGATGGAAACCCCGAGTACGTCAAAGCAGTCACTGAATTCTTGGAAATTTTCACACTGAGATTTTTCTCCGGATGGTTAAGGAACCCAATAATATTTAGATTTTCTTCATTGTACAAAAAATATTCATATAATTTAAAAGTTCTTCACGACTTTACCAATAAAATTATTAAACAAAGAAGAAGAGAATTTAAATCGTGTGAAAACAATCTACAGCAGGTGTCCGAAGAGGGTATTAAGAGACGAGCTGCTTTGTTGAATATGCTAATGGAAACTACCGTTGATGGTGAAAAACTAACAGATGAAGATATTAGAGAAGAGGTTGATACGTTTATGTTTGAGGTAATTTGCCAATTTTCTCTAATGTCTAAAAAAAAACAAGCTTAACTACAATTACTATAAATAATTTTCAGAAAAATTGTGAGTAGTAGCCTCTATACATAACTTTATTAACTCTTGTTGAGTTAGTAAAGTTGTTCATTTTTAACCAAGGTAGAAAAAGACAGAGACTACTTGATTAGAACTAAATCTCAATCTATTTGACAGAATGTCAAATTATGATTTCTTGAAGGAGGGGCTTGTAGGAGAATAGAGATCACCCTGTAAGCTGTTGTTATGTTGATAGAATTGTCATTCTGAGTGTCAACCTATATAATTTACATTCAATTCAAATAAAATAAAACGTTGAATCTTTGTAATATCATTACATATTTTAATTGAGAATAGATCAGGCAATGTTGCTCATTTAAAAGATAGGATAACGGAAGAAATTAAGAAATTAATCCCCGAGTATGGCATGCCGTTTTGGTATTTAATAACAACATTTGAAAAGCAAGAATAAAAAATAATCTTTAGTTTCAAAATTTTAATTTCGTAATTATTTTTTTACAGAATTAAAATGATGTATTTCATAATTTCATAAGTGACATATGTACCTGAAACAGCAAGATATCACTTATTAAGCTATCTGAACGAATCTGTTAAACAAAATAAAAAATCAACATAATAAGCATTTTTTATAAAATACCAATAATAACTGTAAACTTTTTGAAATTGAAATTATCTTTTTTTCATACTTTACGGCACTACGGCACACTTGTACTTTACAATACTCTTAATTCTCCCAGTGTTGTTTCAAATAATAAGTGAATCAACATAAAGTAAGCTTTTATTATAGTTTTTGAAGAATGATATTAACTGTACAACTACTGTTGCCAGCAATATGTATTAAAGGAGTTGTTAATGAATTTACAGTGTTTTCTGTAATCGCGGAAGACGTGTGGTTGTGATGTAGCACTTTAACAAATGTTTCGCCCCTTTAGATCATTCTTGCAATCAATTCTTCTATATACTCCAGCTCCAGCATTGGCCAACAACGTTGAGGATGTCCTCCTGAAGCAATGACCTGTATACTTTTCTGGTTGGTCTAGTTTTAAGAACTCAGCTATTTTCTTAGGTGCTCGGCCAACAGCATGTATACCAGCTCTTTGAAACAGACATTTTTCTTGTCCATAACCCACCAAAAGAGCTTTCAGGGAGACGTGTTGCCGTAAAATCATATATAATCTAAACACATCCAAATAGTGAATCTCATTACTGTTAATCACAGTGAAAGCTCGTCGAATATGCGTTTTTGTCTGGTTACTCTTAACTATTTGCTGAGTACCCGTATCCTCCACATCACTAACTTCTAAATTATAGATCTTTTCGCTTCGGCAACCTCCAGCAACTCCAAGTAATGCTATCACTTTGAGTAATAGATATTCTTTATTAGGAACGTCCCTCATTAAGCTTTCAATTTGTTCCTTTGTCAGCACCTTCGACTGGTTTGGTACATTTTGTTTTTTCAAAAAAGCTATCAACTTTGGGAAAATTGATATGTTGACATTCTCATTAACCATAATAATTGATTTTACCATCGAGTATTTGGACCATAATGAAGAAGGGTTGAATATTTTTGACTGAAAATTTAAACTGTTTAAAAAAATATTCTTTAAAAAAACTGTTCTTACCACATCCAAAAATTAAGGCAACATCACATTTTCATCAACACTACTTTTCAAATTGTGTTGTTCACGCTAGTTGCAAAACAGCGCATATTCTTTTTCATATCTATTCGCAGACTTAACTGGAATGATTTGTCCTATCGCTTCCGTAGTTTTCTGAACAATTTCATCTAATTTCAGATCCATTTTCTCCGCAGATTTTCCGTGTGTGCAGAAAAATGTCTGCTTTTATTTATATTGTTACTTGGTAACCTCTGTTAATTTTTTATTTATAAAGCAAATCAACCATGTTAATAATAAATCAAGTAACATAATTTTTTCTCAGCAGTCTACATGACTTCCTAATAAAATGATCAAATCAAATATGTTATTTCAGTTTCATATTTTATTGCGTTTAAAACCAAAGGCAGTATAAAAAAAATATAGTTGCGTAAATAACTATTACAGTATCACATTAAAATACCTTATATATGTTTTTAGGGCCATGATACATCAGCTACGGCCATTTGCTACGTTCTGTATGCCATTGCGCAGAACCCCGTCGTGCAAACTAAAGTATATGAGGAAATTTTAGACGTAATCGGTAATGACAATACATCGGAAATTACTATATCTAAAATAAACGACTTGAAATACTTGGATATAGTGGTGAAGGAAGCTTTCAGAATATACTCCCCGGTGCCTTTAATAGAGAGAAGGCTGGAAGAAGATTGGATTTTAGGTAAGTAATTTCTACATCCCCTTTTATAAATAATAAAAATGAATCTTGACATTTCAAACTTATCTTACGGAAGGTTTTCTAAAATAAGCGGATTATGTCGGAAATATGCCCCAGTGCACGGAGGTACTTAGGGTTTTATTCTTTAGTAGATCTTTCTATACAGGGAGCGTGAACTCTATACATTATTTTCAGCTGAGATGATTTAAAGAAATATTGTTTGCTGCATTGTGCTTAACGCTATTTTGTATACAGTGTGTTCCAGTTGAAACTGACACGTTTTACGCGTGATTATTGACTAAACGAAATAAGAAAGAAAAGTGCGGTTTTCAACAATGAGTTTCAAAGTTTTTTCTTAATCATATTAAAAAAGTTTCCCAGTTATGCAGGACTTATTTAAATGGACCACTCTGTTCTTTAAGTACATTTCTCCAATAAATTAACCCACCACTTTGAAAAATTAAAATATTTTATTAGGGTTCATAAAAATTCCCATTATAATGTTACATTTTGGAAGCCCCTTGCATATGCTATTCGTAAAATTGATATTTATTGACTGTATTTAATTGATGCTTATTTTTAAATGGTTTATTATGGAGCGTCAATCAGGAAATTTAACCCGCGATGAATTTGTCCAAGCAGTGATGCTGTCGAAAGAAAGTTGGAGTTACCGAAGAATTGGTCGTCGATTTAATGTATCCCATACATACATTTCACGGGTGTTAGAAAGATTCCTCGATACAGGGGATACAGGGGAAAATTTTATGTACAGGGTGTCCTACTAAGGTCTGCGAGGTAGTTTATTACAACATAAAAAAAAATTATAACAAAATCGATCATGAAAAATTGGTGGAAATATTTGTCAACTTTGAAAGTCGTCCGCTACGGGGTGCAACGAACACTTAAAAACATAATATTGTGATTATCTCCGAAGGACATATAAAGTACATTCATACTTATACCGTTCTAAATTAAGGACTTCAATTATATTGCCTCCAATAAATTTTCCTACCGGCCAGCAGACTTCGTCGAGCTGCAGGCAGGGCCGGAGTGGACTTTTTACTTTTACATTGAGAAGCAATTCAGCAATTGAAATATTGATAGATAGATATAAATTGTCTAAAAATATGTACAAATGTGTAAACAGGTATGTAGTTAGTATTTCTAAACATAATTTTGGGTACTAGGTAACTTTTATTACAATTTGAATTTTTAAGGAAATAATATGAATATGGTTACCTACCTTAATGTATAAATTACCTTACTACATACCTTATTGTACCTATACCTACCTGAATGTTTGAAAAAGGAGTTTGGGTATATATGCCCTTAGAACAGTAAATGGCTTAGTATTTTCCAAAATGTGGCGAACGTGGAGTGAATCTGACGATGAAGCAAGCGACAACGAGCAGCAAGCAAGTAGTACAGCAAGCAGCAAGAGAAAGCATCTTTCTGTTGATGCTAAAGAAATTGTAAAGAATGTATATTCAACTTTAAGAAACGATGTTTCCATACAAGGAACTTTGGAAGAAACGTGCAGGTTAACGAAAATACCATACGCGATATTGTTAAAAAACCGATAGTCAAGAGAAAGAAAAGATGCGATTCTGGTACTGCCACAAAACTGTAAGTGATAAAGACCTAATTCGACAAAAAATCTATAAAATGTATGAAGAGCAAAATGTACCAACATTAGACACCTTAATGAAGAGACTAGAAATGGACGAAAGTGACATACAGTGTGGCAGAACTACATTGTGGAAGACTGTGAAAAAACTAGAATTCAAATTTAAGAAGATAGACAAAAAACAAGTGCTGATGGAATCGCAACGACTTGCGACTTGCGAAATAGATATGTATAGAAGTCAAGGAAGGTCGATCATTTATTTGGACGAAACGTCGTACGATACCCATGACACGCCATCAAAAGGTTGGGACGATGCAAGTGGTAAATGTAACACAAAAGCACCATCCAACAGAGGTAAGCGGATAACAATTATACATGCGGGATCAAAAGACGGATGGGTTTCAAATGCTTTATCACTGAGTGCAAAAAATATAAAAGACTCTTCTCTTGACTACCATGACGACTCAACTGCACATTTATTTGAAGACTGGTTTAAAAATAAGTTAATTCCCAATATTCCTCCTCAAAGTGTTATTGTTATGGATAACGCTAGCTATCATAGTAGGCAATTAAACAAACACCCTTGTTCAAGCGACACCAAAGCAATTATTCAAGAATTTATGTACGCCAATAGTAAATTATTCAAAAAAACAATTACTTGAAGTATTAAAATGTTTTAATATAGAGAAAAAATATGTTTGTGATGAGTTTACAAATAGCACGGGACATTCAGTTTTAAGGCTTCCACCATATCACTGCATTTTTAAACCTATAGAACATATTTTGCATCAATTGAAATCGCAAGTTAGACGTAACAACAGTTCACCGAATTTAAATAGTTTTGTATTAGGCATTATCACCAGGGAAATAGAAAAAATACCAGTAAATAATTGAAGCAACAGTGTAGATTACGTAATTAAAGTTAAACAATCATATACCACACTTTCAAGTAATGTTAAGGAGTTAATTATACAGTTAGGTGATGATAGTGATAGTGACACTTTGACCGCATGTACGGACCTAGTCGTCATACAAAATGGAACTGTTACAGCTGAAAGGTACATATTGGAGATCCTGGAGCAACAAGTAGTACCATTCGGCCCTTATATCGGGAAAAATTTCTTACTAATGCAAGAAAATGCCAGGCGTCACGTTGTACAGATATTCAGAAATTATCAAGAAGAAGTAGAAATTAACACTATGGAATGTCCAGCACGTAGTCCGGACTTAATCCAATCGAAAATCTCTAGGATATCCTTGGTAGGCGATTAAGAGCGACACCGATCCAACCAAACAACTTACAGGAAGTGGGAGAGAGGCTGATCCAGATTTTTAGAGAAGTAGACCAAAATGAAATAAGACAGACAATTAATTTCAAGTATGGACCGACGATGTGAGGCTGTTATACGAGGTAGAGGTGGAAACACTCGTTATTAAGCCTTTTTCCATATTTTAGTTTGCTTTTCTTAACATTAATTTTGTTAGAATTTTCTTTTTTAATTTTTTTTCCGTTGTACTTCAACCTGGATGATGGTGGATAGATTGCTATAATTACTAATAAAATGTAGTATACATTTGGGGAAGTTCCAATTATTATTCTTTGCCTGTTTACAAATAAAATTGATTCATTGAAGTGGTGCGTTAATTTTTTGGAGAAGTGTATGTAAAAATGTTAACATGTAGATTTTAATTCTTAGAAATAAAGAAGTCCCGCGAGTTTTTGTAAGTGCGTGCATTTTCATTATTTTCAATATGGTCACTAGCTTATTCTGCTTTTTAATTTTTTTTTAACGAATACACTGAAATAAGTAAAAGTACGGCTAAAAAATTGTATTTATTGCTCAATTAAACATAATGGCATTAATTAAGATAAATAATAAATTTCATAGACATTGTTGAATGTGACCTCCTTCTTCGTCTGTACACCTTTCAAATCTTAATTGTATGTTCAAAAAAGAATTTTGTAGCATTTCTTGTGGAATTCCATCATTTCTGATGTTATTTATTAACTCATCGATGTTTTTAGAAATAGGGTTATAACTAGAGCTTCACACAAGAGCGAGATTTTTGTCGTCTCGTCTCGTTCTCGTCTCGAAAAAGCGAGACACTTTTAGAAAAATTTTAAGCGAGACCGAGACTACATATGGTGCACCCCGAGATTTCCGTTTTTAGTCTCGTAAAAATTTTATTTCATAACATTTTTCTTAGAAAAATAAGAAAGTCTACATTGATAAACAATAATTTTTACAAAATAACAAAATATAAAATCTGTTTTCCTACGACCACATATGAAAGTGCTAGTTTGCACACTTATTTGTACTTAAGAAAGTAGCTTATATCAATACACGTATTGAAAAGTAAAAATATATAGTTCTATGATCTGTGACATTTACGTCAAATTTATTAATAGTAAAAACACATGAATGTCAAAGCAAGGACCATTTAATTTATTTTTTAAATCTTCCTTGTGTCAAATATTGTATTGTAATTGCCAATACAAATTTTTCTGTATAAAGTAAGAATAAAGAATAAAGTTTCTTATAGATTTTTAAATTTTTAAAAAATAAACATATTTTTATTCAGTATTATTATTTTTATAAAAACACTTTTAGAAAGAAGAACAGATTGTTCTTCTTTTTTATATTGTGTTATGTTCCGTGCATGTGTCGAATGCGGATTTTTGAAGTTATGTTTGTGTTTCTGTTTACAATTATCTTTGTGTCTATTATTATTACATTACTTTGAAAATATTTGAACTGTGTTGTGATTTGTGTTCAAATACATACTACGTATACAAGAAAACTCAATTGACATTATAAAGTGTTAAAAAGATTACTGGGTTATGCATTTGAAAGAAAATTTGTTCTCCAGATAGTGAAGTTCCAAGGCTGATTGGATTTTACCACAGAATAAGGTGTATTCTGTGATTTTACTTTAAAAAATACATTTGTTGAAGGATTTTTTACGTGGTCGTAGGAAAAATAGTGTACATAACTCGTTGGAAAGTGTATTTCCGCTACGCGGCTCGTGCTAAACTTTAACTCGTGCAAAATGTTACACTTTCCACACTTGTTATGTAATATACTATTACGATCTGTCAAATATTTTATTTCAAATTTAAAAAAAAATCCAATTCAATAATTAAAACTTCTATTTACTCATAAAATTAACCCCTAGTAAAGTAGACACGTGAAAAATCTAGTTATACTGTTTGTTGTCTTTTTATTTTTTTAAATTAAATTAAAATTAAAATTATATGGAAATATCAATAGAGTTTAAGACTTTCTACCAAATTC
Source organism: Ophraella communa (assembly GCA_035357415.1). NCBI lineage: Eukaryota > Metazoa > Arthropoda > Insecta > Coleoptera > Chrysomelidae > Ophraella > Ophraella communa. The sequence continues at coordinate 26,852,115 of CM068991.1, read as the reverse complement.
ATAAGAAAAAACTTTGGAAAAATTCATGAAACGATACCGTTTTGAAACACAATTAATTAATTAACCGTAGAATTTAGTTTTTGTATGATAATATTTAGCGGGACGAGACAACTGGTAACGAGACGAGACCGAGACTCAAACGAGACTTATTTTTTTCAGAATTGACGAGACCGAGGCGAGATTTTTGAAAGTCCCGCCCTATTTCGTCTCGTGTGAAGCCCTAGTTATAAAATGTATCCTTAACATAACCCCACAAAAAAAGATCAGGTACAGTCAAATTCAGCCCATTCGATCGGTCCACCTCATCTTATCCATTTCATCCCAAATGCCCTACTCACAGATTCTTTTGCTAATAAAAAAATTACAAGGTGCACCTTCCTGCTGAAAATAATAATATACCTCCTCCAAGATACCTTCTTGTAGCAGTTGTGGGTAAAAAAATTAGTTGCTATTTTTATTTTTTCTTAATTAATTAAGTTAGCAATAAATACAATATTTTTAAAGCTATACTTTAGGGCTTTAGGGAATTCAAATTAATTAAGGAAGACAAACAATTAATTAAAGACTCTTTATCATCAAACCATCAATTACTTAATTTATATCACAACTGGTAAAGTAATTTAGGATACGTCTTTTAACTGGATTTAGCTAGGATACCAAAAAAGTTACTAAGAGCGGGAAAAGGAGGAAAGAGAGAAAAATTAAGATTCAAAAAGAAGTGAATAAAAGAAGTCAGGGTAGAAAAAGATATAGCATGGAAAGTGGAGAAATTTGGTGAGACAGATAAGTGAGGAAAACGGTCAAGAAACGAATCACGAATAAAAAACAGAATATTCTTTTTAGTCTTAGAAAATACTTGCATAAGAAATAAAAAATCTCATTTTTTTTCTTAGGTATAAATAATTTTAATTAGTCAATAATTTCATCATAATCTGTTTAAACTGTTTGGTTTTTTCTACAAAACCAAATTTTTGATATTTTTTCCAATAAGATCATCAAACTTACTGTATTGAAACAAAAGGTTGAAATTTATGATAGATTTTGGCATCAAAAAACGTTAACTGTCTATTAGTTTTCTCGAAAAAAAAGAAGAGATCTTTTATGTGGAGCATTTTCTACAAAATAAGAAACCACGACAAGCTAGCAAAGCCAAGTTTTCTTACGCGAAATAGAAAAACCTGATGTGGACAATTTAAATATAAAAAATATTAATCAAAATAACAAAATATTACCAATTTATGATACGCGTATAAGACAATTTTTAAACCAACATTGGCTAAGTTAGCATATATTTACAGAAATCGTTCAACGTTCTTCTGAGTAGGAACATAAGGGCAGAAGGAGTGTACAGTAGAAAATCGAGAATTGATATTTTAATGAATTTCGGGAAGTACGCTAATAGTTGTAAGAGCTGGCCAACAAAAATATATATTTTGTAAAAGAGGCAGGTAGCTTTCGAAGGCACTAAGCCTTTGGATGCCTAGAAACAAAGGGCTGGATGGCAATGATAAAACCGACGCTTCAAAGAAGGGGAGCAGAATCCGGTTCATTGGACCGGAAAGATACCATTACAAAATATACTGTTACAAGCTCGCCAAGTTTCCCAAGTGGTACACCAAAACAGACTAGTGCCATACCAAGGAGACCATGACAAAGAAGGAGTGAATTATATCCAAGAAGTTCCACACCGTGCCGTCGAATAATTCATGGGAGCATATGGAGGAACCTATAGAGCTAGGCTTGTAGTCACTGCAGAACAACAGGATTTGTTCAGACTCCAGGAAAACTATTCTCTGGCACATATCCCAGTCAATATTAAAGATGCACGAGGTTTGGACACCGTCTTCCGAAAGAAGTTTTGGCAGTTAGAAGAACTACTTGGCAGACTCCAACCTCTGTCAAGGCACTGGACGGGTATTCTCGTAAAACGATACGTTTTTGGTGCGCTAAGCGAAACGGCGAGCGTTCAGCTCGCTGACCGACTCGTCGACCAAGAGCTTTACGTATTCTGTTAGCCAAACGAATCGCCATGCGAAACGACTAAATCGATTCCGCTGAGCACATTTTGGCATCGCTGTATTTTACAATGTTCCCAACCTATTACTTGACTAATTTGACATTTGTCTTAGTGATTTAACCTCACATCTCTTGTTATTATTATTATTTACGTTATTTACAAATTGCTAAAAAGTGTATATCACCAAATCAAAAAAAACTTTACTTGAATTCCTTGAGGAACATCCGGAATTGGTTACTCATAAACAAACGAACCAATGTCTTTGTTTGCGTCCACTCTATCCCTTAGAGGGAGAAAATAATAATAATACTTTATTTAAATACCATAACATTTTAACAATTACATATAAAACTACCAATAAATAAAGTTTGTAGATCGATAAGTGTAACACACTTTTTCGATTAAAATATATATAATAATATTATTTATAAAAATATCCTAAAATAACAAATATACCAGAATAAAATAGACACAAAACACAAATGCAACATAGACTTAGTGTAACAATGTATAAATTTTTGTAAAATACTTTACTTTAGTTTAAAAATAATTATTAATAAGTGCTCTGTCTGTATGGAAAAGAAAATTCCTTAACTCTGCCTTGAAAACGTGTAGACTACCTATAGACTTAATATCATCTGGAAGGGTATTGTATAACTTTGGTGCCATGTAAGTATACGATTTCTGTGTAGTGGTTTTGTACATAAGTGGGAGAATAAAATCTTGTCTATGACGGGTATTATAATGATGAATTGGAAGTTGATTAATTTTTTTTATTACAGTGGCATCTATTAGATGCACATAAATAAAACAATTATAATATCTAAAATTTTAAGTTTTGAATATAAACTGTCAGAAGCATATAATGAACTCTTTGAGAGTATTAATTTTAAAAATCTTCTTTGCATAATTTCTAAGGAATTAATATGAGTTTTAAAAGCTGCACCCCATACTAGAATTCCATATCGTAGATGAGTTTCTACTGGAATCTCTTCTAGGTTTTCTACATCTTGCTTTTGAAGTCTATAGAGCTTTATAACATTTTGGTCTGAAAACTGAAATGGGATCCTCTGGAAAAAATCGCTGCGTTTCAACTTCATTTTTCTCATCTAGAATATACCCTCCTATATATGGAAGAGCCATATATACTTATAAAAATTGTAATAAAATAACAAAAACCATTTATTGTACTAACCCTTACTTTGTGAAAGTTCATCTTATTCAGAACAATAAACAACTAAAAGGTTGAATTAACTTTCATTTTATTTTATTTTACAAAATTTGTAACTATTTATATAATAAATAGTGAAAGTTAATTCAACCTTTTAGTTGTTTATTGTTCTGAATAACAAAAACCACTCAATTCTACTAGAATGAAGTAAAATACAAATACTAAAATACCTAAAATGACTACAAATTGACTTTAACAATGAAACGAAAGTCATTCTATGAGGTATGTGTGTCAAAATTTTAAAGTCGAAGAGCAAAACAGCTACCAAATGGTAAGTGTTTTGAAAACGGTCACCGTATGCCGTACGCATTTGGACTACGCTAACCGTTTAACAAACCTGAATACCATTTTTGTCAGTTTGAACACGTGGTATGCGAATTTTACGTCACAATGCGCTCAGCGAGTACGAAACGCTGACCGTTTTCAGCTACGAGAATACCCGCCCTGAGACTCAAACACAAACCCCAGTTCGTCTTCTACTTGATAACAAAGACAAATTTCAAGGTACCGGTGTCCATATATTGATCTGCAGCTATACCACCCGTTATTAACATCCGATGAAGACAGTGCTTTGTTATTTCTATACTACCGGAAAGTGTAGAAATGGGCCCAGTTTTCGATTCAAGCACCCCAAAAGAAACTCACTATTAAGGAGGGGGCACTGTTACAAACTCAACAAGCTCAAGCGCCGACATAATGTCCTTCCCAAATATTCTACGTGATTCCAGACGCCCGAAAGTCAGTTTAATTAACATTCTTAACAGGAACAGGAGGCCGAAGATTTACATATTTTCTGTATAACATGCAAGGCTTGAAGCTGCAGCCATCATCGGTTATGGTGAATCTTCTTGTTGTTAACTTTTTTGTTTGCCGCAATGTCTTATCTTCTACATCATTCATGTTTAAGGAGAGAATTTCGTCACATCGACAACATCCAAAAATCCCAAACATTGTTACAATTGTCGCTAGCAACCACTGGTCGTCAGGAGCATGTAAAAGAAATTGTTCAGCCTCTTCTTTGCTTAATACATTGGCCTTTTTTGGCGTATAACGCTCATTTTTTCGTTTCAGAAACGCTATTACCTTTTGAAATCTGGAAATGACAACAAAACATCATATTTTTCAATAATTTTTTTAAGGAAAAAAACCTGTGAACAGGGGCATTTTCTTTAATTTCCAAGCAGCTTTTCAGCATATTATACCATTTTGCCTATAAAGTATTAGGGCTGAATCTAGCTGATAGTTGATTCAAGTAAACCAACAAAACATCTTCAGTTACCCCAATCACACTATTTTTGTTTTGCCACTTTTTGAAGTGATTTTGCAAGTAATAAACTTGAAGCTTTATCCCACCTACAATGTAATATAAATAAATAAAAAACATTACAATCTTGAAATGGGCAAAGAGGAAAACTCTTTAGCACTTGATAAATATTCCCTATTCACTCCAGGGCGGGTATTATCAAACCCTCGGGAATACCTTATAGCAGATCCTGGAGTAGAGTAGAAGGGAAATCAACTATGACTGCAGTAGAGAATGTGCGCTGTACGGTGAACCTTTAGGACTGAGCCACAATTAGGGTTAGGCTGGCGGCAGTGGAGCGTCCCTCTCACATTAAATCTAAACCTAACCTATGGAGGTTAGTGGAGGTTATTTTGATTATATAATTCATTAATTAAATAAAATATTATATTTTCTACAAAATTCAAAATTATATTCAGTGGGAAAACGAATAAAAAATACCTTTCAAATAATGTTTAATTAAGAGTGTTGGAATGCACAGCAAAGGGTATAAATTTTTTATGAAACGTTGACCTTCTCTAAATAAAATTTCATGTGTTTTTTTTAATTAAAGAAAAACTCTTGGTTTCCAAGTTTCCGAGGTAGCTAATAAATTATTTTAATACTCAAGGGATTTCTTTATACCTACTTGTTAATGAAAATATAATTTTACCAAGCTGGATCTTCGGCAAAACCAACTTTTTAGCTTTTTTGTTATATATATTTCTGTTGTATCATGAATATAAATTTAAATAAATTATAGGTTCCATAATTATTATATTGATGTGGTATTAACTTTAAAGTAATAACATTATAACAGCGTTTTAGCCCTTTTGAACAAACTATATTTACCATCAAAAATGAAATTTTACATGAATCTATCGTGATTAACTACGAATTTTACTATTATGATAATACACATTAATTTAATTATGCGTATTTATCAAAAACTTAAAGTTCATTACAAATCACATTCGGTCATTTTAATAGTAAGTATATTACATAACGAGTGTGGAAAGTGAAGTATTACGCACAAGTGAAGTTTAGCACGAGCCGCGTAGTGGCGAGTGCGGAAACGTAACGAGTGCAAGAAATACACTTTCCAACGTGTTGTGTACACGATTTTTCCTACGACCCCAATATTTCTTATTATAATAAATATTTTAAATTTATTTATAAAATTTATTTTAATTGTTAGTCATGTTAAAAATTAGGATTTAAACGAGTTTATATATTGCATGGAAATATAATTAATTAAAATCAAATAACCACCTTTCTCAGGAATTCACATCAAAATTCTTTATTAGATAAATGACATTTTAATTTTTTTGTGGGCTCTATAAAAATTAAAAGTAAAATGGTCAGTTGGTGAAATTAATTGAAAAGTAATGTAATAATAATAGACGCAAAGATAATTGTAAATAGAAATACAAACATAACTTCAAAAATCCACATTCGACACATGCACGGAACATAACCCTATATAAAAAAGAAGAATAAACTGTTCTTCTTTTTAAAAGTGTTTTTATAAAAATAATAATACTGAAGAAAAATATGTTTATTTTTTAAAAATTTAAAACCCTATAAGAAACTTTATTCTTTATTCTTACTTTATACAGAAAAATTTGTATTGGCAATTACAATACAATATTTGACACAAGGAAGATTTAAAAAAAATTAAATGGTCCTTGCTTTGTCATTCATGTGTTTACTATTGATAAATTTGACGTAAATGTCACAGATCATAGAACTATATTTTTTACTTTTCAATACGTGTATTGATATTTACTTTTCAATACGTGTATTGATATTAGCTACTTTCTTAAGTACAAATAAGTGTGCAATCTAGCACTTTCATATGTGGTCGTAGGAAAATAAAATTTACACCAGTATCCCAGTATTTTTCGAGTATGGCTTGTCAAGTATAAATATAATTGCACGTCACAGCTGTCAGAACGGGACTATGTTGCCAAGCATTTAAAATAGTATTAGAATCTAATAAATGTCAAACGAAGTTTCTCTAATATTCTTCTTTTTATTTGACTACAATACTACACCATTTTTGAATGCGACAACAGAGCGCAATTTTGCCAACATCTAAAACATTTAGCACGAGGTATGTTCGTTTGAAGTTTATATTTTATTAGTCCAGTATTTGATATAAAATTAATTACGTAACCTTTCTTAAAGAATTTGTTTATTATTGGTAATAACTTGCGGCCTACGAATTTAAATATTTAGCAAATTTACTGATTGACAGTAGCAAACGAACAAAGGAAGTCAAACGAACAGAGCGATTTGTTCACTTTGATGACGTGCACTTATGTTTATACTGGACAAGCCATATGTAATGTAACGATGTATTTACTATACAGTATGATGCAATTGTATGGAACAAATTAATTATTTCAGAAACAGATGACTTAAAAAAAATTTTAAAACAAGTCAATTTTAATTTTTGAATGGCCATCATTAAGCATAGTTAGTCGACAGCATCGTCTTCAGTCTCTCTTTTATTTCCATAGACCCAATATCAGAAGAGACGGAACTATTTATGTTTTTACTTGCTCAAATATTATCTATTTGTGGTCGACTGTGTTGCCTTGATATGGTCGACTGAAATTTGCTGTATACTTATTATTGAGTCTTCTATAGTATTTGTTGATTACATTTCCAACAATATTGTGACTTTAATGCTAATCTTTTATTATCATTTTATGAATTATAACCACCTAAATTATACAATTCATTTTATGGAATGTTTAACCACTGAACTATTTCATTCGGTTAGATCATAGAGATAAGTTGCTCAATAAGCGACAAGGCCGCACGGCTTGTCTGAATGATACCACGCGCAGAAGCGGTTATAATGTGAAATTTGACACAGTTTCTTTAATTATTTCAAGCATTGGTGCCGCAGCAATTGTAACGAGATTTTAAAGTTGGTGTTTTTTGGCGAAATTATAGATAACTTTGAACTTTGGTGAAAGAAATTACGAAGTGTGTAAAAACAGATCTATTTAAGCCCCAATGTTTCTTTTCACAAGTAAGTTAAAATATTTGTTTGTTTTCAATAATTTATTATAAAATGGCGTAGCTATGAAGACTTCAATGTCAAAACAAATAGGTATGGTAATTATTCCGTTAGTTGGCAATCTCGATTTTTGTCAAATCTTCTGATTTTTCGTATTTATATAATTGCTCATTTTAATTGTAACCTAATGTTTTTATATTTTAACCTTTATTAAAATTTTGGTAAATATCACGTTTGTGCTTTTAACTTTTAGACAGAATTGACCGTAGGACTATTCATTGGACAATGCTCTTTGAGGTTTTATCTCAAAATAATGGGAAAGTGAGAATTGTTGTTTCTGCGAAAGCGCTAAAGACACAGCGGAACATATATCATCCGAATGCGTAGGATTAAATGTGTCCTCTAGAAAGTTTCTTAGCTGCGCTAGAAATATAGTAGTAATAGAGTTATGTAAATTAAGGTTTGCATAACAGAGGTCGAAGAGCAGAGAAGTCTGGCTTTTTAACCTAAGTCAAACTAATCTAATGGTACCTAGCGGTTTTAATATTGCTTTCTTTGTCATAAAAGTATTAGTTATTATTTATTTGTAGTTATCTCAACATGTATGTATCTCGAATAAAAATAATTGAAAAATGTCGACACTGGCACGAATAATTTGCTTCATAGAGTTCAATAATTTAATAATTTTTTTTGTTCCAGATGACGTGAAGATTCCGAAAGACACCAGCATTTCCATATTTATCTATGGAATGAACCACGACCCAATAGTTTTCCCAGATCCCGAAAAATTTGACCCCGAAAGATTTCTACCCGAAAAACAATCATCCCGACATACTTACGGATTCATACCGTTTAGTGCTGGTCCAAGAAACTGTATTGGTAAGCATATTTATTGTTGATTCTTTTACGGGTCTTGTGATGTAAATCTGGACGTTTTTTATAGATATATTAGTCAACTAGGTAGTTCTCCACTATTAAACTGTTTACTTTGATTGAGTCTTCATTTTATACATAGATAAGACAGAAATATAGTAAGTTATTGTAAAGATCAGCATGATATAGTTTTTCCTGGTTTTTCTATATCATTACACAGTTATACTGATCTTAGAGGGAAATACATCTAGGATAATCCCTTAGGGCTAATAAAATCTAGACTTTAATATTGTTATGTCTTATTACTTCCATACTTGTTCTAGCCTTAACTACTTAATTAACATCAGGTACCTAGCTACAAACAAACAAAATGTAACTTCAATATGTCAATCTGACGATGCTAGTTTTTAGCGAAACTGCTGTCATTGAATTTAAAACATATTTTTAAATAAATAGTGGAAGTTTTGTTTAACCGTTTAGTTGTTTACTGTTCTTTACAACTTATTTAAATATTCAATTTCAAGGCCTTAGCTTCAATGAAATTTTATTATAACTGTTAAAGATTTTTGCTCATTTTTTTTCAAAATTATGTTTCAACTCTGTGTACAGCGTTACCTGATCACAATAAACCAAGATTAAAAGGTTGAAAATTGATAACAAATTAATATTTTAGGTTAAAGGTAAAATTTTTATTTTTTTACTTATTTTGCACACATTATTGTGCACCATTCTACTTTTTTTCCGATTCTATCGAGAGAATATTTTTATATAAATTAATATAGTTGAAAGGACCAGACGTTTTACATATTTTAACACTTTAACCCCTATGTGTATTACAAGTAATACAAAAAAAACTTTCAAATCAGCCCGCGATACACAGATATTTGATGCATTTAATCGACTGTGTAATTCATCTGATCACAGTTTTCATGCGTTCATATGGACGGGTTAATGCTTTAGGGTTTGGTAATCAGTTTGGTAATCAATGACGGCCGTTTCGCTAAGAAGCATTGTCAGATTGACATTTAAGTTACATTTTGTTTGTTTGTATCTAGGTACCTGATGTTTAGGTAGTATTAAGGCTAGACCAAGTATGGAAGTAATAAGACATAACAATATTAAAGCCTAGATGTTAATAGCCCTAAGGGATTATCCTGGATGTAATTCCCTCTAAGATCAGTATAACTGTGCAATGATATAGAAAAACCAGAAAAAAACTATATCCTGCTGATCTTTACAATAACTTAATATATTTTTGTTACAATTACGTCTTATCTATGTATAAAATGTAAACTCAATCAAAGTAAGCAGTTTAATAGTGGAGAACTTCCAAGATTAAATTAAATTAAATTGTGGATCTGCTAGATGTCTTTTTATTTCAAGTTCTTCAAGGAAATCTAAAGGAAACGAAGAGTTTTTTATTATTCTTAATAAGATGGACTTCCAAAAAGTAAGAGTTAGTACAATAAATTTAATTAAAACATATTCTAAAATTACCAAAAACCTACAAAACCTCATACATCGCAATATAATAGGTTTAAAAAATAATTTTTAACGAAATGTTCATGGTGAAGGTTTTTTGAAATAGGGTTCAGGAGTTAAGTGTCAAAATCCCCAAAATCGCGAACTTTTACTTTGAATATCTTGCGATCTAAACAGTCAAAAATTAAATTCTAAAAATTTAGGAATCCATAAAAACCATTAGTACTAACTTCCCAAACTAAAAAAGATTGGGAAAAATGTATCGAAAAGTGGTCTCACGCTGGAACTACTTTAAAAATAATTTGACAAAATTCTCGGATAAATATAGTTATTTATGTACCAAGGACGAAAAACTGTCTATTATAGTCGAGCATGCAAATTGCTAGCTGAGGCGCAGCCGAGGCTACCCCCGGCTACGTCCCACTCTCCCAACTGCAGACTCGATCATAATTCAAATAAAATTATAAAAAATGTATTCTGATTTGAAGTGTAACAACTCTCTATTTAAATCATATTACTACAAAATTATCAATCTCGAAGATGGATATTGAAAGAACAGTTTGTGCAATTATTAATATTAATTCCTGCTGTCGAAGAAGATGCCAGAGACAAGTTTTGATTTTAGGTACTTGTTGATGCAACTTCAGATGCAGATGCTCCGGCATGACTATTTCTAAAACTTCCCTCTCGGAGTGCTAGACCAGTTAAAATACTTTTTGATACATTTATTTTATTGGGAATGGAATCCTCAATGTAACCCTCGGCGACTGTTGAGGATTTCCATCCTCCGTGCTGTTTAAGTGACAGCATATCTGCGCCGGCATTGACTAAAAGTGTTGCAGATGTGCGCCGATAACAATGCCCGGTGTACTCTAGTTCGTTCGGCAATTTTAAGTATTTTGCGATTAAGCTAGGTATCTTTGCAAATGTATGCACACCAACCACTTGCACTGTACACTTTCCTGATTTATAATTGACAAAAAAGATATTATGATTACAATGCTTCGGTCTTAAGTTGGCGTATTGTCGAAATATTTCTAAAGGATTCACTCCGTCGCAAAGTTTGTCTGTAACTGTAAAAACACGCCTTTTACCATTTTTTGAGTCTGGAATGGTTATTACAAGCATGTTGCTTTGATAAACAATATCCTTGGTCGTTATTTTACGTAGTTCGTCTCTTCGACAAGCCCCAGCAATTCCAATAATCAAACAGAGCTGAAATATAATATAACAATAAATGCATCAGCAAAATAACTAAAAACATTTTACCTTGTGCAAAAGATAAGTGTCATCAGGGGCATCACCAAGAAATCTGTTTATTTCATCTCGACTGAATACTCTAGATTTTTTCGCTTTGTACCCAACGCTTTGTTTTTTCAAAAATGCAATTAGTTTCGGAAATTTGGATATGTTAACGTTTTCCTTGATGGCTAGTGTAGACTTTAGCATAGAGTATATTGACCATAGCGTCGAGGACTTATAATTATTCTCATCAGCTTTACTAGAAAAATAGGCCAGAAGAACATTTTCTGAGAGATTCTCGACCTTATGTTCCTGACGCCAGTTCTTGAATTTGTTGTATTGTTTTTCGTATAAAATTCGTATTGGCCGTATTTGCCAATTCCCGTAGCTCCGGAGGAGTATTACTTACATCCACATCGCTATCACTATTCATTTTTGATTACTTTGAACACACACCGCGGTCTTATTCACACGTAAAATCTAGCGAATTTCGTAATTACTTCATTTGACAACAGCAAATGACAGTAATTGTCACAGGCGCCTACGTTTTTATTAAACGAAAATTATTCAATCGCCGCTCTCGAACAGTGCCGTACCATAGCAACCGCAGCGGACGAAAAGTGTTTGCGAACGAAAAGTACTTGCCTCCAATAATAGTCGATTTTTCGTCCGGAAATCAGTACGTAAAATGTAACTTTTCGTAGAGGTCGACGAAAATAGTTATTTATGTACCAAGGACGAAAAACTGTCTATTATAGTCGAGCATGCAAATTGCTAGCTGAGGCGCAGCCGAGGCTAGCAAGCAGGCGAGACAATAGACAGTTTTCGCCGAGGTGCATATTACATTTTTTCGTCGTCCCCTACGCTTTTATGAAAGTAAGAACTCACCTATTTGCTACCCCCGGCTACGTCCCACTCTCCCAACTGCAGACTCGATCATAATTCAAATAAAATTATAAAAAATGTATTCTGATTTGAAGTGTAACAACTCTCTATTTAAATCATATTACTACAAAATTATTCAATCGCCGCTCTCGAACAGTGCCGTACCATAGCAACCGCAGCGGACGAAAATTGTTTGTGGACGAAAAGTACTTGCCTCCAATAATAGTCGATTTTTCGTCCGAAAATCAGTACGTAAAATATAACTTTTCGTAGAGGTCGACGAAAAAATAAATTTATATTAAGAATTACGCAACGGCTTCGACGTAGCTGTTTTTCTCTTTGTTGCAAAATTGGGAGTGGGTGAAAAATGATAGCAAAATACCTATGGCGTAATATAACAAAAGCTATCTCTAAAAAATTCGACACCATTAAGACCAACCGATATTTTACGCTAGATCATCAGAGCAATTTTCGGCAATGCTTTGCCGTGTAAATAATATTGCTTTCCCACACGCAAACTCAAATTTATTATCTCAAGAATAAAAAATAAACGTACAAACTTTCACGAAAGAAAATCTTATTACGGCAAATAAAATTAATTAAAACAAACAAATAACTTCTCGACATCCTACAACGAAAAAGAACTCGAAATTGAACGAACGCGGCAGTTCAGAAAGTTTTTGAGAAGGGTGCTACAAGAGACAAATTGGAATACAGAAACAATCGAACTTACAAGAACGATAAAATAAAACAGAAAAATCTTTATTTAATTAGCAGTTACTACTACTGGATATATTTAAGTTATTTACTTTTGTATTGCGTTGCTTAAGCTTAAATATCTGGCTTACTAATTTTTTTATTCTTCATACAGGCTGCGAAATAAATTAATGAATTACATTATAATTATAATCTATAGACATTTTTATATAAAAACTAGTCTGAATCAATTAGCAAATTAAATTGTCTTTACTTTTTTTCGCCCTTCAAATGATGATGTCGCACCCAGAATGATGAAAAAAAGAAGTTCAAAAAGATAAACAAGTTGTATTTGAAGATTATGAATCAGACGAATAAATTATACTATACAGCGTGTCCACGGATGGGATATCCTATAGGTGAAAAATGTTTAAATATTAGTTTTAGTGAAAAATGTCATTCTTGATTCTGTTCTGAAACCCCATAATAAAAAAAAATCAACTTTATCAAAATCCGTCTGATTTTATAGCCAGTTTTATTTATGAAAACCATATGAATTTTTGCATTAAGTTCGAAAATAATGTATTAATCTAGTGAGTGACGTTTACGTGTCCCAAGTAACTGTACCAGTATGCAATTGCAAAATTTCACGAAAAATATCCAGATGTACCCATTACGCGGTGTGGATTAAAAAACTTAATAAAAAAGTTTGATGAAGCAGGATCTGTTAAAGACAAAAAGAAATTGAAAAAGGTGTTCGTTGAGGAGGATGATGCAGCTACTGCACTAGCTATGCATTCGTTAAGGGAGAATCCCAAGTTGAGTGTACGAAAAAGAGCAGTGGAGGTTGGTATTTGCAAGAGTCACTTACAAAAAATATTTAAGCAAAACAAAATTTATCCATTCAAACCGAATTTCATTCATACCTTACAAGATTATGATTATGACACAAGGTTGGACTTTTGTGCGATGATTGGTGAAAAACTTATGCATGACCGATTCTTTCATAATAATATTTTGTTTTCTGATGAAGCAACGTTTACAACAAACGGAGTCGTTTCTTCCCAAAATTGTCGATATTGGGCTAATGAAAACCCGAGCTACAGGATTAACTGTAATAGTAAATTTGCTAAAAAAGTTAATGTTTGGTGTGCGGTTTTACCGGATCGAATAATCGGACCGTATTTTCTGGAAGATACATTAAATCAGGAGGTATATTTGTACTTGCTTGACAACTTCTTAATACCTGAATTAGAAAATATTTCCTTGGAGCAAAGGTCTAAGATGTTCGTCACATTCGACTTTGCTAATTAGAGGATGGCTGGATGAATATTTTCCTGGGCGATGGATGGGACGTTATGGACCAATATTTTTTCCGCCCCGATCCCCCGATTTAACTATTTTAGATTTTTTTTATGGGGCTACTTAAAACAAAAAGTTTACGCAAATAATTTAAACCATAATATTGAAGACTTGAAACGAGCTATCACTGATGCCGTTAACGAAATTACCCCAGAAATGCTGCGAAATACTTACAAAGAATTTAGAGATGTTTTGAAGCTGGGGGAGGATATATTGAATAGATTTTTTTTTGTTTACTTAGTTTTTCTTACATAGTTTACATTGTTTTCAAATATTTATTAAAGAATGACAATTTGAAAATTATTTATAAAAGTTGGCAGTTATTGAGTACATTATAAACGTCACGATTAATACATTATTTTCGAACTTAGTGCACAAATTCATACAGTTTTCATACAACTGGCTATAAAATGAGACTGATTTTGATATACTTGAATTTTATTATATTTTATGGGGTTTCAGAACAAGCAAAACTTTTTATCAAGAATGACATTTTTCACCTATACGATACCCCATCCGTGGACACGCTATATAGATACTACTACTACTGAGAAAACCACGTTAAAAAATACGCCAAGAATACTAATTTTTCTTATTTAAACTATTCTCAATATGGTATACTCCCTAGTAGACTTTATTCGGTCGCACTCAGGTTTTAAAGGACTTTATATTGTAATTATCTGACTGTATCACTCATCTAGAAATTTTTACATTATCTCGCCAAATACAAGATAAAAGACAGCTGGTGTTATCGAGAACACCAGATAACTTTCAATTTTGATTGATCTGTCAAGTTCCATGTATTCAAAGATGTGTATCAAAAAAACTATCGTGTTCCCATGTTAATTGGGAGAACATGGTGGATATAATCTAGATAGGGGAGAAAGAATGGATGGAGGTAAGCGAAGCAGTGGGAGTATGATTAGGGGAAGGGAACATTCTTAATGACGTAAGTGGTATGAATATATGGAACAGTGTGTTAGGGACCACCGCCCGTCTTGAAGTATGCTAGGGTAGTGATTCCGAGGCGGGGGCAAAGGCAAGCTGTGAGGTGGGTTTGGTTGGTAGACATCCTCTCGGGGAGTCCAACACTGGTGGGTTCTGGATAAGGACCCATCGAAAATGAATTTTCCATCTCAGCCCGAAAAAATCCGCTTCCACAAGAAGTTAACGTCAAACTCACCTCCAAATTTAAGTCCGTTGTTCGGGATTTTTTCTACTTCTGTCCAAAACGCCTTACTACAACCACAAAGACACTCATTTGTAGACCAAGCCATTATATCTCCAATCATTGAATTTTGCACATCCTTCAAAAATTCACCAACCCAGTGCTCTTCTTATTAAAGTACAAACCCCTTTCATAATGATGGTGATCATCATAGCTATTCTGATTCTATTTGCTGCCACTTTAAATATCGTGCTGGTATCCAGTCAATAACAATCGCGCAAGTTCTTTAACCATGAAGTTTTTCACCCTCCTGGACTGCTTTTACCTACTATATTCCCTTGCATAATATTCTGCAACAGCCTGTATTTGGGGCCTTCCATAATTTGACTAAAAAAATACCCAAAACTATGTTATAACAAAACAAGAAAGATCGAATACGTTTGTGGCAATCCTAGGAGTTAGACAGGAATGTAAAGAAATACTTAGTAGGATATTGGAAAATGCAAAGGAAAGAAGTCTCAGAATTGAGCTATGCCGATGACATGGTAATAATAGCTGAAGATGAGGCAACCTTAAATAAAAATCTAAAGATATATGAAGAAGAAAGAAATATGAATATTAGCTTGGAGAAGACGAAAACTATGGCTATTGGAAGAAAAGGACAGAAGCATAAAATAGAAATAAACAATAAAGAGTTGCAACAAGTGCAAAGATTTAAGTACCTGGGAGCCATAATATAAGAAGATGGAAAAATCGAAAAAGAGATAAAACAAAGAAAAACATCGGGAGGCAAGTTGTATAATGGGATCAAGCACTCATTCTTGGGAAAGAAGAAGATACCTAAAGATATATTCGAAAAAGTAATTACACCAATACTTATACACGGAGTGGAGACAGAGACAAAAAAAGAAATTGACAGCCACAGAAATGTGAGTAATCAGAAAAATAGAAATTAAGACAAGAATGGATAAAATAAAAAAATTAAATACAAAGACCCAGACTAGAAGTAAAATCAAACGAGACAAGATAGAGGAGAGTCAGATGCGATGGTTTGTATATGTAAAAAGAATGAAAGGAGAAAGACTAGTCATACAGGTTTTAGAAGCAAGAGCAGTTGTAAAAGGAGGAAGAAGACGGTCAAGAAGAATGTGGTTAGAAGATGTAAGAGGTGCCGTGGTGAAAAGAGGTAGGAACTGCCCACACAGAACAAAAAGGAATGGAAGATGTGGAAAACCGAAACCAGAGAAAACTCCCCCAACTGGATTACACCCGTAAGGGTAGTCAAAACTTAAGGATTAAGTAAGTAAGTATTATTCTGCAACAGCCTGTATTTGGAGCCTCTCATAATCTGACCGAAATATTCCAGCTTTCACTTCTTGATGCATTTTACAATCTTAATGGTCTTGCTAAAGGTGTTCTAGTATTGCTGAATTTGGAGTGTTTTCCACCTACGACGTTCTTAGAGTTCTTATGTTGAACTACGTGTCGGCGTTTTCTTCTTCTTCCTAAGGTGCCATGTCTCTACGGAACGTTGGCGACCACTATGTTAATAATATCTCTATATTGATCTCGATCTTGTGCGGCTTGTTAACGTTCATCTACTGTTAAACTTGTCCATTGTCTTTAATTTCTCAATTATGAGACCTATTCATTTTTTCCTTCAATTCAACCGGCGTTTTAAATCACTTATTTACAGTCCAAGCTTCGACACTATAAAGTAACACATAAGGGCGAAGAAGGCAGATTCTGAATAACAGTTGCTATATAAAATCTTGCTCATTCCCCTAAAAGCAACCAAATTCTTTTTCGTTTTCCATTCCTGCATTCAATCGTTATTTATATTTTAAAAACGGTGGCTCTTACAAAAAAAGTATAAATCCTATTTTATAGACAATTGTATGCAGCTTTTGTAAAATGTAATTTAATAAAACATTGCAAAAAACCCATTTATTATTAAAAGAATAACTAAATTTTCTTTCTTCATATTATAAGCGGTTAACGTAAATTTGACTTGGAGTACCAAAATTGGTAAGTAACAAAATCGTTATCCGTTATTTACTCAATACCGATTGTTTACAATTTTGTTATACGAAAGCAAACATTTGAAATCTTTACTTTATATTTTTGGTCGTTATAAGACAGATATTTTCAATACAAAATAATCGAGAGATAAAATAGAGAAGAAAGAATTAAATATAAACATTTGAGTTTTGTTTTACTGTTGATTTAAGAGATTGAAATCAAAAGAAAATAAGACATTTTTTAAAAGTTGTAGTTAGTTGAGTAATAACGATTCTTATTTTGTTTCAGGTCAAAAATATGCCGTATATCAAGTGAAAACGTGTTTAATAAAAATGATTATGGAGTTCGAATTGATCGAAGACAAACAATTTACACCCGAAATTGGCATGTGCTCGGTGTTAAAATCTAGAAATGGAATTAAAATGAAATTGAAGCCCAGATTATCCATTTAGCCTGACAACAAAATTCTAATTAATTAACGTTAATGAAATGATCAGAGGCATCTCTGCATATAATTGAATCACTGAAACATTAGAAATGTACATTTCAACGATTTTTTTGTTATAATACATAAAAACATAGTTTTGTCCTGATAGTACGGAAGGTAGTACTGCATTTGAATAATTCATTTCAAGTTACTATCATTTTTGGTGGATGTGGATGAAATAAGCTTTTCTGTGACGCATCACTCAAACGTAAAATTAAAGGTTAGAAAATTTAACTTCAAAAATTAATACTTACATCAAGGAATCCATCACTAAGTGAACAGTTAGTCATCACAACAACTCTTTTTGAGAAAATCTATAAACTCAAGGCACGAAAATGTAATGGAAAATTAAATATAATTTTTGTAAACACCAAAACGCTGTCAAGTTGACAACTAAGCAAGATTAATGATGACAATTTATCACAGTCTGTTGTTATATTACTGTCTTTGTCTGATATGTTATTAAATGTTGGACATGCGGCTTAATTTCAACATTTTATATTCTGTAAGTAGAAATGAGACAAAATTTAAAAATAGTTCGTGCAAAGATACACCGAACAGACTGTATATACCTTGTTCAGTATAAATCTGGTCGCACGTCATAAAAGTGAATAAATTTCTCTGTTCGTTTGAATTTCGTTTGCACTGTTAATCAGTATATTTATTCACTGTAAACTTGGTAAATATTTAAATTCGTAGGCCGCAAGTTACTACAAAAGATAAATAATTGCTTTAAGAACGGTTTCGTAATTTAATTTATATCACATGCAACTGATGGGCTTGACATTTACAAGATTCTATAATACTATTTTAAATGCTTGGCAACATAGTCCTGTTCTGATAGCTGTGATGTGCTACCAGATATATACTGCACAAGGTATACTTTTCAGGTCGGACAGTTCAACCACGGGCCAGGTACCTGTTTTAAGTACACCGATTAGTTGGACCACGAAAGCTCTTCGAGCGGATTAAGGTTGTATTCTAAGAATTAAAACAATCAGTGTTTACCTAACATATTATTTATTATATAATATATCAATAAAACACCAAGTCAAACCACAACAAATTTAATGGTGAAAATTATCAAATTTGCGACTAGTTTCGGTCTTAGACCATCATCAGGCTACAAATAAAAGATAAAATAAGGTAAGGACAAGAACTATAACAATAATAAATAAATATTAAATATAAAGTTGGACAACATATTTATACTAAGTAAAATGAGTAAGGCATAAAAGTAGTAAAGAAAAGAAAAAGAAAAGCTTACCTATCATGCAAAAGTAGATACACTCGTACAAAATTAAAATTAAAAGTTACATCAGTAAAATATATAGGTTGTATAAAATATCATAAATAAAAAAAATAATATAACAAAATTTGCGGGGTAAAATAATACAAACAAATTTATAGTTAAAAAAGACATATAGGGGAAAAATAGAGGGACAAGACAGGATTTTATTTTTTAAAAACAGCTAAAAGGTCAAAGGAAGGACGTGAAAAAACGAAGGGATTATAACATTGTCATCGAAAGAAGAAAAGGAAACAAACAAGAAATAGAGGAAATAAATCGTGAAGAATAAAGTTAAAAATCATCTTTAAAATAACAGACGTCAATTGTCTTAATGAACAAATACAATCTATTGAGAACTACATTTTCTTAAATTTACCTTTTGATGTTATTAAGTGACTTGTTTTGATGCCTTCTTCTTCTTTTTCTTGTTTGTCTGAATGTTATTGTTACTCAGCTCTTTACTCGCTAATTAGTTTGGTTGTATACTTCGACTAGGTACTTCATGTTGTAGTGCTCAGTGTTGTAGCCTGATGATGGTCTAAGACCGAAACTAGTCGCAAATTTGATAATTTTCACCATTAAATTTGTTGTGGTTTGACTTGGTGTTTTATTGATATTTTATATCAGCCACATTTGAGTTATGGATCATTCCTTCGATATTATTTATTATTAAGGTGATTTATACAAATACATAATTTTTACAAAAGGTTAGGTTATGTTAGGTTAGGTTAGGTTAGGTTAGGTTAGGTTAGGTTAGGTTAGGTTAGGTTAGGTTAGGTTAGGTTAGGTTAGGTTCGGTTAGGTTAGGTTAGGTTAGGTTAGGTTAGGTTAGGTTAGGTTAGGTTAGGTTAGGTTAGGTTAGGTTAGGTTAGGTTAGGTTAGGTTAGGTTAGGTTAGGTTAGGTTAGGTTAGGTTAGGTTAGGTTAGGTTAGGTTAGGTTAGGTTAGGTTAGGTTAGGTTAGGTTAGGTTAGGTTAGGTTAGGTTAGGTTAGGTTAGGTTATTACTACCCTAATGATATTTTAATTACATATTTTCGAAGAATTCCATTAAATCGATTAGGAAATAAAATTTTATCATGGTCGAACTGAAGGTTGGGCTTAACTTGACCTTTTCCAAAAAAGGATTAATGCAGGTACTCTTGGTCCAACTAACCGGTCCCTATACTTTTACAGTACGAGTGAGATGTTTACAAACGAGGCAATAGCCCGGAATTCGAAACAAGTAGTAAAAATTTTATTTCATACTGTACCATAACATTATAGTTTTTATGTATGTAATATGATACTGTCAGTGATTTTCATTATTCGATTTTCATGAAGTGGCTCAAGATCAATTCATTTCTGGGAACGAAAATATAGCCGTTAATATTTATATATACATAGGCAATAAGTAAGTGTTGCTTTTTGTTTTGCTGTTGAATTTCAACAAATGTTTCAAACCCTTGGTGAGTTTTTATTGGTTTTTAATATATAGAAACCTGTCAAGGTCAAATTTCAATATAGGATAGTAGCATGCAATATATATTATTATTAATATATTACTTGCTACTATCCGGTAACATTCTATTTTCCGGATTGAAATCAAGTACGTAAAGGTTAGGTTTAGGTTAACAAGTTTTAATTTTTGACATTAGTGACACTCTTGGCTGCCAAAATACCGGTAAAATATCACAGTTGGTCATCTCTTGCGATAAGATTGCGTCGACATATTTGACGGAAATAAAACTGATGTGCGCATGCTTCAAGCCTTATGTTTCCGGTTAAGTTTACGTTACGTCTATTGTTTAAAAGCCTTAACGAAGGCAGGTTAGTCGATTGTTTATCCTTTTCCTACTTATTTTGTTATTAAAATGAGAAACTATTTGGTCTCTAGTGATAACCTTTAGTTTTAAACGTTTGCACGTACGTTAGGTTTTTTATAAACAATATTTATCCAAAAGACATTAGTAATTTAAGCCAGATATATTACAATTTAATAAACCTGAGTAGTAAACTCTGAGCTCTGTATGTCTAATAATTAAGTATATGTATTGTAAAATTAATTAAAAATATGTTATTGCTTAAAATGGATCATTTAAAGTTTTAATTAAGCTATCATGATCCCAAAATATGTACCTATTTGAAAATATAAATAAAATAAATTCTATATATAAATTCTATATTAAACAAAATTAATTTTAAATTGTTTATATTTATATCTCGATTTTTAGTTGGTATTTCATATTAATTTTAGAAATAAAAACAATTGATAAAGCAAAACATTTTGTGCGAAACGTTGTAAACAATTTGAAAATTTGTTTAAATTAAATAACCTATTCCCAAACAACATTTTCACGAATTAATAAAACAATACAAATAAATTTTGATGTGAAATTCTCCAATTAGTCAGTAATATAATAGAAATCATAAATAAAACGATGGTTGTTGAATGAATATTATACGAAAGTTATCGAAAAATTATTTTTCAGCTTACAATAATAAAATAATAAAAACAATAATATGAACACCAAACATAGGACGGAAAGTATTGTTTGTATCACTCATAGTGGAAAATTAGTACTTTGAGGCACGTTATTCCGTTTTACAAGAAGCCGTTTGCCCACTCCGTAGGCAAAATATTTGTGTGGGGCAAAAAAGAAATTCGCACAGAATTTTTTGTTTGCGCGAACGGAACAATAAAAGTTGTTTGTACCTACATAAATCGCCGCATTTGTGATACAAAATAGTATGTGCAACTCGTGCGCCGTTGTCGATTACCCACTAAAGTCAACTTCGCTTTCGTGTGCAGTCGACAACTTGCACAATATACTATTATCAACCCAAGGGCGGAATAGTATATTGTGCAACAAGCATGGAATAATACCTATTTTGCACGAGAAGTGATACGAATGTTTGGGCCATGAGCGAAGCGACTGCTATTTGTTTTACGCGCACGCGCCTGAGGTCAAGCGATGCTGTAGTAATTAACTTTTTTTTTCTAGCTTGATTTGCTTGGTTTATAACTATAACTTATAATTATAACCTATAATTTATAATTTGTGCTCACCTAAGCACTTAGTTGCTTCCTAGTAGGTACTAGTTAGAGCAATTTTTTTGCAAATAACATATTTAAACTTGCAATTTACTAGTCTGGTTGTAGGTAAGTACTGCTTAGTGACTTTAAAATTTAATTTTTTAGGTAAAATATATATATCTAAACACATATTTTTTACTACGGTTGAATCTTAAGATTTACAATTTGACTTATTGAGTTTTGACTTATGGTTATGTTGACTTTGACTACTGTTACTATATAATAAACTTAGATAATCGATTATTCATTGTTTTTTTTTGTTGTTACTTACCAAAAAAGCTAAGTTTGGAAGTGACATTTGCCAAAGTATTTGCATGGGATAAATTTACCTGGCTCCCATTATTATCATCTGTAATATGTCTATCGTCATGTCACCTTGCACTATTACCGACCGTAAACGATACCGCTATTATTACCGTTAAAACCGACCCCGATTCACTGTAAATGCTACTGTACACGAGACACCCCTTATAGACGCTAACTATTTATCTGTTTGAACGAGGCCAATCAAAGAACGCGTCCCTCGCTTGCAATTGAATAACGAACGCATTTCTTCTGACAAATGACACAAACACGATTTCCGTTTTGAGAAAGACCATATATAGGCCAATACGACAATTTTATATCCTTTTCAACTAATAAGTTCGTCTGAAAAGTCTGAAAAAACGCTCAAGTACTCATCTTGTGAAATTTCCCCTTTTGGTTGTTGGTATGTAGACTTTTTTCTATTCTTTTCATTACTAGTTACATAATTATGCTTTAATTATAATAAAAATCTTTTCTATACAATTCACACACAATTTGTACACATACTATTTGAAAACTAATAAAATGTATCAGAAGCGTGCTTTCGAATACGTGTCTTCAATAATTGTTCAAGGTAAGCTATTACTTTTAGACAAAATATAATAATTGATCAGTAAAAAGCTAGACATTATATTTTCCGTAAGATAAAAACATAAATATTGACAAATTTTAAGTTCATAAAAATCTTAGAGCGTAGTCTTCAACCACGCTATTAAAACTTGCTTTAAAGTCAAACAATTAATAATAGTTATTAAACAAAAACCACTTCACTGTAACATTTTTAATGTTATAAAAAATCAATTTTTCACAAATATGCATTTAGCACAAATACATGATGGTTTCAAAGTTTTACTAGAACTAGTTAAATATATACCTTTTTTATTCAAATCACATTAGTATATTGATAATTTTTTGCATTATAAAAAACAGGACCGGCTTCACCGTCCTGTACATTAATAATTTTCAATATCGTTTAAATTTTCAATTAGTTTATTTATGGACGTTGTGTTGGAAAACTTGAAGGTAAGACAATTTATTGGTTGAAATTTAGTAATTTGCTGTCCTATCTGAAAAGTCTGTCCAATACTAACGCCCATACCTCCATGATTCCTTCTCACACATATAACTTTTAGAAAGATACAACCCGCTAAGTGGGAGTCAAGTTATCGCTAAGTTGGAGTCGAGTTACCGCCAAGATACCGCTAAGTTGGAGTCAAGTTACCGCTAAGTTGGAACCAAGTTATCGCTAAATTGGAGTCAAGTTATCGCTAATTTAGAGCCCAGTTATCGCTTTTGGAAGGTCCCTATGTGAAGACAGTCCTTCAAACCTCTTCTGAGCCGTTAAGAAAACTATTACATCCCAAGCAGCCAGAACCATTGAAGAAACTTTCATCTCTCCACGAAGAAGCTGAAGCCGCCCTCCTAGACAGCACAGAAACCTAAAGTTAAGTCCACTTTTTACAACTCCAGTCCATTATCAGCAAGTACTTACAGTTTTAATAAATAATCAATTTTAAAAAGAAAACAGTTTCATTTATATACCTTAGACTATAAGTCTTAAGGGTGTAGCGTGGTCGGTCTTTATTTCAAGTAGCTTCTTTATTTGTTGTTTAATTAAAGTAATTACAAGGTGTTTCTATCTTTCTCACCTTAGTTTTTGTGTAGTTTGTTTGCTTAATCGATAGCGTTCAAAAGATAGTGGCGTCCTTATTACTTATACATCCCAATCCTTCATATAGTGAGCATTAACTTGGAGTCGAACCACCCCCTGGAGAGGTTCTCTTAGCCGGGATCATGCGTCGGTATAGCGACTTAGTAAATATTTTCATTTTAAGTTTTAAGAAAGTATCTGTCGCAAATACATACATTCCTTGATAGTTTGCAAAAATATGCTCCTTTCAGGGGATTTGTAAAATGTAAAGTTTACCCTGCATATTCAAAAATTGTACCGTTTTTCCATGTTATTAATTTGTTTTAACGTCTATAAATTGCAACTGTTCAAACAAACGTTTATCACGATTACTAACACTATTTACCGGCTAATAGACTAACACATAAGCGTTATTTTGGTATTGTTCGACCATCAAAAAAAGTTTATGTGATATAACAGTAATTATCAGCAGTTTGTGCTTGAAAATAACGCTATCTTTTCGTTATATAGATCTATGTATATGGCGGTGGGGTTAAATTGGTTGGAAACAGACAATAAAAAAGGATTTACTTGCTAAATTTTCCACATTTTTATGACTATGACTAAAATTTTTATTTAAATTGTGCGGGCAATCTGCCAGAAATTAGTTTGATAACTTTTTTTGTATAAAAATAAAGTCTGTGCACAAAACAACGAGGTATGTACTCCAAGAATATTACCAGTATGCGTTATTGTTATTGGGGTAAATTCATAGTAATTATTTGAAAACAATGAAATAAAAATTAAAAATTATTTTAAACGTTGCAATTTGTGTATAAAGTCACATTATGAAAATAACGCTCCTATCAATGCTTTTGTATAATTTCAAGTAAGATTTATTATATAAGACGAGTTACATTAGTGGTTGCTTTTAGTGATTTCAGCTACGCATCTTACCAGAAATATGAACAACCTGCATAATTTTTATCTTACGTAAATGATGATATTAATAGAATCCTGTTATATTTATTTTTTTAGTCACAGTTACCTTTTTTTGTTTTTAACATATCGTCGGCTTCATATCAAAATTGCTCAAGTAGAATAATAAAAATCAGTAACTTAGAAGCAACAACAAAGCCAAACAAACGATGCTTTATAATGAATAATACTACATTAGTACATACCTTAACGATACGTTTGTGTTGACAGCTGACATTTAGTTTTTCGTCAACTGTAAGATGTAAAATACTCAAAATTAAAAATATCTTAAAAGATTTCCATACTTTTCGGGTCCAAAATATATAAGAAAAACCAAAAATTTATTGGAAAAACCGCTTCCTTATGGGACTAACCTTTTTCAGTATTTTTTTGTTCGTTTTGTTGGCAGGTGGGATACCCTGTATAATAATAATATATCTCAAACACACGTTGCTTCTAAAGATTTATAATGTTTCCAATGCTTGTTGTGCTTGGATAGTGATGAGCAAGACCAAGACCAAGACCAAGACCAAGACCAAGACCAAGACCAAGACCAAGACCAAGACCAAGACCAAGACCAAGACCAAGACCAAGACCAAGACCAAGACCAAGACCAAGACCAAGACCAAGACCAAGACCAAGACCAAGACCAAGACCAACTGCTGCAAGACTAACAGGCTGCAAGATCAAGATCAAGACCGAGCAGTGCAAAACTTATGCAAGACCAAGACTTAGCATTGCAAGATATACGCAAGACCAAAACCAAGCCTGCAAGAGTCTTGCGGTCTTGCGTCTTTTAAACATATAAACCGAAAAATAAAGCAGCCATGGATTATTTTAAACTCTAAAGCTTTGGTTTCCTAGGATAGCGGTGCCGCAATAAAGCGGCCGTAATTTGACGACCGTTCAAGACGGCCGCTATCGGTGAGCACAGATGTAAAGTAAGAGTTTAACGTTATTGACCGCCTAAATCCATTTTTGTATTTGCTTTCGTTTTGTGTGTTTATAGTTTGTTTTATATCTTGTGTTTAGTTTCATTATTTGACAATAATTAGAGTGTTTCTGTATTAAAAGCAAAAAATTGATGATTTGGACTTGGCAATGATGATATTTTTGGAAGACAAGTCTTCATCGGAAGAAGAAACGAAAAGGTCGGAAGAAAGTAAGATTTTTAAGAAACGGAAAACTGAAGGCGTCTATGAAATCTTAATATGTCGTCACCTTCAAACAAATGATGAAAAAATTTAGACAATATTTTCGTTTGACACCAGTATTGTTTGATTATGTTTTAAATCACATAAAAGATTATATTGTTTCAAAACCATGCAATGGAAATAAAAATCCAATAACTCCTGAACAAAAACTATGTTTATTTCTAAGGTAAGTTTATGGATAAGCTTGATTAATGTTTTCATATTAAAAAACTTGGACAATGTTATGAATCATTTGGAGAAAGATGCATTGTCGTACTGTACTCCGCTGAGAACGCAGGTAGAGGAGTCCTTGACGAAGACGAAGAAGAAGCTTGGTTTTGAGGGTTATAATTATTGATGGTACCATAACAAGCAGAAAATGATCGGCTGTGCTTAGTTGCTATAGCTACAGTCGTGTATTTATTGACACTATGAAATATTTAATTGTCACAATGCATCTTTTTAAGTATCTAAATAATTTTCAAGGTGATTTTGCTTGTAAAAAATATTGATATTGAATATTGAAAAAAGTATTGATGCTAACTCTTGCGGAAATTAACCTTTCCGCACTTGTTAGGATATTAACTATTTCATACTTGATTTATTGTTACAATGTAATATAAAAAAACAAAATTTTTATAATGAAAAATACTATCCCTTTCATTTAATCTTTCTTTACTTGTAATGATTTTAAAAACTATTTTTCCTTTCTTTTGTAAAAATGGACCTCAGTAAATCTAAAAAAAAGTGCAAGACTTACAAGAGTATCGGTGCAAGACCAAGACCTAGACTAAGACTGGACCATGCAAGAACAAGACCAAGACCAAGATTGCTTATTTGACTGCAAGACCAAGACCAAGATCTTGTATGCAAGACCAAGACCAAGACTACCCCGGTCTTGGTCTTGGTCTTGCATTTGCTCATCACTACTTGGAAACTTTTTCGTTGGAAATTTATGGTACTAACCCTTACTGTGTGAAAGTTCATCTTATTCAGAACAATAAACAACTAAAAGGTTGTATTAACTTTCACTATTTATTCTAAAAATACTTTAATGCTATTTCGATAGCGAAACGGCTGTCATTGCAATTAAAGTATTTTTAGAATAAATAGTGAAAGTTAATACAACCTTTTAGTTGTTTATTGTTCTGAATTTTTCGTTGGAATTTCAGAGTTCGACAGTTTGTACCGTTACACTCCATTATAAAAATTTCAGATTTTAGATAGTGCTGATACGAAGTTCGCCGAGTCAGTTAGTATATAAGTAATAAATGCTCTTTAAAACTAGAAATTAATAAAATAAATGAACAAGCGAAAACTTTTTAAATTCAATAAGATTAAATAAAAAAAAATTAGAATTTTTTAAAAACCCACAAACAGTTATTGAATCGATTCATTTCTGTAGGTACATAATAAAAATAAAAAAATAGACTTTATCAGATTACTGGTGAAAAAATACAGAAGACGTTTCAGCAAATTTTATTTTTATTTACTGTAAATGGTTTCGATTGAAGCACACGTCTGGTTATAATTAACGAAATGGGAGGATCATTTCCGCAGGGAATTCCTCATTTTCCCAAATAATTACTCGAATGTCTAAAGCTTCTTTTTATTTCGTAATGTATCAGGGAACTTACCAAGTTTAGTAACACTATTAAGCGGACAAAACTTTTTAAGGAGGTGTGGTAGTGAAAAGCGTTGAACGTTTAACGTAAACTACCACGTCACCAACTTTTAAGCAAGGATAAGACAACTGAAGGTTATTGGATTGGGAGACAATTAAATAGGATTGGAAATTCCTACAAGAAATGTTTTTATACTTTATAATAACTTCGAGATAAGACGTTAAACAAGGCATATTGACCATAAAAGATTTTACAATATAATCTGTCATTTAAGATTTTAGAATATAATCTCACTTACCTCGAATATACTTGACATTACTGCCACCAACATCTATTGTTATTACTGGTTCTCTCTGAAACAAAGTAATAAATATTAACTCTTTTTTACAGATAAATAAATCTTACATAGACATTTTTAAAAAACCAGGTACATAAAAATCAATTTGGTTAATATCAATCGCTCATGATTTTTAAGTGCTTTATGGTCTAACTTCACTTGTTAGCAGTGGGTAATCCCAACAGTACCTGATTCGTAATGTTTCCAATAATTGATCATGTTGACATTTAGAAATATTTCCTTCATGTTGCTCTTCCTAGGTAAGCAAGACCTAGGTAAGTCATTAGCAAATTTTGACCATGATTCTTTTATGAACTTTTAAAATCTTATTACAATAAACATAAATATTTCAGAAGCAGAATATGGTCCACAAGTAAAAGAGAAAGAAGTAGATTATACAGCTGGTCCATCGGATGTAGATCACTTACTTAGCTTAACAAAAAAATATGGCAAGGAATAGAGAGGTTCATTTACTCTTTGATGACTTTAGAAAAGCGTATGATACTGTGCTTCTTCAAAGTATTATAGTATCAGAAAACTCTTCAATACCGAGAAGACAAGGTATCAAACAGCTGCACAACCATGTTCTGAAATGAGTTCGGTAACAACATATCAGAAATCTATGTGATTAAGGATGTTTATCAGATGCTCTAGGGGTAATTGTCTAAGACGAAGAAGGGCTTGAATCTATGGCAAGATGGAGACAACATCTCGAAGTCGCACGTGATCACGGTATACCTACCGAGGAGTGAAAACCAGCCAGCTAAGAAGCTACTTCAGCTGCTGGAAACTCAAAATGCAGGACTGAGGACGGACCAATGAAAGATCATTAGTCTCAGACAGGAAGACACAGGCCATCTTTTGAGAGCAGGAATTGACGACATTTCCTGCAATGTCATCAAAAAGAAGGACCACACTGTGCATTACCGGTTCGGCAGAGTACCGGTATATGGACTGAAGAAGGAGGACAGGAAGAAGGAAGACACTTCTGAAACGTCAACAGGGAATGCTACACCTGTTCCTTCTGAGGTCCAAAGCATAGAAGCTATGCCTGGACCATCACCTACACCAAAAAGTAGTGCAATAGAGTGGGGCTCAACATAAATCCCACCAAGACCAATATAATTGCGTTCACCAGCAAAAGAAAACTAAATCTAAGAAACTTCCAGCTAGAAGGGACAACCATAGAATGGAAAACAGAGGTCAAATACCTAGCCTTAACACTAGACAATAAACTACTCTGGAACCAACATGAAAAAGAAATAATAAGGAAGGCCACAAAAGCCTTGATAATATGCAAATCCTTTGCAGGAAAGAGTTGGGGATGTAAACCAAAAATACTGCATTGAATCTACACAGATTTAGTACAGCCAATAGTAACCTATGGAGCCTCTGTCTGGAGAAAAAGAGAAAAACGGGAGAAACCCTTTCAAAACTTCAAAGATTAGCATGTGTGTATATCACAAACAAGTTATAAGGTGCCTGATATACAATATATTATATTTTAAAACTTTGTTTTGTTGGGATATGACACGTGGCAAATAAATCAAACTTTAGAACATAAACCACTAGCTCTTAAAATGAATTTTTTGCGAAAATCTGCCTGTAAATAAAGACTCGGACAAATTACAAAGAAATCATAGATGAGAGTTAAGAAAACTATTTGATGAAATCGAACATAGTAATGTCTATAAGATAATGTCTGAAGACTTCTTCCACAGTAAATTTTAAAATAGACACCATTATAAGAAAAAAACGAGTTAGACCAATAGTCACCTGGAGTGCGGGTATTAACCGAGCAATATTCTAAAGAAATTTTCTTCCAGGAGACTGAGAAGATCAAAAGAAGTGGAAAGTGGAAGCCGGAAGGCGTAGAACACTATAAAACTGCATATACACACAACGCAAAAGTCTAAGGATATTTTTTTCTGAATTTTTTTGAACAGGTTGTAGGCTGTAAGCAAGTAATCTGGTAAACGAGGTCTGTTCTGCCACTGATCACTAACTGCAGCTTCTCTATATGTGTGAATTTCCTGGTTAGTCTTAAACGTTTCACATTTAAAGATTTTCTCACATTCTTATTAGACGATAATCTGTACGAAATCCAAATCTTGATTCGTGAACAATAAAACTGTATCTCTATCATTTTCATCATAGTTTTGTGACTCTTGGCGCCAGTTCAATCCTGCAGCGCAATTTCTGCTGGTATGAGGTGGATATCTAAACAGTTTTGGGCTGTGGAGCTTCATGGAGAAGAAATCGGACAGTATTATGGCATTTGGGTATTGCTTCTGCTGCAAGTCGATCATTCATTCGGGTGTTGTTAGAGTAAGTTGCCTCCTTGCAGCTAACTTTAAAAATCTTGAGCTGCAGTTGTAGTTGTAATGTTCCCACAGATTACAAATTGGACCGACTTGACAGCCTGGTACATTGAGAGCTTTGCAGATCTATTGTGTTGCTTTTTATTATTCGCACTTCATCCAGCCTTGCCCTTCTGATGAATTTTAAAAGTCTGATAGTGACCATTATATATGCCTGCTGCTTAGCAGCTTTAAAGGCTCTGAGTTCTTTTACTAATGAGTTTGGAAATGTAAACAATCCCTTAAGAAACTGACAAGATGTGGATGCCAGATAAAAGGTCATCAGGAAGCTGATAGACTCGCAAAAGAATACACCTTTTCTTAGTCGGGAGCCCTTTTGTAATCTTACAAAATGCCACATCAAAAATGAACTCCATTCCTGGGAAGACGATCTCACTGGAGGAATATACGCCAGGAATGAAGCAAGCTAAAGGGTTTGTAAATATTTCAACTGAAACAGCAAGCAATGAGAAGACCTTGGGTCTCCTTACTGGACTCTGTCCTTTAAAATATCTTTCCTCTGAAGAATGGACAAATCGAAAAGTGAAAACTGTCGTTTCTGCGAAAGCGCTAAACAAACAACGGACACAATATGAGAATGCGTAGCATAGTCCTGCAAACGGCTTAAATGTCTACGAAGAGTTGCTCTCGTATCAAATTAGGAATTTGCCCTCTAGAAAGCTGCTTAACTTCGTTAGTATTGGCGGTCTAGAAGCCAAGTAGATTAAGTTAGGCATCAAAGATCTTCGTAGGTCGAAGCGCAAGTCTAGCTGGCTTATACGACATAAGACACTCTAATCTAATATAACAGCCTGCTGCTTCCGATTTTTCCTTTCTAAGTTTTAGAAACCGACATTTTGTGAGGCTGTCAGAATGGCATAACACGTGAATTGCGGTTTCATTCTCCTTCTGACAGAACCTGCATAGGTCTATTTCTGTCTGATCTACAATATGCATATGCCTATTGAGCCTACAGTGTCAGGTTAACTGTTCTACTATAATTCTACTATAAGTTTCATTCGAGTGAGGGTAGGCCAGCCGTGAAGTTTGTCGAATGTCCTACCAAAGACCATCCAATCCATTACATGTCATGACACAATAAAAAGTAAAAGATAATTTATTGAGGTACAGAAACTTAAGTTGGTTGATGTCTTCCGCAAAAATATCGTATTAATTAATCATTTGTTGTTGTTGTTATTGTTTATTAATTTAGAAAAATGTAGTGTGAGAAATTGTACCTTTAAAATTTAAATTAACCGTGTGCAAAATGTTATTTTAATTATTTTTATTATTTTATAAAAATCCCTAGACTTTTCCGATGTGAGTAGTATTAATGTGTTCACGATCGCTTCGTAGGGTGCCAAGAATTTGGTTTGTAAATAGTAAATCCAATAAGACATGAAAGTTTATAAATCAAAAACATAAATAAATAGGTACCAAACTTTATTTCTAACAAATTTTTAGTTATGCACGAGGATATGCAATACAAAATTAATATATGTACCTATATGTAAGTAATTGAAAGAAATCAAATAAATGAAATCCTTTGAAGGGCTCCAGAGCCATTATTCTCATCCACTGGATATGAATACTCCTACTATACAGGAAACTCCGCCATCTTTTTATCATAATCACGTTAACCCTATTCTCACTCACTCGAATGCTTGCTCCTTTCCTATAACTTTTCCATGGAATTTGTTTTCTTACTGTAAACCAATCGGGTATTTTTAAGGCGATCGCATGCGCAGAGAATAAAATAATCTTTCATAACCCTTTCTCCGTCCTATAAATATTTTTTGGATCATCTTTATGATTAATTTTCTTATTATATTGAAAGATGTAAAATAAACTAATTATCGACATAAATTATAATGAATTTAGATATAGGTAGAGGAATTAATGGCAGTGAACCAAAAATAATGATTTGCTGAAAGCTGATAAAAACATCACCTACCTGTACTATAGGCCCTTCACCTACTGCCCCTTGTAATAATAATGATAATGATAATAATAAACCCGCACAGGGTAGTTTTTCTACCTGGGGAGTGACGCCCCCACGGGTCCGAGTTACCTGGGCTACCAGGGGGAAATGGTAGTACCTGGCAGTAGGTATAAAATGCTTCAATCAAAATGTCCAGTTTTAAAACTAAATTACCCCAGGTGGGTAGAGTACTACGCTCACAATCCCACACGGACGGTGTACCTGGTATGTCGGCTGTCTGCTTCACGGATTCTGGGGGGAGCAATAATTCCATTGTTACCGATACCTTATCACTCAGGAATCGTCAGGTGAATCGACATTGCAACACCTACAACTCTTGTCGCATTCTTCAAGTTGATGACAGAGGGGCTTGTTCGAAAAATCATGCATCTTCTTCCTCGGTTAGCGGCATGCGCAGCGTGACACCGAGTATGGCTACTGCGACAACACAAGTGGAAAATACGAGTAACACCAAATCTCCTCCACCGGTTTCTGCTGTTTCTGGAGTATCGCAGGAATGTACATACATGACCACTAAAGCCGGAAAGCCCAGGAAGCGTATGAAGTGGACTACTGAGATGAATTTATTTATTATACGCTCCTATTTTAGAATAACAAAAAATGAGACTAATTTAACAACATACAGGTTCGCCCTTCATCGAGGATTTAGACAACAATATCCGGAGTTTCAACATGTGACGGAGCAACGTATTGCTGATCAGCGTCGAACAATTATTAAAAACAATTTACTACCTGGTCCACTAATGCAACAAATACGAAGTGAAGTACTTCTTGAGCTCTAAACAGAAGACGATCATAATGTAATGCAAATGATCAGCTGGATAATGTAAAACTTGATGACCACACTGGTGAAGACACACCAAACATCGAACAAGACGAAAACCCAAACACAGACAGTAACACACAACCTGACGAACACGAAAATGCTGTTGCCGAACTCTCCAAAGCAATATTAGAATTTGATGGTAGCAACCCAATTCACCGACCAATATTGCCCAAATCAAATAAGAGCACCAATAGGATTCTTGCAGTCATTAATTCACTCTTAAAGGATCGTGCCAAGGACTACCGTACTCTGGAAGAGATACACACACCCTTATCTACTGTGGTGCAGTTGCAGTTCTCCGAAGTCACAACCAACAAGTCCGGTTTCCGAACAAAAAGTGTACCAAAAAGCAGAAGCCATATAAACCTTGGTGGCAACAGCGACTTGAGAAGTCCATTAATGACATAAAGAAGGAATAGGGACAACTTACAGTATTTAATAACAATGCTAAACCGTCTAGATGCCTAATAGGGTCAAGAAAATTTTTAAGAAAATTAAAACAAACACAGGACATCCAAGGTATAAGGAACACTTATAGTCATATATGGACCTTCTTAGGCAAAAGCTAAAAGCGAAATCTAAACGATTATCTCGTTACGTCAAATGCACTAAAAAGAAACAGCAAAACCACTTAGTTAACACCAATGAAAAGCTGTTCTACAGACAACTTAGTAGTGCCGGAACAAACAACTACCGCAATCTTCCAAGTAAGGATGACCTTACTGACTATTGGTCTTCAATATGGTCCAATCCTCAAAAACACGAGGGTACAGCATGGATAGAATCCGAAACGGACAAATAAAACATTGCTCCAAAGTTGTTTAATAACATAACAACAGCTGAAGTAAACCAAGCCGTAGGAGAAACTAATAGTTGGAAAGCTCCAGGAATTGATAATATCCACAATTTCTGGTACAAAAATTTGACAGCTTACACGAGGTAATGGCATCAAAATTTACATACATTCTTCAACATCCAGAAGACATTCCAGCCTTTCTCACCCACGCTTCCCAAAACAGCTAACACACAGGATCCTTCGCAGTATAGACCAATCACATATCTTCCAACGCTTTACAAGATATTAACATCTTGCATTACTAACCGAATTTACAGGCATGTTGACCAAAATAACATCTCGGCAGAGGAGCAAAAGGGATGTAAACGTGGTCACCAGGGATGCAAAGAAAAACTTATCATCGTCTCTGTGATCCTAAAGCAAGGGAAAAAGCAATGTCGTAACATCTCGACTGCTTTTGTAGACTACCGTAAGGCATTTGATAGCGTGCCTCATTCCTGGCTTATAAGCGTTTTAAACATCTACAAAGTAAACCCCGCCATAGTTACTTTTCTGGAAGCTTGGAAAAAGCAATGGCGAACAAGCCTTCCGGTAAATATTAATGGTCAGTATATTAAGACTAACGACATTTTCATTGGCAGGTGAATATTCCAAGGAGACTCACTTAGTCTACTGTGGTTCTGTTTGGCAATGAATCCACTGTCTACCATGCTTAACGACACTAAATTTGGCTTCAATCTTAAGATCAATAGATATACTAACTGCACCTTATCCCATCTTCTTTATATGGATGACATCAAAACCTTTGCTTCCAATCAGCAACAAATCCAACATCATCTAAATTTAGCAGACCCAAATATGGATTTAGAAATAACAACAGATGCTGAAAACCGGTAAAATGGGCCAAAAAAGCTCGACATCATCTCAACCTAAACCCATTGAAAAAATATTGTATCAAGTAGGTGGCTTGCTGACGGTAGCTTGTTCCCAGAGACTTAAGAATTTATGATAGCCATTCAGGATCAAGTAATTAATACTAACAATAATAAAAAATGTGTTATCAGAGACCAAACTATTACAACGGACAAGTGTAGACGGTGCCAACAAACGTCAGAAACTATACAATACAGAATATTAGGATAACAATAGCCAATACCGATTATTTACGCAAGCACAACCAACTGTGTAATATTATCCACCAGAGACTGGCCAACAAATATGAACTGCTAAATACCTATACACCCTATTACAAATACCATCCACAGGTAGTGCCAGAGAATGCAGATTTTAGACTCTACTACGATAGGTCCATTATCACCGATAGACAGGTGACGGATAATCGACCCGACATTAATGATAAAAAAGCTAAATCGGTGTTGTTAGTCGATGTTGCAGTTTCAAACAGTAACAGCATGTTGGACAAATATAATGAAAAAATAGTAAAGTACACCGATTTTGCTATAGAAGTAGAACAGATGTGGCATGCAAATAGCTGGAGGTGGTACCGTATCATCAACTGGACTCATCCCCAGAAGTCTTAAGA
The DNA here is from genome assembly GCA_035357415.1 of Ophraella communa. Taxonomy (NCBI): domain Eukaryota; kingdom Metazoa; phylum Arthropoda; class Insecta; order Coleoptera; family Chrysomelidae; genus Ophraella; species Ophraella communa. The sequence goes on along the minus strand of CM068991.1, from coordinate 26,816,374 downwards.
AACTTGGTCTACATAAAAACACTTTTATCGGTTTGCAAAAGGCAGCAATTTTAAATACCACACTGTGCGGAAATTTTTAAATTTTAAGCCTAATCCCAATTGCGCTTACGCTCGGGATAGGTAAAGATTACAAGCAATTGCTGAGTAAGAGCATAAGTCTTTTGATATAGCAATTAATTCTTCTCTCGAAGATGTTTTAATTAAATGTATTGTACTAACTCTTACTTTTTGGAAGTCCATCTTATTAAGAATAATAAAAAACTCTTCGTTTCAACGTAACTTCCAAGTTTATTTGAAAAAATATGTTTTAAATTACAATGACGGCCGTTTCGCTAAGAAGCATCGTCAGATTGACATATATATTAATATAGACATAATTTAAAATACAAAACAGTCAAACAAACAGAAACAAACGAAATTATGCAAAATACTTGCGAAGTCTAGTAGGCGTGTTTGCAAGGATAAAAAAATAACACTCATAAACAATATAAAAACAAGATAAAAATATAAAAACCTATACTAGGTGACAAATAATTATAATTAATTTAATATTAATAAAATAGAAATACCGATAGAAGCATTACCAGTCATTATTTTTTGTGAATAGCATGTCTACTTGTTTCGTGATATATTCATGAAGTTTTAGAGTAATTGTTTTTATAGAAGATTCACATCTAATTTGTTCGAGTACAGTATAATCAAGTTTGGGTCCTAGAAACAAAAAGCTTCTTTGTCCAGCTGTTATTTTCATTCGTCATTTTTTATGTAAAAATTTTCGAAAATACAACTGAGTCAAAATGAGAATACGTATTTCAGCTCCCGCACATGTATAAAAGAGGGGGTTAAAGTATGGGGAGTTCCTCATTTAGGAAAAAGTTGATGAAATACATTCAGTTACCTATCCCAAGAACGGGGTTTCCGTATTCTGAATCACTTTGTATATTAGAAATTATTATGAATAAATATAAATATCCATTGAATTATTTTTAAATAGAAAATTAGATCAGGAATTTCGTTATATAACTTGTTTTTATATTTGTGCTGCTATATAAATAATAAAAGTGCTTTTTGGTGCCAAAAATGTTTTTAGACGTCTCATACTTTAATTTATTATGTTTTTTTGTATTACCGTTATGCGCTAATGAGAACGCGTAAATTATAAAAAAATAAAATTTCTTTAAGTAAAATAATAGCTATTGTTAAAATACTTACCAATGACCGACCACCAATCAGTTTTATTTCAATTTTGTAATTAGATTTAAAACTATGTAGCTTTCATATTCGCACAATTAGAAAATTTCTACGACCTCAAGAAGGTCGATTCCGACAAGAACGATGTTCAGCAGCACTGACCTTTTTCCATTTCTGATAAATAATTTCCTTTTAAATAAGGGTAAAATGAATACAACGGTATAACACTTGCCTGTCCAATACATAAATGATAAAAACTACAAGTTTTTCTCACTCGAAAATCTATCATTAATTTTAACGTCACAACTTTTACAAACATGGGAAAATAAAGCAACTGCCTTAAAATATAATCTATTTTAGTCAACAAAATATACCGCTTCGGCGGCCTTACTATAATAAATTAATATAACTTTTACAAATTCATATGTACAAAAGTTTGGATTACGTACGAAATAATATATCTATGTCTATGGTACTTTACAAACTGTTGTTGATATTTATTTTAGAGCGTTTTTAAATCAAAATGATTCAATATTTGCTTTGTTTTTATATTAATTTGGTCATATATACAATTGATTTGGGTATTTTTTAAATTATTCCAGTACGTGCTTAAATTTTATTCAAACCGACATTGCAACTACTGTTGGGTACTGTATCAAAAATAAAAAATAAATCTAAGACGCAAATGATATGAAAGTCCTTCTAAAAGTAACAGAAGTCAATTTACAACAAATAAAACAAATAGTTTATTTTTTTTTCATTCACAATTTAGGTTCGGGTATTAGGGAAGTCAATAGTATGACCTGTTTGAATTTTATGTTATGCTAGACTCTAGCCGCTAGAGCATTGTTTGAGTCTAAATGTTTTACGGATAGGGAATGTTCAGAAATTCTGGTTTGGATTCGACTGTTGGTTTGACCTATGTTTGAGGGCAATCACTACAGGGGATCTCATATACACCATGACTTTTATTTGGAAATTTGTCTTTTACAAACCGGACCAATTGGGAGATTTTTTTGTGAGTTTTGAAGATGGTTTGGATATAGGCAGTTCTGAGAACCTTACTAATTTTGTCAATCACACCTTTGATATATGGAAGGGTAATCCTATTTTCTAACTGCTGAGTGGAAGACTTAGGAAATGATGGAACCAGATTCCGCCTGATAGATCTTTGAATATTTTTTTCCGAAACCTTTTTGTAAGAGGACAATTTCAATAGAAAGAAGTTCTGTTTCTCTGTTATTGATATCATTTGGACAAATAGAGCGAGATATTAAAGAATAAACAACCGAATTGAGTTGGGAAGGATAATGATGTGATTTGGCGTTTAAATAATGGTTTGTAGATGTTGGTTTTCGATATAGAGAGTGGAAGAAACCATTTTTAGGATTTTTAGAAATAATAATATCTAGGAAAGGTAAACAAAGGTTTTCTTCTACCTTCATTGTAAACTGAATCCTAGGATGTATACCGTTTAGATGGATTAAGAAAGAGTCCAATACTTCCTTTCTATGAGGCCAGATAACAAAAGTGTTACCAACATAACGTGACCAACAAGTGGGTTTTAATGGGAAGAAGTGCAGAGCAATTTGTTCAAAATTATCCATGAAAAGTATATGTATTGATAATTAGACAAATTGTGTCTACAGGAATTTTGTGGATTGATTCAAGAATTTCTAGTGTATCCCGAATGGGTATATTGGTGAACAAAGAAATTATATCAAAACTGACTATCGGTGGACAATATATTGTAATTTTTTGGTAGTTATTGTAGTTCAAGAAGATGAAATGAATTCTTAACGTAGGAAGATGCCTGTTCTGCCAAAGGTTAAAGAGAATGAGCCAAGTGCTTGGCGAGTTTTTGGGTTGGACAATGAAAAGCATTGACAATGGGTCGTAGAGGAATGTTTGGTTTGTGAATTTTAGGTAAGCCGTAGGTTTTGAGAATGCGTGGCGATTTTTCTCTAGGAATAAGATTGGATTTGATATCCGAAGGAATATTTGTTTTATTTATACATGCCCTCGTTTTCTCTATATAAGTAGTGGAGTGATTAGAAGATCGTTTACAATCGGAAGTTTTAAGGAGTTGTTTCATTTTTTCGATATAGGAGGAAGTATTTAAGATGATAGTTGCGTTGCCTTTATGTGCTGGAAGGATAACGATATACTCATTTTTATAGAGGTTATTTGAGCTTTTTGTTTTTTCTAAAAAAGGTAAATTGAAAGGTGGAACTTTTGAAGTACGGAGAATTCGTGACGTATCTGGCCGGATAAATTCAGCTTGCTCAGAAGAAAGACTGGAACTTTCCTCTTCAGTTTGACAAAGCACACCCTTTATAGAGACCTCTACGTCTTCTCCAGGTTATGCAATGGTTCTAGCTGGAATAACGTGATGTTCTCTGGAATGAAACATTGGCCTGGTTTCTGATTAGTAAAGAACGGTTATTTGGAGGATACTAGGGCTCCACCCTAGGTAATCAGACTAGAAACAGTCCAACCGCGTGTTCCAGGTGAGCGCATTATAGTTTGGGGTGGTATTATGAGAGGTACGCGGATGCCTCTCCTTTCTTTATTAAAAGAGGGCCAGCTTTCGTATTTGCGTCCGGAATTGCCGCGTATCTAATAAGCTTATTGTACACGAAGCCTCTCCTGGTTCTGGTGCTGTGTACATCGAAAAAGTTTTAAATCTTATCGTGCGTTTATTCCGAGGAGTGGTATGTGATGGATTTGTGTTTATAAATGACAATGCAACTCCACATCAAATAGCTGTAGTACAAATAGAATGGGATAATATTCCGCAAGCCCCGCTTGAACATTTAATTTATAGCATACCAAATCGCCTACAGTCATGCAAACAGACATAATTTGTTTTGCTTACTGTTGTTAATTTTTCATGTACATTTTTCATTTTAATAAAATAAATATTTTTTTTATATTGTTTATATGAGTAAACAGGCTCTAAGATTGACTGAAAACATCTTTGATCACTGAACATCTAATAGAACATGCACCGCGCTTTTTCTTGATATAGAAAAAGTCTTTGACAAAGTTTGGCATGAAGGGCTAATTTATAAATTAAATTCAGTAAATTTTCACTCGGGTTTGCTATCCTTCCTCAAATCACGAACCTTTCAAGTAAAAGTCAGATGTTCCATTTCACCGATAAGGAGAATCGCAGCTGGAGTTCCTCAAGGTTCGGTTCGATTCTCTCCGATTCTATACAATTTGTACACGGCAGACCTTCCCGAGTGTATCGGATGTACCAAAGTCTTTACATTGGCGGATGATACCGCGATTTTATGAGGCTCTTGGAAATTCCCCAAGAGCCTAGAATATCTTCAAATAACGACCGATGCCTATATAGAATCGGCGGAAAAATGGAAAATCAAAATTAATGCTGAAGGCCATTAATCAATTTTATTAGAAAACGCGATCGGCCAAATGTCGACTGTTGAACGATTTGATTTAACAATGGAAATGACTCTCACATATAATAAAAAAATGAACTCTTTAAAATGTGCTCTTTGGCTCGTCATCTCCATAGACAGTGAACTGAAGCTACGACACAAACTGACACTGTACAAAACAGGAATACTACCTCAAATGACATCTATAGTCTGGGTCCAGACAGCTAATACTCTCTTTCACAAACTAGAGTTTGAATTCACTACACATACTAACCCACTAATGAAGAGGGCACTTAACTATGACGTGGACGAACATCCGATGGTTAAGAGGCCCAAATTGGTTCTTATGAACCCACAAGTAGTTTAAAGATGTTTCAAATCTTCCATCAAAATTTTTCAAAATTCCACGTAGCTTTTGAGCAAAATTTTCAAAAACTAGCATAATAAAATTATCAATGATACCTGAGAATATTTAGTATTGATTAGAGTTGTAGCAAAATGATGTTTACGTATTAAAAAAATATTATTAACAATAATAAAAAACTCTTCGTTTTACCAAAACTTCCAATATTTATTTAAAAAATTGCTTTATTAACTTTAATGACAGCCGTTTGGCTAGACTTAGCATCGTCAGATTGACATATTGAAGTTACATTATGTTTGTTTGTTGCTAGGTACTTGATGTTGATAAGTAGTTAAGGCTAGACCAAGTATGGAAGTAATAAGACATAACAATATTAAAGCCTAGATGTTATGAGCCCTAAGGGATTATCCTGGATGTACTTCCCTCTAAGATCAGTATAACTGTGCAATGATATAGAAAAACCAGGAAAAAACTATATCATGTGGATCTTTACAATAACTTAATATATTTATGTTACAACTGTTGATCTGATAGATGTCTTTTAATTTCAAGTTCCTCTAGAAAATCTAAATTTTGTTTTTTATCACAAATGTGTAGTATATGAATGTCATAGGTGTGTATAAGTAAGTTTGGATGTTACAGTGGGTGTTTTGCATAGTTCGACTTATCTGGTTGTTGTAATCTATATGCTCTTAAGTGTTCATTAAATTAGCAGCTTATACTTCTATGATACATAGGGCATTTTCAATTCCAATGAACAAAATTAACTTTGATAAAGAAATTGATATCATAAAACAAATAGCTACATCTAATGGCTACCCAATTCATTTAATAAATACATTAATTAATAAGAAAGAACAAAAAGTGTCACTAAACCTAATATTTCCTAAACAAACTAAAGAAATTAAAAGTTATAAAAATATTACATATTGTGGAACTATTTCCAATAAAATTTCAAAAATAATATCTTCGGCAACATCAGCATTAATATCATTTAAAACACAAAATAATATTGGTACAAAATTGTTAAAAGTAAAAACAAAATTACCTAAATTAAAAAAATCTGGTGTTTACAAAATTAATTGTCCAAAGTGTAATGCTGTATATATAGGTCAAACACAAAGAAATTTTGGAGTAAGATTTAACGAACATTTAAGAGCATATAGATTAAAACAACCAGATAAGTCAAATTATGCAAAACACCTACTTGAACATCCAACCTCACTCTTACACATCAATGACATCCAAATACTACACACTTGTAATAAAAAACAAAATTTAGATTTCCTTGAAGAACTTGAAATAAAAAGACATCTAGCAGATCCACAATTTAAAGTTGTTAATGAACAAATAAATCTGGGAAGTTCTCCACTTTTAAAGTGTTTGCTTTGATTGAGTCTTCATTTTATACATAGATAAGACGTAATTGTAACATAAATACATTAAGTTATTGTAAAGATCAGCATGATATAGTTTTTTCCTGGTTTTTCTATATCATTGCACAGTTATACTGATCTTAGAGGGAAGTACATCCAGGATAATCCCTTAGGGCTCATAACATCTAGGCTTTAATATTGTTATGTCTTATTACTTCCATACTTGGTCTAGCCTTATAACTACCTAATAAACATCAGGTACCTAGCTACAAACAAACATGTAACTTCAATATGTCAATCTGACGATGCTAAGTCTAGCGAAACGGCTGTCATTAAAGTTAATAAAGCAATTTTTTAAATAAATATTGGAAGTTTTGGTAAAACGAAGAGTTTTTTATTATTCTTAATAAGATGGACTTCCAAAAAGTAAGGGTTAGTACAATCAATTTAAAAAAATATTATCTATAAAAATCAATAAAAAGATGAAATATTCGTTTTCCTTTTCCTTGACCAAGTTGCAAAATACCAAATACCCTATCATATATACACAGACGCATCTAAGACCGAATTTGGTGTGGGTTCGGCAATAGTTACTCCATCATCAACACTTCATTTTAAACTCCCAGCTACTAGTAGCATACACACCGGCGAACTGTACTCAATTTTGCAATCCTTGATTCACATAAATGAAAATCTTATCCCGAATTCACTTATTATCACCGATTCCCTCAGTTCACTGCTAACTATGAAACAGTTGTACACTACTCATCCCATTGCTCGTCTCATAAAGCGAGAGTTACTTCATAGTGCACATTTACAAGTTATCTTCTTGTGGGCACCTTCTCATATTGGAATACAAGGTAACGAAGAAGCGGACCGACAGGCCCGTGAAGCTATCAACAGTGATACCTCAGTAATAGTAAACAAAGTGATAGTAACGGACTTAAAATCTTTCTTTAAACAAAAAGTGTTAAGTGAATGGGAACAGTTAAGCATGTCTTAATAGACTGTCGAAAATATAATCCTGAAAGACAAAGCAATCTAATATCTGATAACATTCGCTCAATATTAGGAGCAAATTGTAATTTTCAAAATCTATTTAAATACCTAAAAGAAATAAATGTACTTCACGCCATATAGTTAAGCAACTCGATTATGTATCATTAATGTTATTGTATAGTATATTGTATGTGTATTGTTAGCTAATAACCCAAGTGGTTGATGCTTTATACAAAAAAAGGATTAAATATTCAAAACTTTCGGACGTAGTGTATATAAGGAAACAAAATGTTTAATGCATACCTATGTGATTCTATGTAAAATAGAACAAGGAAGGAATATTAAATAAAAATTTTATAGTAGAATTTTGATTGTCAGAAAATACCAATAAAAATGGATATTATGTTTTAACCATAACTAAAGCATTACGAGAAATTTATGATAGATTTACATTCAGTTATCGCGTTTATATCTTAGAATTGGAAAATGACAGATTGGCGGAAAAACGAGAACATTTGAAATTACTTTGTCTATAGCTGTAACTTAATCTGCGTTATGAATCGACAACACGTTTTATCCATTTGGAAAAGTGCCCCCGAGGGATTTTTAACCGATAAGTGGAAGGAATCGTCGAAAATTACATTTTTATTAAAACAGCATTACCACTAATCAAAATATTTTATACTTGTTTAGAGACACATTTATTTTGGAAAGGCGTAATTAGATTTTAACTAAAGGTAAGCATATAATTTTATATTGGTACACCTTAGCAATTGAAGTGGATGTTATATTTATTGTGTTAAATTGTCTGTTAATAAGTTCAAATCGAAAAATGGATATATAGTTGGTGCAAAACAGAATTTGATTCACGTCACTAATTTCGTCTTATGTGCCAAGTATCGGTCCCAACTTTCAAATTAAATGTTCCATTAAGTTGGTAGCCGTGATTGACAAGTCGCGTCGTTGCGGTTGTCACCGATTAGTATATTTAGTTTTGTAATGTTACCTATGGTTTTGTATTTGTCATTTTGTTTGTGGTTTTTGTTTTAGGTATTCCTTCTGGTTGTTATTTTGAAATATAAAAAACTGTTCTTTTAAGAACAAAAACAGTGTAATAAGTGAAAAAAAGCCAAAACAACTAAATAGTCGCTGCAATGAACTGGTAGCTTCTTTGATACATTTTTTAAAATGAGAACGAGACAATGGCGGCCCTTTCATACCTGTTGCTGCTGTTCGAGATGTTAGTAAAAAGTTTTAAACAGTATATTAGACAAAATATTATTTAAGTTAAATAAAAATACAAATGTTTTCACGATATCCACAGTATATTGTGGAAATCGTGAAAACATTTGTGTTTAGCGAAACAGCTGTAATTGCATTTAAAAACGTATTTTGCAAATAAATAGGGAAAGTTTGATTCAACCGTTTAGTTATTTATTGTTCTTAGTAATCCAATAGTATTATTTTAATTTAGTACTACAATAAGACGAGCTAACTAGTCGACGTATTTCAGCTTCAAGTTTGTACCAACTTTGTTGTTCTTATTACTCAAAAAAACTACAAGTATACTAGTTACGTTTAAAATAATATAAACTAACAAATTTATTTATTTAACAAAGAAATTACAAAGAAGTTTAAAATCAAAACTATAACTAGAACTAAAACTTAAAAGCACAGGCAATATTCTTTCCTTTATATAATAATAGGAACTTAAAGCAGTTTTAAAAATCACTACGTATCCGTATACGTATCGCAATGCGCATGTGCAGAAGCGATACTTGGGTTTCATTACGTTACGTGAAACGTATCAATCCGTCACACGTACCTAACGTACATATCGCATTATTGTGTTCCGTGATCGCGTTTTTTAACGATTAAGGGACAAAAGTGATGTTGTATGCTCAAAAATCATAACATATTTTCCATTATCATAAATCATAACAAACATTTCTGTGACATGCGATTTAAAAAGAAAAATATTATTTTAAAAAGAAAAATATTATTTTACAGTGACAATGACAACATTGTTTTGTTAAGGTAGATTTTGGGGCTATTTTTTAGGTTAAAAATTAAAACACATGAATGGTTACGTTACGTTGCAAACGCATTTGCTTTATGCTTCTTTTTGCTTAGTTACGTATCTCCTTTACGTTTCGTATACGGATAAGGATACGTGATACATTTTTAGAATTGCTTTATGTCTCTAATATAGTATTATTTATTATTTATCGAAATATTAAGTTAAAAAATAAAAATATTAGGTTGGAAACCTGAAGTAACAAAAATACACTGAACACACAGCATAAAAACTAAAATTTACCTATTTTATATGGAAAGTAGAGAAACCAAAGTTTTAAAGTCTGTAGTAATTTTTCTGTTGGTGGTTCTTGTTGTGAAGAGTTTGTCCCACGTTGCTTTAAGTGTAAGAAGTTGGGACACAAAGCGAATCAGTGCAAAGGGGAAGAAGGAGAGTGCGAAGATCGTGACTGAAGTAATATCATCAATTTAAAAAGACTTCAACCTGAAGTGGTATCTCAATAGTGGCGCCTCCAGCCACATATATTATTATAACCACAAATGTCATTGTCAATAGTCTTGTCATTAGACACTTCATTCACGTTGCCAACCATTTAAAACAAGAATTTGCGTGCGTAAAAGTTACATTACGATACGCAAATGCGTTTTATAATGAAGATTTTTATAAGTGCAAAATATAAAAATAACTATACCCTACTAGTGCAAAAAAGTAAAAGTTTACACACTCTTCAGTGCATTTTACGAATGATAGTAGAAACGGTTTTTTGTATCACTTATTGTGAAAAAGAAGTAATTACTTTGACGCACTCTATTTCTTTTGACAAGGAGCCGTTTGCCCATTCCGTGCACAAAGTAAATTTGCATGCGGTAAAACCGAAATTCGCATCGATTTTTTTCTTTGCCGGTACGGAACAGTAAAAGTCAGTAGTTAAGATTAGAAACTTTGCATTTTTTAAAAGTTTTTATTTGTTTGTACAGTAATAGTGTGTGCAACTTAGGCGCCATTGTCGATTACCCATCCATGCCAATGACCGTTCAATTTCGCTTTCATGGGTCATTAAAAACTTTGTGCACTAGTTGCACAATTTACTATTATTTACTTGCTCGAGTCAAACAGTATTTAATTAACATCTATTAGTAATCTCATATAAACAAAATGTAACTTGTAACAGTACCTGTTAACATTTTAAGCACCTGGTATCCTAAATATTAAATGAAATTAGTACCGCTAGCTCCATCTTTCCTAAAGAATTTTTAGTAATAAAATAATGAATACGGTATCTATAATTATAATTGGAAGTTCAAAGTAGCTATGCTTCGAGGTGTACTAATGAGTTGCCATTATCGAGTTCAAGAGGTTTTAATAATTATTCCCAGTCTCATTTCTTCTATTGTTTTACTGTGATATACAGAAAGTTGGAATATAATACAGTAAACTAGAAGCATCTCTTTAATTTGAAGATTCAGTAAACTTGAACAGCTTGTAAACTTTAAGCTCTCGTATGCACGAGCATTTTTAACTGGATCATCTCTACAGCTTGGGCAGATCATCCCTCCACTCGAGATCTTCCACAGTCATTTGGAACCACCTAAACAGTGCCGTAGCGACCCCAAGGTGCGGCGAAGGAACGTCCACTATTGTTAACAGATAAGTTTATTGTGGTATATCAAGTTTACTGTTCCCATTTTTTTTCTCTTTTATCTCCGTTTATATCTATCTATATCGTCAACTGTATTAGAATAAGTAGTTGTAAAAAACTGTTTGCGGATTATTTTTTTGTAACGTATTCTCAACTTCATTCATTTTAGCACCAAGGAAATCTATTTATCTTTTACCTGTTGGTACATTTTCATTTTTTTTACTCCATAGACAGTTTTTTCTGACATCTTTCTGTCATCTTATGATACTTATTTAAATAAAACAACTTTCTTCAGTAGTATCATAAAAAATAAAAAGATTTCAGTGGCGCCCTTATAATTTCTTAAAGAAACAAATATTGTACTATAGTCAGAGCTAATGAACTTACTCACCCCTAGCTGAGGTATTTAACTATCATAACTTTTACTGTAATAAACATTTACAAATTTTGTTAATTATTGAAATATCTTTTACAACTAATTAAAGACGAAATTAAGATTAATGGTTGTTTTATTGTAAATTACATTTTTTCTTTTGGTATATTGTTATTGTTTTAAAAAAGTTAACTAAATAATTTTATAAATTCACTCTCAACGTGTAAGTCATATCACAAATTGACGTCCAACGTTATAATATGGTTACAAACTTTAATATTATGTTATTCTGATGATAAGGTAATAATTTTAAAACAAAAAAACCAAATTGTTTTTAAGTATTATCAATACTTTGAACTTCCACAAGTATGGGTTGGTACATTATTTTCTATTTATGGCTTTCCAAATCAACTATTAAAAACGAATAAAGAAAAACTAACATCAATTTGCGGTATGTCTTCTACGTGACTAACTATAGTAACCGTTCGTGGCATAAATCTTGGGTGCATTATTAAGTTGTGACATAAATTGCGAGCTAATTAGCCAATGATGTACTCGTAAATATACGCCGATAATATGCGTAATTAATTGAAGTGAGTTTGCCAAATGGCATTCTATAGATCACACTCCAAAGAGGATTTATTGATGTAAACTAGGGTGACGTCGTTTTTAATAACATCACGACGATGATAATGCACCGACATTGTTTAGGATAATTAATGATATCCTTATTTATAAGATGCCAACTAGTCAATTAATATAATTGAGTTTCATAGTTTGACAACGTCATTAACGGTCAAATTCATAATTATTGTTTACTTTCACTTTAAAGCCTTTTTCTGTAAATTATAGCATTGCTATTTTAGTTTGGCTGGTTATCGTTTCTTCATACATAAAACCACCATTTATTTTTTGCTTCGCAATAATTAGTTGTTTTATTTTTTTTTAAATAGAGGTATGTTATTAAATAAATCATCTCATTAAAATCTAAACATTCTTTTATATTTTAGTTACTACCTAAATTTATCTTATATTAGTTTAAACATTGAAATTTTATAAAAATATAAAAATAATTTTTGTTTTTATTAATTTTAAGTTTTAAAAAATTACATTTACTCCTTAATAATGTTAATCTGTTGTTTTAAATTTTATTTCATTTACACTTTGTGTCCTTTTCCTTGTTTTTATTTCTATTGTCTTTTGTTTTTTGGGTGTGTGGGTGCTTTTAAATCAATAGGATCAATATTGTTTCTATTTTTATGTAAAGCCTGATGTGGCCTCTATGTTAGGCCTTTAATATATTAGGCATGTTAAAAAGGCTTTGTGAATCTCCTCTATAATTGAATCTTATTCTTATTATGTACTACATGCATTTAAAACCTTTTTCTTTCGAATGATAGCTTTGCTATGAGACAATCCCAGCACTATTTGTGAGGTGACTTAAAAGTTGACTTACTCATATTGCAGCCACCTACTATCTGTCACTGCAACCTGTAATCTACTTTTTAGAGGACCACAATAGATCTTAAAATCAAATAGGCCTCATAAACATCTATCTATCTATAATTTAGTTGTGCTGTCTTAACGATGAATTTTGAATTCGAATTGGTATAATTAATAAAAAAAATGCATGTTAGTCTATCCAACCGTACCAAAACTTAATATTAATTTGAACTTTTAATATTAGGGCAATGGCTCTGAACTAATCTTGATCTATATACACTAACCTAAGAAACTCAATTTCCTTACATCCTTTTTTTGAAAAAAAATAAACTATTTTACATGTATTTTTTATCAATAAAATAACTCCAAACGAAATATTCAATTTGTTTTATATCCCCTTTGATGATATTTTCAGCACGAAATTTGTCAATTCTATGTCAAACGTTATGATGTTACTTGCGTGAACTTGGCGCACCATATTTTAAAATTTGATTTTTTTGTATTTATTAACCGGAACTATTAAAAATACTTACAGAGAACTCTAGAACTATTGCAAAGGATGCCAGAACTCAAAAAAAACTTTAAGATTTTTAAATATGGTGTGCCAAGTTCACGGGAATCCTTTTCCTGTTACTTCCATAAACTATGACGTATTAAAAGAAGAATTTGGTGTGAACTATATTTTTACATTTCCAAACTACGGGTTTTTTTTAAACGAATATAGAGCATAGAGATTTAGTTGAAATGAAATAAATTGAATTTTTTGTAGATGGGTTAAAAAATATTTGTAAAGTCTAAAAGTTTGGTATCTTGATTAATAATTGATAAATATTACATATTTGTTTCAGTATTGGAATTGCTATGTAAAATGTTAATAAAAAAATAGTTGATCAAGAGGACACGTTAAATTAAAATTCTCGACTCAGAAATTGGTAAAAATTGTAATTTGACCGTTATCAAAGTACTTTGTAACAGAGTGAATCCTTTGAATATATTTCGGATGTATGTGTAGTTCAGGTGATTGGCGTTTACACATTATTTGCAACTTTAATTACTCAACACTTGCAATTACGACATTAATTACACCATACTAGACTTTGGTGCCGTTGAACAGCTGCCGCACTGTTAATAGATATAGATGCAGATATTGTATCCCAAAAAACATGGCAGATAGAACTTTAGCGAATGGATACGTCGATGATTTTAATACAAAAAAAGTGTTGCTGTAAAAAGCCCTTTAAATGAGTTATACTTTTAGACAGCGGTAAAAGTTCTTTTCATACGGCTTTTTTAAATAACGAAAAAAAGGAACATTTATCACTTTAATCTGATTTAGGGTAGACCGGGGACAGTTGTAACATTTGCGAGTTGATAGCATGTAAGTATATTGATATAACGAATAAATATCGCTCGATCGAATTACAATATTTATTACAAAGTTCACTTGTTTCTCTATCATCTCTATCTATTTTTAACTTTTCAACCCTTAATAAAAAAATACTGATACATTTAAAAAAAAAATGAAATCTGTTACAACTGCCCCCGACCCTGGGATAGTTGTAACAGAGAGTGGGGTCACAATAACTTGAAAAACTTGATTTAATAACATTTATTTAGAAAAATATTGAAAATATATAAAAAACTGAGGATTCAAAAACAGGTTGTACTTATTATTCGGATTCGTAATTATGACACATGCTAAAGGGATCCTTTTTGATGTAGTCTTCATGGAACCCACCTCTCTCCAGGACTGCTTAAACTACATTATTCAAGACAAATTAGATATAAATATTCTTCTTCATCAGATGATTCTTCATTAATAGTAGTTTTTTTTCTAATTGGTTTTATTTTTAACACGTTAACGACCGGGTGAGGCATAAGTGTTGTCACGGGTGTATGTGCCACCAGGACCACGTGAGATCATACGGTGTCACAAGATATTTATAATTATCGACGGCTGTGACCTTCTGTAGAGTACATGGCACAGTGTTAAAAGGATAGGATGTGTTGAAAAGCGGTCCTGCGGGCTAGGTAAAGTTAGCGGGTTGGTAATTTCATTAGTAACTTTTGAAATAATGATATTTTACACATATTGAGTTAAAAAATGGTCTTTTGAAACATTTATTGTAACAAAAACATGTAGAATAATGCTACAATATATCAAAATGAATAAAGTATGCAGTCATAATTGAATAACGATATATTTGAGAAAAACGAAAATATGTGTTTATAAGTGATATCTCATAAAATATAACAAAATGAAAATTTCTTGTATTATAATAAAAACTGATAGCAATTATAAAAAAGAGTATGTTTTCTGAGCTTTGTGCCAGGCAAAAAAAACAAGGTATACAAGTTTTTCAGACACACTGAACATTGATTTCCGACAAGAATTATCCTGTCTGAGACATCGCATTGACCGCACGCGGACTGATGAACTGAATTATACTCTTGGGACACCGTGAGGTAAATGTGGTGTCTCACATAAAAACGTCAAAATAAGACAAAAACAATATTTTCTCCCAAAAATATCATGGGCAAATATAAAATAGGACCGAAATCTACAGAAAAATTTAACAAATAAATGCCGGTCCCGAGGGCTCCATGTCTCCTTTTGACACCGGTCGTCAACGTGTTAACTTTTAAGTTGCTCTGGACAAACTTGTTGCCTGGGCAGCTCTTATAGATAATTCTGGATTTCTTATCATGAATGATCGGATCTAAACTTCTCCAGCCATTTTGTTTGTATTCCAGGCACTTGGTTTTGGTAGCTCATATTTAACCGCCAGTAGATACGCTAAATTTCTGACATCCTTAGTCGTCAGACCAAAATATATGCCTGCTGATTTTGTCAGATATTTTACTAAAACTTTTTCTTGGTGTTCTGTAAAAACCTTGTTTGGAGCTCTGTAACCCATGCTAACAGAAATAGCAGGATCGTCTTTGGCAGCATCCCTTTTTTGTTTACATCGCCTGCACGTACAGATTTTCCTAGTGCTATTACATCGTAAGCTTGCATGTAAACTAAAATGTTGAATCTGGAACCGTTGGCGAAAATGATACCGAAAACCGTTTACACTACCACTACACCAACACACACATCTTCTTCAGAGACCGAAGGTAAACTGTTTACCTTCGGAGGTAAACTGTTTACCTTCGGAGGTAAACTGTTTACCTTCGGTCTCTGAAGAAGATAACTTGGTTATCGAAACGCGCGTCAGGCATATAAAAGTGTGTGTTGGTGTAGTGGTAGTGTAAACGGTTTTCGGTTGCATGTAAAGATTTAAAGCTGTTTAAATCCAGATCAAGTAGAGCTGTGAACTGTAGTTTTATTGTTAGAGAAGTTAGCCTGAGGTGGCTTACAATTTATCTGGACCTATAACAACTGAGGAGATTTCGAAGGACCAGTTTTGAACAGTAACACGCCAGATGCTTAAAACAATTTATTTTTATTCATAATAAACAAATAATTAGACGGTTACTTCAAAACAATATTTAAATTAGGCTTAAACAGGTCATAGAAGTACCTGATGAAAAAGAATATATTTCATATGCGGTAACAGTTTGCAAAATAGTAGAAGGAAATGATACCGTGGCACTATGGACTAATAACGTGTCTTTAGCTATAACTGTTCACTTTACTTACATGAGTTTATATCACTAGTAGTCCTTATGTTGGGTTTCACTACGTTATTGCACACACTATAATGTTACTAGTTTTAGTTTTAATAAAGAATTGTTACTAACACCAGCTAATCAAAGTACTTAATTTATTTCGTCTAAACATTCACGCAAAACAGAGAGAAACTTTTATATCTATTAAAGATCGCAAGAGAACGAGAGGGCTGTGACTACCCTTGTGAGAGATTATTACAAAACTGAGAGGTAAAATTGAAAAAGTCGTAAAACTATAAGACGCCGGGTGGGGTACCGGCTATTTTTTCTTTCAGCATTACATCCAAATAATCAAACATTTTTTGAAATTGTAGTTTTGTATTTGTATACCTTAGATTTAATCTACCATGTCTCTTATATTTATATTTCATATTTCATTTCATAAAGTAACAATAAAATACAGTCTATACATAAGAAAGTTTATATTAAATCCATTGATATTCATTTAAACAAAAAAAAGTTTTCAGCACAGAAACGAATTGTACCGATTTCATGATAATTTTTACATCTCGACACTAAAATTTAATTAATCCGAAATAACTTTTCTCCGCGAAAAGGAAATTTCTGTTTTAAATTGAGTAGTCAGTTTCTGTAAGAAGTGACGTTATTTGCTTTTTAAATTACTCTCTGGTTCGTTCTCTACGATCAGAGTTTGTAAGTTATTTGGGAAATGACAATTTTAAAAAGTTATTCCAAGAGTTGACGACGCCGATGGCAATTTTTTAAGTTACAAATTTTAATATTTAATTTATTTGAAATTACGTTAAATCTTTGATTACTTAAATATATACTATAGAGTAACAATAGCAATAATCTTAATATTTCTAATTAAGTTTAATTAAATTGTTTTAGTAAATATTTGGGTTGATAAAGATTTGATATTATTGTTTAAATGTTTTTAATAAAGTATGAGCTCTTATATCACAGGCGGATTATATTTGAAAAGTTTCTGGTTGGATTATTCGGTAATTAAATAAAATTGGGAAATTATCACAATAACTTTATTACAATAGACAAATTTAAAACAGTCATTATTTGTCTAGTATGTCAGGGATCTATCAGCTCTGGGAGATGTTACATATAACTGACATAGCGACAATTTGTCGAAATTGTCGCGACAAGTGTGACAATTTTGTAATTTCTCTTTGCATATAATATACCATGGTTTTTGATAATGATAATGCAACATGTCCCTGTTATTATCAAAAAAAATGGTGTTATATGCAACGAGAAATTACAAAATTGTCACACTTGTCGCGACAATTTTGACAAATTGTCGCTATATCAGTTATATGCAACATGTCCCTGGTAGTGTAGTATCAATGTTTAGGACCTGTCCACACAGCAAAACTACATACCCTTTTTGTCCAGTTATGTGCCCTTGTCATTGATGATTTGTATTTATATTATACTTAGTTTTTATGAAATTGATTGTGTTAACCTCTACTTTTTGGAAGTTCATCTTACTAAGAACAATTAATAACTGCACAGTTAAACTAAACTTCCACTATTTATTTGAAAAATTCGCTTTAAAATCAATTGATTTTGATTGATTTTAATTGATTTTAAAGCGAATTTTTCAAATAAATAGTGGAAGTTTAGTTTAACTGTGCAGTTATTAATTGTTCTTACTTAGTTTTTAGTTTTTGGAATTTATTGTACAAACCCTTACTATGTGAAAGTCCATCTTATTAAGAACAGTAAACAACTAAAAGATTCAATTAGCGAAACAGCTGTAAACTTGGAAGTTGAGTTAAAACAAGAGTTTTTTTATTATTCCTCGTGAGATGAAGTTCCAAAAAGTAAGGGTTAGTACAATAAATTTAAATAATAATCAATAAAAAAATTGTACTTTTAAGGTTTAAGTGGAGTCGACTATTTTTTGATTCTCAAACGCGAGATGGCGGTGCGAGCACTCCGCTAGTTCTGTTCCTTTTCTATGAATACAGTTATCTGTAAACGTCTCTACAAAATTTAATACCTTGGAAAAAAACATTCGCAAGTAGTCACTAGATGCTAAACGAAAATTGTGCGGCAAGATGTTGTTCTCTTTATGCGAAATTGCCACATCTACACCAAATTTTATAGTCGTTATTCGTTTTTCGCTTTCTTGTTTGTGCTTAGTGGTTTTAGTGATTTATTGTTTTTATATAGCTGCTATTTCCATAAAATTAATAAATACATAACCTATATAAATTAAATTCCCAAAACTCAATTTTTTTACCACAATCTAATACATAGGTGGAATTTTTGTAGATTAATAATATTTGATATGCTTAATTTTTCGCCAGCAAGAACAAACCGCAGAATGGATTTTCACAAAATTTTCACCAAAAATCGGATAAGTGAAAATATAGAGCTGATTATATTTGGGAAAAATATGAACGTAGGAAGGGGTTTTTTAGAGGGGATAAATATTTGAAAAAATCATAAAGAAAGATATCTGATTCAAATAAAATTTTTCAGAAATATTTACAATTGTCAACATTTATTTTCCGAAATATAAAACCCTCATTGGTGTACATTGAGGGGGTTTTAGGAAGGTTGAAAATTTAATAAAATCGAAGAAATTAACTAATGATCTGATCAGTGGCGTCTCGTGGTAAGAATTGTAAGGTGTTCTGCGATTTTTAAAAAAGTTTACCTTGTAAGGGGGCAGAGCTGGGTAGTATCCGGATACAATATCCGGATACTTTTATGTATCCGAAAGCTGTATCCGGATACTTTTTAAATTTGATATCCGGTATCCGTATCCGTAGCCAAATTTTAAAGTATCCGGTATCCGAATACTTTTTTGATATTCGGATACTTTTAAATATTTATCGCCCGCCGATAATGCATAACACTGCCCTTCCTTTTCTCTTTTACAACTATGATTGATACGCCTAAAACAAAAGCTTTAAGCGATTAACACTTTGAGGTATTGGTACTTACAAGGCAAATGCACTTCACTTCTGACTTCGTCAGCAATTAGAATAATTTCTGTATTAGTACGTTTTTATTTTAATTTAATGTTTCCTTATAAGTTTAGGTTCTAGTTTTATTATTCCTAAGCAATAAACAATTTTTTGAGTACTTTCTGATTTCTTTCTCCAATTAATGTATTTTTATTATTATATATTACATTAAAAATACATGCATATTACACAGTTCTAATAATAATAATTTATGGCCTTGTTAAAAAAGTATCCTTCAAAGTATCCGAAAAAAATATCCGGATACTTGTACCCGAATACATTTTTAAATGAAAGTACTTTTTTAAAAAGTATCCGGATACATTTTGAGTATCCGATATCCGGACACTTTTTTCAGTATCCGACCCAACTCTGAAGGGGGGTTCTCTCCCATCAATTTTATCGTCGTTTCTTCGCCTTTCGTGTTGAAATATTGGATTTCTGGAGCCGAAAAATTAATAAGCCCACGAAATATTCCCAGATTCTCGGAAGTCAAACTCTCATTATGTCCCCGAAGCTCCACAAAATTTAACAGAATTAATTTATTTTTTGGAAAATATATATCGATTCTTCGACACATTTTCAATATGTTTCTGTATATTTAATCAAAAAGCCGAATCTAATTGATCCATGACATTAGTTGGCCCTAGTAACGTTAATTTCATACAATTATGAAGATGGCTTTTAGAATTTTTAGGTTTTCTTTATTTTCAAACTCAAATACTCTAGATTCGAGTATTTTAGCAATCAACGATTTAAGCTTAAAATTCTACCTGACTTTTATTACTCTGTTCCAGCACACTTATTCTTACTACAAAGATAAACCTTTACAAGGTTTGCAGTATGTTTACAAAATGTTAAAATAAATGGAAACTTTCACTTTTTCAAACAAAATAATATTAACTATGAAGAAAATAATATTTTAACAGAGATAAACTATTGTAGGTACCTACATGAAATCAATATTTCAACATAAGTAAATAAAGATTCTTAAACCTCATTGTTTCTTTTATGTGAATTCCCCTTTTAAGGTTTAAGTGGACCCCCGGAAAAAATAACTACACATTCAAAAATTTTGAAAAAATTCATGAATATGTATTATATCGCGACTAGTATTTTCCGAAAATTTAATCAAAATCGCTCGAGTTGTTTTCGGAAAAAACAAGAAAAACTATGTTTTCTCACGTATAAAACTCAAAAACTAGTCGAACGATTTGAACTATTTTTTGTAATATTATGCATCTTCTTTAATAAAATATATACAAATTTTTTGAAAATTTTTGAATGTACAGTTTTGACACAAAAAAATAAAAAAATATTAATTCATGCCTAAATCATTTATTCGAATATTTTTTTTTATTTTAAAGTTTGAAACAATTGAATGGATATGTTTTTAAGTATTTTACAAAAAAAATTGTTATTTAAAAACGTTTGTTTTACAAAATTCGAATATAACAATAATACGATTTAAAATTCGCACATTAAATTTTTACCTCTGGGAGGTGCTGACGTCTACATCGCTATGCATAACTTTTAAAAACATTTCAGTAAAGCACACACAGATGGTGCGATTTTTAGGAACATCGTTCAACAGTGTTGCCGATTTAATATTATAACCTAGACACTCAAGAAATTGATTGATACCTCATTTTGTATAGCTTCTAAAATTCTAAAGTACAATTATTATTTTATCGATTAAGATACAGAGAGTGGGGTAGAATGTAAAGTTTAACTTCTTTAGTATTATTACTGCTCGATAACGAAGCCAACAAAAAAAGAAGGGTCTGTTTTTAATCTTTCAATGACATAGGTATGCCTCGAGCATATACATGGTGCAAAATGAAAGAAATAAATTGGTTATTTTCTAAAACGGCGACATTGAAAAATCGTGTAACAGGTCAATTTTTAATTTTAAACAGGTTAGAAATTAAAAACAGGTTAGACATTTTTTTTTAAGTTTTCATACCTCATTTTGTCTAGCTCTAAAGTACAATTATTATTTTGTCGCTTTATAGGTACAACTATATAAGAAAAAACAATAAAATCAAGAGACAACAATAAAGTCTTACATTTGTGGTTTAATTAGCATTTAGATGCAGATTTCAGTTTGAATTTTTGGTTAAAAATGTACTTACACTAGGTACCTAATTTATTAAGCAGGGGGAGCTACAAAATTTAATGAATAGGTGGCTTTTTAACATATTAAATAGGTAACATTTTACGAAAATAGGTAGATAAAAATAAAACAATTTTTATTTACTTATCAGCAATAAAAAATAGTCGATAATAGTACAATAAATACAAATGTGTATATTATATTTTAAATGCGACTACAGTTGTTACATTATACCATAACTTGTAAATTATATTTACCAAAAAAACCTACTATTGATATTTATCTATTTACTGATAAATATCTCCGACGATGTATAGGCATCATCCAAAGATATTCTAATAAGTCTGGTAACTCCTTTGATGTAGTGGAAATTTGCAGCTTTTTTTGTGAGCGGTCGTAAATTATCGGTACAATACTTGATATCTTAAATTGCGGACAGGTAAATGGATAAGATACTTAAAAGGGGAATTCACATAAAAGAAACAATGAGGTTTAAGAATCTTTATTTACTTATGTTGAAATATTGATTTCATGTAGGTACCTACAATAGTTTATCTCTGTTAAAATATTATTTTCTTCATAGTTAATATTATTTTGTTTGAAAAAGTGAAAGTTTCCATTTATTTTAACATTTTGTAAACATACTGCAAACCTTGTAAAGGTTTATCTTTGTAGTAAGAATAAGTGTGCTGGAACAGAGTAATAAAAGTCAGGTAGAATTTTAAGCTTAAATCGTTGATTGCTAAAATACTCGAATCTAGAGTATTTGAGTTTGAAAATAAAGAAAACCTAAAAATTCTAAAAGCCATCTTCATAATTGTATGAAATTAACGTTACTAGGGCCAACTAATGTCATGGATCAATTAGATTCGGCTTTTTGATTAAATATACAGAAACATATTGAAAATGTGTCGAAGAATCGATATATATTTTCCAAAAAATAAATTAATTCTGTTAAATTTTGTGGAGCTTCGGGGACATAATGAGAGTTTGACTTCCGAGAATCTGGGAATATTTCGTGGGCTTATTAATTTTTCGGCTCCAGAAATCCAATATTTCAACACGAAAGGCGAAGAAACGACGATAAAATTGATGGGAGAGACCCTTCAGAGTTGGGTCGGATACTGAAAAAAAGTGTCCGGATATCGGATACTCAAAATGTATCCGGATACTTTTTAAAAAAGTACTTTCATTTAAAAATGTATTCGGGTACAAGTATCCGGATATTTTTTCGTATACTTTGAAGGATACTTTTTTAACAAGGCCATAAATTATTATTATTAGAACTGTGTAATATGCATGTATTTTTAATGTAATATATAATAATAAAAATACATTAATTGGAGAAAGAAATCAGAAAGTACTCAAAAAATTGTTTATTGCTTAGGAATAATAAAACTAGAACCTAAACTTATAAGGAAACATTAAATTAAAATAAAAACGTACTAATACAGAAATTATTCTAATTGCTGACGAAGTCAGAAGTGAAGTGCATTTGCCTTGTAAGTACCAATACCTCAAAGTGTTAATCGCTTAAAGCTTTTGTTTTAGGCGTATCAATCATAGTTGTAAAAGAGAAAAGGAAGGGCAGTGTTATGCATTATCGGCGGGCGATAAATATTTAAAAGTATCCGAATATCAAAAAAAGTATTCGGATACCGGATACTTTAAAATTTGGCTACGGATACGGATACCGGATATAAAATTTAAAAAGTATCCGGATACAGCTTTCGGATACAAAAAAGTATCCGGATATTGTATCCGGATACTACCCAGCTCTGCCCCCCTTACAAGGTAAACTTTTTTAAAAAATCGCAGAACACCTTACAATTCTTACCACGAGACGCCACTGATCAGATCATTAGTTAATTTCTTCGATTTTATTAAATTTTCAACCTTCCTAAAACCCCCTCAATGTACACCAATGAGGGTTTTATATTTCGGAAAATAAATGTTGACAATTGTAAATATTTCTGAAAAATTTTATTTGAATCAGATATCTTTCTTTATGATTTTTTCAAATATTTATCCCCTCTAAAAAACCCCTTCCTACGTTCATATTTTTCCCAAATATAATCAGCTCTATATTTTCACTTATCCGATTTTTGGTGAAAATTTTGTGAAAATCCATTCTGCGGTTTGTTCTTGCTGGCGAAAAATTAAGCATATCAAATATTATTAATCTACAAAAATTCCACCTATGTATTAGATTGTGGTAAAAAAATTGAGTTTTGGGAATTTAATTTATATAGGTTATGTATTTATTAATTTTATGGAAATAGCAGCTATATAAAAACAATAAATCACTAAAACCACTAAGCACAAACAAGAAAGCGAAAAACGAATAACGACTATAAAATTTGGTGTAGATGTGGCAATTTCGCATAAAGAGAACAACATCTTGCCGCACAATTTTCGTTTAGCATCTAGTGACTACTTGCGAATGTTTTTTTCCAAGGTATTAAATTTTGTAGAGACGTTTACAGATAACTGTATTCATAGAAAAGGAACAGAACTAGCGGAGTGCTCGCACCGCCATCTCGCGTTTGAGAATCAAAAAATAGTCGACTCCACTTAAACCTTAAGTATCTTATCCATTTACCTGTCCGCAATTTAAGATATCAAGTATTGTACCGATAATTTACGACCGCTCACAAAAAAAGCTGCAAATTTCCACTACATCAAAGGAGTTACCAGACTTATTAGAATATCTTTGGATGATGCCTATACATCGTCGGAGATATTTATCAGTAAATAGATAAATATCAATAGTAGGTTTTTTTGGTAAATATAATTTACAAGTTATGGTATAATGTAACAACTGTAGTCGCATTTAAAATATAATATACACATTTGTATTTATTGTACTATTATCGACTATTTTTTATTGCTGATAAGTAAATAAAAATTGTTTTATTTTTATCTACCTATTTTCGTAAAATGTTACCTATTTAATATGTTAAAAAGCCACCTATTCATTAAATTTTGTAGCTCCCCCTGCTTAATAAATTAGGTACCTAGTGTAAGTACATTTTTAACCAAAAATTCAAACTGAAATCTGCATCTAAATGCTAATTAAACCACAAATGTAAGACTTTATTGTTGTCTCTTGATTTTATTGTTTTTTCTTATATAGTTGTACCTATAAAGCGACAAAATAATAATTGTACTTTAGAGCTAGACAAAATGAGGTATGAAAACTTAAAAAAAATGTCTAACCTGTTTTTAATTTCTAACCTGTTTAAAATTAAAAATTGACCTGTTACACGATTTTTCAATGTCGCCGTTTTAGAAAATAACCAATTTATTTCTTTCATTTGCACCATGTATATGCTCGAGGCATACCTATGTCATTGAAAGATTAAAAACAGACCCTTCTTTTTTTGTTGGCTTCGTTATCGAGCAGTAATAATACTAAAGAAGTTAAACTTTACATTCTACCCCACTCTCTGTATCTTAATCGATAAAATAATAATTGTACTTTAGAATTTTAGAAGCTATACAAAATGAGGTATCAATCAATTTCTTGAGTGTCTAGGTTATAATATTAAATCGGCAACACTGTTGAACGATGTTCCTAAAAATCGCACCATCTGTGTGTGCTTTACTGAAATGTTTTTAAAAGTTATGCATAGCGATGTAGACGTCAGCACCTCCCAGAGGTAAAAATTTAATGTGCGAATTTTAAATCGTATTATTGTTATATTCGAATTTTGTAAAACAAACGTTTTTAAATAACAATTTTTTTTTGTAAAATACTTAAAAACATATCCATTCAATTGTTTCAAACTTTAAAATAAAAAAAAAATATTCGAATAAATGATTTAGGCATGAATTAATATTTTTTTATTTTTTTGTGTCAAAACTGTACATTCAAAAATTTTCAAAAAATTTGTATATATTTTATTAAAGAAGATGCATAATATTACAAAAAATAGTTCAAATCGTTCGACTAGTTTTTGAGTTTTATACGTGAGAAAACATAGTTTTTCTTGTTTTTTCCGAAAACAACTCGAGCGATTTTGATTAAATTTTCGGAAAATACTAGTCGCGATATAATACATATTCATGAATTTTTTCAAAATTTTTGAATGTGTAGTTATTTTTTCCGGGGGTCCACTTAAACCTTAATATTTTTCTACAGTTATTTTAAAATAACAAATCACTCCTAGTGACTTGGTTTTCAACTATTACATCCAGGATAATCCCTTAGGGATAATAACATCTAGGCTTTAATATTGTTATGTCTTATTACTTCCATACTTGGTCTAGCCTTAATAATACCTAAAAAACATCAGGTACTTAGCTACAAACAAAATGTAACTTTAATATGTCAATCTAACGATGCTAATTCTATAGCGAAACGGCCGCCATTGCAATAAAAGTATTTTACGAATAAATAGTGAAAGTTAATTCAACCTTTTAGTTATTTACTGTTCTTACTTTAGTTTTTGGAATCGTATTTCCAAAAAGTTATTTTTTTTTCTAGAATTGCATCAACTGACATTTGATTAGGTTAGGTTAGGCTATGACTTTGTTTATAGTGTGTTCAACAATATAGTGCCTACAATAAAAGGGGACTGATGGTAATAAACCACTTTTATTGCGATCGTCTGTCACGGTATATTGCTTATGGTCAAAATTTGCACACGCAGGATCGGTTCTTTATTTGTATAATTTGGGTTCAGTATAATCATTTATATTTATGTTTCCGTAGTGAGAGTTAGTCTGTGCTAATTAATAATTTTTTCCTTGGGAAACTGCATCAGCGGCACCCTGTGTTACTGTTCCTGTTCGACGACGAGTTTTATCCCTTGATGCCCAAGAAATCGTCAGACATGTTCATCAGAAGCTGGTCCAAAGGGGTTGGGCTTTAACTTCTGCTGTAAGAGAAACCAGCAATTTGACAGCGATACCGGAATCATCAGTGAGAGTTCACATTTCGAGGCCAATTCATCCGAGACGAAAACGAAACGATAGTGGTGTTTCCAGAACCACTGATGACGGTGATAAAGATTTGATAAGAGGAACTATCTACTCCATGTACGAAGAAAACTTGGTGCCTACTATTAGATCATTGCAAACAAGGCTTAGGACCTCCACTGCGATAAGGATATCAATTGGAAACCTATGGACACTTTTATCCAAACTAGGTTTCAAATACTGCAAAATTGAGAAAAGGCAAGTTATTATGGAATCACAATGAATTAGGCAATGACGTTTTGAATATTTGACTGCCATAAGTGATTACAGGTCTTTACAAAGACCAATAATCTATTTGGATGAGACCTGGTATGATACCCATGATACGCCAGCAAAAGGATGGACCGATGGAGATGCCAATCAAAAGCTCCATCGAACAAAGGAAAACGGATCACGATTATTTATGCTGGATCAGAAGATAGTTGGATTCCAAACAGTTTGGGACTTTCGGCGAAGAACATTCAAGATTCGTCGTTGGATTACCACCAAGATACTACAACCGAATTGTTCGAAGATTGGATCAAAAACACTTTACTGCCAAATATTCCCTCGCATAGTGTCATAGTTATGGACAATGCCAGTTGTCCTAGTCGCCAATTAAAGAAGGTTCCAGGCTCTTCAAATACAAATGCGGAAATCCAGGAATTTATGCTCCAAAACAAAATGTACTTTGTCTTCCTCCTTACTACTACGTATTCAACTAAAGAAGAAAGTGCGGACCCAAATTACTATACCTACACTAAGTATGCATTAATCCGGCAAAATATAGATGACCCAGACGCTGATTGTTGGAAAAGATTGGAAAAGAGGATTCATACAGGGCATTTCATACTAACATAGAACCTCTTATAATTAATGTAGACGACGATAGTGAAACTGAATTGATACATTAACATATTTAAATTGATTTACCTACGATTTTCACACAAACGTGTCCATAACATTTTTTGATATCTTCTAAAACAACCCATATACCGAAGTTTGTTGGTACTCCCTATTATATGGATGGAACATTTAAGTTTTGTACTAAATTTTTCCATCAATTATTTACTGTTCATGCTTTTAAAAATGGTTATTATATACCCGTTGCATTTTGCTTATTACCAAACAAGAACAGATCAAGTTTTTTTTTTGGCTTGGACAATTGTCACTCGGCCAGATTCAATAAATCAAAAAAAGGAATATAGGGCAGACAGGAACACACACTTCTTGTCTAGGGGCCCATCAAGACATTTTGCAAATAGACAAACAAAACTAAGCCACGGTAAGTAGGTTTATAACAAATGGGTTAAAACATAGGTAACAAAGGAAAGATTACAGACACAATTTAGTTTCATTAAGAAAAGTAATTATGGAATCCCAAATAACTTTTTCTTGCAATGCCAAAAGGTGACAAATGTTGACTGGAAGAAAAATGTTGCTTTTCTTAACGTTTTCCAAGAGATTCTTACTGGCTTGTAAATATTTTTTACAACCAAACAATATGTGGTTCAAATCGCTTTCTTCTTGACATTCCTCGCATAAGTTAGAATTAATAACGTGTATCTTATAAAGGTGTGCAGGATAACAAGCATGACCAAATCGAAGTCTGCTTATTGTAGTAATATATTTACGTGGTACCACTAAGTTTTTATACAGATCAAGTTATTTAAAATTATTTAAACTGTTAAATGAAAAATGTAAAACTTTGGATCTGATATATAAACCTTCAACAGTTATTGTTGATTTTGAACAGACAATTCATAACGCTTGTTCAATAATGTGGCCAAATATAAAAATTATAGGATGTAGATTACATTTGTACCAATCGTGTTATCGTGAAATTCAAAACTTGGGCCTAGTTACAAAATATCGAAACAAAAACGCAGAAATAAGCAATTTTCTTAAATTATTTTTTGGACTTCCATTTTTAGACCCTCATGAAGTAGGAAACTTTTTTCTAAAGACATTCATTCAATAATGTCCAGTAATCCGAGTCTATTGAAATTAAAACCAAGATATCAGAATATCGAAATGGCCTTTAATTACAAAAAGATTTTGTAAAAATTATGTATTTGTATAATTCACCTTAATAATATATAATATGTTAGATAATACTGATTGTTTTAACTCTTAGAATACAACCTTAATCCGCTCGAAGAGCTGTCGTGGTCCAACTAATCGGTGTACTTAAAACAGGTAGGGGAAACTGGCCTAAAATGGCATACCATTTTTTATTTCTTCTATATATTTTTTTTCAGGCGTCCTATTTTAAAATCAACTTATGCCATAGATAGCTTATTTAATTAGTATTAACAAGATTATAACAAACAAGACATTAAGATTAATTCTTCTTGAGAAAGCTTTATTGAAGCAGCGATTGCGTTATTCATTTTACCCACACTAATTTGGGTAAAATGGCATACAACGATAGAAAATGGATTAATTTAGAAAAAAGACAACGAAACAATATTTTTGATAGACTTATACAAAAAGGTATTAAAACATTAAGTCTAGTAAGAAAAATAAACGCTAAAACTAAAGAACAAGAAATTTATATTTAAACGAAATAACAAAGGGCAAAATGGTATATATTTAGATATGCATCACAAATGTAAATTTTGGTTTTAGAGTTACCTCCAGCACAAAGAACGTGGGCCCATTCGTTACACTTGCAACATCTTATCCACTTCTCTCCCCCTTTCGATCTGGATAATGCTTCTCCACAAAATAAACAAAACGCATCAGATTTGTCTTCCTTGTCTAATCTTTCACCAGGAAATTTTAATTCCTCTTCAAATGCATCGTCGGGATCTATTTGTAAACGTTTCTTCGCCTGTCGCGCTGTTTGTCTTCTTACTTTTACCGTTTTTTCCACTTCCTTTTCTTTCATTTCTTCAATAAAGGGACTGCAAAGCCTTCCTCATTTCTAGTACTATTTTCATTATTAGGCACTTCCTCCTCCTTATATAGTTCATTCGTAGTATCAGTTTCTGCTGTAGTTGACTGGGTATCACTCACCTGTATGTGCAGAATGTAGGCATTGCAAATAATTCAAAATTTAAAACTTAAACATCCATGAAAAAATGAAGAATAATGGATGAATAAGAGAGTTATTATATAAAAAGAAGAGGAAAAAGGAAATTCATAAGTTATAAAATATAGAATGATGGGTGTGTTGATTGAATTAAAGTGGATAGAAAAGTGGGACAATATTCATACTAAGAATGTTGTATCCCAAAAGGAAATGCAAATAGCAAGTGTTACATTAATAAGAGAAACAAGAAGGAAAAACGTATATGAAGAGAAAAAATGGAGTGATTGTAAAAACAATCAAAAAAAGGAGAGATCCATGGTAGAGGTTCAATCTCCTTTTGATTAAGAAGACAGGTCGATCCTAAACAGTGAGTGAAGGTTCTAGTTAGTCCTCTCAATCTCAGCAGTAATGCTAAGAGAAACAAGAAGAAAAAACTTATATGAAAAGAAAAAATGGAGTGATTGTAAAAACAATCAAAAAAAGGAGAGATCCCTGGTAGAGGTTCAATCTCCTTTTGATTAAGAAGACAGGTCAATCCTAAACTGTGAGTGAAGGTTCTTGTTAGTCCTCTCAATCTCAGCAATAATGCTATGTAAATTAGGATAAATAACATCAAGTACATTTCAAAAAAGTCGAACTGGAAAAGTTGTACCAGCACCAACGCACTTGAAGAACTGTATAAGTATGAAGGGCAATTACAGTTAAATATTATATTCACTTAAAATGTTTGAGAAAAAAAAATTTTTATAAGCACAACACATCCACGTGTATTAATCTCAACTGGTGCTAGCCTCGCTGTTGTCCGTTACAAAGGAATTTGACATCACTGCTGCCAACATTTCTATACATGACTACGGTCTATAGTTGGCGCGCGTATTTGAAAACAAGCTCTATGCCGTTTTACCCAAGTATGCCATTTTAGGCCAGTTTCCCCTACCTGACTCGTGGTCGAATTGTCCGACCCCGAAATCTTCATATTTCCAGCTAAGATTTCTTCACTTACTATATGAATAATTCTTAATAAAACACCCTGTATAATTAGAAGTTACACCATAATTGTTTATATTGAAAATCATAGAAAAAAACAATATCAATCTAGTTTGGCTTTTTATTGTTATTATTATGTTTATAACTATTTAATTTAACTAACTAAAACAAAAACATACGAAACAAAATAAACTTTCAATAAAATTTGCTGATACGCCCATGATATGCAGAATTCTAATTAAAGTTGTCTTGAATCGACGAATTTTATACGTTAAATTTGCATTTCCTTATTTTATATTAGGAAGTTCGTTCACCTTTTGCGTCAGTGACGTGCTTATAATGATACAACCGGTTAAAATATAAGCTGAAAATTGAAAACAATTTAGCAATTAAGCCAAAACAATACTGTTTATGTAGAAGAGCAAGTCATTTATCTACAGGTATAGATAACGAGTTTTGATTGGTAAAACAGTTAACAAAACTTTTTATCGATTCAAAAATAAGGAATTGCAACACCGCTGTATTGTAACGATAGGAATGCTGTTGGTTACTGTCACTTTTAATGCAATAAACAAGATGCCACAACTATGTAACATTACCAATGAAACGAGTTGAATACTTTTTGGAACGTGACGCAAGTAGATTAAGAAACATCAACATTTTTAAATACATGGAAGTAGAATTAAATGTTCAATGAAAAGGTAAATTTAAATATGCACTTGGATCTACTGTTTCTTCTTCAACACTATTATATTTTAAAATTTCTTTAACGATATCAAAATTCGCCATTTAAACACTCCTTTATTTTTTTAAAGCTTTGTTGTAACATGCCTCTAAATAATTCAATTTTAACGGATTGTTTTAACGGAATCCTTGAAAATTTTAACGGAAATTTAGTTAGAGAATACCAAAATAATATTAACGTCCGTTAAAATCTTAACGCCCTCTTAAATTTAACGGAATGGTTACAGAATAGACCCCAATAATGGCTATTTTTCGATCAGTATAAGTATCTTATAGAACACATCGGCTTCTAAAAAGTAAGTTAAATTACAAAAACATTATTCTATCATTTTTTAATATTCAAACTTAAACCGATAGCTGGGATATTTACATCTAACCTATGGGGAATACAAAGCTCCATGAGTTAATACGTTAAAAACTGACAATCGTAAAACAGCTCAAATGAACTTTTTGCGCCGTTTTAATTTTTATAATGTACGCACACACCTTTTTCAGCGTTTAATTAGAAAAGTTCATTCTTCCATTAAAACTTCATAAATCTAATAAAGCTCCTGTCACGAACAGGTTTAAATTTTAAATTATACGCGCTTTTTAATATTTTAATTTACCCTTTGCGCTACTTCGTTTTCCTACCAAAAATTATATCATCACGGTGGTGCGGCGATAGCAGCTATTCGCCGAATTTTCTCGAGAGACTTCCAAGTCGAATGAAACATTCAAAAATAAAGTGATATAAATTGGTCCCTATCGTCCTTAAATTTCAAGGGTAGTTCGTACACCTCGTCACGACTTTCGGTTACGGTAAGTGCTAAACGAAGAACGGTCCACGTTCTAAATAGGAAGCGTGCATTTACCTAAGTGGTTTTATAGCTTTTTTACCTTCTTACTATCTCTACCGCACTATATTAGTTCCTTTACTCATGTTGGGAGAGAACAGAGGTGTGTTAACAAACTAATTGGTCGGTAATGGCGTTCTCCCTCTTTTTTAATTGGTGTCTAGCCAATTTCCATTTTCACACGCTAAATCGAAAGTGAAGTAGAGTCATAAAAACACGTGTGAGCGAGTTTTATAATAATAATAATAAATTTTATTGTTCACACGTAAATAGATTACATGAACAAGAAGAACGACCAGTACTATGCATAAACAATTACAGTAATAAACATAAAATGCATACAAATTGTACAAAATAAAACATTCAAATATCGAACAAAAATAAAATGTAAAAGGGAACCCAAACAGTAGATTATCGCATCAACATAGAGCCGCTAGGCACGTTTACTGGGATCTCATTCATTTATTATGAATGATCTAATTTTCATCGCACCACATATGTAACGATATACTTGCATCAACGTAGGTGGATCTATAGAGGATAATAACGAGTCTAGATCATCTGAAAATCCTGGAACCTTAATAAGATTTTCTCTGAGGCTTTTATACATAGGACAGACCAAAAATATGTGTTCAAGATTTTCAGGCTGTAGAAAGTTACAAATTGAGCAAATATTGGTCATTTCAATTTTATATGAGTTATTATTGACATAAATGTACAATTTTTCTGAATTTGTGGTCCTGAGTTGAGCTATTAATCTCTTAATATGTAGGGGAATTGTACAAGTTAAATAATTGTTTTCATTATGTCCACTCTGTTGCAAAAGAAATTTATATGAAGCGTGATGAGTGCTAATTATTATTCTATTTCGATCCTGTTCAAAAGTTTTATTTATGTAGCGAGTTAATATAGCGTCTTTAATGTTTAGGTCAATATTATTTATATTAAGTTCTATGTCACAATACTTTACAATAGCCTTGCGGAGTTGGTCAACCCAATTATATTTTAAATTTCCAACAGCAGATTGCTGTAGTTTAATAGAGCGGAATAGCGCCCTACTAACATATCGATTGAAGTTTTTATTTTTAATTCGTAAAAGAAGCTCTAAGGCCTGCTTAATTATGAAGTACCCTATCTTGCTTAATGCTAGTTCGGCCCTGATTATATATCCCGCTGTTGATCTTTGTAGAAATAATAAGTGTTTCCAAAAGTTGTTTTGTATTTTTTCTGATTCTTCTAGATGACGAAGGCCCCAAATACCGCTAGCATAAGTGAATGTAGGTATTGCGACGTTATTATACAATAGTTTTATTGACTCTATTGTCGAGATTTTAGAGCAGACTATATTTTTAATTAAAACCCCTTGAGAGAATCGCGTTTTTTGCTCGCGTTGTTTAAAATTGTTTAAAAACAGCCCATTGAAGGTGAAGATAACCCCTAGGTATTCATATGTATTTGAAAGATCTATAATATTGTTTTTATATTTGAATTCCGGTAGATGCCCGATATTTGCGCTTTTGCGAAAAATAACTATTACAGTGTTTTCTGTAATCGCGGAAGACGTGTGGATGTGATGTAGCACTTCAACAAAAGTTTCGCCTCGTTGGATCATTCTTACAATCTTGTTTTTGCCTTCAATCGATTCTTCTATATACTTTCCTGCAACTGAAGAACTCTTCCATCCACCGTGCTGTTTTAGAACTTTAAGGTCATCTCCAGCGTTGGCCAACAACGTTGAGGATGTCCTCCTGAAGCAATGACCTGTAAACTTTTCTGGTTGCTGGTTTTAAGAACTCAGCTATTATCTTAGGTGTTCCGCGAACAGTGTGTATACTAGCTCTTTGTGACAGACATTTTCCTTGTCTATAACCCACCAAAAGAGTTTTCAGGGAGACGTGTTGCCGTAAATTCATGTATTTTCTAAACACATCCAAATAGTGAACCTTATCACTGTTAATCACAGTGAAAGCTGGTCGAATATGCGTTTTTGTCTGGTTAATCTTAACTACTAGATGAGTACCCGTATCCTCCATATCGCTAACTTCTAAATTATAGATCTCTTACCTTCGGCAAACTCCAGCAACTCAAACTCCACTTTGAGTAATAGATATTCTTTATCTGGAGCGTCCCTCATGAAGCTTTCAATTTGTTCCTTTGTCAGCACCTTCGACTTGTTTGGCTGATGGTCTACATTTTGTTTTTTCAAAAAAGCTATATCAACTTTGGGAAACTTGATATGTTGACATTCTCATTAACCATAATCATTGAGTTTACCATCAAGTATTTGGACCATAATGAAGAGGGGTTAAATGTTTTTGACTGAAAATTTAAACTGTTGAAAAGAAAATTCTTTAAAAAAACTGTTCTTACCACATCCAAAAAGTAAGCCAACATCACATTTTCATCAGAACTACTTTTCAAATTGTGCTATTCACACCAGTTGCAATACAGCGCATATTCTTTGTCATATCTTTTCGCAGACTTAACTGGAATGATTTGCCCCATCGCTTCCGCAGTTTTCTCAGCAATTTCATCTAATTTCAGATCCATTTTCTCCGCAGATATTTCGCGTGTGCAGAAAAATTTAATATGTCTGCCTTTATTTACATTGTTAGGTACTTGGTAACCGCTGTTTATTTTTTATTAATAAAGCAAATCTACCATGTTAAGAAAAAATCAAGTAACATAAATGATCAAATATGTCATTTCAGTTTCATATTTTATTGCGTTTAAAACCAAAGGCAGTATAAAGTGAATACTTAAAAATAGGTTCTGCTTGCTTTCAACAAAAAGTAGAGGTTATTTTTGAACATTAAGTTCCCGAAACACACAGCACAATAAAACTGCTGCGCCAATAATTTTTAAAATATTGCTCGCATCAACTTTAATTCAAAATAGTTTTCCTATCCGAGGTCGTAGATAAAGTATAGTACGTTACTAGTTTTATGTAGTATAATTGATTAATTAATATATTACAAAAATGTGATTGCTTTCGTAATTTATTTGACAATTAAATTTCAATCTGACATTCAGATAACATGATTACATATAATAAATACCTAACTAGAATATAATAATATATAACAACTAGTAAGTTAATTATCCCTGCTTACCATTTTATCGTTTGTACGTACTTGTAACTTCTTAACTTCTACTTCTTAACTAACGTGTTAAGTAATATACTATAACTAATAATATAACAACCGATTTCCATCGATAAGCAATAGAAATCAAATTTTAGAGATGTTTACTGAACTATTTTAGCACCGTAGCTTCTGCAAAGAGAAAATAAAATATTCATAACCATTTTACACTCGAGACTGAATCTGGTCAAATATTAACCAGGTTTTATGTAATTTAAAAAGAAGGTACATTTGTGACATTAAAATGAAATAACTTTATATTATTATTACTGAATTGAAATTAAAAAAAAACTTATACTGTTTATGTGCACTCCTCATAAAACTGTCCTTTACCTACGACCTTTATTGTTGTAATTATTGTACTTTTTATTTTAAATGCCTTTCCAAGGGATTTCAAATATAGATAGGGGTCGTATAGTGACACTTATTGAAATGGGTCATTCTCAAAAAGAGGTTGCTGCAATTATTTGAGTCAACCAAAGTGATCTATCGAGAACCTACCGGCGGTAATTAGAACTCGAAAATCTGGAAAATCGTCCAAGAGCAAGTCGAAAGTTCACTTTCTCTAAGTTTGCCATGTAAAATAAATTTATCATTAACTTATACGAGGAGCGGTTATTACATCATAATTTTCAAATCAAAATATTCCGAGAACGGTACATAATATCGAGTTTTACCAAGAGTACCTTTTTGGTGTAGAATTAAACGATGTTTATGTTCACTTGGAGTTTTGACTAATAATTCGACCCTAAAAAAGTTATGTTGAATAATACGTTGTATGAATCGTGTAACTAGCGCCCTCTATGAGAGTTAGTTATAAAAACAAATTCATGGGATATATCAGCTTCCAAAACATATTCGTATAAAATTTCATTGCAATGGTGCCAGTAGTTTCGGCAAAATCGTAAGAAATGTGTAATTTTTTATTTTCTTCAACGCCCTTTATCTTGAAAACGGATGGCGTTAGAAAAAAAATTTACTAAGCAAACCCCAATTATTTTTCAGTTTTTTACCTATCCTAGAGACGGTGTTACCTTTTTTTGAAACACCCTGTATACCTGTTCGTTTTTAATTTCCGTTTCTAAATTTCTAATTTGATCATTCTAATAAGGATATCGTCTAGTGAATGCGTATCAATAATTGTGTTTATAATGCACAGGAGACATTTAACGTTAGACGAAATGAATCGAGTTGTAGGTCTTCTTAAAGGTGGCATGAGGCAAACTCAAATTGCTGAGGGGATGGATGTTTTTCAAAGCGTTATCAGTAGATGATGGAGCCATTTTACAGAAACTGGTGGTCAAGCTGAGCAATATCCAAGACGGGGACGCTCTACAACAACAAATCAAGATCGATTTTTACATTTAATGTATAGGAGGCAACTAACAATAACTGCTCCTGAGTTCAGACGCAGTTGGTGAAAACTTCCGCTTAATACAAGATGATACCCGTCCCTATACTGCACGTATTGTGACCAACTGGTCACAAGCGAGGGAATTGAAGTTTTACCATGTCCCGCACAATCTCCGGATATTAATCCTATTGAGAATATCTGGAGTATGCTTCAACGTAGAATCACTCCAAGTATGGACTGGTTCAATTTCAAGTGCTTCTGAGAGTGGGCGAGTATACCTCAAACTGATTGTTTATGAACCAAAGATGTAGAGCAGTAATAAACCAACATGAAGTTGTATTAATTTCAATTTTCCACTTTTTGGAAATATTTTACAAATATATTAAAATCTAAAATAACACAAGAAAAACTGACGTTGATTTTTTAAAATATCCCTAGACTTTTTCGATGTGTATAAGGGATATGTATGCCATTTTAATATTTATTTATTTATTTATTTATTTATTTACGGGCGAACCCATTTTACAAAATAAGTACAATAATTTTAAAACAAGTACAATAAATTAAAAAAAGAAAAAAAATAAAGTTAACATGTCAAAGGTTTAAAATAAAATTTAAGCTGCAGGAAAAGTCGAGTTCCTGAAATTGATTTGCAATTCTTTGGCTTCGAGATAAGAACGAATAATGAGCATAATTTGTTCTATGCATTGATACAGAAAATGAAACCAATTGTCTTGTCTGGCGGTTGGGAACTGCGAAATTAAGTCGTGATGTAATCGACGGCTTTTCAATGTAGTAATATTTAGCATCTGTAAAATATCGTCATAATGCATATACTGGCCAAGTTTAAATGCAACATGTCTAAGAAATTTATGTTGCACATTCTCAATTTTATTACTATACAACTGATAATAGGGAGACCACACCGAAGAGCAATATTCCAGATAAGATCTAACCAACGAACAATATAGAATCTTTAATGGTTGGATGGACGTAAAATCAGAAGTAACTCGTTTGATATATCTAAGGAGTCTCAAAGATTTGTTAATGATGGTTTTAAAGTGCTCATGAAAAGTTAATGAGGTATCTAGCCATATTCCAAGATATTTGATTACAGTGATGAAAGAACAGATGTATTAATACTGTAATCATATAGTAAAGGGTTATTAGTTCGATAAAAATGCATGACATGACACTTATATTTAGTTCCATACCATTATTGATGCACCAACTTTGAAGCTTAGTCAAATCGTCTTGTAATTTTTCAGCATCTTCACTTGATCTTATTACAGAAAATACCTTTAAATCATCAGCAAATAGGAGTACCACACCATGGTGAAAACTTTTAACTATATCATTAATAAACAGATTAAACAGTAAAGGTCCCAAGTGGGATCCTTGTGGTACACCAGAAGTTACAGAAATATCATTTGATTTAATACTGTTGAAACGTACAATTTGTTTTCTATTGGAAATATAATCTGCAAACCATTTTAGTAACGATCCAGTGATACCAAAATTTTCAAGGAGCTCATGATTAACTCTGTCAAATGATTTTGATAAGTCTGTATAAATAGCATTAACTTGATGACCTGCCTCCATTGCTTGTGTTATATAACTAATAAAATATAGAAGGTTGACTTCTTTAAATCTGCCACTGCAAAATCCATATTGTTGAGTCGCTATTTTGTGCCTAAATACTAATGATAGATGTTCTGTTAATATGGCTTCAAACAGTTTGGGAATGGTGCTTAATGTAGATATAGGATGATAGTTCTTTATATCATGCTTATTACCGCTTTTATAAATTGGTGTTATATAGCTCAATTTCCAGTAACTTGGGAATTGACCTGACGATAATGACTCATTGAATATATAATATAAGGGACGAGCCAATACAAAACTACAGTACTGCATCACGACCTGGACCTTTCCGTGGTTTTAGATTAGTTAGATGTTGATAGACTTCTGAGATGCTAACAGAATAATTAGGAATATACAGATCACTATTAGTTACGAGTATTTGATGTTGAGTTATATTATCCTTACGATACACGGATAGAAAATGAGAAGCAAACAAATTGGCAGAGTCTGATATAGAATTGGACCTAACATTATAAAAAAACATTTCAGAAGGTAGAGAATTCTGGTCCTTATTGGCATTTGCAAATTTCCAAAACAGCCTACTGTCAGCCGCCTGTATAGAACACTGGGAATCACTTACATACTGACTATAGCATTGTTTAGAGAGTACCTTACACTGAGATCTAAGACACGAAAATTTGTCGTAACTGTCTAAATTCAACAATGTCTTGTGTTCTTGGTGTGCTATTTTTTCCGTATAACTAGTTCCCGTAATTCAGGTGTAAACCACGGAGGAAATTTCTTAGCAGAATTTTTTTGATGGGGACATGAATCTCGATTATTGAAAATAAGACATCGTAAAATATACTAATCATTTCATCTAAAGGCTTACCCAACAGCAAAGCATCCCACAAAACTGCACCTACATAATCATTAATAACTTCAAATTTTGCATTTTTAAAATCGTAATAATATTGTTCAGGACTGTTCTCGGTGTTAGTTTGTTTTAATCTTAAAGAAGTTACAAGTGGAGTAATGAGATAATCTATTAATTTCGAGACTGTGAGAAGACTTTGAGAAAATACTAGATCCAATAGAACACCTCTCTCATTCACAATATTCGAGCACTGAAAAAGATTATTGAATGCAACCATATTTGATAATAAATCAATAGCATTAGTTTCAAGAAGATCAGCTTGTAAATTAGGTGTAGCTTCAGATGCCAGATTATTAATTCGCCAATCACAATTAGGAACATTAAAATCGACAAATATATGAAAACAAGCTTTAGAAGGTGGCATAATCGGAAAGATGTCTACTCTTCTATAGATTTAAGCTGTAGCGTATTCTTCGTTTAATTTTAAGTCTAATTTTAAGATGATCTTCTGATGAAAATTCTCTGTCTCTCTGCCAAACACGTAGGATTTCTTCTGGTAAACATTACTCGATCAAAGGATAAAGTAGGGCACATGTATCCGAAGTTACACCTAAGCTTTCCAAAGCACGCAACTGTGTTTCGAGTTTGTCATAGAGTTTACTTAAGTTGCACTTGTTATTTAAATTTTGGAAAATCAGCTTGATTAATTCTCTTACGTAAACTTCTACCAGTAAATCATCTCGACCACAACGTGATTTCAAACTTTCGAGAGCTTTAGTATAGTTTTCACCAGTGGGTGGGTAACTTTTTACAATAAAACGAGCTGGAGACTTTGGTACGGTTGATTCTATTAAATATTGGAATTTTTCTTCTCTTTCAATATCTTCATCCTCATGGATACGTTTGAATTGACTCCAAAAGTTCAACCAATCCTTAATATCTCCGTTAAACTTTTTAAGTTCAATCTTTGGAAGTTTAAGATTTATTTTTTTATTAGAGGAATTAATTT
The DNA here is from genome assembly GCA_035357415.1 of Ophraella communa. Classification (NCBI taxonomy): domain Eukaryota; kingdom Metazoa; phylum Arthropoda; class Insecta; order Coleoptera; family Chrysomelidae; genus Ophraella; species Ophraella communa. Next base: position 26,776,266 of record CM068991.1, on the reverse strand, counting down.
GACTGGATACTTCACCGGTAGACTCTTTTCGTATCAGTTGTTCAACCTTACATTTAAGAGCTTCAAATGTTTGAAAGTAGCAATCAGCTTTTTCGATTTCGGAATCCATATCTATGACTACAGAATCATCGCCTAACATAGAATCGAATAGTCGCTGAGTTATCTCGTTCAAGCATTGCGCCTTCTGTTCGACGACATGGAAACTACCACGAATCTTGAATAAATATCTTCCAGCTTCATCAATTTGGCTGCATATTTTGTCATAAATTCTATAAAAAGATGTGCGGTGAGTATCTAGAGCTTTCACAAGTTTATCCATATTGATTCAGAGACTGTGGTACTAGAGCTTTAAAATATAATGCTGTCACGGTCGCCAAAATGTAGCGTATTCTTCGTTTACCCAACGAGGAACTACGTCGTTTTGGAATAAACTTGTAAAAATATCTTTCTTTATTATTGACAATTAATGACAATTCTAATCAGAATCGTTTCCATACAAAAATACACAACTGTATACTTACACTAATTGAGAAGTAGGAACTAGTCCTAACACAAGCAATACTTTAAAAAAATTATTTTTCAAGAGAAAAAACCTTGTTTTTAAAATGTACCTTTTTGCTTTTTACTTTTCTTTACTTGAGATGAACAAAAATACTAATTACTTAAGATCCTACTAAAATTTATACAAAAGGACACTGTAAAAACTAAATCATTTTGCCTATCCACTTAAAAAATAATTTATTATTCACTCTTCCCATAAACCTGATTAGCATTGATGTTTTAGTAAACGAATGACGTTTGTTTATTATTAATGTATTTTTAACTCGGATTGTAATAAGGCCTCTTTTAATACATCTGTTACTTTAATATAGAACTTCCGACGTGAATACGTAGAGGATGTATTAATAATAATAATTTCAAAATTAAACAAAATACCAAATCGTTTGTACGAGGTACTTCGCTATAAACTCTACAACTCAGTAATAAATCCGTTTTTTATTTATTCATTAGTTGCAGAACTTGATTTTTACTTGTTTTTACTATTCTTAGAATGTTTGGGTAGATAGTCGAAGTGACATTATTTTATTGGTACTTACAGAGCCGTATCTAGGTTCTATTGCGCCTGTGAAAATATACAAGACAGCGCCACCTGTTTGCATTTTTTTCGCGTATTTATAAAGTCAATAAAACATTCTTTAATACTTAATTATCTCCCCACGTTGGGCGCCAAACGTGCGAACCTTGTATAACAGGTATGCAAGTTTTGTTTCCATGGATTGTTTTTGATTTGAAAAATAGTTGATTGATCAGGTTGTTGAATAAAGTTGAGATGAGAAAAATACTGTTAATATTCCGATCAAGGAAACAACTGACTTTTGTCTATGACAAGAAAGAAAGAAAAAATATTCATGTATTATTTTAACCATCTGCTTTTGATACTTCTCATCGGTGGTACAGTGAAATTATTGAAGAGTTGGCCTTTTTTGTGGCTTCTAATTTTTGGCGCCCTTGTGCGCTAGTGGTGAATGCCATGGTTGCCACGTCATAGATACGATCATGGGACCTTGAATTTAAAAGATATTAATAGTTGAATGCGTTTTTTTACCATAATATTTCTTAATATTCGTTAGAACATACCGACCCTGGGTCGATCAAAAGTATAATTATGACATCTTTATGTTATGTAAAGCGTAGCTATTTAGATATGTTCCTGTTTTTTTTTTTCATGCTTTATATTAGCCTATGAAATGTCACAATTTTTGAAATTTAGACCAATCGGAGTCAATTATCAGTGACTATTTCACTAGGCTTGATATCAGCGACTATCTCCCTAGAGAAATAGTCACTTCAAAACGTCCCATAAAAATATCAAATACTAAGTAAACACTTTTATCATTATATAATTAGTTACAAATATAAATGACAAAAACTAAAAAATCTAAAAATCTAAGAATAAAATATAATGTCCAAGTAGGCTTAAAAGTTTGTTTAGTTATAAATCACTTAATTTTAAATTACATAAAAAACCTCCTTTAAGCCTCGATGTTCTGGTAGGGTCCCAAGAATGAATGCAGAATTACCACGTTGAATAGCTAAACTAATCAACTGGGTAATAATGGTCTTTGTCAGTGTACTGTCAGTGAGATTTTTTAAGCTTAACAGATATTTTATCTACTAGTCTCTTTGCAGCTTCTTCCCAAGTGCCCAAAGTCTCAACACTAAAGGGAAAAAAAATGTATTTATCCAAAAGTTCTTTATATTTTGCCATTTTTTGTTGCTCCCCAGAGAGAGCAGCTTCTCCGGCCTTTACAGAAGTTTTAAAAATATAAGAAGGAGCAAACCTACCCGCACTTTTGGAACAACTTAAGCCATAATGTCCCAAAATATCAACAGTTTGTCCGCAAGTGCAGATGTGTTGCTCGCACACCGACTGACCTAAACGAAGAGCAATGGAAATACGATAGGTTGTCTCGTCTAGAAGAGTTCCCAATGGAGGAGAAGGTAAAGCATTAAGCCATGCACTGCTTTCCTTTTCTTGGAATGCTAGGAGACGTGCTTTTGTTTTAATATCTTTTGCGTTTTCGATTTCATTTGTTATTAAAAATTTACACATGAAATCATCATAATCCCTTTGGTTTTTTGGGCATGGAGAAGGCAAAGAAGACAACTTTTTAGGGCGAAGTTGTAGTCGGAATCATTTTTATTAATATATTCAGGAATACATTTTGCCAACGCACATGTATCATTAATCGATCCTAAAAATGACGAATATGTTAAGAATTCCAAATCTCGTATTCCAAGCCAAATCTGGTTGGTAAACTTGCTAATGACCAAGCTGTGTCATTCATTGTACAGTTAGATATTTTTTCTAAAGTATGTCTTAACAAAATGTTGATATTTGATAAAGAATTTTTAGCTGGCCAACAAGGTGAACATCTTAAAAGGTATGATAAGAGGGGAATAGCTAGAGAATTCTTTAATAGAAAAAAAGCCAATTGTGAATTTAAGGCAGTAAGATTTTTACGTAAACTTTCTATTTTTTCAAGTTTGTTTTTAAGAGTATATTCTACTCTATCCTGAGTGAGAGGTGACCCTAAAAGTTCTAAATTAGATAAGTCTGAAACACAAATACCCGGTGCAATTGCTTGGATTTCCTTAAGAATGTTTTTTGAGTTTAAATTTTGGAGAAAACAGATTTCACATTAGCTTGTGTTGATTTTTAAACCTAAATTTGGATATATGTCAATTATATTCTTAAAATCCCTGAGTACATCGTCAAAATTGCCTCCTAGACTACCATCATCTAAATACCAAACATTAAATTCAGACTTCAAAGAAGTAATTAAAGGATGAATTACTAAACAAAAGAGGGGAGGTCCAAGGGGATATTAGTGTTTTGGTATTAAATTTTTGTTCTAATTTACTACCTGAAATTAATTTAATCTTTACGGAATATTCCACACTCTGCTATTTTTGTTGTTGCTAAATTTCTAGAATATTTTATAGTTAGATTGGACATACTTTTGTAGTTATTAATTGATTGAAGCCAAAGTAGAAGTACACCCGCGATGATCGAGACAAAACGGCTTTTTCGACTGACAGCGGTCTTTATCAATTTCAGGTCCTCCCGTTTGGTCTTTGTAATGCTCCCGCCACGTTTGAAAGATTGATGGAAATGGTTTTAAGAGGACTAACCTGGAAAACCTGTCTAGTATATCTTGACGACATGATGATCATATCTAAAACTTTTGATGAGCATTTGAAAAATGTTAATGAAGTATTTGACAGGTTAAGGAGTGCTAATTTAAAACTAAATCACAAGAAGTGTTCATTGTTCCAAACGGAGGCATATTATCTGGGATTGTAGCAATCAAAGACTGGCCCAAACCAAGGAATAAAAAAGAAATAAGGAGTTTTCTTGGACTGTGTTCATATTACCGACAATTTGTCAAGGACTTTGGTCGAATTGCCAAGCCACTTCAACTGAAAACAACATTGAATTTAACTGGACACAGGATTGTCAAAACGCTTTCTTAGAATAAAAGAAACGATTAACCACTGCACCGATTTTAGCCTACCCACGGGAGAAAGGAACATTTATTTTGGATTGTGATGCATCACAATACGGCATACTTCAGTAAAACCATGGGAAAGGCTGAGAGAAATTACTGTGTCACCAGAAAAGAACTTTTGGCTAGTATCAAAGCTCTTGAACATTTCCATACTTTTCTTTACAATAGAAGTTTTGTTATAAGAAATGATCATAGCGCTTTACAGTGGTTAATGAATTTTAAGAATCCTGAAGGACAAGTTGCTAGGTGGATAGAGAGACTACAGCAATACAACTTTGTAATAGTACACCGAAAGGGATGTCTCCATAATAATGCCGACCAGGCGACCCTGTTTAGAACGACAGTGACGGTACTGTGAACGGTTTGAAGAAAGGGAGAACCCAGTGAAAGCAATTAGTCTACAGATATCCACAATCAAGCCAGAAGGTAATTACAATCAGAATCCCCTTGAAAACCTTAGAAAAAGTCAGAAGAAAGACAATGAATTAAAAGTTATAAGAGAATGGCTTAACAATGGAATCAGACCCATTTGGCAAGACGTAGCCAGATATAGCGGAAACGTAAAGAAGTATTGGGCTCAGTGGGATTCACTGTATCTTCATGATGGCCTGTTGCATCGAAGATGGGAAAGCCCCGATGGAGTACGTATAGTTAACCAACTGGTACTGCCAAGATCACACCTCAGAAGATCACACTTCATAGCAGCCGCTGAGGAGGACATTTTGGTACAAAAAGAACGCTGGCCAGAGTTCGGGAAAGATATTATTGGGTCAACTGTCGACGGGACGTAGAAGATTGGTGCAATAGTAGAAAAGATCCTAAAACAAGAAGTCGATGGAAAATGGCACAATATATTTCTGGAGAGCCCTTTGAACGACTTGCAATTGATATTCTTGGTCCACTTCCTTTGACAGAAAGAGAAAACAAATATCTGATAGTGGTAATGGATTATTTTTCCAAATGGCCCGAAATAGCACCACTTCCTAATCAAGAAACAACGACAGTAGCAGATGCTTTCATAACCAACGTAATTCCGAGACACGGATGCCCTTTGGAGTTGCATTCTGACTAAGGACACAATTTTGAGTCCGAATTATGGCAAGAATTGATGAAAACATTAGACATTAAGAAAACACGTACTACCCCTCTCCACCCACAGTCCGATGGAATGGTAGAAAGACACCATAGAAGTATTTGCCAATACCTTTCGTTGTTTATCTCTGAAAACCAGAAATATTGGGACACTTTAGTTCCTCTATTTCTGCTAGCCTATAGAAGCTCTGACAACGAGTCAACTGGTTATAGTCCATCTATGCTAGTAACTGGCAGAGAAATGAAGCCTCCCCACTTCCCCAAACTTTCTCCTTGTGAAGAAGCAGCAGAATGTACATTTCCTACGTACATAGGTGGATTGAAAGAAAAATTAGAAAGGATCCATAATTTTGCACGTGAACGTTTAAAGCTCTGCAAGGATAGGGTGAAGGCTAGACTTGACGTACATACTACAAACACAAGTGACACCCCGTATGGCTGTTCAATCCTAAGCGCAGAAAAGGTTTGTGTCAAAAACTGCAACGAAACTGGGAAGGCCCCTACACCGTAAAGTAAAAGGAAGTAACAGGAGTAACAGTATAATAAAAAAGAAAATTTGTAGACACAAAACCTACTTCGGCACAATTTCTAGTTTTTTGTAAAATCAATGTAAAGAGTTTTTTATTGTACTAACCCTTACTATGTGAAGGTCCATCTTATTAAGAACAGTAAAGAACTAAACGGTTGAACAAAACTTCCACTATTTATTCGAAAAATACGTTTTTCAATTCAATTACAGCTGTTTCGCTAAAAACTAGCACAGTCAGATTGACATATTGAAGTTATTGTTTGTAGCTAGGTACCTGATGTTTATTAGGTAGTATTAAGGCTAGACCAAGTATGGAAGTAATAAGACAACAATATTAAAGCCTAGATATTATTAGCCCTAAGGGATAATCCTGGATGTATTTCCTTCTAAGATCAGTAGGTATAACTGTGCAATGATATAGAAAAACTTATTATATAAAAACTATATAGAAAACCTTATTATATTTGTGTTACAATTACGTCGAAAGTCTTACTTCCATACATGGTCTAGCCTTAATGTAGTATTAATCAAAATCAGGTACCTGGCTACAAAAAAACAATATGTCAATCTGCAGATGCTGAAACAGCTGTAATTGAATTTAAAAACGTATTTTTCGAATAAATAGTGAAAGTTTCGTTCAACCGTTTAGTTGTTTATTGTTCTTAATGCAGAGTGACAATTTTTCTAAAATTTATACCTAAAGAACTTTATAAAAGTTTTAATAAGTTATATGTGCAAGATCTCAGAAGTATTTCTTTTTTTCGTATTTTTGATCAGGAAACTATTAATGAAAAAGCAAATTACTTTCTTAATTATTTAGTTAAGTTGTTTGACAGACATGCAACTCTTCTAACTTCACGAATTACTAAAAATAGAGCTCCTTGGTTAACTTTTAATTTGAGACAATTTATGAAAGGACGAGAAAAAGCTTTAAAAAATGTATACGTGCAAAATTAGCACGACATTGTTAATGACGGCTAAATTCATAAATACTATATATAATACTATAAATACTAAATACTTGCCTCCTCTGACATTTTCAATATGTTTCACCACCTGACGAATTAATAAAATATTACAAATCGAATAGTGTTATTCGCAATATTTTCTAATTTAAGGAGATAGATGATTTATTTGTACATAATAGTATTGTTAAAAAACACAGCAGAATATTGTGACGAAATAAATGTGATACTAATTAAACTTTGCTTATATTGTACATAAATTTCACTTTCTGTTTGACAAACACCGGAGTTCTTACGAGTATTGTTTAAAAACGGGCTATGGTGCGTGTATTTCCAAAAAAGGCCTTTACAGAATACAAAGACCTGCGATGCGTTAGTATAATTCCTACGCTTTCCATCCTAGAAAGAGCCATAAAATATCAAATAAAAGAGCATTTACCAAATATTACTTTCACAAAGTCGGTTCGGAAGCTGTTCCTGTCTAAACTCTAAATAATGGTGAACACGCCGGTGCTATTTGTGAACAAAAAATCTAGAAAAGAATATCCGACGCGTTAGGACGGCATATAGAGCGGCACACGCAGAGCGAAGAAAGTCAGTTATCATATAGAAGACTTAGTGACAGTAAACAGTGCGCGGAAAGTAAAATAATATCAGAGTAGTAGATATAAATAAATCAGGACTCATATAATTTATAATCTATTATACACATTTTTACGAGATTATAAATCACAATGAATAATTAAGTTTCCTTAACATAATAAATGTTACATGAAAATGGCATTGTGATCGGATTAAACAAGATAACTGTTTTTTTTAGAATTATGGAGACAATATGTTGTAATCGAACTAGAATCTTGAAAGGATTTAGAGTTCATTCACTACCTAATGCGTCGATCTTATGAAAAAAGAGAAATTTAGGTTATGTAAACTAATTAACGTAGGAATTGCGATATACACATAAATGCTGTCATTGATTAGTGGCGGTAAAAAAAATGCGTAAAATAAAAATACCTCTGCGCTGGTTCACTAAAAAATGTTTCACTTATTTAAAAAATATTTAAAAACTTTATCACTGACATATTCAGCGTAACATCTGGTTAGCTACGCCCATATCTGTAAACGTCAAAAATCGCACTGTTTATATACATTGTAAGTGACGTATAACAATAACATGCAAGTAATGATGTTTCATAACATACACGTGCGTTTAGATATTAGAACTTAAATTTCTTTCTTTAATCAAATTGCAATGAAATTTTTATATACTTATTACTTTATCTGGTCTATTTACATTCTTTTAGTGAAATAAAAAATATAAAATATTTTTTAGTTTCATGCATTTAAATACCTTTTAGATTAAAATAAATAGTAATGCCGCTAAATGTCGATAACACATTATACAATTTTGTAGTGAAAGGGATGAAATATGAGCTCTCTGCCGGGCGTATAGTACGTTAAACGAGTTGTAATAGCATTACGCACTCGCGAAATTTATCGAATAATAGCAATAGAAATTATGACAATTCATTTTTTTCAGGTACAGGGTTTCTTATTGCATTTTGACCCCTACTTATTTTTCTTCATTTCGGGAATACAAAAAAAATTTCAAATAAAAGTTGTAGGATTTTATCTGTACCGACCAAAATCTTCAATATTTGAAATGGACACCCTGTATTTTTTTATAGTTTTGAGTAGCCCTGCTTTTCCTGATTAGAAATATATAACATAATTTAGCATTAGTTTTCTTCTATAATAGCGTATGGTACTACTATAAGGTAAGAAACAAATTCACATATTAAGAATAATAATAATAATTAATTTAACTTTAGAAGTTGAAGAAAATAATTCTATTAATTTTCTAGATTTAAAAATTGAAAAAGTAAATGAAGCAAATCATCCATATCACAAATGTGACTGATCAGTAGACAAAGAAAAATCAAAGTCAATGTCACAATACTTTTTATTTAAAATTATTGACAGCTACTAGTTTCGGCCTATCTATAGGCCATCATCAGGCTAAAAATAAATACAAATACAGGATAAGAAGAAATACAGTGATACAATGGTGATACATACCTAAAAATTTATAAAGTAATACATGGAAAAATCATAAATTCACCATGCTTGCATGAACATAGGAAAAATAGTGGAAATTATGTGCCATTGAAAAAGCTTAAGAAACAAAAAGATGGGACTAAAACTAAGTAAGAAAATAATAAAAAATTTTTAGATTTAAAATGTTGATATTAAAAGGTAATGAAACAGAAAGGATGTAATGAAGAAAAGTAAGGATCCGCCAAAACTTGGTAGATCATGGTAATAGACGATAGTTGGCAGGAACTATCAAAGAAGTAAAAGGAAGTAATACAAGTTTTATGGTCTTGTCCAATATAGATGTTGAGAAAATAGTTACGTCTAATGGCTATCCAATTCATTTAATAAATAAACTAATTAATAAGAAAGAACAGAAAGTGTCACTACAACTAATATTTCCCAAACTAAAGAAATTAAAAGTTATAAAAAGATTACATATTGTGGAAATATTTCCAATACAATTTCAAAAATAATATCTTCGGCAACATCAGCATTAAAATCATTTAAAATTCAAAATAATGCTGGTACAAAATTGTTAAATGTAAAACCAAAATTACCCAAATTAAAAAAATCTGGTGTTTACAAAAATAATTGTCCAAAATGTAATGCTGTATATATAGGTCAAACACAAAGAAATTTTCAAGTAAAATTCAATGAACACTTAAAAGCATATAGATTAAAACAACCAGATAAGTCAAACTATGCCAAACACGTTCTTGAACATCCAACCTCACTCTTACACACCAATATGACATCCAAATACTACACACTTGTGATAAAAAACTAAATTTAGATTTCCTTGAAGAAAATAAAAAGACATCTAGCAGATCCACAATAATTTACAGTTGTTAATGAACAAATAAACCTTGGAAGTTCTCCACTATTAAACTGTTTACTTTTATTGAGTTTACATTTTATACATAGATAATATGTAATTGTAAAACACAAATATATTAAGTTATTGTAAAGATCAGCATGATAAAGTTTTTTTCCTGGTTTTTCTATATCATTGCACAGTTATACTGATCTTAGAGGGAAGTACGTCCAGGATAATCCTTTAGGGCTATTAACATCTAGGCTTTGATATTGTTATGTCTTATTACTTCCATACTTGGTCTAGCCTTATACTACCTAATAAACATCAGGTACCTAGCTACAAACAAACAAAATGTAACTTTAATATGTCAATCTGACGATGCTAAGTCTAGCGAAACGGCTGTCATTAAAGTTAAAAAAGCAATTTTTTAAATAAATATTGGAAGTTTTGTTAAAACGAAGAGTTTTTTATTATTCTTAATAAGATGGACTTCCAAAAAGTAAGGGTTAGTACAATCAATTTAAATTCACTTATAGTTCAAAAACAATTTATATATTTAGAAAGTCAACAAAATTAATGACTTAAGATACAATACTACATTTAAGATTACAATAGATGCTCAAAGTGCCCTTCATTGTTATCAATGCACAAGTAATATCTTCGTCTCAAATTTTCTAATGCGTCAGATATTGTGTTATTATGACCATTTAAATTTTCAATTTCCGCGCGAACTTTTGCCGTGATAGTGTTAATATTTGTATGAGTTAAAATACAATTTTTCTTTTAAAAACCCCCTTAAAAAGCTATCACATGGTGTTAAGTAGGGACTATTTGGCGGCCATTTAATGGTACCTTTATTGCGATCCACACATGAAATTGATAATTTAAATGTTCTTGAACGGCTACGACATTATTTTGCGGTGCTCCATTTTGCTGTCATATTAAACTATTTAATTGATTTTGTGTATAATTTTGATTTAATAACTCATCCACTTCTGTAATGACTGTGTCCAAATATGATTCCCCAGTTAATTTATAATCATAAAACATTGGTCCAACTATTTTGTTTTGAAATATTCCGCACCACACATTTATTGATTTTCTTCCTGACTTTTTTATTTGCTTAATTTTTCTTTTTCTATTATTTTTCTGTTCCCACGAATACCTATTTCTTCTATTAAAAATACCTGAAGTTGAAAAATTTGATTCATCTGTCCATAAAATGTTATCAAAATAATTAGGATCATTGTTCAAATTTATAAGCATTTCTTGACAGAACTGTAAACGCTTCTTTTTATGAACATCGGTAAGTTCTTGTATCGGTGATATTTTATTAACTTTAATGCATTATTAGCATTGTTTAAACTAGTTTCGAAATTTTCTGAAATAAAAATGTTATTATGGATTTAATCTAATATTTAGGTAAAAATGAAGCAAATCATCCATCTCTCGAATGTGACTCTTCTTAAATGAAGAAAAGGAAACACCAATGTCAATGTCACAAATATTTATTTATTGTTATATGAATTGTAAAAAAGGCGACTAGTTTCGGCCTACAATACGGCCATGATCAGGCTACAAAGAAATAATACATTACATAGCTGATAGAGAAGTAATTTACAAACAATCCTTACCTATTAAAGTCAAATACAATAAATATTGTTAAAGAAACATTCCAAAAAGATTGCAAGCATTGCAGTTGAAGGTTTGAAAATATGAAATTAAATTTAATTTCAAGTTTGTTTGGTTTAAAAGTACTTATACAAAATATGGTGACCACCGATGATCAAATCCAAGTTAAATGGCTTAGATGAAGTTGTAATGGGAGTCAAAAAAATTTTTTTTTTATTTTATTTTTGGACATTGAAAAACAAAAAAGAAAAAGAAAAAAAGGAGAAAATGGAAAATAAAGGTTAAAAGAGCAAAAGGAGAAGCCTAGAGCTCAATGTAGATATTAAGTGGTAAGTTTGGATGCTTTAAGAAGGGTTGAAGAACCCCTGGTATAGATGTATCCAAAAAGGAGAGATCTATATAGTTGAAAATGGTGTGAAAAAGATTGCGATATTTAGGTATTTAATTTCTACCTTCAAAGTAAAGCAAAGTATTAAGATCTTCATAATTTCCTACGATAGTACGTTTCTTCCGTTTAAACATTTTATCATTTATGACACGACGATAATTATTTAAAAATGTATTTGCTCTGTCGATCCGGATAAATCAGCCTATATTCTCTTCTTTCCGCTTTTATTGGGCACTTCCTTTATACAAAATTCGTTATGTTGCTACATTTTTGGTCGGTACAGATAAAATAATACAACTTTTATTTGAAACTTTTTTTTGTATTTCCGAAATTAAGGAAAATAAGTGAGGTTCAAAATATAATGAGAAACCCTGTACATACGTATTTGATATGTACCGATGTACTATTAATCCCGAGATTAATTTCACGTTCATCTTTTGAAGTTTTAAAATTATAAATTAAGTCTATTAGTTAGGCTGATATACAAAAAAGCTGATCGGTTAACAGTCCAAATGAACATCCCTTTATGTAAAAGCTAGACAATGTTGAAGAATATTAAAACCCTTCAATAATACAGTAATCACGCTATATAATCTAAAGTTGAATCTCCCCTACTCTATAACATTGTATGATATCACTAAATTGGTTATACACGTATTAACTCTAAGCACTTGTGTGTGTATGCCACATAAGCATTATGATTTTATGCTTTGTATTATGCGGGACAATTGTGAAATGGAAAATGGAGAAGAGGTAGTGCATATAGATAGCAGTGTTACGACAAAATTTATATAACTGATATATTATCAAAATTCAAATATTTTAAATATATGTTTAAATCAGGTTAATAATGTCATAAACATTGTTCATTTCAGAATATAATGATTCAGGAAGAGCAGCAATGTGGCAAGTATAGTAGTTTTCACAATAAACGGTGTTGACTGAAGGATTATAATAAAACCAATTAGACATAAATGTAAAAGGACCTGATTCAGGTAATTTTGTTTCTCAGAGAGGAATTGTAGAGGATTACAGCTTACACTTCTTGTTCATTTTATTCTCTGTATTTCATTGGAAGTGTTCACTTGTGTTACGGTGTGCAATAATTTTATAACATTTATTTGTTATTACAGACATTCATAGCAAAGATTTTATACCCAACGTACAGAGTAGGCAGTATGTGGCGTCAGTGTATGCTCGTCAAAGAAAAATCACTTATCTTGTGACTCGAAAATCATTATAAAAAATGTGTATAGTTCCTTACTTCAGCAAGGATATAATGCGGATGCTGCAGCAAGAGTAATCAGTAATTTGACGAAGGTGCCTCTTACTTCAGTTAGACGAATTGTTAAAAATTCCATGGAATCAAGAAAAAAGCGATTCCGATGTCACAAAAAATCTAAACGACTGGGTAAAATATTTGATAGGACGAAAAATCTACACTTTGTACTTAAATTGATTGTATTAACCCTTACTTTTTGGAAGTCCATCTTATTAAAGTGTTTGATTTGATTGAGTCTTCATTTTATACATAAATAAGACGTAATTGTAACACAAATAAGTATATTAAGTTATTGTAAAGATCAGCATGATATAGTTTTTTCCTGGTTTTTCTATATCATTGCACAGTTATACTGATCTTAGAGGGAAGTACATCCAGGATAATCCCTTAGGGCTCATAACATCTAGGCTTTATTGTTATGTCTTATTACTTCCATACTTGGTCTAGCCATATAACTACCTAATAAATATCAGGTACCTAGCTACAAACAAACAAAATGTAACTTCTGACGATGCTAAGTCTAGCGAAACGGCTGTCATTATAGTTAAGAAAGCAATTTTTTAAATAAATATTGGAAGTTTTGGTAAAACGAAGAGTTTTTCATTATTCTTAATACACTTTGTACGATGAGCAGCGTGTCCCTACAATGGTTGGATCCCAAACGCTATGTGGCTTTCTGCCAAAAATATTAAGGACTCTTGTGTTGATTATCACGAAGATACGACAGCAAAGCTTGTTGAAGTTTGGTTTAAAAATTGTCTGTTACCCAACATTCCGCCAAACAGCGTTATAGTAATGGACAACGCAAGCTATCATAGTCGACAATTGCAAAAAATTCCTGGCTCAAAGAATACGAAATTGGAGATTCAAAACTTTATGGCTGCAAATGACATGTATTTTGAGGAAAATTATACAAATAAAGAGCTTTTACAAGTGCTACAATCATTTAAAAAAAAACGTATGCTTGTGATAAAATTGCAAAAGAATTGGGACATACAGTGTTACGACTACCTCCCTACTACTGCGTGTTCAATCCCATAGAGCTTATGTGGCACCAACTTAAATCGAGTTTGCGCGAAATAATACTTCTCCGACTTTAAGTGGTAGTGTGGTAGAATTAATTAGGAACTGTATGAATGAAATTCCTACCGAGAGTTGGAAAAGTTCTGTTATTCATGTTATAAATGTTGAAAACTCGTACCTTTCTGTAAAATAAATTGCACCAATTATAATTAATTTAGATGAGGATAGTGATAGCGACACTGTAACATTTAAATAAATTACTTGTATATCTCCTATATTATGCAAAATTCAAATTTCTTAAGTTCGACCCCGTAGCACATTTGCATCTTTTACCTGATGAATTTCTACACAATGAGATGAAATAATAAAATACTATACCTATGTGTCCATTATTTGACTATTAGTCGCATAAATAGTAGTTTTAGAACAACACAATTGACAGACAGACAGACAGTTAGTAGTAAGAACCGGTTTGGGAGTGTCATATGAAATAAGAAAAGTCATAGATATACAGGTTGTGGCGCGACAAGTTTTGATTAAAATTAATGGCTGATACAGTTATGTTAAAAATTTGAAATTAAGAAAGCTGTAGGTTTTGGATGACGCTGAGTTTAAATATAATGTTGTCCTGAATGTGGCACTTCCGGTTATATTGGAATTAGACGTCAACTTTGTGATTTAAAAAACCTTTTTTTTTATTTTATTTTCGAATTCAACATGAAATTCTAGATAAAATTTTTGCACAATTTCCTATACCAAAAATCAAGTTTTTTCGAGATATTTCGTTTTTTTTTCAAAATTTGGAAAAAATCCTAGTCGACATTAAATAATGATATCTCCATCAAGCTAGTGAAGTGGAATTGTAACCAATAAACAACAAGGGCTTGCCCTTTAACTCCATATGTCCAACTCATTGATATATCATACAGGGTGTTTTAAACTTAGCCGCCAACATGCATAATTTAAATCATTTATAAGTTGATTACAGTGTGCAACCTGTTTTTTTCGAGCTTTTTTCAGGATACAACTGGACATTTCTATGGGAATCATTACTTTAGTGTTCGGCCGGATCTGTTTTGGATCTTGAACTTCTCTGGAAACATCGGATAGTGCCTACAAGCAAGAAACCGATGACGGGGCTTACACTAGGAGATGGGGACGGCAGTTTGGTCAACGACGAGGAGGCAACTTCTTTATTTGTTGTAAATTGCTTAAACCAAATAATGTTATTTATTATTAAAAAATGAATAAAAACTTTTATCATAAGTTGCTTACTTTAAATAGAACACCCTGCATTTTATTACATTTTCCGATGTACTAACCTAACCTAACCTAACCAATTCGTTTGGTATCGGTATTTCCTATACCTAAATCCAACCACTTTTGAGAATTTCATTATCTTAGTTAAAACATAACAACACTTACTGATTTCAACATTAGTAAAGGGTAAGCCATGATTTCCATGATTTAAGACGATATTTTATTATTGTTTCATATTATTACTTCTGAAAAGTAACCAATAGCATGAAAGGATTATTAATTGTGGATATTATTAGAAATGTTGACTAGGTATTTTGTATTAATTTAATTAGATACCTTACAAACAAAAATAACTAAATGTAATATTAAACAAGTGTTCAAAATTAGCACCATCTACTTCTAAACATTTATGAATCGTTTTCATTAAGCGATGTCTTGTAATTCTGGAAATATGGTCGGGTGTTAAAGAATAAAAAGCAAGTAAGACTCTCTGCATCATATCTTCCTTTGTCGTAACAGGTTTGGAAAATACCTCATTTTTAATGTAACCCCAAATGCAAAAATTTAAAGGAGCCAAGTCAGGAGAGCGAGCTGGCCAACGAAATGGAGCCTGATTGGCAATCCATCTATCTTCGAACATTTCGTAAATGCTGAGCAACAGGTTCAAAATTATGAGGAGGTGATCTATCTTGCTGATATCAAGCTGAAGCCGCCTCTCCATTTCTTTAAGTATGTAACGTCGGTCGTATGGCTGCTTCTAAAATGTGACAGTATCTTTCACCATTTAAATTTTCATCATAAAATTGTAATGCTAAAATTTTATCGTCTTTTATTGCACAAAAATCATTAAAACTCCAACGATCTTGGAAATAACGTTCTCATTAGACCAAAAATGGGAGTTACGTCGATTAAATAATCCATTTCTGCTAAACTTTGCTTCATCACAACATATAACTTTTTTTATGAAGTTTTATCTTCTTGGGTCTTCATTAAAAACCATTCACAGAATTCTACCCTACGGGGAAGATCATATTAGTGTTGCACCAAATGATATGAAAATGGTTTCCATTTGTGTTTTTTTAAATGCGATGAATTGTTCTCGTCGACAAAGTAAGATCTCTCTCACAATCTTTAATGGAGGCATTTGGAAAGGCCGTAAAATAACCCAAAACATTAATTTCGTTTATGTCATTGTTTTTAGGCAATCTTCTTATATCACCAGTTGCATTTAGTTGATATGGATATCTTTCTGCAAAACACGACAAGTCCGTTCAACAATTCTATTACACTCGCCGTAAATAATAATAAGATTTAAAAAATCTTCATTACTAAATCCTACATTTGCCATTATTTACTATGAAATACAAATTTGTAAAGAAAACTGTCAAAATAAAACATTCTAACTATCAAATCTTTGACAGCCATGGCCTACCATTTACTAATGTTGAAATCATTAAGTGTTGTTATGTTTTAACTAAGATAGAAATATCTCAAACGAATTGGCTTAAAAAAATACAATGGAAAATGTAATAAAATACAGGGTGTTCTATTTAAAGTAAGCAACTTATAAATGATTTAGCGGCTAAAGTTTAACGCCCTGTACTTCATTGTTAGCAATTGTTTTTAAAATCGGTACAGAGGCATCGTTCAGATTTTTGGAAAGGAATTTTAATTAGAATAAAAAACGAAGAACAGAGTTATTATAAAAAAACTCAATTTAATCCCTTTTTCAGATTGACAAAAATTCCACAAAGTAAGTTAAGCTTTTCTAATGCATCCCCACATAATATCAAAAATGAACAAATAAATCTTGGAAGTTCTCCACTATTAAACTGTTTACTTTGATGGAGTCTCTATTTTATACATAGATAAGACGTAATAATTGTAAAACAAATATCTTCAAAAATATGAGAACAGAAAAATAAAGTTTTCATGACGCCACCCTTACGGCACATCAACCCGTTGTCGAGCAACAAATAATAATAAGTAGTAGGAATTTCCAAGACGTTAATTACGTCATTTATATTCAAGATGTCTGCCGCTTCGCGCTGACTGATTTCGGTGTAAAACACGAAAGTACATAATATTTTCCAGTTGTAAATAACAAAAGACGGTGGTTGTGGTAGGTACTTGGAACACTAGAAAGAAAAATAATAGGTAGATATATATAGATATTTTTCAAGGGATGAAAAATGGCAGTCTTCACGAATTCCGGGCACAATTCACGATAGTCGAGCTTGATAAATGTCTCTTCTCGTTTTTCTTCAGAGGAATGAATGATTCATTTCATGACCCGAAGTAAACGCGGTGAATACATTAAAATTTCAATGTTTTAGACCAATATATAAAAAAATTTTTAATTGATATAAATCCAATTGCAAATGGTTGGTAAGGAATCTTTGCCTGTATTCATATTTGGGTAGCTAAATAACTACTTTAAAAGTCTACTACAGCCTTGAGTATTGACACATATCTCTATGTGTAAGAGCGTTTCAGGAAAATAATCCAAATATATGGAAAATACACGTATGTCCAAAAGTTTGGAATAAAGGAATATTTCATCTTTTTTTGATATAAGTAAACATCATTTTGCTACAACTCTAACCAATACTAAATAAATCTCGAAGTCAGATAAACATACAAAAAAAATGATTTATTCGTTTGAGGTAAAAAATTTACAATGTATTACAAATTTTTTTAAATAAATTAATAAGCAAAAAAAGGTTTTTAAATAAAATTAATAATCAGTATTTCCTCCGTGGGCCTGTATGCATGACTGTAGGCGATGTGGCATGCCATCGATTAAATGGTCGAGCTGGGCTTGCGGAATTCTCTCCCATTCTTCACGAGCAGCATCTTTCAGTTCTCGTAGAGTAATTGGGGGAGGGTTTCGCTTTTTAATGCGTGTTTTAAGAATGTCCCAGACATGTTCAATGACGTTCATGTCAGGGGAATTTGATGGCTATCTCAATGTGGATATTTCTTCTTCTTCCAGCTGTTCGATGTGGAGGTGCATTGTCATGCATAAACACAAATCCATCACCTACCGCCCCCGGAATACAGGATTTAAAACTTCTTCGATGTACACAGCACCAGTGATTCTTCTCTCCAAAACCAGGAGAGGCGTCCGTGTACCCCTCATAATACCACTCCAAACAATAATACTCCCACCTTCAAATGGAACACGTGGTTGGGCTGTTTCTAATCGGGCTTGTCGTCCTGGGGCCCTCCAAACTAGCGTTCTTCGCGAATCAGAAACCAAGCCAATTCTTGATTCATCAGAGAACATCACGTAATTCTAGTTAGGACCATGGTGTAACATTTCTTGAGCCCATTGCAACCTTACAATTTTTTGTTGATAGGTTAGTTTGGGAACACGTAGAGGTCTTCTGCGATACAAATTTATCGCATTTAATCTTCGTGTAATTATTTTTCTTGAGTTATTCAATTTTTCTGGATATGCCACTTGTAGATTCCTATCGATTTCTTCGAGCTATCAATGTTATCTGCCGGTCTTGTGCTGCTGTTGTACATCGACTTCTACCACTTCTGGGACGATCCTTCACATCATTTGTGTCTTGGAATTTTTTTACAGCACCCTGAATAACACCAACAATATTCGCCATTTCACTTTGACTAAAGCCCTGTTGTAACAAAGCAATTACTCTAGACCTATTAAAATAATGATATCATGTCTCTGGACATTTTTAAACAGCTCAAATGAAATTTAAACAAGAATTGGAATAATGTGAAAGCACCCAAATCAATTAAATATGACGAAATTAATACAAAATACGAATAAAATTTAGTATTATTTTGATTAAAAAACGCTTTAAAATAAACATCAATAAGAGTTTTTAAAAAACCATAGGTGTAGATATATATTTCTAAATATTCCAAACTTTTGGACATATGTGTATGTTTTAATATAGGACTTATTCAGTAAATATTTTATACGATTGTCAGTATCTTATCCAGGTCTGGATGGTCATAAAGATACAGTGTACTCTTAAACATTTTGCTGATCAACGCACTGTGAGACCTTGAACAAAAACAAAAAACTTTTTTATCTTCTGTCCAATAATTTCTAATAATAAAAACCATGTTTGGTGTTGCATAGGAGTAAACAAAATTCCTTAACATTTTTATATAGTTTCCAGTAAGCTTTATAATTTTTATATTATTGCCAAACTTCATTGGGGAGAGTAATCTAGTTATTTTTTATCTTTACTTTAACTTTACTGCTCATTAAACTACTCAACCTTTTCAGATTAAACCGATATTTGTATGTGTTCAACATTATATCAAAGTTTTATTTTATAGTTTCTAAGTACGGATCGGACTCAGAACGAGAAAGCATCGCTGGAGGTCACCTAGAAATAAATCACTCTCACTCTAGTGGCCACAGCCTATTATTTTTTCCACCTCGTTTCCATTATTCATATCAACCGCATCACATTCCCCATTTGAATCAATTCCCCATTTGAATCAATCAATTTGAATCTAAAGAAAGTTTTAGTTTTGAACCCTTTCATCACATACACCGTTCGCAGATATCGCTGGTTCTCGAAGCCAACCCGATCTGTTGGAATCAGGGGGACGTTTCCCGGAAAAACCAGAGATTTCGTGTCCCCTCAAATCCTAGTATAACCAGCAAGGTAAGTACCGGAAGCATCGAAAGAGGTAGCTCGGAACTATTCCTAGTTTTCTCATGGAAGTACTAAGTAGTCCCAGCGATCACTCCGGCACATATCCAACTAAACACAAAGAATACTGTTCCTGTGCTCATAAACCGGTTCCTGGGGAGTTACGAAGAGTCCACATCGACAAATCCAACGAACCATTGGGAATTCAAATCAATTGTACAGAAACCTTACTCCTACGTCTTTAAAGGCATGCGCAATAACAGTTAATTTTTAAAAATTCAATTTCAATTCAAGTTTTATTTTAAATTTTAATACACTTTTGTAAAAAAATTCAAAATGTTTTTGATGTCTGGTGATATTTGTTTTGTTTGCATTAAGTTAAAGAAATCAATTTTTCAATAACAGTTTTGTTGGATAAGTTTTCACAACATTCGACGTCGATGTTCTCAAGAAGAATGTATCGACGAACTCAATTCTTTCAAATAAAGCACCAAATGTCCCGCAGTACCTCTATACAATATTTTCTAATCTGTTGATAGATAGGCAACGATCGATTGAATGGCCAGTGCAATCACCTTTCCTTTCATTATTAGATTTCTTTTTATGGGGATATGTGAGGAGCAATGTGTACTGAACTAAACCTTTTGGTTTAATTGACTTAAAAGAATTAAATAATAAAAAAAAATAAAAAGAAAGTATTTGAAGTTAGGATGTTGCGATTTACATTTTGGACATCTACTTCATTAACATGACTATCTGCCTTCTTCTGAACTCACTTTCGTTAATTCTTCTTCTAGGATAAAAGAATTTTGACACTTCTTTCCACGTAGGTCGTCAATCTTCACTCTTCCATTGGTGCTTGTCCTTTAAAACAGGATAATTGTCTTGTTTTTCTTTGACTTTAATCGTTAACTACAGTTAAGAATCGGCATTTCTATGGCTCACTCCAGGTCAATGTTCGATACTAAAGTAGTACTCTTGTGGAGTAGTTTCGCGATTTGCAGTCACCAAAGGACGTGTATAACGTTAGATAAAATGACACAATTGATCATAATTATAGTTCAGACAAGCCCCGTTATTTTTGTTTTCAGTAAAGTTCTTTATTATGTTACCTATTTGGTCGAATTTGTTTTCGTCTTCTTTATCTTCTTCATCTTTATTTTACAGATCTTACTTTACTGTATATTCTACAAGCCTTTAATGCAGCTTAGTACTCAAGCGCAGCGAACAATACATCGACTAAAGTTTTGTGATAGGCTTAACGAAGAGTCTTAGTCATTTAAAGATCACGAAATCCATCACTATTCAATTCCTATTCTTCAAGGGTTTCTTGTTGCTTCTGTTTTCTAATCTTCAATCCTCCAAATGTTCATGAGCATATCGCATGTGAAATCTCTTCTTAAGTGGTTCAAAGTCATCCACTTCCACAGGTATGGTCTGACGAACGTCGCAAGCATCTCCAAGAGCGATATTTACAGCCCTTTCTTTTTCTGACCATTCATTCGCTCTGTTTCAAACTGTTTAAGTTTTCTATCGAAGATTGAGGCCTTAATACGAATCGAACTTTCATTGTTTTCCAATTTTGGTTTCCGCTCCACTTTTATCATTTCACCATCGTTTTCCTCTTCTTCTTCTTATTTTTGTTTCATTTTCCTTTCCATCTCTTATTTTATTCTCCAGAGAAAAAACATCTGAAGATACTCTATCAAAAGGTTAAAATCTTAGAAGACACTTTCTAAAGAAGCAACCTTAGTATATAAAGATGAAATTTCTGAAGAAACTTTATTTTCCAAGGATAAAATTTCCGAAGAAACTTTATTTTCCAAGTGTAAAATTTTAGAAGAAATTTTATTTTCCAATGAAAACTTTAGTTTCTTTGTTATATGGTTATTATCAAGTTCTTCTCTCCATTTTTAACAGCCTGATGGTTCTATAGGACCAAAACTAGTTGCTACATTTTAATAAACAGTTTGTGGGATAGAATTTGTGTTTCCTTTGAACATTTTTAAAATTATATGTGCCTTAAACCATATTACGACATTTAACTTAATAGTTATTCATTTCCCAAGGGTGACTCAAATGACCCTCGGCGACTTAAAGCCTCAGGATATAAACATCTAATTCTGCCCGCGGTGCATACCAATTAGAATTACCATTGCCATTTTATCGTAGCAGCCACTATGGTTACTAGAAGGCTACTCACAGGAGGTCCGCACGGAGGTGGCTGCCCCCAGGGCAGCTGCCTCTCGCCGCGTCTGTGGAACCTGGATGGCCTCCTAGAACGGCTTACTAAAGAAGGATTCTACACACAAGCATACTCCGACGACAGATCGTTCGTAATATCCGGGAAGTTTGTCTCCACGGTATGCAACATTATTGAACGATAGTGCAACGAGGTAGGCCTTTCAGTTAATGCGAAGAAAACTGAAATGGTTTTGTTCACAAAAAGAAGAAATATTAAAGACGCCAAGCCACCAAAGATATTGAGCACGCTTCTAGAATTTCTGGAGAAGACCAAATACCTTGGGTTGGTGTTGGATAAAAAGATGAGCTGGAGACCATATATTGACAAGGCAATAAGCAAGTCAATAATCACACTGTGGCAACTGCGCCAAGCTGTAGGGAAGAATTGGGGAGTAAATCCCAAGGTTCTCCATTGGTTCTACACAGGAATCGTTAGACCGAGGATCCAATACGGGTCCGTGGTCTGGTGGCCAGTGGTAGAGAGACAATGGGTGTCCCGCAAGCTTGTGCATGTACAGAGGGTTGCAGGCATAGGAGTCACAGGAGCGCTAAGGACAACACATACACCATTGCTTGATGTTCTCTTGGGATTGCTGCCTTTGCTCATAAGGCTTAGAGGCAAAGGGCACTGGAAAAGGCGTGGCAAAGGTCACACAAAAATAGCACAAAGGACAGAAACAGAGCTTCCGCTCCTGGCTCACAAAGCTGCCCCAAAAGCAGATAAAGTAAGAACGAAAAAAGGTACAAGGTCGTAATCCCGCCAGGGGGGCAACTAGTAGGCAGACTTAAAAGACATCTACACCTTTTGGTTGTAGTCGAAGACCCAGACTGCCCAAACTGTGGGGAGGAGGAAAGTTCTTACCATTTCCTGGGCATATGTAAGGTTATGCACAACTCTGACCAGACATCTTTGGGGTGTGAATAATCGAGGAAGAAGACTTGCACACCCTCCCTCCAAAGGACGTCATGGTTTCATACGAAAGTCGAGGCGCTTCGGGAGGGCGCCGAACGAGTGAAATGCAGAGGGGGGAGGACCTGGGGTTTGGCAAAAAGGGCCCGAAGGGACTACTTTTCAAGCAAAAGCCACTATATTCATTCATTCATGGTTGCGTAAATGTATTAAAATAACAATAATTTTATTTGTGTCAAAATGAACGAAAATTTTGGAATTCTTGACGAAATCATTTAAAAAGCTAAGAAAGCAACTAAAAATCTGTTCCCAAAAAACTATTAAGAAGCTTAAGACGTGGAATACGAAATTGTATATTATATCACACGGGCATTAGCAGCCCGTGACTAAGGTGCTAATGCATTTATACACCTGTGACACACATCTGTTTTCTGCCTACCTTTACGATAATAAAAAAAAATGTGTTTGAGAATCGAACCCCAGCCGTCTGAACGAGAGCCAAGTACGTATACCACTTTGTTAGAATAAAGAATACACGTATTTTAGAATTTATACTATCAAGGCACCTTCATCATGAGGTATCCAGAATCGGAAGCTTACTTAAAATTATCGAATACACTTTTTTTGTGATATTTAGATTATTGTTCTTTGCAATTTACAGAATTTTGTTTGAAAACTGGAATTTTGTCGAAATTTATATTAGGTCTGATTTAAAAATGTCAAATCCAAGGCACACTTTTTCAATGAATAAAAAAATCGTGCGGTTATAAATTATCCGCTCTTGGGTTGATAAACAATACTTTCCACCCTACTTTTGGTGTTCAAATAATTGGTTTTCATGTAAGGTAGGCGAAAAAATTATTTTATTATTATTTGGGGGTAAAGTATACATTATACACGATACTTTAAATATAGTGCTCACAAAAAGGTTAAATTAAATGAGACTAGGTGATTATGGAAGTCAGTATTGAATATTATCAAATATCCTTAGTGTAGATTATACTTTTATTTAAAAAAGAAAGTTGTATTTTGCTTCTACCGTAAGTGTTTTCTGAAATTATGCTTTCTGGCAAATATAACAAAGAAAAATGATTTGATTTAAAACACTATGTTAAATGCCTTTCTTCGTAACATTCGCTTTCTTTGTACAGTTTTTTCCCGTGGAAAACGTAACATCAATAATGCCAGTCGTGATTGATGAAACCACGAGAACGCAAAGTGTAAAATTTAATAGCTGGCGCGTCACAAAACCTACAAACTATAAAAACCAACGCGATCGCAATAGTTCACGCAAAGCTTTTATACAAAGCATGACGTTCAGCAATGACGTCAAACCGAACTAGTAGCGGAGACCACGTGACGAAAGAACTTGGCGCATTTCCAATGGGGTCAAGCCGAGCCCTCCATCAGTTCGTATACATTGGCGCTCACGATTGCACATACATCAATTATACGAGTGTATGACGCAGTATGGTCTAATCTACAAATTTAGAGGATATTCCTTGCTCTTCTATTATATATTCAAGTATCAGTTGCATTCGATAAAAAACACACAATCAGCTTGAAGTGAAACGCAGCCAGGGACACATTTTTACAAAGAAATTATTTTCTTAATTATTAATATAAATTCGCTAAAAAAACTATTTAATAATAAAATAAGTGTTTAATGTTAAAAAAATTAATTTTTATCAACTACATTGTGTATAGCCTAAAATTTTAAAACAGCTCGTTGAGATTGAAGGGCATTTTCAAAAAATTAGTAAGAGACTCTTTTAATCCGAATACGACATTCAACTTCCGAAGATGGTCAATAGGATAAGGGTCTGGTGATGGCGCTGGCAATCGAAAACTCATTCCCGAAACTTGGCACACCATATTTAAAAAGTTTTTTTAGAGTTCTGGCATCCTTTGCAATAGTTCTAGAGTTCTCTGTAAGTATAACGGAACTATTGAAGTTCCGTTTATTAAATACAAAAAAATCGAATTTTAAAATATGGTGCGTCAAGTTCACGCAGTGCACCGTACCATGAAAATAAATTATTTTTTTTTATTTTTATTATTATTATTTACAATAATTCTACAGTTCTATATACATTATATTAATAGTTCTAGCAATTAAACGCAAAAAATTAATTTTTGAAAACTCAGTGTAATGTAATTTTATTTAAAAATAATTTTTTTTAAGTTATCTTCATTTTAAAACAATCGACTTTTATTAAAAAAATTTTTTTTACAGTTCTGCAGTTCTGAATAGCTTTCCTTTAGTTATACAATAAATTTATTACGTTTTTTCGTAAAATAATAATTTTTCTATTTAAAGTGCAATTTTTAACATTTAAAATTTCTAAGTTTTAAAACTTTTTTCTGTAAAATTATTTTTCCAGGTGTCTATTGTTATTAATTTTTGTTATTAATATTGATTTTTCGTGTTTTTATTATTAATAAAGCTATATTATCTGAAAAAATGTAGTTTTTATTTATTTTTACTTTTTGTTATATAATTATTCCATGCAATATATTGGTTTAGAGTTTTGTATAACATTTCCCACATTTAGTGACACCAGAATCACAACGAGGATGTAGTAGGGATTGGTTCCAGTTTTGTTTTTTAATTTGTTTAATTTTTAAGATTTTTTTTTATTTTTCTTTATTTTTTTTCTACTTAGAACTCTAATCAGATCGGCTAGAACTCGTAAAAAAATTATTTTTAAATAAAATTACATTTTAGGCACTTAGTTTTCAAAAATTGATTATATTGATATAGGTATTTTGCATTTTAGATATATGAATTTTCTTCTTTTTGAGTACCTACCAATAGTATTAGCCCATATTGAAGTATTTTCTTTGGAAAATTGAAATCCGTGGTATTTTGTGTACTACTGCTACTGTGTGCTTATTCCCCTGTGAATTTGTCTCGATACTAAATATTCAGTATTACCTGGATAGCATATTTCTTTAACTTCATATAAGAGGCTTTACTAGGGCATCTCAAGTGTTAATGCTACTCTTCCTTTGAGCCATCCTTTGTCTACTTTAAATACTAGGATAGACCAGGAAGAATGTTAGTATCTTTTTCTATATCAAAACTATTTGATTATTTTTTGATTATTTTATTAGGTGGAATATGGTAAACAAAATATTTCTACAAGATTCAATAGGTTACTACTTTTCTAAAGTATTTCAAAAATGTCCTGAAAATACTATTTTTAACAATATACTTTTTCGGGCAACCATATATGTTAATTCATCTATGTTTAGATAATTAAATTGTTGGAGAAATAAATCGATGGTTTTCAAAATGTATGCTACTGTTTCCTCAAAAACTTTGGACCTCAAGTAACTGCCTACACTGGTTGTATTCTGTTGATAGTAAGAAGACTGACAAAATTTGTAAGTTAGTAAAGTTATGAATAATTTTATATTATATTACTAATCTTTAATTTTTTAGAACTGTTTCCTCAAAAACTTTGGACCTCAAGTAACTGCCTAAACTGGTTGTATTCTGTTGATAGTAAGAAGACTGACAAACTTTGTGAATTAGTAAGTTATGAATAATTTTATATTATATTTCTAATCTTTAATTTTTAGAACTCTTTCTTTAAAAACATTGAATCTGGACCCTTATAGAACCCATGGCTACATCAATATGAAACCTATCGTGGGCTACTATGTGTTTTAAAATACAAATGTTTATTTTAGGGTTCAATTACATTTTAAACATTACCAAATAACATCTGCATATTATTAGTAAATAACAAATAACTGTTTTATGTTTTTCTTATTTAGGACTTGTTTTCTCATTTATATGTACCCAGTTCACCATATTATGGATAGATGTAAACTTCGTTCTGATATGAGTATGGAATCCTTTGGTCTGTTTTATAATTTACCATCAAACTTTCTATGGTAAAGAGGATATGCACCCTTTGTGAGTATAAGTTAAAAAAAACAATTATATTTTGCAAACTTTTTGTTTTGTTTTGAGGATATGCTGAATGTAAAGATAATACTGCCATGGATGAATAAAGATAACAGACGTATCCAGTATCCAACCCAAATTTGTATAACTGTTTTAATAAAAATATTACATATTTGACTGTAAATTTTAATTCTTTACATTGTCCAAAGAGAATGCTATTATATTTATACATATTGAACATGTAAATAAATATTGTAGAAACCCTTACTTTGTGGAAATTATTATCATGCCTATTTAGAAAAACAGTTTAACACTTAGCTGTTAATATTTACACATGTGGTTTTAATTTATAAATGTAAATCCCTTAGGTTGGGTTTATGTTATTTAACAAATAAAGATATAAGATAATGATTAGGTAACTTAAAAGATTAAAAAAAAACAATATAAACAAAAACCGGGTCTCACATTTTTACCAATTCTACTAAAATAAGACAACTGTGTTTAAGTAAAAAGTAACACTAAATTCCAACAACACCTTGCATATAATATTACAGTTGGATAATGCTAGAAACGATGTAAAAACCAACGCAAATTGTAAAAAAAATACTTTAAAATAATTTTTTTTTTAATTCTGATAAATTATAAACGAATATTAATATAGACAATTTGTGCTATAAATAAAAATAAATATAAATTTGAAAATATTTTAGTTGAATTCAGAAGTATCGAAAACCCCTGTATACCAAATTTTATCCATCTAATATTATCCGTTCCCCATAAACTTCTAAGTGAAGGTCGATATGGGACATTACACTATGGAAAATTAATCTTATAAACACCGGATTTTTATTAATTTGGATAATTTTTTTACATTTAACAATTTTGTACCAACATTATTTTGTGTTTTAAATGATATTAATGCTAATGTTGCCGAAGATATTATTTTTGAAATTGTATTGGAAATATTTCCACAATATGTAATATTTTTATAACTTTTAATTTCTTTAGTTTGTTTGGGAAATATTAATTGTTGTAACACTTTCTGTTCTTTTTTTTTAATAAATGTAATGGATAGCCATTAGATGTAGCTATTTATTTTATGATATCAATTTCTTTATCAAAGTTGTTTTGGTCCAGTGGAATTGAAAATGGTCTATGTATCATAGGATTGTAAAAGGTGGAAGTTTAATTCAAACGTTTAGTTGTTTATTATCCTTAGTTAAATATAAATTTATTTGTTTAAATTTTTATTCAAAAATAAATTTTAATAAGTAAAAAGTACTTTATGGATTGACTGCAAATTATTAATATGTCAGATTTGTAAGGAATATTCTGTCCATTCTGTGATATTTTCTTTTTTTTGCTAATGGGCTTGTAACGACATTAAAACTTTTTTGACAAAAAAAGGAAATGCTTTACAAAGTTTCCCTCCTTGAGGCTAAAATACTTTATAGTTGTTTCTGGAATTTCTTTTCATCGAAAAACTTATGAACTCTTATTTATATTATCATATTAGCTACTTTTATTATCGTAAGAATGTTTTTAATATTATTAGTCATAGTATATTGAACTTGTTTGGAAAGTGAACAACTTGCCGACTAATATTTTTCAAAATTTTTCCAAATTTTTAATAATTGCGATATTCCATTGTAGCAGATATTTATTCTAAAACGGTTTTGCTGAGGTTGAACGTAATATTTTCTTATGAATCAAATTTTGTGTTATTAATTTCTTTGAACAATCATAAAATAATAAAATACAAACGTATATTTATTTAAAAAAATAAAAAAAAGATAACAAATGAAAGAACTCTAAATTATACTTTATGTCCTGGAAAAAAAATTGCTTGATTTACCTACGGTATAAATTTAAGTGCTTTCCTAATATTTATAGGAAGGGGATTAAATATTTTTTTGCTTCCATTCGAAACAAAATTTTTACCTAATGCCAGAAATGGTCTAGTCAGCGGCACATAACATGTCTGCATAATGACATTAAGGAGAGACTCTTATATCATTATAATGTTTTTTAAAAACAAGAGAAACTATTTTCAAAATATAAATACCTACCTGTCAACATTTTATGTCATAAAAATATAGGTTTAAGGAACATTTAGATTAACTTTACACATAAATCTAAAAGTCTGTTTTTGCAAAATAAAATACCTAATAAACAGATCCAGCCAACAGGAACCCATATTTCATATGCGACTCATTAAGTGAAAAATTATTTCTGTCAAAATTTAAATTATATCATACGGTATCGATAACCTTATCACTCAGATGTATGTTATTCAATATAGAACTAAAGAAAATAATGTTAATACTTTGAAATGTTTTCTGGGATATTTTAATGCTTATCCTTATGCATTCGTACGAGAAGCAGAAAGAGAACCATCAAAAACATTGCACAGAAATTTAATCTCTACTCTCTTGTTTTACAACATAATATCAACGAACGAAGTTTTATCAAAAGAGTAGAATTTGCAGGATTCATGCTAACAAAAACACAGGAAGATAATTTTGTTTTTGGAAAATGTTTTATGGTGCGATGAAGCCAAATTTACCAAATGTGGCATTTTTAACAGAAAAAATACACATTATTGGAGTAACCAAAACCCGTACATAACAAGAAATGTTCCTTTTTAAGATAGGTGGCAATTTAACGTTTTTTGTTCAATAAAATTGAATCAAATCATTGCACTTCAATTTTATGACGAAAATTTAAATGGTAAGAAATTTTTTAACTTATTTGTCTCTAGGTGAGAAGTATCTGGAAATTTTAAAGGAAATAAAAACAATTTATCTAAACCGTTTAACAGCACAGCAATTGTCAAAAATTTATTTTATACATGTTGGAGCTCCTCCTCATTGTACGAATTTGGTGAATGCATTTTTGGATGATTCCTTTCAAGACCAATGGGTTGCTAATAATGGTTCTTTTAAATGGCTTCCTCACTCCCCTGACATGACTCCAATGGATTTTTTCCTTTGAGGTTATGTCAAAAATAAGGTTTATTTTCATCCCCTAACAACAAAACTTGATTGTCAAGAAAGGATAAGGGACACTTTTAACAATCTTTCTCCGGAATTTTTACAAACGGCCACGACATCTCAAGTATTAATTAGAATTAATAAATGTTTGGAAATGAATAGAAGAAATTTTGGATGAGTGTTAAAAAATTATTTAAAAAAAATTATGTATTTTCCATATACAAAAATAAAAGTTATTTGTGTTTAGTTATGTTAAGTATTTATTGTGACAAATTTAATAAAAATTACAAAGAAAGTATTTCATTTTATGTACTGTAAGAAACTAAAATCAACAATAATAAAGAAATGAAATCCAAATTACAATTTTGGTACCCAAAAAAACCTAATTTCTGCCCTACCTTACAAACGCATAAAAATTGATATAGGAAAGTAAATACAAACTTACCTAATTTTTCTATGAGGAATCAAATAAAAATATAAAAAATGGGGGTTGCAATTAAAAAAAAAAACAAGAAATCGTCGTTTTCTCAAGTTAAAATTTAACTCAACGTTGTGACCACCCTGTATAATTAATTTCTTATTTAAACACTATAACTTATAATTTAGGCCCTTAGGTGCAAAACGGTGTAATAATTTTTAAATTTTATCAATTAGTTAATTGAAATAATTAACATTTTATTAATCGTCTTTTTAGTATTTAAATTTTGGTACTTAAATTTCTCTAGAACTGTAAATTTTAGGTACCTGGCCCTTAAATTTAGTCGTCTAACCAAAAAAAGAAAAAAATGCAGTATTCCATTTAAAACAGTGAAGTTGGTGTCAATTTCCGATATAACCGGAAGTGCCATAAATTTGAAAATATTTTACTTGAATTCAGAAGTATCGAAAACCCCTGTATACCAAATTTCATCCATCTAGTATTATCCGTTTCCCGTAAACCTTTAGGTGAAGGTCGATATGGGACACCCTGTATAGGTCAAACACAAATAAATTTTAAAGTAAAATTCAACGAACACTTAAAATCATTTAGATTAAAACAACTAGATAACTATGAAAAACACCTAATTAAACACCCAGACTCACTCATACACATTTGAGATAAAAAACAAAATTTAGATTTCCTTGAAGAACTCGAAATAAAAAGCCATCTAGCAGATCAACAATTTAAAGTTGTTAATGAAAAAGTAAATCTTGAAAATCCTCTACTATTAAATTGTTTACTTTGATTGATCTTAGAGGGAAATACATCTAGGAAAATCCCTTAGGGCTAATACCATCTAGGCTTTAACATTGTTATGTCTTATTACTTCCATACTTAATACTACTTAATCAACATGAGTAGCTACAAACAATCTCTGTTAATGGCAATTGTAAATCGTGAAGAATTTACTGATTATTATATCTCCATCAAATGGAGTTTTCCTATATCTCTTTAAATTACGAAAATTTTTCTATGCTTCTTTTTTTTATTATAACGTGAGCTTAATAAAATATTTTTCTTAAAAAAAAAAGATAAAATGCCAAAGCCATCCTACTTTATTCTGAGAGAGGATTTACGTGTGTGCATATTATAATATGGAGACGTTAGGTAAATCTTTCCATATTTTCCTTCGTCTTGAACAAACATAACAGTAACAAATTATTCCATATTTTACTTAAGCTGACTAGAATAAAAACGAATTTATTGTTAAAACGAAGAGTTTTTAATTATTCTTAATAAGATGGAATTCCAAAAAGTAAGGTTTAGTACAATCAATTTTATTCGTTTAAACTTAACTTCCACGTTTTATTAAAAAATAAGCATCGTCAGATTGACATATTAAAGTAACATTTTGTTTGTTTGTAGAAGTAATAAGACATAACAATATTAAAGCCCAGATGTTATTAGCCCTAAGGGATTATCCTGGATTTACTTCCTTGTAAGATCAGTATAACTGAGCAATGATATAGAAAAACAAGGAAAATACCTCGGAAAAAACTATATCAAGCCGATCTTTACAATAAATTGATATATTGTCTTATCTATGTATAGAATAAAGGCTTTATTTATTTGTTAACAACTTTTAGTTGGAAGTTCTCCACTATTAAAATGTTTACTTTGATTGAGTCTTCATTTTATACAGGGTGTACCAACCTTATGACAAACTTCGGTATATGGATTGTTTTAGAAGATATCAAAAAATGTTAATAACAAAAATAGTAGATGTCTTTAGGGTCCATATTTTGAAATTACCTTAAACTATACAAAGTGTTGTATAACTCCGTTACAAACCAAACATATGAGTTTTTAAATGGGAACCCCTGTATATTATACCGAATTCGGACTGCTCACATTTTTTTGAAGATTTTGGTATAAGGTTTTAGTACGTTATACAGAGTTTTTCAGAAGTTATGGACACGTTTGTCTGTATTTTATTGTACGTTGAAGAAAAAAACAGGTTTTTGCCTTACAATGTTTCGTAATATGATACAATATCACCGTATTCTATTAAATATTAATTATTTTCCCTTTTGTATACAGGGTGGACCATAACTCTAACCTTTCATTTTCTCTCTTCTTTTAAATGGAACACCCTGTATTTTATATCATAAATAGAATCTTCGATTGTGTAACTTTTGGAAAGCATTCCCTATACCCAAAGTTTATGAAAACAGAGTTATTTCGTAATATATATTGTAAACCATTATTAACCTATTATGTGCACCTATTATCATTGCACAGTTATACTGATCTTAGAGGGAAATACATCCAGCATAATCCCTTAGGGCTAATAACATCTAGACTTTAATATTGTTTTGTCCTATTACTTCTTGGTCTAGCCTTAATACTAATTAATCAACATCAGGTACCTAGCTACAAACAAACAAAATGTAACTTCAATATGTCACTCTGTCGATGCCAATTCTAGCAAAACAGCTGTCATTGTAATTTAAAAGCGAATTTGTTTAATAAAAAATAAAAATAAAAGTTAAGTTTAAACGAATAGTTGCTTATTATTCCTAGTAAGATGGACTTCCACAGAGTAAGGGTTAGTACAATAAATTTAGATATTAACATGATAAATGTGGTGGAAGCGCACAGATTACAACTAAAATTGTTTTTGCTACTACATAACTAATTTTCAAAATATAGATCTATAGTTTTTTTTTTCCAAAAACTAAAGTACTATATGTACAAAATCACATTTTATATTTTTTAAAAAGTGTAAGAAAAATAGACAAAAAAAAATTTTAAAAAGCAGCAGTTTATAGTATGTACAAAAAGTACGAGGAGTAATAAACCCTAATTAAGTATGCAAAACCTTTACCATGAAATTTTTGATAAATCTCTTACTTTAAATTACATTTCTTCCGTAGATCGACCCCGTATTTGTTTCAGTTGTAGCAAAGTTTAGGGTTTCTTCATTGTTAAAGAATTAGCAAATAAGAAATAACGCAATGCAGTGGTGTATTTTAAGAAAAAAATACGTTTTAACTTATAATATAATAAAAAATGAAAATAAATAATTGGAATACATTCATTACTTACATTTTATTCTATATCCGACTCGGAAGAGAAAGAATCGTTGTTGACATTAATAATAATAGGATCGATTAAATCATCACAAATATTGTCAATTTTCCACATATTTGCCTCTACTTTGATAACATGTTTGATAACAGTTTGTCCAATTTTCCTTACTAACATGACTTACAGCACTCTCAAACAATTTCACAAAATCGTTTATTTTAAAAGAAGTATTTTTTTTCCAACTTTCCCCTTTACCTGAGCCCATATTAATTCTATGGAATTAAGTTCACAATGATAAGGGGGAAGTCGAAGAACTGATATACCACGAGAAGAAGCCATTTTTTCTACAATGTAGGTTTTGTATTTATTCTTGATCATTTTTGCAATTCTGTAAAATTCTTTCCTTAATATTTTTCGAAATAAGCCACTCCAAAAGCTTTGCTTTACGCCAACAACTTGTGGACAATGCTTCTCGTAACCGTGAATGGTAACTTGCGTTGTCCATAACAATAACAGCCCCTTTTGGAATCAGATCCAACATTTGAACAAACCATTCCTCGAAGACATCCCCATTCATATCTTCGTGATAGTCCCCCATGCGTTTTGAAATAAAAGTTAATAATCCACCATCAACAAAACCTTCAGAACTTCCAACATGGACAATGATAAGTCTTTTTCCTTTTCCAGATGGTGACTGCAAACCTAACGACAAACCTTCCACGAATGCCTGCCTTCCGCTTTTAATGTTTTCATCTTGCCAAGATTTGGAAACTGTATATCCAGCATTTATCCATGTTTCGTCTAAGTAGAAGATTTTCAAATTTTGTTCTCTGGCATGTCGAATGCTTCTTAAATATTCTCTTCTCCAAAAAACTATTTCCGGTTTATCTATCAAGAGAGATTTTCTATTATGTTTTGTATATCTGAAACCCACATCTTTCAAAATTTTGCAAAATGTTATTCTGGAGAATTTTGTTTAGTCTGTATCTTTTTGCACTGATGTCATAATTTTGTCAAGTGTTGGAATTTCCTTTCGTAAGTAAAATCCATGGACTTAAGGCCTTAGTCTTTGTTTTAATGAGTCATCGATCTTAATTGGTTTTTTCGGCCTGAAGGAGTTTTAGGGGGTTAAAGAGTTTCATTCTTGCTTTCTTTTAGTAATCTATAAATTGTTGATTTAGCAACACACAACATAGCAGCCGTTAATTCCACAATATCGACACTTGCACTTGGATCCTTGTTTTTCAATGATATATAACAATTCAATATCAGAGTGTTTTCATTTAAAGATAATGGACCTGTTTTTGGTCGTTTGGATGGTCCTTGGCTTATCGACATTGTTTGGTACTTGCACAATTAACATTCAACAAATGTTTTAAATATATTCCAACTGTTTACAATATTATGAAAACCATACAACTTCATACAACTTTACTCAAAGAACTAATACTAAGTACTGATTTAATGTACCTACTTTCTTTTAAAATAATATTCCCGATAATGTTTCTAAGAAAACTGGGTTGTTTGGAAAATCCCTCTCAATAATCGAATAATCTGTAAATAGGTGTAATCGTATTAAGCTAATTACAGTAGGCCACTTGCCATTTAAAATTTCTGAGAAAAATTCCCCAAACACTACATATAGGAGTAATACAAATAAAAAATATTCATTTTGCTTCTTTGAATTTAATAAAAATTGTAACGATATCTTGCTATCTTGACTTTAATTAATTTTTTAAAAATATATTTTATTGTAATTTATTTGTGACAATATTCAAAGTTTGAATTAATCTTCTTACAAAAAGAACAAAAATATATAAAATAATTATTGTTACAGATTGGTTTGTTTTCTATTATGAATAAACTGCCTTTCTTTATCAAACTTACTAAAATTTATGTACCTCTATCACTTTTTTTTATTAAAATTAGTACATCCCGTTACCTCTGACCTAAATCGTATATTCTTTAGCATAGCTGCAACTCATTCGTTCAATACAAAATGTACCTTACGGTATACCCTCTTAAAATATATTTTGGTATGTCTATGAAATCTACTTAAATGAATGATTTATTACTCCTTGTCCTTTCTATATAGACTATAAGCACTGTGTGTTTATTTTAAAACTAATTTTAAATTTACTTTATGCCTTTTATTAAGAAAAAAACCTTCTTTAATTTCTATTAAACATAAATTATATTTTTTTTTCAATAAATATTTTCTATCGATGTTTCTATTAGGGATTGGAAAATTTTGTTTGAAATTATAGAGAATTTACATCTACAAGATAAAAAAATAATGTTTCAAATAGACTACGACATAGAATTGTAGCATTTAAAATCGATTTTAAATTATAATTAAAAATAAATATCCCCTCCATACAATTATGTAAGAATTCGAATCATCTTTACTAACTGCAAATGCCGAGCAAAAATCTAGCCGCCAGGGGCGCGCTTACGTGTTTGGATTTTTTAAAACATTCGTCAGCAAAACTCAATAAATTAACTAATTCTTTTAAACAAAATTTTCAATATTTAACCCGAGAAAAGAGATGGAGCAAACGGTTATTGTATTTCTAGAGTATTAAGTTTTTTTGGATGAATATCATTTCCATTTTGATTTTGATTTTGGACTTTCTTACTAGTTTCAATCGACATTTTATAAGCAAGTTTGCATTTTGTAAAACATACATACAATAATTTACATTATATCAACGCAATATAAGCTTGAAGTTGAGGATATTCTGATGACTAATTAAGAATATTATTTCCATGTTTTCCATACTCTATGCTCACTATTATATATAGAGTGTGTTTTCTCGGTACATTAGAAATATGTTATTAATAGATAATAAAATATTAATTCTAAACTAAAATATTTTACTGTATATTGGCCCGATCCAGTTTGACGAGTTTTCCATTGAGATTAAAACAGCAGAATCCATAAAACGTTACAGGCGCACATTAACATTTTACTCAAACTTTTTATCTTCTACCTTTTAAATTTTAA
Source organism: Ophraella communa (assembly GCA_035357415.1). NCBI lineage: Eukaryota > Metazoa > Arthropoda > Insecta > Coleoptera > Chrysomelidae > Ophraella > Ophraella communa. The sequence goes on along the minus strand of CM068991.1, from coordinate 26,739,878 downwards.
TTTTCAAAATGGTGTCAGTACTTTACGTTGGGTAGACGAGAAAACAACTAAAAAAATCGAAGCACAATACGTTCTTCATCAACGAGTGTTCTCTTTCTCGTTTTCAGGTAATTTTTAAATCTTTGATGCTGATATTATCCCCCTCACTTCCTACCACCTACTCACCAGCCGACGAAGAACAAAAGAGGTGCTTGCATTACATTTAATGGAAGCTACATTTATCGAACAACTTTTCCTACGTGGCTTCGCTATTCCCCAACATCTCATATCATACTTTTCATATCTCATCCGTTCTGCCATTGTGCTCGTTTAATAATATTAGAAAGAAAGGCAAAAAGGAGATGTCAGAAAGTGTTTCAAAGGATGTGATTAGTAAATGGAATTCAGAGTACGCGATTTATTTGCAAATAAATAATATGGGAGTTAAATCAGCATCAGGTGGCTTCAGATGAGCATATTTAAAGTCTATTCTTCGAGAAAATATGCTTTCAAAAGATATTTTCCAATTTTTCAGGCCAGTTTTTACACAGAATTCGACGTAAACAAGTAAACTAATACGGTATGAGCCAAAACAAAGGACACTGAAATCAGGAAGCCTGATGTGAAATATAATCGCGTCCAATTATAATTTTAATTCTATTTTTCCACTTGAGTCGGACTGATAGCATGATTTTCATTTAACTACGTGTAAATTTGTTTGCAACTAAAAACTTTTATAAAGGGCTTGTAAAATAATTCCAGATTTTTTGAAAAGCTTCAGGAAACTAGCCAGAATTATACATATTGTTTTCAATATATTTTCATCATATATCCGATATACCGTAAAAACAGAGTTAACAGTCAATAAATTAAATATTTAGGATAATTCGATAAATCTGTTCAAGTAAAAAATTACCAAAATCCAAAATTAGTTAGAACTTCAATCGTGTAAGTCGTTCATGTTTCTGATGTGGGTAGAATCCAAAAAAGGTTCAAAGAAAATGCAATGTCGATACCACAAATGTTTAATATAAAAATTCTTATTTATTGCAACAAGCTTCGTTTTATAAGACCATCAACAGGCTGTAAAAATACAATGCAATACAAATAAAATACAGTATTGAACAGTGATAGTAAGTAAAATCAAGTGAACAAGAAAATTAAATGGAATTATTAAAGAATATCACTGTTACTAATAAAAATCTCCTATTTATAGGTTATTCCTTATTTAAACTTGGAATAGTTATTCTAAGTATAAGCTTGGTATACATTGTTCACAAATAAACTCGGAATAAATTCGGTATAACTATTCCCTCTGTACTCCAAAATAATGATTTGGCAACGTAGCAAAAGTCGACACAAGTACTATCGGCTTCAGAATAGCATATACATTTTCAAACTCAAATCGCTTACAATGAATTAATTTTAAGGACGGCCTTAATTTTAAGGACGACCTATTTATTGTGTATAACCAATCACGGTTTAAATAATAATAAATTTAAAATCAGTTAAACAGTTGTCCACGCCCACATCTTTAATGTTTGCAGCATAAGGTATTTTATTGACAAATTGCCTGTCCCTCTGTCTCTTGTAAAAAAACTTAATCTCCAAAAACCATTTAATGTAGGCGTTTAAAGGCGTTTTTATAACTTCGGTAGGTAAACGAAATTCACATTTAACATGTATATGCTATTCTAAAGCCGACTGTACATGGAACAGTATCAAATGAAGTATGACAGTATGACTATTAAAAAAAATAAAGAAGTTGTCGTCGGGAATCGAGCCCGCATCACCTGCGTGAGAGGCGAGTGCGTAAACCAAAACACCACGAGTGTTCATGCATTATTTTAGATTTTTTACTTTATAATTTATAAAATTTTGTTTGGGAAAAGCTCTTTGTGGAATTGGCAAAATTTACCTTACCTTGCAGGTTTTATTATAAAAATATCTTTAACTGATAACTTTTTACTATTTCTAACAAAACATAAATTAAAAATCTCTTTTAATACCTGGATTTGTTTGAAAAAGTTGTGACATCAGAGCTTAGGTAAGTAGTCCATATTATGTAAAGAACGTAGACAAATCAATCCTTACTTGGTTCCGACCACAATATCTTAAAGCTGTCAATATCTAGGTATCTGTAAAGTGGAGAATAAACTGCCTTCCCGTCTGTCCATATTTAGAGAATTCCCTATTAGTTCATTTTAAAAACCTGAGTCCTTGTTTTGAAAATATATATTTTACTCTAAACTCTCTGTCAGAATTTATTGTAGATGAGTATATTCTTTCTTTAAAAGCTTTCCTTTTTCTTGTATTTTCCATATCTATGTCCATATTTGTTAAATTAATAACTTCCACAACAGCTTCTACACCTCATACACCACATATTATTTTTTAGGTTATACTGCTCTTAAACAAGGTTTAGGGTAGGTATAACTTAATACCGAGTATAAGTTATTTCATATTTATTAGTAGCCATTTTGACTATTCCGAATTTATTCTCGGTATAAAATATTTATTCTTGGTATAAATATTTATACTCCGTTTTATTGGTAAGGCCATTTTAAAAACCAATCTTAAATATCATTAATAAGTTTATAAAAGTTCCTCTTACAGCAGGAAATAAGAATGTAAACCAAGAAATGACTAAAATAGTATTAAAAAACTTTTTTGAGACAAACAAGAAATAAGCAAATTACCTAGTTGTAATAGTTATAAGAATCAAAGATACTATACAGGGTGTTTCATTAAGAATTATCCATATAGTAACTGGAGAAACCTTAGCACTAAATATGAAGATTTAAGCCAAAACACTTCAGTAAAATATTTCTCCTAACCGAGATATAGGGTGTTTTATTTTAACTATTCTAAATGATTATATCCCATATTTTTGACACCTTCAAATATTTTCTGTTCATACTTGACAATGAGTTTATACATATTAGCTTACTTTAAACAGTGGGAAAAGATATTTTTTCTCGATTACCAGAGGCGTGCGGTAGGGATGGATAGTTTCTTTTATCCCCCTACAATTTACGCCACTGTCGTAATAATTGTTTCTGCATGTTTTTTTGATTCTCCGTCACTTTCTACGTAAATATCATCCTCTTGTCTCAATACAATAGAGTGAGTAGTTTTAGAGTTATTTGCATTTAAAGGTTATGTTTAAAATATCCATTTTATTCCAATAATTCCTTAATAATTTAATCAACCCAACATTTTTCTAAAGGTTAGGAGAAATTTTTCCAAAAGGATTAATAAATGTATTGAAGTCAATGGAGGCCACTTCGAAAATTTACTTTAATGTTAACTAACTAGAATTTTTTTACAGTAGTCTAAATAAATAATTGTTTCAGTACGTTTATTTCATGTATCATCATGTTATTTCGTAATGAAAATCATAGTTCTATTTTGTTATAAATTTAAAACTGAAATTTTGATAAATATTAAAATGAAAAAATCATTTGAAACTAATAAATTTTATTTATTCAGTGAAATAGTTATTGTGAATTTACGATTAGAATTAACAAATTTTGTTGTCAAGGTGGTTAGATTATTAAGGAAACTCATGTTAAATAAGTAATAAAACAAAAATGGATATTTTAAACATTACCTTTAAATGCAAATAACTCGAAAACTACTCACTCTATCGTATTGAGACAAGAGGATGATATTTACGTAGAAAGTGACATGTAGAAACAATTATTACGACAGTGGTGTAAATTGTAGGGGAATAAAAGAAAGTATCCAACCCTACCGCAAGCCTCTGGTAATCGAGAAAAAAATATCATTTACCACTGTTTAAAGTAACCTAATATGTGTAAACTTTTTGCCACGTATAAACAAAAAATATTGGAAGGTGTCAAAAATATGGAATACAATCATTTAGAATAGTTAAAATAAAACACCCTATATCTCGGTTAGGAGGAATATTTTATTTAAGTGTTTTGGCCTAAATCTTCATATTTAGTGGTTTCTCCAGTTACTATATGGATAATTCTTAATGAAACACCCTGTATAACATCAAATCAGAACAAAAAATATTACTTCATCAAAAATTAGATAAAAACAAACTAATGCAGTCATCATTGTCAATAAAACTTAACAAAAATGTTTTTCGTGTGAAAAAATTGATATATTAAACTAATAAATTGAACTTGATAAATGTTATTGGTATGATAAGTGGTAGTTAGCAAGTTGTTTTGATAGTTAGCAAATAAAAACAAGCTTAAATCACAATAAAAACCATGAATTCATCAACAATAAAATTGGATAAGCATCTTACAAAATTAAGTTAATTTGATTTATGAATTATTTCTTATAGGAAACAAACATATTTTGATATTTACAAATGTCCTACGGAAATTCGAACGAATTTGTGGTAGAATATTGTGTTGTGATGATACAGGGTTAATAAAAAGTGCAGGTAGCGTCAAGGTGTGTTATTACCTGTATTAATAAATGTTTTAATTGATTACATTATATAGCATGATTTTCTGAAATAATGGTGAGATTCTCAGTACTTCTGTAAGATCTCCAAGCAAATATCTGTAAAAAGCAATACAGGAAATGCAATGTTAATACAACCTGTTTCCTTACAGATTCAGACCATAGACCTATTATCAGAGGAGACGCAACATTCCATTCATAATACTCTGTTTGTTTTCTCGCAATGAAAACAAGATAGTCTATAAGTATGACAGAGAGTACCAATCGATTATCTTTGTTCCGTCTTCGTGCTGGCAACGCTGTATCATTATTCAGGAGTTATAATTACGCTTGTAAACAGTGGCGTGCTATTTGTTGAAAATGGGAATATCTTTATCCGGTAATATTTATTTATTTTAATTGGAATATATTTATGAATAGTTAATAATATCGTTATTATTAAATGTAGGTACAAATAAAATGGAATGTATTTTAAATTTTAATTTTTAAACGCTTTATTAACAGATATTATAAAACCTAAAGAAAAATATTAAAATGTTATACTCAGGGTTTCGTGACTTTGATTAAATTTGAGGGGATGTATAAAATAGTTGAGAGATATACAGGGTGTTTCATAAAAGGTGAAGTAGTTTTAAAAATTATTCAATTTTTATTTTATATCTTTTTTCTTCTCAAGTTTGCTTTTTCCAATTAAGGTGCTTCCTTGGTTGAGAATTCCTTAAAATAATGTTAAATAAAAATATTAATTAGTTTTGAAAAAGAAGTTAAAAAATACTATGAATATTTCTTAATAGGTACTTACTAGATTTAGAGTCTCATTATATTTAGGTATATTATAAGTAGATATAGTAATTGTTACAGAATAGACACCTTTTACCTATAATTTCGTCAAAAACGCCAATATAACTCCAAAATATCGTTGAATTTGATTCGGCAATAATGCTTGAAATAATTAAAGTATCCAATTTCATAGTATAACCGCTTTTGGGAGTGGTATCATTCAGATACGTTGTCGCTTATTGATTTGTATGATTGAACCGAATGAAATAGTTCAATGGTTAAATAATCCATAAAATGAGTTATAATTCATAAATTATTAATAAGAGATGCATTATGGTCACAATATGTTTGCAAATGTTATCAACAAATACTATAGATGATTCAATAACAATCACAAATCTCTATCCTTAAATGGAGAGCAGGCAACAGAACAGCACAACAAATTCCAGTCGGTCATATCAAGACGATACAGTCGACCAGAAATGGGTATTGTTTGAGCAAGTAAAAAATAAATAGTTCCGTCTTTTCTGATATTAGGTCTATGATTATAGCATATTACCATTTTAGGTATTTTTGACATTGGTTAGGTTAGGTTAGGTTAGTTTGACATTGGGTGTTTTGTGTCGTTAATAAAAATGTGTAAAAAATAAAAATTCAAACATGAATGAATATAAATTTTTGATGGTATTTTAAAATATAAATGATCAAAATCCAGCTTTCCCATATCGACCTTCACCTAGAAGTTTATGGGGAACGGATAATACTAGATGGATGAAATTTGGTATACAGGGCTTTTCGATACTTCTGAATTAAACTAAAATATTTTAAAATTTATAGCACTTCCAGTTATACCGGAAATTGACACCAACTTCACTATTTTAAAAGGTTTTTGGTTAGACAATTAAATTTAAGGGCCACTTTATGTAAGGTACCAGGTACTTAAAATTTACAGTTTTAGAGAAATTTAAGTTTTTTTGAAAAAAAAATGCCAAAAAAAAGATTAATTAAATGTTAATTATTTCAATTAATTAATTGATAAAATTTAAAAATGATTTCATCATTTTGCACCCAAGGGCCTAAATTATAAGTTATAGTGATTAAATAAGAAATTAATTATACAGGGTGGTCACAACGTTGAGTTAAATTTTATCTTGAAAAAACGACAATTTCTTCTTTCTTTTTAAATTGCAACCCCCATTTTTTATATTTTTACTTGATTCCTCATTGAAAAATAGGTTAGGTTTTCTTTTTTTAGTTAAATGCAACCCTCATTTTTTATATTTTTATTTGATTCATCATGGAAAAATAAGATAAGTTTGTATTTAGTTTCCTATATCAATTTTCATGCGTTTGTAAGGTATGGCGGAAATTAAGTATTTTGGGGTACCAAAATTGTAATTTGGATTCCTTCATTTATTATTGTTGATTTTCGTGTATTACAGAACATAAAATGAAATACTTTCTTTGTAATTTTTAATAAATTTGATAGAATAATTACTAAACACAACTAATTACAAATAACTTTTATTATTTTTCTACAGTGCTTTGGAACTTTGTCGTTATGATATTTGTATTTAGTTGTGTTTAGTATTTATTGTAACAAATTGTTTAAAATTTACAGAAAGAGAGTTTTTCATTTTATGTTGTATATTAAACTAATAAAAAAATAAAATTAAAATCAACAATAATAAAGAAAGGAAATCCAAATTACAATTTTGGTACCCAAAAAAAACCTAATTTCCGCCATATCTTACAAACGCATGAAAATTTATAGAGGAAACTAAATACAAACTTACCTTATTTTTCCATGATGAATCAAATAAAAATATAAAAAATGAGGGTTGCATTTAACTAAAAAAAGAAAACAAAATGTAGTATTCCATTTAAAATTGTGAAGTTGGTGTCAATTTCCGGTATAACCTGCAGTGCTATAAATTTGAAAATATTTTAGTTAAATTCAGAAGTATCGAAAACCCATGTATACCAAATTACATCCATCTAGTAATATCCGTTCCCCATAAACTTGTAGGTGAAGGTCGATATGCGACACCCTGTATGTTAATGTTTTGTTAATTGTTGAGAATTTTATATCAAATTCTATAGTTTGCTGTATTTTATAGTTTATCCGAATACTGTTCCGGTGGACGGTTGTGGATGAATATAAACAATTTACAAAATTCGTAAGATTTTAATTTATTATTAAATTTTAAGCTGCTAATTTCTCCATACAAATTACAATTTCGTTGAATAACATAATATCAAATATCTAAAATACTCGTATCACGGTGTGCGTGGTTGTACTAGTCCGATACGGTATTACTGATTACTACCAAAATTGATATGCATATTCAGTAGGTCTGAGTATCGGACAACATCTATTTTTCATCACCGTAAATGTTAAGGGTGGTCCACCCCTAATTTTTTATTTTATTTTCTTTGGAACAAAATTTTTGTTTTTATTTTTTTAATAATACAGCATACAAAAATACATACAACCCTAAATTTTCACCCCTCTATTATCAACCCTTATTTTTTATTTGTTAATTAAAAATTTTTTTTCCAAGAATTTTTTTTACATCACTTACAATATTACTCCCATGTTTCAACCCTATCAACCCCTATTTACCCCTACTTTTTATTAGTTAATTAGTTTGTAATGACCATTTTGAACCACCATCTCGGGCTCGGGCTATTTGTGATTATGTATGACTCTCCATCCTTTGTTTTTATATTAAAAAATGTAATACGAGGGTATATAAAAAAGTTGGTAGATGGCGATGGTTTTAGTCTTTCCAATATTAATTGCTAAAAACCATTTAAAAGTGTTATACAGAGTGAGTTAGTTTACTAGGCTTGAAAGTAGAAAGAATGGCATGAAAACAACATATTTGTCCCGTTAAACATTCACTCTGTATCGTCGGAACCCAGCTTTCTCTAGACTGGTAGTTGTACAGCGCGAGTGGAGTACGCACACGATTTGTTGACGGCTTTTAATGGTCCGCTGTATTCTGTTGCGTGCAGAGGTCTGGGGGTTATTTTTTAACTTATAAAGTCGGTGTCGAGTGCCGAGGCGGAGAGTCCAGATTTTTATTTGGGGCAGTTAAGTATTAACTTTAGATATATCGCGGCGTAATGTTGTACTCCGTGAAGAGTATTTAGATAAAATAAGGAAGTATCGTGAATTAAAAAGGCATATAGTTTACCTAGATGAGATTTGGTTTGACACACATGATACTGTTCAGTATGGCTGGGTAGATCAGTCTCAAAATTGTAGTTTAAATGCGCCATGTTCGAGGGGAAAGCGTATAATAATTCTTCAAGCCGGAAGTGAAAACGGTTTTATACCAAATGCGTTACTACTATCTGCGAAAAATATTAAGTAATGTGCAGCCGACTATCATGAAGATTTGACTGCAGATTTATATGAAAAATGGTTTCAAGAGCAGCTTCTTCCTAACATTCCTCTAAATTCAGTAGTCGTTATGGACAACGCTTCCTATCATTCGCGGATATTAAATAAAATACCAAATTCTAGTTCAAAGAAGGCAGATATTTTAGAATAATAAAAACTCTTCGTTTTAACGTAACTTCCAAGTTTATTTGAAAAAATTAGGTTTTTAATCACAAATAAACTTGGAAGTTACGTTAAAACGAAGAGTTTTTTATTATTCTTAATAAGATGGACTTCCAAAAAGTAAGGGTTAGTACAATAAATTTATTTAGATAACGACAAAGAAAGAATTACTACGAAGTATAAAAAACGATTATGTGATCGACAATATTTGTAATACAGACGGACATACACGCCTATGGAGACAATGTTCCGACCAAGCAAAACTTGCCGCCAGGCGGTACCCTTTATAGCAACTTATTTTAGTTATACTATAACAAAAAATATAATACGAGGGTACATGAAAAAGCTGGTCAATGGCGAATGTATGTATGTATGTATGTGTCAGGGGTGATAATCACACTGCGACCCATAGGATCTATTGTGTCCCCCTTACTTGCCATGTTCTGATATTCTCTCAGACCTATAACAGCTCTTCGAGTCCTATTTTCCTGAGGAAGTTTAAGACATCGTCGGGCTTCAATTCAGGTAGATCCCCCTCTTCTATTTCATGTGCTCCTAGGTATCTAGCCCTAGAATTTTGCAAGGCAGGGCATTCTGCGAGTATGTGTATTGAGGTTTCATCCTCTTCCTCACAGAATCTGCACTTTGCTTCATCTGCTAACCCTAGTTTCTTCATGTGGCTTCTTAACCGGCAATGCCCGGTTAATATTCCCGTTAGAATTCGGAGCCTTTTTTACTGAGGTTGAGGCAGCTAAGAGATCTCTTCTGGTCATAGTTCCCCAGTAGTATCTTAGATTGCCTCAGTCCTTCCAGCTGATTCCAGTACTTGGATTTTTCCTTCTCCATTTCTTCCCTTGGTTTTCCTAAGATTACTCTACTGCTGATCCCACAAGATGGTTCTGGTCCCAAATGTGAGGTTTCAGCTCCTTTTTTTGCCAGCTTATCTGCTGTTTCATTGCCCTCTATTCCTATGTGTACCGGGACCCATAGGAGGGTGACAGTGTTCTGGCCTATTTCATTTAGTTTGTCTAAGCATTCCCTAACCATCTTCGAACTGATTATATTTGAGCTCAGTGCTTTGATTGCTGCTTGACTATCCGACATGATCACAATCGTCAATGGCGAAAGGACATTATTTAACAAAAATATAATACAATATTTTGAATAAAAGAGGAAATCGGCTTATTCTTTTGACTTCATTAACTTTTAAATTTTTTTTTCTGATATCCCTAGTAAATATTACATTTTGGTCCTAAAACTCGAATGCTTGCTACAGAATAAAAATATAACTGATTTTCTATATTTTTTGCTTTGTTGTTTTTATCAAAAATAGCTGCTGCAAAAAACGATTGGATCTCCTACACATATTGGGAAATTGTTAAACAAAGAGTGCTATTGTTAAGATAGTACGGTCGCATAAGCTAAAGTAGCTACAAGGTACCCTGTTACCTAGCTACAAGCAAACAAAAGGTCACTTCAATAAGTCAAACTGACGATGCTAATTCTAGCGAAACGGCTGTCATTGAGTTTAAAAAAGCGATCTTTTAAATAAAACGAAGAGTTTTTTATTATTCTTAGTAAGATGGACTTCCAAAAAGTAAGGGTTAGTACAATTAATATTATTGTAGAATGTAAAATACTATGTACCTATTTGCGCACCTTCATCAAGAGTTATTCAGGAGTGGACACTTCCTTTAAAAATCCAATGCACTCTTCTTCTTCTTCTTCTTCTTCTTTGCTTTATAATTTATAGGTTTTTGTCTGAAAAAAGCTCTCACGTTGTGGAATTGGTGGACGTTTATATTATTTCTAATTTAAAAATGTCAAATTCAAAGCACACTTTTCAATGCTAGATTTGGGATGATAAACAATACTTTCCGCAATATTTTTTAATCTTCATATGATTGGTTTTCCTGTAAAGTAGGCGAAAAAGTGTGTTTTAGGAAAACAATTAAATGTAAATCAATTAATCAGATATCTTAGAGACACCCATCTTTACCGCCTATTGTACCTAATCAATTTGTATCATTGTGTTGCTAATAATCTAAATGGTTGATGCGGCTGTTTTTTTGTGAAATAAAAAAATACTAGAGGTTTCATTAATTCAAAAGTGTTCCTTAACTGAAAATCACATACACAAAAAGAAAATTGAAAGTAATGAATGAATCTAGAGTGACTTCGCAAAAGAGCAAAATGAATTATTTCTGAGGGTAGTGAAGTACATGTTTCATTAGGTTGGTATGTATTCGACATACATTGATAAATTATCGTTTGAAAAATTGCTTTCCATGCTAGTTGCACACTAATCTCAATTTCCATTCGATTAACTCTCCATTATTTATATAAGCAAAAAAAATTGAGTAGAAAGAAGTAGATAAATAAAGCAATTCAGTGTTTTTCAGACAAAACGGATAAGCGAAGAATAACATTTTTAGCGATATTTTTACCAAACCCAATTTTAAACATTTAGGTTGTCCTACATTCTTTGAAATATTTTGTATGGACTGAGAATTGACAGAAATCGTACGATTATTTATAAATAAAATAAAACTGGTGAATCAAATTTTTCAGTCTCCAATATTTTCTTCCTATTTCGACGATCTAAAAATTTCCTTATTAGGCGCACCCGCCAGAAGTTCAAGTACAAAAATCGATTTTATGGCGAAGGCGCAGTTCTCATTAAGGGCGTTATGGAAACAGTTCTCTAGAAAGTGTAAACAACGTTCGGAGCAATCCAAACATTTAATTACTTAATAATTGTTTGCTTTGTGGAATCTGTTCTTTATACAAAGTGTTCACATTCCTGCCTTAAGAGAAGTCTATTTTTAGTTGCGTTACTCCAAGTTTAATACACACAGAAATTGGGTTTGTTGGAAATTATTTATGGTCTATTAGGTTATGGATAGTGTTGCGAATTTCATTTTTAGGAAAATAAATTAATTCGATTGACCTATAGTTGTTTGGACTTACTGATCTGAAACTGTAGCTAATCTGTAATTAGAGGAAGATAGAGTCCGAAACCAAACCTCAACGACACTTATCTTTTCCAGCCTATTGTTTTAAAACGTCTTTGATATTAGTTAATATCCCAATAACTAACTCAAAGGCGTGTAAAGAAGTACTAAATATAAGAAAATAGAATACGTGCAAGCATAACAAGGCTAAAGTCATTACCTTGCGTAGAAGGAAATAAAGGAATAGTTTGACAACAAGACAACATTTTTTAATTAATTTATTGCTAACCTGAGAATACAGCTGATTAAGTCAACATAAAATATTACTGGTCTAAATATAAAAGGATCTCAGGATATAGCAGCAAGGAAGAGCTCCTAGAAGGGCTTATTAGTACTCCGTCTTATTATTAAAGAATCTCAGGATACAGCAGCAAGGAAGAGCCCCTATTGGTCCTGAATCTCTCTGTTGTAGTGAAAACTTTTTCAAATAATAGTGACTGGTTGAAAAATAACAATGAGTTAGACACAAGTTGTTTATAGACAACTTTGGTCTTTCTTTCTGTAAAGATCAGTAGAAAAAAAAAGTAGTGAACGTTTGTTACATTATGAATGCCTTAAAAGTGAAAGAGGAAAATCTTTACCCTTTTATAGCATCAATTATTTAGTCTAAATTATAATTTCAAGGGTGTATCTGGATAGTGAACTTTTATACGAGGGTATAATCTTTATCTCTAATATATAAAATTCTTCTGTCTTTTGATCAACTATCAATAGATCAGTTATCCCCGCCAAGTGGAAATTGGAAAATTTAAGAATAATTAATTAAGAATTTAGGAATACTTCTATATAACGTTAGCGGTGTGCACAATGTGAACTTTTTTAATGTAACATTATGACATTTAACATAGAAGTGACAGAATGCGTACTGCAAATATCATCAAAGTTTATAGGCGCTTTCTTTCGTGCTTAACATTTGTACACAAAACGAGGGTACATCAAAAAGTAAGTAAATGGCGCAAGGAAATACGAGGGTATATTAAAAAGATGGCAGACAGTATTTAACAAAAATATAATACAATGGCATACCAAAAAGTTAGTGGATGGCGACAGGATACTATTTAACAAAAATATAATACGAGGTTACATCAAAAAGGTGTAGATGGCAAAAGGACATTATTTAACAAAACTGTAATACGAGGGTATATCAAAAAGTTGGTAGATGGTGAAGGGATACTATTTAACAAAAATATGATTTTTTTGCCGTCATTAATAACAGCATTTACAAAAATGAAACTAACAGAAACAGAATGAATCGAGATTTTAACCATGATTGGTTATGGAGATAGAGTGAGGACTCAAGCAGAAGTTCGTAATTTATTTAATGCTAAATACCCCAATCGCGATCCAATTACTCAATCAACAGTAAGTAAAATTAAAAAAAAATTTAGAGGAACGGGCCATGTTAAAGATCTTCCCAGAAGTGGTAGATCATCAATATCCTAAGCTAAAAAATTGGACGTGGTCCTGGTGTTTCAAGAAAATCCTCATACCAGTTCTAGGCAGGTCGCACTAGGTAATAATGTCCACCAATCAACTGTTATAAGAGTGCTAACAAAGAATTGGCATCCATACAAAGTTCATCTGGTTCAGGAGCTATTAAAAGATGACTATGACAGAAGAATCGATTTCTGCGAAATCATTATGGAACAATGTAACAGAGATCCGGGTTTCATGCAAAAGGTACTATTTTCAGATGAAACGTCTTTTAGGCTGAACAGTCACGTAAATCGCCAGACATGTCGATATTTGGAAAGTGAAAATCCACATTGGATGGAAGAGTATAGGACACAATATCCCTAAAAGGTGAATGTTTGGGCCGTCATTATAAACAATCAAATTGTAGGGCCATATTTTTTTAGGAAAACTTAACTGCTGCTAATTATCTGGAATTTCTTCCAAATTATCTGTTACCAGAGCTGCAAATAGAAATGATTTATGGTACCAACAAGATGGGGCTCCTCCACACTATGGCGTTGAGGTACGAAATTACCTTAATAACGTTTTCCCATTAAGGTGGCCACCAAGGTCTCCAGATTTGACTCCGTTAGACTTTTTTTTGTGGGGATATTTAAAGAGCAGAGTATATCAAAATCGACCGAATAATGTAGAAGAGTTGAAGGAGCGAATCCGAACGAAAATTGCACAAGTAATACCTGAAGTCCTTGAAAACGTTAGGAAAGAATTAACTGCTCACTTTTCTCATGGTAGCGTTGCTGATGGTCGGCAATTTGAACATAAAGATACCTTTCAAATGAGCTGTCATGTTACCTCGGTTTGTATTTAAAAAAAAATCGTCGATGACGTCATTACGCCATCACTAATGACGTAATGTCCAACACATCTATAGCAGTTGACGGCCATTCATAAATTAAAATTGACGTGTTTTAAGATTTTTTTAAAAGTCGTCTGTTTCTGAAATAATGAATTTATTTTATACATTTGCATCATACTGTAGATTAAAACAACCAGATAAGTTAAATTATGCAAAACACCAAAACTCCAGAATAACATTCAATCACTACATATTTGTGAAAAAAAAACAAAATTTAGATTTCCTTGAAGAACTTGAAAGACATCTAGCAGATCAACAATTTAAAGTTGTTAATGATCAAATAAATATCTTTGATTGAGTCTTAATTTTATACGTAGAAGTTGAGTTTAAACGAATAGTTGTTGAATATTCTTAGTAAGGACTTTCACAGAGTAAGGATTAGTACAATAAATTTAATTTCAAAATAATAATTCCAATAATAAGTATGCATATACCTAGATTTAAATAATCTAGTCTACGATTAATTAAGATTAACAAGATTAAATTGGATTAGGTAGACTAAGGAAGAAGTAAATAAATGTGGTAGTAATAGACATTAAGAATAATGGTTTAGAAGATCTAAGATTTTATCTTTCACAAATAATTGACAAAATATTGTTTTTCATTGCTATAATTTTCATTTTTGTTAATTTTTTAATTTATAAAATATTCCTGAACTTGTCGGTTGTGTATGTATCTTTCAAGTCACAACGTAGTAAGTGTTGTTATTGAGCCAATCCACTATGTAGTATTCTTCAATCTACAATCCAATCTATAAGTTCCACTATCTACCATCAAAATGGGAATGAATCGAAAATAAAAGAAATTGGCTCATTACGACCACTAAAATCATTAACAAGAAAATTAAATTATTATTAGTGCGACAAACGCAACGAATTCTCCGATCGCTCATTGTGAAAGAGAACGTGAAAATAAAGGAATCAATTAAAATTGGGAATGCCGACGAAATTTGTGGCTCACGAACGGTCGACCATTTTTCGATGTAGTTTAATTAGGGTTGGTCGAAAGGACATAAAAAAGAATGTAAACTATCGAAACTGACATTTAACCAACTAAACACAAAAGCGAGTTCATAAAAAATGTACTAATTCTGTTCGTTTTTATCAAAGTCGGTATTTAGAGTCGTAGAAACGATATTTATCGAGATTTATAGGGCAATTCGTGGGTGGTTTGAAGAATTCCGAGCTAACAGAAAAATTTTTTGGTAAAATTTATTTTTATACATCGTTTTGAAAGTCGACACATTTTCCTATCTAAATGCTATACGACATATTTCTCCGCGAAGCGGCAATTTACGAATCTCCTTATTTGACGAAGATCTGTTTTCCGAACAGAATTTTTGGATAGGGGAACATCGGGTGCAAATTTGTTACTTTAAATGTATTTAGTGTACTAAACCTAACTTTTTGGAAGTCCATATTATTAAGAATAACAAAAAACTCTTCGTTTTAACGTAACTTCCAAGTTTATTTGAAAAAATTAGGTTTTAAATCACAATGACAGCCGTTTCGCTAAGATTAGCAATGTCAGATTGACATATTTAACCTTGACATACCTGATTAAGTAGTATTAAGGCTAGACCAAGTATTAACATCTAGGCTTTAATATTGTTATGTCTTATTATTTCCATACTTGGTCTAGCCTTAATACTACCTAATCAACATCAGGTACCTAGCTACAAACAAACAAAATGTAACTTAAATATGTCAATCTGAGGATGCTAATCTTAGCAAAACGGCTGTCATTGTGGTTTAAAACCTATTTTTTTCAAATTGTAAGTTACATTAAAACGAGCTTTTTATTATTCTTACTTTAAATGTATTTTAATTATTGGACATTTTAATTTAGGTGTGCCCTATACAAAAATTTGTACTTTATGATGTATTAGTTTTGCCTGGTAAATATTTAATTTGTTGAATTCTATAGATTTTTTCAATTTAGTCAACAGTCCTAGAGGTGGAAGACTGATCACTGATATGAAAGGGTTGAAGTGAGACTATATTTCAGACGGAGTTTTGTGGCCCCATAAAAATGCACATCAAAAAGGAACTCCGTTCCTGAGAATAGGATCGAATACGATCTTCCTGGAAGAATACACAACAATTGAGGCAAGCTAAAGAGTTTGTATAAATAACAAATAAAAGAGCAAAGTCCCTTCTCTTTTTACCAGACATTGCCTTCTATCACCTCGAAATAATGGGCAAATCGTATCTTTTCTGCGAAAGCTTAAAAGAAACGACCGAACGTGTATTAGGCTAATGTGTAACATTGTTCTTCTGCAAACGACTTAGGTTCCAAAAAGGATTCGACCTGACTCCATATAAAATTAAGAATGTGCTCTCTAGAAAGGGGCTTAGCTTCTGTAGAAATGTTGGCATTCTAGTGTTTTAGATTAAGGTATGCACAAAAGATCTTTTGTTGAAGTACAGAGAAATCTAACTGGCTTGTTCAAGAGGGTGTCCGTTATTTACCAATTTGATTTTTGAGTTTGCAACGCCCCTAAAATTTTTAGTGTATGACCCAAAAAAATATCGAACTTATATAAGTCCTTAATATTAATAATAAACCGTGCTACAAATGCGATTGATTTCCCATATAAATAACATGATGTTTTTGTAATTTTGCAATCAATTTTGTTGTTCCTCAGCCAGCTCATACAAAGCTGCGGCAGTCAATTATTTTTGTAGTAAATTTTATGCTCTACAAAAAAGTCTTGGTAATTTTTTTGATAAATTCACTTGCTTAACAGTTATTCAAGCTCAATGTTGAACTAAAAATAACTTATTAATATTCTTTGTGTTTGGACCGAAAAACTTTCTTTATTTGTTTTACAATTTATTTTTTATTGCAAAAAATATCTCATTTTGATTGAATAAGAAATAAAATTAGTGCTAAATATCCTGATAACTAATTATTTACCAGACGATATAAGTTAAGCTTAAAATATTACAATTTATTGGTAAAAATGTGACAAATTTAATGAAATTTTCAATTTCAACAAAATTTATTTTATCAAACATTCTTTGGTGGCATTTGGAATTTTTTTTATATTCACTTACAACTTGAATAACATAATGTTTTTGATCTTTATCCTTAGCCAAAGTATTAACATATTCTTCAGTTAGTTTGACAGCTCGCTCTGCAGAATCATTTACCACTTTTAGATGTTTTACAATTTCCTACCCTTTTAAGTAATATGGGTGATTTGACCATGTACTATCTTCTAATAGAAGAACATTTGTACCAATACCAAATCTTTCAAAAAATTTGACAGAATCAGAATTAATGAAATAATCAACGTTTTTGTCAAGAAACCAATCAAAATCTTTTACTTTCAAGCAAGTGAGTTTATCGAAAAAATTACCAAGACTTTTTTGTAGAGCATTAAATTTACTACAAAAATAATTGATTGCCGCAGCTTTGTATGAGCTGGCTGAGGAACAACAAAATTGATTTCAAAAATTACAAAAACCCCATGTTATTTAAATGGGAAATCAATCGCCTTTGTGGCACGGTTTATTAAGGGCTTATATAGGTTCGAAATTTTTTTGGGTCATACACTAAAAATTTTAGGGGCGCTGCAAACTCAAAAGTCACATCGGTAAATAACGGACACCCTATTTTTCAACTTAAATTAATCTAATCAAATCTAGTCTTGTAAGTCTTAATTAATTGTAGACTTAATTAAATCTTGGTATTTGTATAAATTAAATTTATTGTACTAACCCTTAATCTGTGAAAGTACATTTACTAAGAATAATAAACAACAGATAGGCATTTTAAAGTTACATTTTGTTTGTTTGTAGCTACCTGATGTTGATTAAATAGTAATAAGGCTAGAACAAGTATGGAAGTAATGAGATAACAATACAAAAACCTAGATGTTATTAGCCCTAGGGTATTATCCTGTATGTAATTCCCTCTAAGATCAGTATAACTGTGCAATGATATACAAAAACCAGGAAAAAACTATATCATTCTGATCTTTACAATAACTTAATATATTTGTGTTACAATTACGTCTTATCCATGAATAAAATAAAGACTTAATCAAAGTAAACAGCTTAATAGTGGAGAACTTTCAAGATTTCTTTAATCATTAATAACTTTAAATTGTTAATCTGCTAGATAACTTTTTATTTCAAGTTCTTTAAGGAAATATAAATTTTGTTTTTTATTACAAATATGTAGTATTTGAATGTCATTGGTGTGTATGAGTAAGGTGGGATGTTCAAGTAGGTATTTTGCATAGTTTGACATATCTGGTTGTAATGTATACGCTGTTAAGTGTTCATTGAGTCTTACTTCAAAATTTCTTTTGTGTTTGACCTGTATATACAGCATTACATTTTGGACAATTAACCCCTTAGGGCTAATAACATATAAGCTTTAACATTGTTATGTCTTATCACTTCCATACTTGGTCTAGGCTTAATACTACTTAATCAACATCAGTAGCTGCAAACAAACAAAATGTAACTTCAAAACGTTTAATTGTTTATTATTCTTATTCATTTTTTAATAAACGTTTACAAATGTGGACCTTTTGATGAAAATGTCAAATTTCTTAATTATTTAAATGAATCCGTTTAATTCAAATCTACTTCCTCATACTCTAACGTATGTGCTTTTGAGATATTAACATTGGAAAAATTTAAATTGATTTTTCTCACTCATAAGTAGGCGAGTTATTATTAGCAGTGGCCTGAAGCAGGTTTCCACCTGTGTTATTATACTTTTATTTTGGTAGACTGAGTACTCGTATGTTATACTTATAAATTTGCAAGGTCAATTTGGATTTCTTGTAGCAAATATGGCACATGTTGTACCTCGTTACTTGCTAAGCAGAATAAAAAGCCAATTACCCACGAGGCGTCAGTTAAGTGCGATAAATCGCCAGTTGTCATAATTTGATGGACTTACCTATTAAAATTCCTTAATATGTCAAATTGTGTCTAAATTTAAATAATTAATCCAAATTTTTAACAGAAAACTAAATTTTTATAACTTGTAAACAAACTATGAGTCATAAATGGTTATCCAAGATGGCCGACTTCCGTCACCAGATTTTAACATTGTAGATATAAAATAAACTCCTTCCTTACTATTCTATGTTCTAAGGTTTGATATGAATGACAACGCATGGGAACAGATTCACCAGACCAACTGTATGTATTATTATTGTTTTTATTATTATCAATAGACTGAGCCTTTGCTGGTAATATTTACCTCTCCCGAGTGTAAACTCAAATGAGATTTTCTTAAATGTAATTCACTTTAAAAATTTATTGTATTTATGGATGCTTTCCCATGATACCTGGAAATAAGTTTTTGTTTTAATAAAGCACTTTTTTAAATTTATTTTGGCTACTCAGCCTTCTTTATAAATAAATAAATATATTTTTCCAAAAACCAAGATTCCCGTTGTTTTCTGCACGCACCTCGTATATAATATTCCTTCATTATTAACAAAAATAAAAGAATTAATTATCTAATTAATAAAAACTATGTTGAAATGTTTACTTCTTTGTTTATATTCGTATATTGATTTAAACAGAATGAAAAGCAATCATGTTTCAATCCACTCAGTTTTTTTTCAACGTATACAGCCTTTTTCCTGGATTCAATCAAAACACACAAATAGTTTTGTAGTGCACTTCGCGATATACCTATGTATGTTTCCCGAGTAAAAGTTTGCTCGTTCTACTCCACAATACTACAAATATTGGTTGCGGTTTTATGTTATGTAGCGATCCCAATATTTGTTAACCAATAGAATTTTCTAAAGGCGATTGTTGATGCTACGAGAATTATTGTTCTACCAATGTTATTTAACTTTATAAATTTTTGTAATAAATACAAAGATTTAAAAACTTACTAACAAAAATCTATTTTTTGTAATGAAAATATCGTGTATGGAGATTAATATTCATAAAAAGTAGGTTCATACTTGTAGAGAATGTTGAGCAATTTTGCCACCTGGCAATCATGTTACGGCTATCAGAATTTTTATTTGGAATTGTATTTGAGACACATGAATTACCCGAAGATTGTTCTGGGTTTAAATTATCATTATCATTTGTTATCTCTTCCCTTAAGTCTTGATCTACCCCATCATCATTTCCTTCAATAAGTTCTTCACAACCTGTATTACATTGTGCTGGTGGTGTATGTTCAACCTTATAAGGCCTGACCGATTTTGAACAAATTGGGCCGGAATACCCCGTTGAACGTAACTGATCAACATGTCTAACGATTTTTTCTTCTTCGACCAATACTTCATAATGTATACGGATTCAAGAGCGAGATTTTTCTCGTCTCGTCTCGTTTTCGTCTCGAAAAAGCGGGACGATACGAGAAAAATTTTAAGCGAGACCGAGACCACGTATGGTGCACCCCGAAAGTTCCGATTTTAGTCTACTCGTAGAAAAATAAGAAAGTCCACATTGATAAAAAAATGTAAATTGTAATTAATACCAAATGTAATTTAACTCCAAGAGTACATTTTCTAAATTTATTAAAATGAAAAGTTTAGGACTTTCTACCAAATTCATAAGAACAAACTTCATTTCAAATTCATGAAACGATACCGTTTTGAAACTCAACTACTTAATTAAATTGTTTCGAACAATCATAGAATTTAGTTTTTGTAAGATAATATTCAGCGAGACGAGACGAGACCGAGACTTAAACGAGACTTATTTTTTTCAGAATTGATGAGACCTAGGCAAGATTTTTGAGTCTCGTGTGAAGCCCTAATAATTTGATTAACCTTTTCTTTTAATAATCATTCCAAACTTCCACTTATCATGACCATTACAAAATCTTGCTTGAACTCTATGTCCAATCTCAAAAAATTGACAACTTGTATTTGAAAATTTTTCTGTGTTTGTATTAAAGCTTGTTTTCACTAAATCTATTCTGGTTCTAAATGTTCTATGTAACATAAGTTCTCCTGGACTAAATCCTCTGCTGCTATTAGGTGTCCTTCTGTATTGCATGAGTAACCTTGCAAGTTTGACGTTTAAATCACTAGGCTCATCCAACATAGCTCGTAGTTTCCCTTTTAATATTTGAACATATTTATCGGCTTGTCCATTTGATGTGGGATGATACGAAGCAATTGTTTTAAAATATATTCCATTTGACTTTTTAATTAAAGATGCTAATGATACCACAGCAGCAAATGTTACAGATTTTGTTTCAGTTGTTGCAGTGACTTGAAGAAGCTTTTCTCTTATTTCACTGGAACGGACCCCTTTAATAAACTGACCGCGCAAATGAGTATCTGCAGTGGGTTTCTTACAGTTTTCACATACAGTATGGAATAAATTCATTATTTCAGAAACAGACGACTTTAAAAAAATTTTTAAACACATCAATAATTTTGAAGAAATTCCAGATAACCAGCAGCAGTCAGGTTTTCCTCAAAAAAATATGGTCCTACAATTTGATTGTTTATAATGCCGGCCCAAACATTCACCATCTCGGGATATTGTGTCCTATACTCTTCCATCCAATGTTGATTTTCACTTTCCCAATATCGACATGTCTGGCGATTTACGTGACCGTTCAGCATGAAAGACGCTTCATCTGAAAAAAGTACCTTTTGTATGAAACCCGGATCTCTGTTACATTGTTTCATAATGATTTCGCAGAAATCGATTCTTCTATCATAGTCATCTTCTAATAGCTCCTGGACCAGATGAACTTTGTATGGATGCCACTTCTCCTTTGTTAGCACTCTTACAACTGTTGATTGGTGGACATTATTATCTAGTGCGATCTGCCTAGAACTGGTATGAGGATTTTCTTGAAACGCCAGTACAACGTCCAGTTTTTTGACTTCGGATATTGATGATCTACCACTTCTGGGAAGATCTTTAACATGGCCCGTTTCTCTAAACTTTTTTTCAATTTCACTTACTGTTAATTGAGTAATTGGATGGCGATTGGGGTATTTAGCATTAAATAATTTACGACCTTCTGCTTGAGTCCTCACTCTATCTCCATAACCAATCATGTTTAAAATCTCGATTCGTTCTGTTTCTGTTAGTTTCATTTTTGTAAATGCTTATTAATGTCGGCAAAAACTCGAAGAGTAAAAATTTGACTTCTATTATTTGACAGATTCACAGATCATTGACGAATAAAGACGAGTCAATGACAATATTGATTTAAATATTTTTGTAAAAATAATTCCGAATACTTACTACAATAATTAATTTCAAATTATAATGTAGCATTGTTTTTATCAATGTATGTTTTTTCGGAACCAACAATAAACACTATTTTGTTTTATTCCCAGTGGCGGTCCTTAGTGTATTTTAGTTCAGTGAATGAATATTTATTATAATTCCATGTTACTTAACAAAGTTCATAATTTTGGTTAATCCTATAGAAATAAATATTTAAATGATTACATTGTTGCAGAAGCGATAAGGAGACCTTTTAAATGAGCTGTCACGTGACTTTGGTTTGTATTTAAAAAAATCGTCGATGACTTCATTACGCCATCAGCAATGACGTAATGTCCAACACATCTATAGCAGTTGATGGCCATTCAAAAATTAAAATTGACGTTTTTGAAGATTTTTTTAAAAGTCGTCTGTTTCTGAAATATTGAATTTATTCCATATATTTGCATCTTACTGTATAAAGTTGCAATTCACATTCAGCTTGATATTGTGCAATGGATTCAGCTTCGCTTTGGTTAAATTACATAAAGTGAAACAATTTTCTAAGCGTTGTAAATAAGCTTCTTGATGTTGTTCTGCAATTTCATTTGGTTTTGGACATTGATGCATTTTCAAAAGATTTATCAATTCATTATATTTTTTGGTACATGGCAAATCTGGGGCCGTGAGACTAGTTAAAGTTTGATAGGTCTTTGGTCATAGAATTAATAAGAATCTGTACACTTTCTGAAATAATTTTCTAAGCGTTGTAAATAAGCTTCGAAAGTTTCATTCAGCTCATCGTATAGTTGTAAAAACATACCTTTAATATCAATTTGGTCAGTAGTGGATCTTCCCCGCACTTGTCTTGTAAGATTGTCTTGCTGTACCTGCATATTTTTCAACGTATTAACTAATTCAGCGAGTGCTACTTTCATCTCGCGAATTTATTTCATCCTCGTCGCCATCTCCATTATGTATTCAATACGTATTTATACATTAGAAAACATATGGAATGAAATGGTATGAATAAATATGGACATTTTCTAATCGACTAAAGCGCTTGTTGCATACTATCAAAAATTCATACTATTTTATACACATTTAATATATACAAGCTATTTCACGACTAGCTACTCTATCTATAAAATTGATAACTACTTACAGGATATTCGTGGAAATTGGTCTATGTGGATAAAAGACTATGGGGAATTTAAAGAAAATATACCGTAAGGTAAAAAGCAAATTTTATATTTTAAAAGGAGCACCCATTGGAACATAATCTTTTATTAAGCTTTAAATTTTTAGTTATTGTGTGTGTACTTTTTAAGATACTAATTTTTAAAGTGAAGTATTAAGTGAACATAGTTTTAAAATTTGTATAAACTTTCCATTACCAATTAAAAAATATCTCATCGGATTATATTGACAGTTTTTGAAAAATAAATATCATTACAGTATAAAACCATTTTTTCCTCAATTTCTAGTTAGAACCTAACCTAACCTAACCAGTTTTAGTTATTTATTGTATAGAAGACGATAAAATTGTAGTTTATCTTCGATAGAACGTTTTTTAATTATGCTCGAGAAGATAATATGCGATTTTATCGTCAGGTGCAATACAACATTTTTTTCTATAGCAAGACATCAAGTTCAGGTGAAAAATGAAATTTCAAAGAAAATAGTTATTTTTGTATATAGTGCGCGAAATGCTAATTTGTTGATCGAGAACTGAATAGTCGAGATCACAAAAGTATTTCGCGCATGAGATGCAAACAAAACTTTTTCTACAAACGTTTAGCTTAATATGAAAAAAGTATTGAACTGGTTTGAACTGTTTTTCCAAATCAAGTAATTAGGTACTGTAACTATGTAAATAAAATGGCATTTGTTAACAATTATTTCAAAGTGACAGTTCTTGATAATTATTTTCATTATTTTTGAGTGAATTCTTATTTGCGTCAATTACGTGAGTGATATTTATAACTGTGAAATAATGGAAATTTCGAGCGACGATGAAGTAAGCAGTACCCCACCTAACTTGACAGATGCGGCCAATTCAGTAATTTCAAATCTCTTACCGGAGAAATCGAGGCGCCAGTATGAAAATGCATTTCAGCAATTTAAAGCCAGAAAAGTATCCTAAAATGTGTTGTTGGCATATTTTGCAGAGAAGTCTAAGAAGCTGAAGTCTTTCACGTTATGGACAATATATTCTATGTTGAAAGCAACAAAGAAAACGTGGATTTTAAGAAATTTGGTTCCATATTTTAAAAAATTGTCAGTTGGAAACCATCCTAAGAAATCTAAGGTGTTGACTAGAGAGGAAGTTGAAGAATTCATAAAAGAGGCAGATGATGAAACCTATTTGTTGGTTAAGGTAGATTTTTGATGATTGTTTTATGTGTTTTTTAAATTACTGATTTCCTTTTAGGTTGTTTTAATACTGGGTATTTCGGGTGCTTGCCGCCATGAGGAACTCATTAAAATGACGGTCGATGACATAGAAGATAAAAATTCCATTTTGATTGTTAAAGTACCCGATACAAAAACGCATACACAACGAATTTTTACAGTTTCAAATTTAGATTATATTGACATTTACCGAAAATATGCGGCTCTTCGTCCAAGTTATGCTACCAGTCGCCGATTGTTTTTGAAGTATCAAAATAAGAGATGTTTTACCAAGATGTTGAAATAAATAGTATTAAAAAGATGCTTAGCTTAATGGCAAAACACCTTAAATTGCCAAATCCTTGCCTACACGGCTGGATGGAAATCTTCATATTTCTAATAATGTTAATTGTAAAATTTCAGTTCTTAATGTATATAAATTTTATTGAATAAAAAAAAGTTAAAACATTTTATCCACTCTTGTTCAAGACTTTTCTGTTGTGAATACTGGTCCAAGTCTGTTGAAGGATGGATTGCCTGTTCAGCGTGTCACAAATGGGCACACAATGCCTCTGCCGGCGTTGATAGCGATGACGTCGAGTTGGTGCTTGTTTGTGAACAGTGCCAATCCTAAATGGATTTTTGTCTGATGTTGTCCAATGGTTTTAGCTATTTTAATAAAACAAATAATAAAATTGTGTGTACTTAATATTTTTACCATTTTTCAGCATTAACATAGGAAAAGTAACCACATATTAATGGGTTCTGGTAAAATATATAAAAACCCCATTCCGCCCCACCCATACTATACAGTTTAAAATATTTTATTTGGAAACGTTGTTGAAAGTAACAGAAGATATTGAGAAACAGATTAAGCTATGCTTTTAAGATTTTATATTTTGATTTCACTCAACTTGATATAAAAGGAATGAGATATTTATATTAGAATTATTTAAGTTTTGACCAAATCTATAACAAAGCACCAGATCAAGGAAATACGTTATCATTGTTTGTCATTCAATGTAAAGAAAGTACATTGAAATATTCTCCCTAAAACAATGTAGGTATTAGTACAGAAAATGAAACTGATAAAAAGGTAAAATCTCGCAAAACTTATGGTACCGAAAGGCGCAAAAGCCATAGGGGTAATCATCACCCCCTCCCGGGGGGTGAACATTTTTTATTCCATTTTAACCGCAGGTGTTGATTAAAACAGGTGATTCTAAGCAAAAAGTCTCTATACACTTTTTTTGTAAAACTTATATTTTTCAAATTATTCGTGATTGAAAGTAACAATTTTCAGACGAAAAAATCGACGTTTTCAATAGTTTTTTTGTTTTTTTAACGTATTTCTTTCATTTTTATTGATAGAGCGTTTTTTCAAAAACGGTTTTGTGGGGTTTTCAAGAGCTACAAGGATCTATAAATTAAATTCCTAAGATGTCTTGGATTTTAAATGATGTGAGTTTAAAGGGCACACAAAAGGTGGTGCTCGTTCTTAAATAAATGTTTTAAGTCTAAGTAGCACATTTTCAGTGTTTTCGGAGAAATTTTGAAAAAAGTGTGAAAAATATAAAATTGTGAAAACTCGTTTTCCACTTTAAGCTCCAATTATTCTAAAATTAGTCTTTTTAAATTGGTTAAACTTCTTGGACACATGTATAAAGAGAATTACAGAATGGTGAAGATCAATTTTAGTTATGGGGTTGTTTTCATCGATTGTTTCTTGAATAAAAAATTAGACACTGACCTTATTTTTACAATAACTTACTCAATTTTTATGCTAGAGACGTATTTTTTTAAGTAAGGTCTGATTATGTTCCCTAGAGAATATTCTTTGAGTTTTTCTCTAAAAATGTAGCTCTTTTCCGCGATATTTGATCTATCAAAACACGCTGTACTTCGGTTTGTATTGGTCGTAGATAGAAAATTTTTGGAAAAAAACAATTTTGTTTGTCTTTTTAGATTTCCCCCCACAGATGCACAATGCACAATATTCAATTTATTCGCGAAAAACCGATTAAAATTCAATTTTTTCGTCTAAAAATTATAACTTTCAATTACGAAAAACTTAAAAAAATTTAGTTTTATAAGACATTAGACACTTTTTGCTAAGAATCACTTTTTCTATCGATTCATGTGATTAAAATGTATTAAAAAATGTCCACTCCCGAGATGGGGTGACAACTCGGGTGACAACTACCCCCAAGGCTTTATCGCCCTAGATTTTTAACTTCCTGTTAAAATTTCAAGTCAATCCATGCAGGACCAAAGCAGGAAATGCTTCATTTCCTGCACTATATTTATGAATTACTGAAATTGAACATTTATTGTATTGATTTCGAGAAAATTTAAAAACAATCAATATAATGTTTTGGTCAAATTTATAAAGTATTTATAAAAATTATTAAATGGCGGTTGTCAATCGCATAACGGTGTATATCAGTTACTTAAAAGTTTTATAAATATTTATTACACCTATAAAATAGAATTGTTTTATTTTTAGAAACTTGCTCATTAATAAACTTGTTTTATCAAAATATATTGTATAAACGGTCTGTCTACTTTATTAAAAAAATAAAATATGTATAAAAAACAAAATATTATTGATTTTCTCTTCTCTTTAGAATTCCAGGAAATTTAAAAGAATAACATTCTTCTATTTATTAAAATAATTAGTGACATTTGTATTCACATAATGCGATAAGTTAAAAATATTCACTGAATGCCAATCATTGATATTTTGGTTAGTTTAGATACATAATATATTTATATAATATATACAGTATGATGCAAATGTATGGAATAAATTCATTATTTCAGAAACAGACGACTCTTAAAAAAATCTTAAAACACGCCAGTTTAAATGTTTGAATCGCCATCAATTGCTATAGATGTGTTGGACATTACGTCATTAGTGCATTAGTACAAACCGAGGTCACGTGACAGCTCATTTGAAAGGTCTCCTTATCGTATTTGCAACAATGTAATCATTTCAATATTTAGTCCTACAGGATTAACCAAAATTATGAACTTTGTTAAGTAACATGGAATTACAATAAATATTCATTCACTGAACTAAAATACACTAACGACCGCCACTCGGAATAAAACAAAATAGTGTTTATTGTTGGTTCCGAAAAAAAAATACATTGATAAAAACAATACTACATTATAATTTGAAATTAATTATTGTAGTAAGTATTCGGAATTATTTTTACAAAAATATTTAAATCAATATTGTCATTGACTCGTCTTTATTCGTCAATGATCTGTGAATCTGTCAAATAATAGAAGTCAAATTTTTACTCTTCGAGTTTTTTGCCGACATTAATAACAGCATTTACAAAAATGAAACTAACAGAAACAGAACAAATCGAGATTTTAACCATGATTGGTTATGGAGATAGAGTGAGGACTAAAGCAGAAGTTCGTAATTTATTTATTGCTAAATACCCCAATCGCGATCCAATTACTCAATCAACAGTAAGTAAAACATCAATATCCGAAGCCAAAAAACTGGACGTTTTACTGGCGTTTCAAGAAAATCCTCATACCAGTTCTAGGCAGGTCACACTAGATAATAATGTCCACCAATCAACTATTGTAAAAGTGCTAACAAAGGAGAAGTGGCATCCATACAAAGTACTTCTGGTCCAGGAGCTATTAGAAGATGACTTTGACAATGTAACAGAGATCCGGGTTTCATTCAAAAAGTACTTTTTTCAGATGAAGCGTTTTTTATGCTGTCACGTAAATAGCCAGACATGTTGATATTGGGCAAGTGAAAATCCATGTTGGATGGAAGAGTATAGGACAGAATATCCCGAGAAGGTGAATGTTTGGGCCGGCATTATAAACAATCAAATTGTAGGACCATATTTTTTTGAGGAAAACCTAACTGCTGCTAGTTATCTAGAATTTCTCCAAAATTATCTGTTGCCACAGCTATTTCCAAATGGAAATTATTTATGGTACCAACAGGATGGGGCTCCCCCACACTATGGCGTTGAGGTACGAAATTACCTCAATAACGTTTTCCCAGGAAGGTGGATAGGTAGAAGGGGGCCTATCGAATGGCCACCAAGGTCTCCAGATTTGACTCCGTAAGACTTTTTTTGTGGGGATTTTTAAAGAGCAGAGTATATCAAAATTGACTGAATAATGTAGAAGAGTTGAAGGAGCGAATCCGAACGGAAATTACACAAATAACACCTGAAGTCCTCGAAAACGTTAGGAAAGAATTTACTGCTCGCCTTTCTCATTGTATCATTGCTGAAGGTCGGCAGTTTGAACATCTTTCAAAATTAACAAACAGTGCTTAAAATGCTGCTAGTTCAGGCTCGACTTTACTTTAACGCACGCAATAAAAATGGTCATGTGATATATCAATCGAAAGCCCTTGAGGAGCTGAGTCGATCGCCACCTGTCTCAGTTGGCGCATGCGCAGAATAAAAAAGTTACGAATTATTTAATTTCCCATTATATGTATATGGGGATTAAATATTAGATATATAATGGGAAATTAAATAATTCCTATCTATTTTGTTCTGCGCATGCGCGAACTGAGACACCTGTCTCAGGTTAGGTTAGGTTAAGTTAAGTTAAGTTCAGTTAGGTTAGGTTAGGTTAGGTTAGGTTAGGTTAGGTTAGGTTAGGTTAGGTTAGGTTAGGTTAGGTTAGGTTAGGTTAGGTTAGGTTAGGTTAGGTTAGGTTAGGTTAGGTTAGGTTAGGTTAGGTTAGGTTAGGTTAGGTTAGGTTAGGTTAGGTTAGGTCAAGGTTATTAAAGGAGTAGGTTGCACGGTAACTTTTCAGTTCATTCGATGACGTCACGTATTGATACGCCCCGATATAGTCCTGCATGTGTCATTGTAAATATCCAATAATTCTTAATCACTACAATATAATATGGTCTTTCTTTACTCAAACAACTATTTAATGTATACTAGACATGAATATTAAAAAATAAATGTCCACACACTTTCACAAAAAAAAAACGATAAAATAGTTCCCAGAACACTTTTAAACACTTAACAATCAAGAAAATATTCTTTCGAGTAACAAAAACACCGAAAAACATAAGCCACGCCACGCAGAATTTACGGATATATATCAAAACGTGACGTCACGAGCTTTCCCCTTGCCCCTGTCTCACCCAAGTTACCGTTCAACCTAACATCTACTAACCTTGAGGTTAGGTTAGGTTAGGTTAGGTTAGGTTAGGTTAGGTTAGGTTAGGTTAGGTTAGGTTAGGTTAGGTTAGGTTAGGTTAGGTTAGGTTAGGTTAGGTTAGGTTAGGTTAGGTTGGGTTAGGTTTGACTTCATTGTTTCTGCTGGGATGAGTGATTATACATTTAACGGATATTTGAATTAAAGGTTAGTGCCGTTATTGAGTCTTTTTGTCATTCTTCATGAACTTATAATGGGAAATTAAAAAATTCATAACTTTTTTATTCTGCGCATGCGCCAACTATGAGGGGTGTCAATCAACTCATCTCCTCAAGGGCTTTCGATTGATATATCACATGACCATTTTTGTTGCGTGCGTTAAAGTAAAGCCCTACCCTGGTCCATTTTTTCAATGTTTTTTTCTCTTTTATACTCATATACTATACTAGAATGGATACCACCGGAACGGAAAAAAAGAGGAAGACCTAGAAGAAGCTGGAGAGATGATATCAACGAGGAAATGGAAGTTAGAGATTTACAAGAAAATATGTGTTATGACAGAAAAGTTTGGAGGCTGAGTACGGAGAAACGGCGACAGCCGTAGAAATTCGTATATATATATATATATATACTCACATTTTTAAAAAAATGTAAAGTGTGATTTTGTACATTTAGAACTTGTATAAAAAATATAAATATATTGAAAAGGTATATTTAAGGGTCAATTCAAAATTTATTTTAATTTAATATTTTATTTTCGGAGAAATGTCAAAATTTGAAGGATATGTCAAAGTTAATTTTTATTAGTTTAGATTAAAAAAAATTTATGTAATGTAAACAAAACTTGTATTAGGTTAAGTATAGATAAGAAATGTTAGTAAGAAAGTATGAAGTGCAAGTGAGTAGTGATGAAGAAGTTTGGTAGCCAGGGGATGAAAGTTTGACAGTTAGTTTTTGAAAAAGTCACAAGAAGAATGAAATAAATTTTAAAAAAGTTAAACAGGTTTAAAATGTATAATTTATAAAGAAGTAAAAGACGAATAGAAGAGGTTGTAATTAATAATAAATAAATAAAAGGATTCAGTTGAGGAAAACTGTAGCAGTTAGTTAATTTTGGAAATAGTAAAAGTAAGTGGTGAGAACGAAAAAGATATTCAGAAAGAAAAAGTGAAAGTAATTAAGTTGGAAAGTAATGTAGCTGAACCAAAATTATAAACTATATAAAACAAGAAGATATATAGTAAATTCAAAATTTAAAAGTAGCTGTAGAAGATTGGCATAGCTGTTCCATGAGTGAATAGAAGACCTGGAGGAAAGTTAAACCTATACACTGTTACTAATAAAAATTTCTTATTCTTAGGTTATTCCTTATTTAAACTTGGAATAGTTATTCTAAGTATAAGGTTGGTATAAATTGTTTACAAATAAACTCGGAATAAATTCAGTATAACTATTCCCTCTTTATTCCAAAATATTGATTTGACAACGTAGCAGACGTTGACACAAGTTCATGGAACAGTGTTAAATTAAATGAAGTATGACAGTACGACTTTTAAAAAAAATAAAAAAAGTTGCCGGCGTCGGGAAACGAACCCGCATCAGTTGCTTGAGAGGCCAATGCGTTAACCAATACACCACGAGGGATTATACTTTATTCTAGATTTTTTTTGGTTTATAAAATTTGTAAAATTTTGTTTGAGAAAAGTTCTAACTTTGTGGAATTGGTCGAGATTTTCCTTACCTTGCAGATTTTATAATAAAAATGTCTTTAACTGATCACTTTTTACTTATTTCTGGCAAAACATTAATTAAAAATCCCTTTTAATACCTGGATTTGTTTGGAAAAGTTGTGACATCAGAGCTTAGGTAGTCCATATTAAGTAAAGAATGCAGAAAAATCAATCTTTACTTACTTGGTTCCGACCCCAATATCTTAAAGTTGCCAGTATCTATAAAGTGGAGGATAAACCGCCTCCTCGTCTGTACGTTTAAAGAATTTCCTATTAGTTCATTTAAAAGCCTGACTCCTTGTTTTGAAAATCTATATTTTAGTATTTGTCAGAATATATTGTAAATGGGTCTATTCTTTCTTTAAAAGCTTTTCTTTTTCTTGTATTTTCCATATCTATGTCCATATTTATTAAATTATTAACCTCCTCAACAGCCTCTACACCTTATCGCAAACATATTTTTTAGGTTATACTACACTTAAACAAGGCTTAGGGTAGGTATAACTTTATACCGAGTTTTTATTCCGAGTATAAGTTATTCCATATTTATTGGTAGACATTTTGCCTATTCCGAATTTATTCTCGGTATAAAATATTTATTCTCGGTATAAATATTTATACTCCGTTTATTAGTAAGGCTGATAGAAGATAAGTGAAGCTAGTGAAACAAAAAGGAAAAGGACAATTTTAAAGACGAATTCTGCGGTAATTAAGGTTAGTTAAGATAGTTAGGTAATTAGTTAAGACTAGATAAGGTAGATAGGTAGCAAGCAGGGATTAGTTAGATAGGAATTAGTTAGGTTTCAGTTGACTTTGATAAAATTTTATTGGGTTAAACATTCAAAATACAATTTAATAAAAAAAATTAAAATACATTTTGTTGTTGGAACCCTACCCTATAAGTAATTAGCAAATTGAAACTTAAAATTCAAAATTTAATTCTTTATTGAGATAATAAAATCATCTCAATATATTTTAAAAATTTGTAATATAACAGCAAAAACAATTTTTGTTGTAATTTGGCCGCTTCCACCAAATTCATCAAGTTAATACCTCTTAATATCAATTAACTTAAGTAGTGTGGAATAATTACAGAAAGTAAAATAAAAATAAAAAAATTTGTGGAGTAAAAACCAAACTTATATACGCCACGTACAGATGAAATGTTACAGAAAGAATAACTTCATAACTTATTGTATAAATATTGTAAATTCTCTTTTCATTATTATTTGTAAACAGTTTTGGAGCTTTTGAATTCTAATAGATAACAAAGTTTGTAAACTGAATAAAAAGAGGCTGAATTACGACACGTGTTCACGTGTAAGACACGGTATTTTTCGTTTTAAAAAAATTCTTTAAAGAAGGGCCGTATCTTCTTCATATCTGATGTTATTTATAGGTTTCCCATTCACGTTTATGCCAATTTTTGTACTTTTTAAATGCTTCCTGGAAAATGTATTTAGGATACAAATAAAAAAGGAGAAAGCCAAAGCACTAGATTTTCTTTGTTCCAACAAGTACTTATGCAAATACTCTTTACGGATAGAAACCGATCTTGTGCTGAGCTAAATATCAATATATGTGTACACGTTTTCAGCTTTTCATCATATATTTCAACTAACTTGTAAAGTTCGCTCTTAAGACGTCTATATAGCATCGATCAGACCAATGACTTTATCCCTAGTTCCGTACATCCTTAGTATACTTCTAGATCTTGATCTTCTTGCAGCACAACATTATTAGCTGGTAAATTATAGTTTACTGTATAAATTTAAACAACCACATCCAAAAAAGATGTCTTAAACAAAAAATTAAGCTGAAAGTTTGTGAACTGTCTGAAAATTTGAAGCAGTTTATTCAAACTCCACTATAAGTTTATATTAATTATTATCTCCGGTTTTATTTTTAACAATTGAGCACCTTCATGTGAATGTTAATTTTTTTTCCTAAAGATAAAAATCTAGATAAAATCTACCAGAGAAATTTTAAAATGACGTAGCCAAGAGAGATATATTGACATACTCCTCGCAAAGGTCAAAAAGGGTTGCTGTTTCGGATTAAACTTATCCCTCTACGAGCTTTTTCGTTCCCGGATCTCATTTCCCCTTTTACAGTTTACGAACGGACTCTGTACTCTGTACACAATTTATATGCTTGAAATAATTTTTTTGGAAATAAAGTCGATGAGGTTCAAATAAAAAAAAATGGATTCGGATATTTTTCTCAATTTTCTTGCGAACGTTGACATTTTTTGTCAGCTAGAGAAAGAATTTACATTTTTTGTTTTCTCAGAGATTTGCATGGGTAAGTGTAATCATTCCTTTAAGTTAGATATCCCCAAAATTAATGATAAAGAGTAGGTAAGCCAAAAACGAAAAGATGTGTCAAAAACGACAATCGTTCATTGCATTTTGTTCTAAACAATTTTAATATTGTTTCAAATTAAATGTTCGCGAGATCGAAGA
This sequence comes from Ophraella communa, assembly GCA_035357415.1. Lineage (NCBI taxonomy): Eukaryota > Metazoa > Arthropoda > Insecta > Coleoptera > Chrysomelidae > Ophraella > Ophraella communa. The sequence continues at coordinate 26,705,815 of CM068991.1, read as the reverse complement.
AAATCTGAATAACCTTATTCTCAAATGTCGGCTTCGCAAATTTTTGACAGACAAATTGTAGAATGGTCAAAGTCAGTCGACAATATTTATATCGAATGCGAGAATTTCATTACTTGCGAAATTTCTAGGTTTTTATTAAACATGTTAAATGTCAATAGTTTTATTTTGTTAATTTATATGGGAAATTAAAACACAATCATATTTTATGTTTTTATTTCAACGTTAAAAAAAGGATTTTGAAAACATAATTCTTTAAGATCGAGAAAACTACAGTAAGAATTTATTTTAACAGTAAAGTGATCCTTGCAGGTAAAATATCCCTGCAGAAAACTCCAATACTGCCTAAAATACATCGAATACATTGACCCTCCATTAATCTAATGGAGCTGTCAAAGTAAAAATAAATTTTTACTTAATGCAGACATTATGAAGAGAATAAACTCCAACTATAAACAAGATTTGTTTCGTAAATATCCATCTCGGTAAGAGTCTAAAAGAGGCTTGGCATATTAAACTTTTTTATACTCAAAATTCACTCACACTTGAACCTGCATGAATACTTTCTTTTAATTTTTTGCAAAACCATTGACAGTGTTATAATTAGATAATGATTTATTAATGTTCTATAACATGACAGATTTTGAATATCTGGACATTATTATTATTCACTAAGCTACACTAATACAACATTATTAAGGGACTTATACAGTGATTTTGCTGTTTAATATGTTGCTTCTTAAGGGCAGTTGATATTTGTTTAAAAATAATATACTTGTTTAACTTACAATTTCCTTCAGAGTCCATAATGCCATGGAGTTTTATTGAACAGTATTTTTTTTATTTAAAAGTAACCATCATTATGTAAAAGTTCATGTTTTTTGTGAATACTTAAAAAACAATAAAAAATAAACATAATGTAACAAAAAGAATATTTTATTTGTCCATTATTCCATCAATATTAACTCCAACGACAATTATTATTTAGTCGTATGCAGTGGATAATTTGATAATCTTGCTGTGATTAATGTAATCAACAAAATAATTGTATTGATCTACAACAATGATTAATTTTAGTCGTATTCAGTGATTAGTTTGATAATCTTGCTGTGATTAATTTAATCAACAAAATAATTGGATTGATCTACAACAAGTGATCAATTTTAGTTGTTTGCAAATTATTGATGTTTTTTCATATTGTGTTGATCTCCTCAGTAATTAAATTAAACTTTAGTCGTCCACAAATCAATACTAATATTTGATAACATCAATCAACTTATGTTATTAAATTAATAATTTTGTGTTATTGCACCAATACCTAGAGTTCAGTCAATTACATTGGAATGATTGCTTTAATCACTTTGCGTATCGGCTGAGTTTTAATCACTAGAAACATTGATTCAATACACATTTTAATTAATTAGTGGCTACTTTTTCTTTCAGTGTGAGAGCAGAGTGGGCGAGTATACCTCAAAGTGATATTGATAATATTTTTTTTGTCTATAAACCAAAGATGTAGAGCAGTAATAAACCAACGTGGAGGTCACATTTTGTATTAATTTTGATTTTTGCTTTGTGGAAACATCTTAAAATTGGTTTTAATGAATTATTTTTTGTTATAATTGCATGTTTTTTAAAGAAAATATTTTGTAATATGTTAAAATAAACATTAATTAATATTAAACAAGTATTATTTTTTTCCAAAAATTAACTCTCAAGAAAAACTGACGTTTATTTATAAAAATCTCTCTAGACTTTTCCGATTTTGTGTATATTTAAATTCACACTGCCAAAAAATTTTAAATGTCTCTTTAAATACACATTGCTATTTTTATCACAATCGATTTGGTAAATAACAAGCATAATTAGTAAATAACTTAATTTGCTAATTTATTATTACTATATACAAATTTTACATATTTATAGTAATTATGCTATTTATTTTTTTAATGAGTCTTTCTTAAATGGTTTCTAATAAAACCAAAATGATGTCCAATTAGCACGACAAAAAATTCTTGAATCGGATGATTGCGATTATGATTTGGTTCCTAATGAAAATATTGATTCAGACATGAAAAGTGGCAGAGAATGATATAGGTTTGTTTGTGGCCTATACTGCATGACAACTGTTAAAGATATTTATTTATTTTGTAAAAATCCATATAGGTTTTTCACCTAATTACATGGATAGTTAAGAAAAAGAAAAAATAAAGAATGAATTACATTAAAGCTTAACTAATAATGGACATGATATACTTAATATAATAATAATTGGACATGGTTCAAATACAAAAACCGAGTGAATTCGAAGGATGAGCGATTTATATAGATATGATTTGAGAGTATTTTTAAATCTTCCCATGCTGGTAGTCCAATCGAGTATGCATAAATAATTGAAGTTATTTGCCAATTTGAGAACTACTTCTAGAGATTACTCCGAAAAGGCCCAAACATAATATGTGCTCTAGTATATTTTGAAGGCATTTTAAATGGTATCAACGATAATAAATCAGTGGAGGACGCTTGATTGTTTAGTATCTTATGCAGCAGTAACATCGTTTGTCTGTTTGCGCCTGGAATGTAATGAGAGAATATTGAACTCAATCTTCAAAGCTGTTGTTCTTACCACATTATAGTCAGGCCACAAAAAATGTCTTTTAAAATATAGACATCACAAAATTTTATTTTGAATTTTTTCCAAACCTTCTAAATAAATCTGAGGTTGTTGTGCCCAGATAACTGAAGCAAATTCAAGTTTAGATCTAACTAATGTTATATACAGGGTTAAAATGGTTTTAATATTATGAAACGAATGTGTTTGTCGAAAAATGAATCCTATTAATTTATATGCACTTAAGATGTGTTGCAAATGATAACAACTGGGAATTGTAAGTTAAAACAAGATCTTTTACTTCATTGCACCTACTGAAGGGTTCTCCATTCATCATATAATCAAAGGTAATTGGATCCCTTTTGCGAGATATGGACATAACACAACATTTGTTTATGTTGAATTGAAATTTGTTAGCTTCACACCACTGGTTGATACTATCAATGTCCTTCTGGGGTAGTACACAATCTGTCTGAACTTTTCTAAACATCTTAAAATCGTCTGCAAAAATTAAGAATTTACTGTTGTTAATACTGGATGGCATATCATTTATAAAAATTAAAAACAGTAGAGGTCCCAAATTAGATCCCCGTGGTACTCCAGAATTCGCATAATATTTTCCTGATGTGTTTCCGTTATACTTAACAACAAATATCCTGTTTAGTAAATAGCTTCTAAATAATTTTAACCAGTTAACATCTACCCCAACAGTATATAACTTCTCAAGCAGAAGATCATGATTAACCTTTTCAAACGCTTTTGTTAAATCTGTATAAATAGTGTCTAACTGTACTTTATTCTCTAGCGCTTGAGTAGCATGCACTGAGAACAGCAACATATTTGTAATAACAGATTTCCCAGAAACAAACCCGTGTTGTTCTTCAATCAGTGAGCCACGTACAAAATTATATAAATTCATATACACAATTTGTTCAAAAAGTTTTGCCGGGGTGCACATAATCGCAACACCCCTGTAATTTTCAATTTTATCCTTTTCATCAGATTTATGTATTGGCGTGTAACTTGATAATTTCCGTTTATCTGGAAACGTAGATATACTAATTATTAAATTAAATATATTATAAAGTAATGCAACTTATAGCCATTCTCCACACCCCTTGAGAATGTTAGGTGGAATATTATCCACACCACTCGATTTTTTTGGCTTTAAGTTTTTTAATGCTATTTTATAATCTACCACATTTATTTTAGATAAACCTAATATTTTTTGGGTAGTGCTGATACTGTTAAAATTTAAATCATAATTTGATTCTTCCTGACTGTATACCGAAGCATAGAATTTGGCAAATTTTTCGGTTACTTTATCAAAAGGCACTTCGACTCCCTCTAATTTATAAGACTCTATTCGATTAGCATTACTTTTATTTTTATTTACAAAACGTATTGATATCTGTTTGTAAGCTTTCTTTAATGTTTTTTAAATACTTTTTTATGTGCAATTTTCATTAACTTTTTAATATTTTGCCTTATTTCCTTAAACTTTGTACTGTGATAATTTGTAATTGTTTTAATTTTTCTTAATGCATTTTTTTTAATAGTTTTTTAGTTTCAGGAGTGAACCAACTAATTAAAAATATTATTAATTATACCATAAAAGTTTTTCAATGCCTCATTAACTTCGGTTTTGGTAATTACATTATTCCAAGATGTAGCTCTGAACAACTTTGTTAATAAATCAAAATTGGCCTTTTGAAAATTAAAATTTTAAGCAACATTTTGACTTCTGTCGGATAATTGTTTCCTGATTCAAAATTAAGTACAATTTCCAAAGCTGGATGATGCGTGTCTTCTGGGACGAAAGGAAATTGATCCCTACAAACCATTAGTTTACCTAAACAATCTTCGGAAGAAATAATTAAATCTAATGTAATATAATATCTGAAAATGCTTAAAAATTTCCTATTTCATCGAATGATTTCAAAGAAACTGTGATGTGTACATCTGTCTGATATACTATCAAAAGGCCTTCGATGATGTCCAGCATAAAAAAATGATAGAGGCATCGACGAGAAGGATTTACGTCTTATAAAAAATCTGTGCTGGCACCATACAGCGAATAACAGAGTCGAGGGTGATGGAAAAATATTTCCTAGAGACTCTATTCTATGTTTTCCAACACTTCTCTATTTTAATGACCCCACTCTACCCCTTAGACGGCTTGCGATTCCATAAAATTCATGGAGAAGGTTTTTATGAATAAGATGAAATTATGGTGAAATTATTAAGTTGGCTAAATATTTCCTAGGGATTCTAATCTATGTTTTTCAATATTCTTCTATTATAATGAACCCACTCTACCCCTTAGACGGCTTGCGATTCCATATAATTCATGGAGAAGGTTTTTTAGAACAAGGTTAAGTTATGGTGAAAATATTAAGTTGGCTAAATTATTCCTAGGGACTCTAATCTATGTTTTTCCACAATTCTCTAGTATAATTACCCCACTCTACCCCTTAGACGACTTGCGATTCCATAAAATTTATGGAGGAGGTTCTTAAAAATAAGATGAAGTAATGGTGAAAATATTTAGCTGGCTAAATTATTCCTAAGGACTCTAACATACATTTTTGTACTTTCGTTATTTAACTTTTCTCCGCTTTTCTCACTTCGTTTATATATTAACATACGACGCCACTGGTCATTTGGCAGCTTGACTGAAAACGGCTGCTAGAAATTGGCCGCTAACTTCACACCAGTCGAGGAATTGATGAATCGTGTGAAGGATGCTAGCTCTAAATGTGGATTATCTTTTAATATCAAGAAAACCAAATTTATGGGACCACTCTGTAGAAATAAAATACCGCATGGAAAAATTAAGGGCCACTTTCGTTAAAATGGGAAATCTATTTTAGAGCAGATATATTAATATATATTGGATATATTGATATTTATTATATTTATAGATACAGTTATTTATTTTCACACTATAATATTTCCAGTTTTAGTATAAAATACGATTTTGTGCAAAACTTTCGCAGGGGTCATCTAGTTTAGTTTAATTCTTTACAATAATTTCTGAATATAAAAAAAAAGTAAAACTTAGTTCTTGATAAATTGTAGAAAAGGAATATAAAAATATTTAAACATATACACTAAAATTTTTATGCGTATCAAACTTTTTAATCTTCTCACTCTGCAAATAGGGGTTTAAAAAAATAATAAGGACCAAACTTATTAAAATTCTTTTTTTTACCAATTTTTACCGAACTAATCGACCACCCGTGATTCTTGGAGTTCATTAAGATTAATTTGCTATGATAAACAATTTAATTAAAACAGCGGCTGTTTTATGGTTTCTAAAAATATTGTTTACACTTACACACCTGACATAATCGCTTGTGATTCGTAATTGGAAAACTTTAACGATTGATCGCTTAATGGAAAACTTAATGATAAAATTGAATTATTTTGTGTAAAATAAAGCGAAAAAATAAAATAAAAAACTGGCTATCTGACTAATTCATGTATTCAACACATTTTTGTAATGACATTAATATCAGTCTATATTTTGTTTGGAGTTTGGAGAGGGCCAGGTGACAAGAAAGTCTAACTTTTGCAAGGAGGATCAGTAATGTTTTGTGGAGGCATAATGGTTGTCGTACGCAGCTTTTTCCTATTTCAGGCATTATGATGTAGGTATATTCGAAACACTATTGATCCCATTATTTATCCATTCCGAAATGAACTTAAATGGATGAAAATGTTAGGCCTTATCGCAAGACAAGAGAACAAATTGCACTGGAGATTGAGAATATCCAAAGATTACCATGGCCAGCAAATTATTCAGACATAAATCTCATTGAGTCCATGTGGGATTTCATTGGACGAGCAATGTCAAACAGAATTAATCCTCCTAGTGCCCTCCAGAAATTCACACTTGCGAGCCAAAATTAATGGAACAACATCCCAATGGATACAATGTTTATATTTTGCACTTATAAATATCTTCATTATAAAATGGATTTGAGTATCGTAATGTAACTTTTATGCACGCAAATTTTTGTTTTAAATGTAATAGGACATGGTAGTTACTCTAATAGTAGGGTAGACCGGGGTCGAAATTATCATGCAGCGAAAGTAACATCGGCCGTATTTTTAGATTCGTTAGAGGTAGTGGGGTATACGTCTTCCAGTTTATAGATCTATTGGATAGACCACCAGCCGTTAGTGTATAACAATGTATACAATGGGTTATAGAGCTTGGAATAAAGTTTTTACTGAGGAACAAGAAAATATAATGACAAAATATATAATAAAGGCTGCAGATATTTATTATGGCTTTTGCTCCAAAGAAACTAGTAGGTTTGCATATGAGATGGCAAAAAACATAATTTAAATGTTCGCAATGGGAAGAAAAGCAGATAGCTACCGACGATTGGTTTGGCAGATTCATGAAAAGGCATCCACAACTTTCTTTACGGTGTGCTCAGCCGACAAATCTATCAAGGGCCACAAGTTTTAATGAAGCAAATGTCGATTGTTTTTTCAATAATTTGCAAAAAGTCATGGACAAATATAAGTTTGAACCCAAAGACATTTTTAATGTAGATGAGACGGGAATAACAACGGTTCAAAAACCTAATCGAATCATTGCAAAGAAAGGAACAATGCAAGTAGGAGGCTTAACATCGGCGGAAAGGCGGCAGTTAGTAACAGTAGCTTATGCTGTAAATGCCATTGGCAATTTTATTCCGCCCGATGTTTATATTCCCTAGACTTCGTTACCAGGATCATTTTGTGCGGGACGGTCCAACTGGAAGTGTTGGTGCTGGAAATGCAAGTGGATGGATGCAGGAACAAGAATTTCTTATATTCTTAAAACATTTTCAAAATTACTCATCAGCATCTACTTCACATAGAGTTCTTCTATTATTGGACAACCATACTTCACACATTTCTATACAGGCCATTGACTTCTGCTATGAAAATGGTATAGTTTTGCTCTACTTCCCTCCTCATTGTTCCCACAAACTCCAACCTCTGGATCGTTCTGTATACGGACCACTTAAAAAAGCAGTTAACACTACTTGCGATTCATAGATGCAAAATAATCCAGGGAAAACCATGACCATTTATAATATCCCATCAATAGTAGCAGTAGCCCTTCCACTGGCATTAACAGTAACAATATTCAGGCTGGTTTTAGATGCACAGGAATATTTCCTTATAATAGGAATATATTTACATCTATAGACTATGCTCCATCATATGTTACAGATCGACCAGCAGCTTTAAATGAAATAACTAATGAAAACCAAACTTCGTCAACCATCATCCGCTTCTATTATAATTCACCCAAACGACCCTGGTCCATCAACCTCCAATTTAGCAATCTGAGTTTGCTCCAGAACCAGTGCGACCTTTTCCAAAAGCTCCACCTAGAAAAGAAAGTAATAGAGGAAAAAAGAAAAGAAAATCGACTATTTATACGGAGACTCCTGAAAAAGAAAAAATTAGAGCAGAAGTCGAAGAAAGGAAGAAGAAAAGTGTAAAGAAAAATTTTTCAGATTTGAAAGGAAAGACAAAAGCTCAAACAAAAAATTCCATCACAATAAAGAGTAAGAAAAAGGAAGAAGCAGAAGACAGCGAAGAAGAAGAAGACGACTATTTTTGTCTTGTGTGCATTGAACCTTACACAGCAAGTTCCCCAGGGGAGCAATGGGTTCAGTGTACAGAATGCAAGAATTGGTCACATGAAGCAAGATTTATTATATGTTTGTCACAATTGTGATTCAGAGTAATATCTATTGTTTTGAAAATCACAGTTTATTTTGTTATTAAGTTAGAATGTTGTTTTTTTGTTTTTTATTATTTTTCGATTTTATTCTTCAGATTTTATGTTTTGTAACAACCGACCCCTAACAATATTACAACCGCTGCATGGTCGGGGGCGGCTGTTACAATTTACAATGTTACAATTTATTGTTAATATTTTTGTTTGAACGTTCGATAAAATTTTTTTTAATAAAATTAAAGATATACGCAATGATTGTATCTGAAAACCTTGTCATAATTTGTCATATTTCGTATAGAATAGGTTTGCAAAGCTAAGTTGTTACTTTCGACCCCGGTCTACCCTAAATAATGTATTTTAACAGTTACAGAACAAACAGAATCAATGTTAAAACATATACCAATTATTATACAGACTCACCTTCATGTACAGACTGCAGTGCTTAAAAGTTAAAACAGCTGTCATAAGTAAAATAGGGAAAATTTTTAAATGTAAAATGAGAAAAGTGAAAATTATAATGTACCTATAGTGTAAGTTAAGTTTATAAAAAAGGGGTTGAAAAAGAAAGTTAAAAAATGTATAAGTGTCAGAGATAACTATGTTTAATGTATGAAAATATGAAAATTTGGCATAGACATATTCTAGGATGAACCCAGAAATCAATATTATATAAATAGGATTTTGGAGAGTTCTACGAAACAAGGAGCTCGACCTCCAAAACCAATCCAGGAAAGGGCCCGGATTATTAGGGGGTTAAGAGTACCACCTTTATTATGAGAAATCAACCCCATAAAAATGAATATGAAGAAACTGGAGAAAAACGTCATAATCCATAATCAACTTCAATAAATTAGTAAACCGAATTACAGATCACTCAACTATAGAATTGAAGTACTAAGTAACAAGCACATGTAAGAAAAAGGCGCGGAAACAATAAACCGGAAAAAAGGTTACCAACTGAGGGAATGTTGCCAACTATGGTAACAATATTCACAGGTAGTAATATAGTACTGTGCAGGAGAGCTGTTAAGGCAAGAGTTTATGAAAAAACCATTGTCACATATTCCGACAGTCAGGCGGCTATAAAAGCAATCGGACAATTCGAAACTTGTTAAAGACTGTTTGGAAAAGGTCCAGGAACTAGGCAGTCATAATAGACTGACCATAGCCTAAGTATCAGGCCACTCGGATTATAAGAGCAATGAGAAGGTAGATTCACTTTCTCGAGAAGGAACACGTTGCGCTCTCATTGGCCCTGAACCTTTCTGTGGTATAGCAAAAGCGCTGCAAAACACAAATAGCAGGAATTGGATAAAAAAGCAATCTAAAGAATGGTGGGATAAGGCGCCAACAATTAGACAGACGAAAGAGTTCATGAAGGGACCCCTCACGGAGTATCTACTGAGTCAGGTTTAGCCAAGAAGATGAGGAAACCCCAGTAGACATACTATACTACTGCGAAGTCCTGAGTGGTCTGAAGTTTTTAACGATAGTAGAAACCCTCCCAATATATAGAGGGACCGAGTTCTACCATTCTAATAATAAGGACAGGAGGGCACACACTATACATCTGCAAAGGTCGTAGTGGAGAGGCTCCTAGAATCACATAATCCTCATTAATTAATCGTTCTATCTATCTAAGGCTCCAGATTTAGTTCTTTTTTTAATATTTCCGGGGGGGTTTGGAACAACATTTATCCGACACTATCTCAAATAATCTTATTTGTTTTTCGAATTAAAAAAAGATTTTGTAATAAATTATTTCATTACTAACAATTGTGACAATGGTGTTTTGTTCGTTGGCTAAAAATAAAATAAAATTGATACTTTTTTATACTTTGAACATAAAAACTATTTTTTACACTTCCATAAAGCGTAAAAAATGTTTAACAGATACTTAAATTTTATTGACAACTTATAAAACTTAATAACAGATAATAATTTCTATTTATTTACGTTCTTTAAAGACTAAAGCGTAATATAATATACTATATATAATTATAACATAGGTACATAATTATTCAGCATTTACATAACAAAAACAGTGTAAATTTTATTTTCGATTTTTTATGAGAATAAAGGTCATTCCTGATTGATTTGAGGCTACCTCAGATGGTAACCACACAGTCAAGCTTATGGCCTACGGATTCGCAAAACTGAGTACCGGTTTATCAATTGCAATTTATCTGTTAGATAAGAGCTATGCATTAGTTTCGACTAGTGGATAAGTCAGATAATAACAGGATAGCCCATAAGTCCACAAAATTCGTGTCACATAACCTATTTTCTGTACCAGAATAGTATTTGTGCAAGAGGTGTATTACAACAATAAGGAGAACAATATATAGTGCGGTCCATATGTATGGAATAAATTCATTTGTAGCGTTATTATGTACTATATGAAAAAAACCTGAAACAGGTCGATTTTTATTCTTAAATTGACAATTTACAGTATGAAAATATTATCCCCCTCCAGCACCCCTTCGGAATTATAAGCACCCCCTCGAAAATTTTAAATTACAAAGAGGGTCGTGTGGCACCTCGTTGGAAAGGGATTTTAGTCCTCTGTTCAGCAATATAAAGTTTTTTAAGTTTGGTGCAATCATAACTGAGAAAATTGATTTTTAAGATGTAAAATTTTGATAATGTCTCTAACATAAAACTTAACACATAATGATTAGAATGTGTTTTTCAATGTATTTGACACTTAAATTAAATGTTCAAAATGACCACCATTCACTTCTTGACAATAACCGAGGCGATATTGGAATTCTCGTACAACATTTTGTATGACCTCGGGGGTTATTTTGTTAATTTCTTCCGTTATCCTAACTTTTAAATCAGCAATATTGTTTGGTCTATTAAAATATACTTTAGATTTTAAATAATTCCATAAGAACTCTCAAAATAGATGATTTACTTACATCATTGTCGGCGGCAAGTTCTCGAGTTGTCTTATGCGGATTTTCCTCAATCTCTAGAAGTACATCTAACTTTTTTTCATCAGTAAATTGAACATTTCTACCTGGTTTTTCAATATTTTTACATGTCCAGTTTCACGAAACTTTTTTTCAATTTTGCTAACTGTAGACTGCGAAACATGTTGACCAGGGTATTTATTATTAAAAATTTCACAAACCTCCTTTTGAGTTCTGGTTTTATTACCACAACCAATCATAACTAAAATGTCTATTCTTTGAGTCTCGGACAAATGAGCCATAATTAAATTTAATACGCGCACAAATATTATACTGACGTCTTTTAGTAACTTTAAATACCTAAATGGCAGCAGCCTACTAGATTTATATCAATTGTTTATTTAGTTTTTTGACTATTATTTTAATATCTTCAAAGTTTTTTCTAATATTTAGCAGAACAGATACGAAAATACCTGATTATTTCTAAAGTTATTTTAATAGACCAAACAATATCGCCTCGGTTATTGTCAAGAAGTGAATGGTGGTCATTTTGAACATTTAATTTAAGTGTCAAATACATTGAAAAACACATTCTAATCATTATGTGACATTATTATCTTCATTCTACGTAAAGTTTTGTGTTAGAGACATTATCAAAATTTTACATCTTAAAAATCAATTTTCTTAGTTATGATTGCACCAAACTTAAAAAACTTTATATTGCTGAACTGAGAACTAAAATCCCTTTCCAACGAGGTGCCACACGACCCCCTTTGTAATTTAAAATTTTCGAGGGGCTGCATATAATTTCGAAGGGGTGCTGGAAGGGGATAATATTTTCATACTGTAAATTGTCAATTTAAGAATAAAAATCGACCTGTTTCAGGTTTAATTCATATAGTACATAATAACGCTATAAATGAATTTATTCCATACATATGGACCGCACTGTATAGTGAGAAGGTATATTAAGGGCCACATCAAATTTAATTTTAGTTTTATTATTATTTCCGGAAACGTCATAAATTCAAATAAAATGTCAAAGTCAAAGAAATAATTTATTCGGTTAAAAAAATTTTTGTTTTGAATTCTGTAATAGTTTAAGTAGATAAGAAGTGTAGTGATAGTAAGAAAGTTGGTTGACGGGGATCGGAAGAGACGTTTTTTTGTTGGTGATTTTAAGGAAGAAGTAAAAGGTTATAAAATTACAATTTAAAAGAATTTAAAGTCAAATAGAACACGCTTTAAATAGTAAACAATTAAAGAAGGTAGTAAGAACAATAAATCACTGAGCAGTTAAACTAAACTTCCACTATTTATTCGAAAAATTTGCTTTAAAATTCAATTACAGCTGTTTCGCTGATAACTAGCATCGTCAGATTGACATATTGAAATTACATTTTGTTTGTTTGTAACTAGGTACTTGATGTTGATAAGGAGTTAAGGCTAGACCAAGTAAGGAAGTAATAAGACATAACAATATTAAAGCCTAGATGTTATTAGCCCTAAGGGATTATCCTGGATGTATTTCCCTCTAAGATCAGTATAACTGTGCAATGATATAGAAAAACCAGGAAAAAACTATATCATGCTGATCTTTACAATAACTTAATATTATATTTATGTTACAATAATGTCTTATCTATGTATAAAATGAAGACTCAATCAAAGTAAACAGTTTAATAGTGGAGAACTTCCAAGATTTATTTGTTCATTAACTACTTTAAACTGTTGATCTGCTAGATGTCTTTTAATTTCAAGTTCTTCTAGAAAATCTAAATTTTGTTTTTTATCACAAATGTGTAGTATATAAATGTCATTGGTGTGTATAAGTGAGTTTGGATGTTCCAGTAGGTGTTTTGCATAGTTCGACTTATCTGGTTGTTGTAATCTATATGCTCTTAAGTGTTCATTAAATCTTACTTCAAAATTTCTTTGTGTTTGACCTATATATACTGCATTATATTTTGGACAATTAATTTTGTAAACACCACGTTTTTTTAATTTTGGTAATTTTGTTTTCATATTTACTAATTTTGTTCCAATACTATTTTGTGTTTTAAATGATATTAATGCTGATGTTGCCGAAGATATTATTTTTGAAATTGCATTGGAAATATTTCCCCAATACATTTATAGCTTTTAATTTCTTTAGTTTGCTTTGGAAATATAAGTTCTAGTGACACTTTTTGTTAAATGTGAAAACAAACAAACAAAATGTAATTTCAATATGTCAATCTGACGATGCTAGTTATTAGCGAAACAGCTGTAATTGAATTTTAAAGCAAATTTTTCGAATAAATAGTGGAAGTTGAAAGTTTAGTTTAACTGCTCAGTTATTTATTGTTCTTAGTAAGATGAACTTCCAAAAAGTAAAGGTTAACACAATCAATTTCAAAGGAGGTAGTTATTTATAGAAAATTATTAGAATACAGAAAGCTGGACCAGTGTGATGCTTTTTTGTTGAAAAGAGAGTTTGTAACGTTTGATGACTGGAGATTTGAGAAGAGAAAATTAAATAGTTTAAGTTGTCAATTGAAAAGTAAATATATTCAAAATTAAAGAAGTAAACTACGAACAGCATAAAATAATCAAATAAGAAGATAAAAGTGTTGTAAAGTGGACCTTTGGAGAAGATGATACCTAAGACCATCTCTAACGTTTTGCAAATTAAAGGGAAAAATACTACTCTACTAGACCGGTTTCGACATGATTGTGCTATATTGCAGTTGTAAATAAGGCTCATTCTTGCATAAAAGTTTGCCTCTCTTAGGAAGCTTCTCTGTCATCTTCAGTCTGGTATTGAAATTTATCTTAATATAGTAATTATAGCTAAAAATGATTTAATTAAACCAAGCAGTACAATTAAAAATAAAAAGATTTCGTTGGCGTCCATTTACTAATTTCCCAAAGAAAACAAGTGTGTACAATGTGTCTGAGCTGAGGTATTTTTTTTTATAATGTTTATGTAAAATAAGCATACTTTATTATTTGAATATATTTCTTATCCAATTAAATGCAAACTTAAAGACGAATAGTAGTTTTATTATTAATTAACATAAAATTAAATATTTTAACCTACAAATTAAATTTTATTACTACAAACTGCATTAGGTATCTGTCATAAGTTAATTTCATTAATATTATTTAGCGGCTCATTGACAATTTCAAATTACTGTAATTTATTTTCCAATACTTTAGAAATATTCAGTACCTACTTTGTTTCTTACATAAATGTGGAATTTATTTCCAGTGATTGTAGTCCCTTAAAATCACTGCCAAAAATAAGGAAAAATAAGGAAGACATTTTAATAACACTGCAAACATAACAACTAAAGAAGCAGATTTAAATAGTTACATAAAAGCGAATTATTATAAAATCCATGATCTGGCCGAGTTTCACAATTGTTCGTATAGTATGCCAACATTTTTCCAAAAGTGGAAAATATAATTATAGAATGTTCAAATTCCTTTTAAATCCATTTTGCAAAAATTTTTTAAAGAAAAAAGCTAAGAAATATGATTTTGCAAATTTGTCAAAAAATCACTTAGTGAAATTCGGAATTTATCTATTTTTTTTTGTATTATATTGCGTATAAAATGTTTATATTAAGTTTCAAAACTTCTTTAGTTGAATAACGGTTTTCATACTGGTACCAAATCTAAATGCTAAAGGTTAGTATCCTAGTTATTTTTTTTTGAAATTGTTATTAGACAATAGATTATTTAAAAATAAAACACTTACAGATACTGTATTATCCTCATCCGGCGGCGGTCCAGTCAATATATGATAAGAGTCGTCGCTGCTTCTGCGACTAGCGGTCCCACATACCGCCCTCCGGAAGACTCGGGCGACCAATGAACACAGACCGCATTGCCGTCTGCCGCCCAAATGGTCGCCCTGTCGCCTTCCGTTATCCTTCGACTGCCCCGCCGTCAGCTGCCCCCCGTCCCCATCCCTGCAGCACGCCACTGCGCACCAAGACGATGTTAACTCGATTTTTTTCACTGTTTGCCGCCAAAATTAACACTCTGCAGCGCAAACTTCTTTTCAGCACTTATTTTTCCGAAGGAGACGTGCCAGTGACACCGCGGGATCTCCTAGGGGATCAAGAAACCCCCTTCGCATTTTTGATCGGGGCTTCTGACTCCGATTATAAAGATGCACCTGAAATTTAGTTTAAATGTTATTGATAGACAGTGTACGATAACATAACAGTGCGCCTTCAAAACATCAGAAACAGAGTCAATAAATCAATAAATAAAACCTAAATAATGTTCATTTTTGATACATATACGTTCCTGCCTTATATCAATTAACGACAATAAAAAATGTGTCTATAAATAAGGTAGGTCGGCAGAAAACTAATTTTTTTTTGTATTTTCGTATTTGTCAACTGTTTTAACTGTTTATTTAACTCTGTATCATATTTTTATAAGCGTTAAATATTGTAGTATTTATAGTTGTTTCTTTTTACATTAGTGTGAATAAAATTCTTAAAAAACCTGCGTAATAACACATACGTACGTCTTATAATTTTATTTATAATGGAAACCCGTTAACGCCAATTAAAAAAATCATGTTTTGGTCAAATAACATTGGAAAATCAAAACAAATACTACATTATATTGCAAAAAATACACAAGGAAAGTAACAGGTGCCTCTACTAAGTAATAGAAATGTTAGTTATCAATACGCGTCTTTCAATGTCACAAAGGATTGCTACACATACTCCAGTTAAGAAAACAGCTAAACCATTTAGGGTCCTATTCCCAGGATGAAGGAATTGAGGACGAGTTTATCAAATCTCATTATGGCTGACCAGTGTTGGTACACGGACGGCTCCAAGACCCAGCGCGATGTTTGAGCTATCGGAAAATAACAAATTAACTTAATTTGGGCACCTGGACTTACTGGCATTGAAGGGAACGAAAAAGAGCCAGAAAAGTTGCTGAAGTATATACAGTATGATGCTAATTTATGGAATAAATTCATTATTTCAGAAACAGACGACTATTAAAAAAAATCTTAAAACACGTCAATTTTAATTTTTTAATGGCCATCAACTGCTATAGATGTGTTGGACATTACGTCATTAGTTATGGCGTAATGACGTCATCGAGACGATTTTTTTAAATACAAACCGAGGTCACCTGACAGCACATTTGACAGTTTTCCTTATGTCCTTTGCAACAATGTAATCATTTGAATATTTATTTTTACAGGGTTAACCAAAACTGTTGGTTTATTAATACAATTAACTTAGAATAAAAGTTTACTTAAATACAATTAAATTACAACAAATGTTCAAATTGCCAACTTTCAGCAATGATACAATGAGAAGCGCGAGCAGAAAATTCTTTCCTAACGTTTTCGAGGACTTCAGGTGTTATTTGTACAATTTCCGTTCGGATTCGCTCCTTCAACTCTTCTACATTATTCAGTCGATTTTGATGTACTCTGCTCTTTAAAACTACCCACAAAAAAAGTCTAAAGGAGTCAAATCTGGAGAACTTGGTAGCCATTCGTTAGGCTTCCTTCTACCTATCCACCTTCATGGGAAAACGTTTTTAAGGTAATTTCGTACCTCAATGCCATAGTGTGGGAAAGCCCCATCCTGTTGGTACCATAAATCATTTATATTTGGAATTAGCTGATTTAGCTGTGACAACAGATAATTTTGAAGAAATTCCAGATAACTAGCAACAGCTACGTTTTCCTCAAACAAATATGGCCCTACAATTTGATTGTTTATAATGTCGGCCCAAAAATTCAGCTTCTCGGGATATTGTGTCCTATACTTTTTCATCCAATATGGATTTTCACTTGCCCAATATCGACATGTCTGGCGATTTACGTGACCGTTCAGCATAAAAGACGCTTCATCTGAAAAAAATACCTTTTGTATGAAACCCGGATCTCTGTTACATTGTTCCATAACGATTTCGCACAATTCCATTCTTCTATCAAATTCATCTTCTAATAGCTCCTGGACCAGATGTACTTTGTATGGATGTCACTTAATTGGTGGACATTATTATGGCCCGTTTCTCTAATTTTTTGTTTAATTTTACTTACTGTTAATTGAGTAATTGGATAGCGATTGAGGTATTAAGCATTAAATAAATTACGAACTTCTGCTTGAGTCCTCACTCTATCTCCATAACCAATCATGGTTAAAATCTCGATTCGTTCTGTTTCTGTTAGTTTCATTTTTGTAAATGCTGTTATTAATATCGGCAAAAAACTCGAAGAGTAAAAATTTGACGTCTATTATTTGACAGATTCACAGATCATTGACGAATAAAGACGAGTCAATGATTTAAAATGATTTAAATTTAATTTGATTTAAATATTTTTGTAAAAATAATTCCGAAATAGAAATAATTCCGAAGACGATTGCGGATAGGACACACCCGATTAACACACGGCCACTTAATGTCATCTGGAGATCCTCCTATGTGCCACAACTGCTCTTGTCCTCTCACGGTTAAACACATTTTTTAAATTGTAATTTATACAGACGGAAACTAAGTGACTATGACCTAACAGGAAATTTAAGAAACATTATTGGCCAGCCAACTAAATATCTGAAGGTTATCAAATTTCTACAAGATACTGGACTATATTATCGTATATAATTTTAATTTTCACTATTTTTTTTATTCTCTTTGTGTTTAATCCAACTGTTTTATACCTGTATTGTGTTGTTAGTTAGTTTAATAATATACACCTAATTTAATGTAACTGAACCATGTATGTCAATGATCATTGTCGTCGAGACACAATAATTCTAATAAAAAAAATAAAAAAAAATTCCGAGTACTTACTATAATAATTAATTTCAAATTATAATGTAGCATTGTTTTTATCAATTTTTATTTTTTTTCCTACGACCACATATGAAAGTGCTAAATTGCACACTTATTTGTACTTAAGAAAGTAGCTAATATCAATACACGTATTGAAAAGTAAAAAAATATAGTTCTATGATCTGTGACATTTACGTCAAATTTATCAATAGTAAAAACACATGATAACATCGCTCAACATAGAAGGACACATAATTGTAGAAAGTACACATATGGCAAACGCTTTGGCAAGTTCAATCCAAAAGCATTCAAGCGAATCAACGCAACACTCTTCTGTTATAAATAACAAAGAAAATGTAGAAAATGATAATGTATTTAGTAATACAAATCACCCACTGGACCACTCAATAAGTATGGATGAGTTAAACGATGCATTTCACGATTTGAAAAATTCCAGTCCTGGCCCAGATGAAATACCTTACTCCTTTTTAAAAAACCTTCCATTAGTTGCTAAAAATTATCTCTTAGACTTGTATAATTTTATGTTTAGCACCAATCAATTCCCCAAATCTTGGAAGACAGCCATTATAGTTCCCTTCATTAAAGCCAATAAAAGCAAATCAAATCCAGAGTCTTATAGGCCAATATCACTGACGTCGTGCTTAAGCAAACTATTGGAAAAAATATTAAACAAAAGACTACAGTACTTTTTGGATTAAAAAAAAAACGTATAGTTAACCAACAAAACGGTTTTAGAAAGAATAGAGGTGCAGTTGACAACTTAGTGGCCTTAGAATCCTCAATACATGAAGCTTTTGCAAGTAAACGTCAAGTTATAGCAGTTTTTTTCGATATTATTAAAGCTTTCGATTCAATAAGGAAACATGATGTAATTAAGAAACTTAAACAATGGGGTATAGTGGGAAATTTCTTATCATTTGTGAAGAACTTTCTCCAAGACAGAAATTTTAAAGTAAGAGTCAATCATAACTTCTCCGACTACCACACTCAAGAAAACGGAACACCTCAGGGTTCTACATTAAGTGCTTCTCTTTTTCTTATTGCTATTAATGACATAATAAATAACATAAGAAGCCCTGTTAAAGCTTTATTATACGCAGACGACCTTGTAATATACATCTCACATAAAAATTATGAAATAGCTGGCAAAATCTTACAAGAGTCTATCAATACTTTAGAAAACTGGTCAAAAAAAACAGGATTAAAATTCTCCACAAGTAAAACCAAAGCTATCTGTTTCTCCGCAAGACAACAAAATATATTCAACTTACCAAAATTGACACTCTTTAATAACAACTTGGATTATGTAGATCATATCAAATATCTGGGAATGACGTTTGATTCAAAACTTACTTGGAATATGCACATTCACCAACTTAAAAAGTCATGTATGCAAAATATAAATATTCTAAAAGTTTTATCAAATCACCAATGGGGCGCAGACACAACACAGCTATTGAATATTTACAGAACACTAATCCAGAGCAAATTAGATTATGGTTCAATCGTATATAATTCTGCCAAAGATTCGTTGCTAAAACATCTAGACGTGGTACAAAACACAGCATTAAGATTAGCCTTGGGAGCATACAGAACTAGCCCTGTAGAAAGTTTATATGTAGAAGCTAATGTTCCTCCATTATCCATAAGAAGATTACGTCTTAGCCTACAGTATGCAACAAAACTTTTAGCCAACCCAAATAACCCTGCCTATCCCTATGTCACTAGCCTACGTTTTCAAAATGAATTTACCAAAAATCAAAATTTACATCCATCTTTTAGTAAAAGAATCAGTAACTTTACACTTCCAACAGTTCTAAGTAATGAAATCGACTACCCTCCTCCATGGACTGTTAAAATTCCATTCTGTAATACCGATCTGACGAATCACTCCAAAGAAAACACACTTCCGTCTTCATATCGTCAATATTTCTATGAACTAAACAAAGAATATTCTTCATACCACTCCATATATACAGATGCATCAAAATCATCAAATCTTGAAACAATGGGGTTGCAATTGTTACTGAGAAGTCTTCCCAAAAATTTCCTGTGCCTAAGAATTATTCAATATATTCTGGAGAACTTTTAGCAATATCTAAAGCGTTGCAATACCTAGTTCATGATGAAAATTCAAAGTCAGTAATTTTTACTGATTCTCTAAGTGCAATTGCTGGAATTCGAAGAATGTACCCAAATCATCCCATATTAAATCAGATAAAAAATAATTTAAAAACAGCACAAGATTTAAACAAAGAGGTAAAAATTGTCTGGATACCATCTCATGTTGGTATACCTGGCAATGAGGATGCTGACCTTTCTGCTAAGGAAGCCTGTAAATTGAAAACAGACTTACACCAGATACCTTTATCTGATGCTACAAATCTGGCAAAAAGTATCACCCAAAAATCATGGTTGGAAAGATGGAAAAAACAAACAAATAACAAATTACAAAAAATAAATCCAGATTTAAAGACGTACTCAGTAAGCAATCTAAAGCGTAGAGATCAAATAAAACTCCATCGAATAAGAATAGGCCACACTAGAATATCTCACGAATATCTAATGAAGAAAGAACCTCCCAAAATATGTTTTGCATGTGACACTACCATAACAGTCCAACACATCATGATAGACTGTCCTCTTTATGAAAAAGAAAGAAGGGAAGTTAATCTACCCGGTGAATTAAAGTGCGCGTTAGCGAGTGAAAATAGTGAGAAAATCATTGAGTTTTTAAAAGCAACCGACCTATACAAACTTATATGAATGTCTTGACCCCCTATGTATATATGTTTATTATCTTTTTTGATGTAATTTAATTTATATTACTTACTTTATATGACTGTATAAACCATACATCTGTACATATATCAAACCACCACTAATAACCTTTCATGGTTGATGTGGTATTTTTCTAATAAAAAAAAAAAAAAAAAAAAAAAAAAAAAAAAACACATGAATGTCAAAGCAAGGACCATTTAATTTTTTTTTTAAATCTTCCTTGTGTCAAATATTGTATGGTAATTGCCAATACAAATTTTTCTGTATAAAGTAAGAATAAAGAATAAAGTTTCTTATAAGTTTTTAAATTTTTAAAAAATAAACATATTTTTATTCAGTTTTATTATTTTTATAAAAACACTTTTAGAAAGAAGAACAGTTTATTCTTCTTTTTTATATTGTGTTTATGTTCCGTGCATGTGTCGAATGTGGATTTTTAAAGTTATGTTTGTGTTTATGTTTACAATTATCTTTGTGTCTATTATTATTACATTACTTTTCAATTAATTTCACCAACTGACCATTTTACTTTTAATTTTTATAGAGCCCCCAAAAAAATTAAAATGTCATTTATCTAATAAAGAATTTTGATGTGAATTCCTGAGAAAGGTGGTATTTGATTTTAATTAATTATATTTCCATGCAATATATAAACTCGTTTAAATCCTAATTTTTAACATGACTAACAATTAAAATAAATTTTATAAATAAATTTAAAAGATATTATAAGAAATATTGGGGTCGTAGAAAAAATCGTGTACACAACGCGTTGGAAAGTGTATTTCTTGCACTCGTTACGTTTCCGCACTCGCCACTACGCGGCTCGTGCTAAACTTCACTTGTGCGTAATATTTCACTTTCCACACTCGTTATGTAATATACTATTTCGGAACCAACAATAAACACTATTTTGTTTTATTCCCAGTGGCGGTCCTTAGTGTATTTTAGTTCAGTGATTAAATATTTACTGTAATTCCATAAAAAAGTCCATAATTTTGGTTAACCCTGTAAAAATAAATATTTAAATGATTAAATTGTTGCAAAGGCGATAAGGAGACCTTTCAAATGAGCTGTCACGTGACCTCGGTTTGTATTTAAAAAATCGTCGATGACGTCATTACGCCATCACTAATGACGTAATGTCCAACAGATCTATAGCAGTTGATGGCCATTAAAAAATTAAAATTGACGTATTTTAATATTTTTCTAAAAGTCGTCTGTTTCTGAAATAATTAATTTATTCCATACATTTGCATCATACTGTATAGTAGGCATCGCGAATAGACTAGCCAGAGGAACAATATCGAACTGGATAGAGCAGATCTAGAGGGTTTAAGGTACTTAAAGGCATTTGTAAGTGATCTGTCTAAAAGGAGTTCCCAAGAACTATTGAATATGAGCAGATAGAACCATAATATGCAGATAAAAACAATTGGCCTTGCAGAGAGTGCAGACTGTAGATTCTCCAGGCTGGGGATGAAACGACGGAGCATCTTTTGTGAGACTAAGGATTAATAAATTTGTTCTGTATCAACTCGAGCCTACTGACTTCAAGAAAATGTCGCTAATGACTCCAAAATTTGGCTGGCTGACAGGCAAAATACATATTTTTGTTGAATAGAGGATGTTTTACCAGCTCTCTTGCACATAACACAATAGCGAAAACCGCCTGGAAAATAATGGCATTATTCTCGGTTCTCGGAGCTATTTCTCGGTTTTCTTGGAAGGAGATTTTACCCTCTTAACACTCGGAAGAGTGGGAACTTTTAGTTACTGATACCTTTTTGTTAATCCAGTTAAAACCTATATGCTAATTTTAGCGAAACCTGTAATTGAGTTTAAAAATTTTTTTTTTTAATTAAAGGTAGAAGTTTTGTTAAAAATTATTATGAATTTTTTAATGTTCCTAATAACATTCACGAAGTAAATAAGTAAGTTGGTACAAAAAACTAGAACTTTTATCCAATAGAAGTTTGGGATTATCTATTTTTGTTAAAAAAGTTAAAATCTTCAAAACTTGCAACTGTTAACAAAATAATAGATTTATTTAGAATTGAGAATGTACGAATATTAACTGAAAACTTGCCACAAGAGTGACGGAATATTATATGAGCCAGAGAGGACCAAACATTTTAATAAATTAATTAACTTTTATTCATAAACCTTCTTTAAATTTAATAATGTAATTCAAATTAATTTGAATATTTTATAGAAATTGCCTATAGATATAATATTTTATGATCAACATTTTGTTTTATGTTCCATTGGTATACAAGGTAAATAAGAGTTAATTAAAAAATCAAACGATAAAAGACTATTTCGCAGAGAATATGGACCATTATATTATAAAATATTTCTCTAATTCAACATCAAAGGGTTTTCTTCTATATCTATGTAGTTTAAACCTTCAAACTTTTATTTTTGTTGAATACTGAAGTGGAAATAATTAAAAAGCATTTAATTAAAACTAAATTACTAAATTAATTTATATATTATACAATATTCTATATTACATATTACTGTGAAACGTCAATACATGAATACAAAAAAATGTCACTTTAAATGTCAATCTGACGATAAAAACAGGATGATACTTCAATACCTCAATCTGATGATGAAATAATTCAAAATAATCAAAACAAAAAAGTTAATTTTTCCAACAAATTGTGGAAGTTTGGTGTTTTTAGTGATGGACTTCTACTACTACTCCTAAAAAGTTTTAGACTAACTTCTGGAACAGTGCTAAATCGCTGATTCCCTGACCAGAGTCACACTCTTATCTATTATTTACAGAGTGCACAGCCAAAAGATTTCTGATATGACCAGAAAACAACTTAGATTAGTGATGGGGATATTAACTAGTCAATGGGGTCAACAACGCCTATACAAGATGAAAGTAAGCAAGAAGAAGAAACAGTCGAGCACATTCTGTGTGACTGCTTGGCTCTCTTAACTATAGCATGTATCTCCGCTTAAAATATAGTTGGGGCGTTACCAACTATCCGTTTGGACAACCGAAAATTCTGTCCCATTACTCCCAATCCAACCGTTTTATGTATATTGGACCCATCTGTGTCCTAGACCAGTGAGCCCTCTTTCAGCTTTGGTTCGACTTCTTTAACCGTACAGCGGTTTCCTATAACCACATCAAACGGTGTCTCAAAGTCAAACTTAACTGGCATGGTATCATGGTTGATTTAAGGATGCTAGTGAATTTTTTCCAGGATCAAATCCAACCAACCAAATCACCAGGTTTTAAGTTTTGTGTCTGTTGCAGTAGTAAGGCACCAGGTGCAGCCTTTCTCATAATGCAATATTGCAGAGAAGCTGGAACTAGCATCGCGTCAAGGGCTGCTGTGGAGCACTTTGTCATTGCCCTGTTATCTCTAGACAAGCCAGCAGATTCTGCACATGCCGTTTATTGTTGAATTTGAAAGCTTTGAATACGATTTTTTCTAAATGATCATTCTAAGTTTTTGATCCCGGACCACTCTTAGATATTTTACCTCCTTGGAAAATTTTAGTTCGATATGGTTCTTAGCTGGATAGGTTAGAGTATCTGCGTCTCCTGGTAAACGAATTCAACATTGTTTCGCCTGGATTGACCTTAAGGTTCTGGCACTATTTCTTCTTCTTCTTTATTATTATTGCTCCTAAGATTGACGACCAGGGCATCTGCATAACCTTTAATCAAAAAACAGAGTTATGCAGCTTCGACAGGAGGTCGTCGACAACCAAGAACCACAGCAGAGGCAATAGCACTGTTTCTTGAGGACTTTCTTTAGCTGCAGCCACGTCAGTGATTCTCTTCCTGTATTACCAGTAATAATTCTGGTTCCTAACAGTGACTATCCCTTTTAATAGTGAGGCCTCTGTGTTTCTCTTTTCCAGTGCCCTTTTGACGGATATAAACGGGGTGTTATGTCAAGAAATGCGCAAAGGGCTATCTCTAGCCTGTTTGAAAGCCAAACTCGCAATCTCGCGATCTCGCAAGATTTTTGCTTCTTATGTAATTATCTATTAGTTGCTTCATAGTTTTGAGGAGAAAACAGGTTAGGCTTATGGGCGATAAGATTTTGGTTCATCCATGGAACGTCTCTCTGTCTTGGGTATAAAAGCCACCTGTGCCTGTATATCCGAGGATAAGGCTGGTTTTGAAAAGCCGTGTAAATACGGCTGTAACTGATCCAACCCATTTTGGAGTAAGGATAGAAAGATTCCGCCCTTACCCGGCAATTTACAAAGTTAGAAGCTCTTAATTGCCCATTTCATTTTACTAATTGTAAAAATTTTATCTACCAGATGCCTGTTTACCCTGTTGAGTCTACTACGAGAGTCTTTTGGTTTGGAGCTTGGTGGATTGTCTTCCTATTTTTGTTTTTTAAAGTTTTTATACTTCGAATTATTTCCAATATTTTTTGTGGTTTGTTGCTTATATCTATTTACATTTACATTATACTTATATAGCATTTTTTTTATATCTTTTTGAATGTGACAGTCTAAATTTATTTTACGGACTAGTACCGGTATCTTCTAAACAATTTAAAACGTGTATAAATTTGAAAGGTAAAAACTCCCCGTTTTTATTTCTTGGCTACCTTTGAAGATTGAGTTAGAAAGTTTTGAAGTTTTTAAACGAAAACTTTTTTGAAACTTTAACGAGTAAATAGTAGAATCTGGTGAAACGACTGTTAAAAAGACATTAATAAACGTTATTTCAAGCCAAATTCAAAAGTACACAAAATATAGTTACTTCAGAACTTTTAACAAAATTAAATTGTCATTTTTTTATTTTTGAATGTATCACAAATTCAAAGATTTTCAGATAAAAATATAAATATTTGAAGACTAATAAATAATAATTTTTTTTTTATTTTGAAGAAAACTTGCAATTTCAAATTCTTTAATATCTGTTCGAAATTTGCGATGTTCTTGTAATACAGTCAATAGTTCATAATCGAGCATTTGCCTATTGAGAGAGAGAGAATTGCCGGTGAAAATTTCCTGACTTGAATAGAACTTGAGGAGACAATTTCCCAACGACAAAATTCCTTGGCGAGCATTTTTCCGATGACCTTATTTCGTAATGCGAATACGAAAGCGTACAATAAACGAATCGTACGGGGTGTGTCGGTTCCAACATTCCAAACACTCATATTTTGTGCTGAAATACTATATTTTGTTATCCCCAAGTTTAAGGAATTTTTTCATTATTCACAAAATGAATTGAGTCGTAAACTTTATACAATGTTGGAGATGTGAAGTATCACAGACATCTCGTGAAACGGAGGATTTTGAACCAGATATTAATGCAATTTTATTGTACTAACCCTTACTTTATGGAAGTCCATCTTACTGACAATAATAAAAAACTCTTTGCTTTTTTATTATTCTTAGATAAAGTATTAAAAAATAATTAATATACAGCGTGTCCATGGATAGGGTGCAAAATGTTTATTATACTAAGTTTTAGTGAAAAATATTCTTTAAAAAGATTTGCTTGTTCTAAAACCCCAAAAAATTAAATAAAAAGTTTTTCAAAATCATTTTATAGTCAGTTTTATGAAAACCTTATTAAATTTTTACACAAGATCTTTTTTGGAAGAGACTTAAGCAAAACAAAATTATCCATTCAAACCGAATATCATTTACACATTACAAGATTATGATTATAACACAAGGTTAAACTTTTGTACGAATATTGGTGAAAAACTTAAGCATGACCGATTCTTTTACAATAATATTTTGTTTTCTGATGAAGCAACGTTTACAACAAACGGAGTCTTTTCTTCCTAAAATAATCGATATTGGGATAGTGAACCCGAGTTACAGGATTACCTGTAATCGAATAATCGGACCATATTTTCTGGAAGATAAATCAGAAGGTATATTTGTATTTACTTGTAAATACCTGATTTAGAAAATGTTCCCTTGGAGCAAAGGCGTAACATGTATCATAAAACAAACATCCTATAGATGTTTTACACAGATGGTCGAGGCCAAGACAGCAAATTAGTTGGCTTTTATTTGAAAATTTACGTTAGTTGACATAGTGGCATCGTGGTTTGTTTATGTTGACAATGGGGTGTTAAACCAATATCCGGTTATTGGTATTTTATTATATTATATATTTTAGCACTACTTTGCAAAAATATATTTAATATATTTATTATATTATATTTTGAATCAAATATTTTGGGAGAAAACTGGAAGTTAAGAAATCCTAAATGTTTGCAACTTTAACTACAGATACTTCACTAACTCATACATGAAGTAAGCCACTTGATTTAGATGTTTTATGAACTTGTAGCTAATATCCAGTTACAAAGAGGCCAATCTAATTTGAAGTTTGAAGAACTTTCAAAATATATGACGTTTCAATATAAGCATTGTGTTAAATTTTTTTTAGCTAAGTTTAGTTAGCTTTTCTCCACATTTTTTTTTCAAATTTGAATAATGTCAATATCATATAAATCTTGTTTTGTATCATACTGCAAGAACACAACAGTTAGATCTCCTCATAAAAAATTTGTAACCGTTCCTGCAGTAAAATTTAGACGATAATTGTGGTTTGAGGATCAAAATTTTAAAAAAGAAGATGACAGAATTGCGGTTCTATGTCGAACCTTATGTAGCTAACTTTAATTTTGGGTTATCTACGTCACAGAACTATTAATTATTAACATTGAGAAAACATCATATTTTTGTTAAGTTTAACATCCCATTTAATTTTGGTAAGTAGAGTTTTCACAATTATTTCAGGGTATGTTGAAAAAATTGGATAATGCTGAACTGTTTCTAATGGTTCCAAAAACGGTATATTACAATAGAAGAGTGTGTCATGAACATGGGGACTTGGACTCCAGTTTTATTAATTTCACTTTCACTTATGAAGATATAAAGAAAAATTTCATCTTTTAGGTAATATAGTTATTATTTCTAACCATGTGATGCTGGGAAAAGCAGAAAAATTGAAAAGTATAACTGCATAGCATTGTTTACTTTTGTAGAATGTGTTTCTTTTAGATATGGAAGTTATGAATGACCATAACTATTCTTCGATCAGAAAAGGAAACGAAAAATACAATCCTCAAATAACTGACACTAGAACCACTCTCAATAATTTGTACACTTGTTGTTTAATAAATAAATAAAAAACACTGATTGGAATTCTTTATTGTTATCAATTTTTTGCATAATTGCATAATTGTAATTATCTTTTAGTTTAAATCTCCAGCCCAATCTCACTTTGTAGAACATCTATAGGATGTATAGTTTATGACATGTACTTTCAATATAATAAATGCTTATCATATTCGACGTTTTTTTCCTAGGAGCCGTCCACGCGCAGGGTCCCACCTCAGCCTCTTGGCCTTTTTGTGTGACTATGACCTGTACTGAAATTTAGTCCCCTGCATGAGCTCGTATAGGTTCTTTGCCGGTTCGTACAGGTTCTTTGCCGGTTGTAGCCGGTATGTGTAGCGTTTCGGTTTCCTTTTTGCACCGTCTTCAAGTAAGTTCTCCGTTAAAACTTGAAAGTAGAAAATTGTTTCTACCTGCACCCAAGGTAAAGTAAAGTAAAGTTTCTATACCAAGCTTGACCGTTTTCTATGGAAAAACAACTACTTCCTGGGTTATATGCCCCAACGGAAATTGAATTACATACCAATAGAAAACGTGATGGCGACCGACTTCGTCGATACTTAAAACCATCTCTGTCGATTTGCAAAACAACGGGAAAAAAATTACTCGTAGACCGGTTTTTCAGTATTATTTATTTAAGTGGGGAAGTGTCCTGTGAGTAATCCTGTAATAATTCATAGTTTATTCCTGTTCATTGTAAGCAGTTCTTTTCCTACTTTTTAAAATGTTTCTTTTATAAATTTCTTCCCGTGTATTTGTCTGGGCGTGTTCATCCAGTGAATTTTATGTTTCTTTTTAACCCACCCCTTTGAACATGACCTAATAGAGCATTTAGGAATGCCTACGGCCGGTTCGGGTCCCTCAAGTGGAGTTAACGATCCTCGCCTTGCTGGTTCGTCAGCTTTCTCATTGCCAGCGGTTCCCTGATGTCCTGGTACCCATTCCAGTGTCTTTTAAGTTATTCGCCGCAATCCCCTGTTAACCTGGATTACACCTTAGCGTTTTCTAAGGCTTTAAGGGCAGCTTGGCTGTCGTAGATTCTGATGTACCTTCTATTGTAAGCTCTCATATTATTTTCTCTTGCGCAATTAAGTATAGCATAGACTTTTGCTTGAAACACAGATGTGTGTTTGCCAAGTGGGAAGCTACCATCGTATCTGCATGACTTGCTGTATATTCCCACTCCAATACCGAGCTCTTTCTTTGATCCGCCTGTGTACCAGATCAATTCATTCGCTCTACTTAGAGGGGGTGTTTTTTTCTTCTCTGGTACCTATCGATCTTTAATGACACTTTCGAAATTCCTGTTGAAGTTGTATTTCGTTAGCATGTGATCTGTTGGCATTTTTTGAGATATCATCCATACTTCTGATTTCTGAGTATCCCTTACCATAAGTTGCTTCGCTCATTATTATACAATGTAGCGGTTGAAGATCCAGTAGTGTTTCTAACGCTGCCGTAGGTGTAGTTCTCATTGCCCCAGTTATTCCAATACAGGCAAGTCTTTGTATCTTGCTCATTTTGGCCTTAGCTGAGATTTGTTTCATTTTTGACCACCAAACCAGATGCATAGGTTACCTTGGGAATAATTACCATTTGTACAGCCAATGTACAAATGTGACTTTACTAATTAGAGGATGGCTTGATGAATATTTTCCTGGGCGATGGATGGAACGTTATGGGTCAATATTTTTTTCCGTCCCGATCTCCCGATATTTGTTTTGAAGCTGGGGGAGGATATATTGAATAGATGTTTTTGTTTATTTAGTGTTTCTTACATTATTATTCTGTATTGTTATTTTTGAAAGTGATTATAATTTTTAAATAATTGATATTGTTTTCAAATATTTATTAAAAAATGACAGTTTAAAGAATATTTCACAGTTACTTGGTAGATCGTAAACTTTACTGTCTAAATTAAAACATTATTTTAGAACTTGGTTCAAAAATTCATACTTTATCAGCTGGAGGGTACCCCATACATGGACACGCTGTATAAGCAATAAGTTTCATTGTTTTTGTTGACTGCTTTCTTAATTTTTTATTGATGAATATTATTATCTTAATATAGTCACATAAAGTATTGTATAATTTTAAAAAATATATAGAGGTTAAACCAATTTTTTTTGTAAAAAAATTAAACAAAAAAATCTTAACACAAATTATACAAATTGCAGCCTTTGCAGATTTGTTATGGTGCCCTTTCTATTTTAAGCGCATTCTAATGAAGTTCATTAGCCTTGCCTGGTCGATAGGACTGGAACTTAATGTAGAAATGATAAAGAAACTTGCAGACGAGCAGTTTGGCTTCAGATCAAGGACTATAGACAGCAACAAGTTCTACAGCTAGCGGATTTCATCAGTGAGTAAAATTTACTGTACTAACCCTTACTCTGTGGAAATCCATTTTACTAACAACAAGATACTAAGATACTTTAATGGACAAAGTTTTCATTTAATTAAAAAAAGCTAAGTTTTGCTCAAACATTTCGTTATTTGACAGATTGTGGTTTGAAAGTCTAATCTACAAGATGGACGAGTTAGTGTCGCTAGTAAGGCTATTAACTGGCCGTTAGCATTAGTCGTAGAGGTGATCAAAGGTAAAGATGAAAATGTTAAATTAAAAACATCTTCTGGATATTTAATTAAACCTTTTCAAAAATTGTACCATTTAGAAATGGATGAAGAAAATGTTAATATTCCTTTACCGAAGGTTGCAGATCAAGTACAGAAAGATTCTACATCTAAACATAGAACACGATCTGGCAGGAATATTCAAAAGCTCCAGAAAGGCTTAATCTTTGAGTCACTTTACTAGAGTGACCAACTTCTTGGTGGCAGAATGAAAGAAAATAGTTTATTTATGTTTTCGCAGTTTGTGTCATAGTGGGCAGTTTTGAAATAATTTTGACGTTGACATTATAAAAGAAAATTATTCTTAATTGATTTTGGTAATTAAAGTTTTGAGTAAAGTAAAGAGCTTTCCATCTAATTTCTTGAACAATCCGATCACTTCTACCGACTCTTCTTAATTGAAATAGTTAGTATTCGGGTGAATATTGCTATTCTTTACAGAAGGAAAAGCAGCAGCGGTGCTGGCAAGATCCTACCCATTTTTTGATTTGATGGCTAGAGCCAGGAGTCTACAGTGGAAGGGCGCGATGAGAGAGAATGTTTGGAATGGATGGAGAAGGAAATGAAAATAAGCTGGAAGGAGTATGAAAGTTCGCTAAAAAGAGAAATTAGAAGAATGTATGAATAGGAAATTCGGCGAAGTGAACTACTTCTTGACACAGGTGCTAACTAGGCATGAGCCAAAAGCAGGTTATCTTCGCAAGATTGGAAATGAGCGAGTGGAGTGTGTGAAAGGTGTGAAGTGGTGGATGATGTGGAGATGCTGAAAGAATGAAGAAATACTGAAGAACTTAGAAGAAAAACTCGGGAAGGCGGCGTATTGGCAATATATGGTGGATATAAAGTTGAGAGGGCAGGGGGATTGGATGGAGGTGAGTAAGACAGTGGAAAGTATAATTAGGAGAAAATAATGTTTCTGAGTGGAAGAGTAAAAGGAGAGTGTGTGAGGGCTTGTCGAATATCTTAAAGTATGCTTGGGTAATTGTTAGAATATGAGTGTATACTTAGAATATTATGTTTATGTATTTATGTAGTTTGTACCTATTTATTGTCATGGTAAAAAAAAGAGAGAAGTTACATATAAATAAAAGTGTCATAATCAAATTGTTCCTCAAGATCAGATTATTCATTGCGCAGTTGATTCTCTAATAGGTTATGGGCCCAGTGATACGAGTATCTAATTGGGAAGTCTGCAGTTAAAGTGTTTATACAAAAATGTTTGTGCTAACACGCAAAAAATGCTAACCAGAAGCTGCTGTGAATTTACTTTCTATTAATAAGATTGTTCAAAAGGGACATTCCGTAATTTTTGACAAGAATGGTGCAACAATTATAGACACTGACAAAAATACAGTGGTCACCGGATTTGAAACTAACGGGATTTACCAGCTAAGAACTATGGACTATGAAGAGAAGAAGGTGTATTCGTCGATTCATCAAGAAGACAATTTGTGGCATCGCAGATTGGGGCATCTTAACCGAAAGTCCATGAATTTGCTATTCAAGATGTCCAGGTATATACATGTTTACTTTTTAACGAAAAAGAGCCAGGTGGTAGATGCATTCAAAGAATTCAAGAATTTGGTTGAAAATGAGACAGATCGTAAAATAAAGATTCTAAGAACTGACAACGGGGCTGAATATGTGAATAGGAATTTAAAAGGTGTTTTAACTGAATCTGGTATCAAGGATCAAACAACTGTACGATATTCTCCTCAACAAAATGGTGTAAGCGAGCGTGCCAATCGCTCAATTGTAGAAAAGGCTCGCAGTATGTTAGCGGATGCCAATTTATCCAAGGAGTACTGGGCGGAGGCAGTTAATACTGCAGTATATCTGATGAATCGATCTCCGACAAGCGTTGTTAAGGATATGACACCGTATGAGGCATGGTATGAGCAAAAACCGGATTTAGAACACTTAAGAGTATTTGGATGTGAAGTTATGTCACACATTCCAAAGCCCCTCAGGAAAAAGTGGGAGCCTAAATCAGAAAGGTTGGTCTTGATTGGATATGGAGAAAATACCAAAGGATACCGGCTCATAGATCCAAAAACCAAGAAAATAACGCACAGCAGAGACGTCATATTCTTTGAAAGTAAAACCAAAGAAGAAAGCCCTGGGAATTCCATCGAAGAGAAGTCAGTAATTTGGCCATTACAAGAATCAAATTAGGAGAATGATAAACATGAAGAAGTCAGAGATGAAAATAATGTCGCAAGCCAGGAAAAGGACAGAGATGAAGGCGGAGATGAAACTGAAGAAAGCACAGATGAAGACGAAAACAAAGGAAACGAAGACAGAGTTCATACACAAAGTGGAAGAGAAGTACGACAGCCGAAATATTTAAACGATTTCGAAATTTATGCTGCTTATGAAGTCATCGAATCAGGAAACGATCCTCAAACCTATAGAGAAGCTCATAAATGTCAAGAGTGGCAGAAAGCGATAGATAAAGAATTGAAGTCACACGAGAAGTTAAAAACTTGGTCAATTTGTGATTTACCAGACGGAAAATCAGCGATTGATACCAAGTGGGTGTTTCGTACAAAGGAAGACGGCACAAGAAAGGCTCGACTTGTCGCCAAAGGGTTTCAGCTTCAGGAGGAGAATCTATTGACAACTATGAATGCTCCAGTAGCAAGAATGGCTACAGTAAGAACTTTGTTAGCTCAAGCTTTACAGAAGGGATGGAATCTACGACAATTGGACATTCTAACAGCCTTTGTAAACGGACGGGTTCAATCTGAGGTATACATCAAGGTTCCGGATGGTCTGAAGGTTTCAAATTCCAAAGTTCTGAAGCTAAACCAAGCGTTATATGGATTAAAAGAAAGTCGACGATGTTGGAATAATAAATTCAATGAAATCATGACCGAATTGAAATTTAGAAGATCGAAGTACGACTTTTGCCTATATTCCAAAGAAGGCTGCTGGCTATTGGTATTTGTTGACGATCTAATAGTAACTGGACATAACGAGAAGATAGAAGAAACTGTGAAAAACCTAAAAGATAAATTTAATGCAAAGGATATGGGTGAAACCAAACGATTTTTAGGAATGGAGATATCAAGAACATCAAAAACATTAAAAATTACACAAGAAAATTACACAGAGAAACTGCTTAAGGAATTTAAAATGGATGAATGTAAGGGAGTATCTACACCGATAATAACAGGATTTTCTGTCAATGCTTCACAGTGTTATGAAGAAAATTTTCCTTACAGAAAACTCATAGGCTCTCTGATGTATCTGGCTTGTACATCTAGGCCTGATATAATGTATGCTGTAGCTTTTCTGAGTAGATATTTAGATAAGCCAAACAAAGATAAGAAAAACAAAGATACCTGAAGAATACTGTCGACGCAGGACTGACGTACACTCGAGGAGAAGAGTCAAATCTTCAAGCATTTTCTGATGCAGATTGGGCAGGAGATAGGAGTGATAGGAAGAGTACGAGTGGTTCGGTAGTTATGTACGCAGGTAATCCAGTTAGTTGGTTCTAATCTTGCGTGGCGCTTTCGACGGCTGAAGCCGAATACGTTGCAGCGGCAGCTAGCGCGCAGGAGCTGGTTAATTTATAAAGGGTGTTATTTCGGAGTTTCGCGATGCGCAAACAGCAGTATTAAAATTGTAAATGTTGTAAAATTGTAAATCGAGGAGGAATGTTAGAATATGAGTGTATACTTAGAATATTATGTTTATGTATTTATGATGTTCTTTGATTCTAGTGTCTACAAGCTGTTCTAAATGGCCAATGTACATTGTATATGGCGGTCATCACAGTGTGGGTTTTTCATTTGGTATTTCCCCATCAGTCACATTTGAGATTTGGAAGGTTTACTTCGTTTGTTAGATATTTTTTTAGTTTTTTTAAATTGTAATGTTTAAAGAGTTTTTTTAATAGAATAGTGATGCATTAGTGTTATAATAGACTTTATCAATACGCTAAATTATAAAAAAATGGTTATTTGACAAAAATATGATTATCTATAATATTTAAAAGCGACAATATATTAGATACATTTCTGGCTACAAAAGATCGTAACAACCAAACATGAACGTTTGTTAATTTAGAGCAGGTGTATTTTAAGAACAATCGATGCACACTGTATAGTTTACAACATGATAAGTAAAATTTGATGCTGATAATAAATAAAACTCATTTTAACGTACACAAACATTTGTATAAGAATTTTCTTGTTATACGACGACACACTTAGATAACTGTTTTAAAAAATTGCTACGTATATCTATCACAAAAAACGACTGGTAGTTATTTTTTATAACAATTAACAACGGAAGGAGTTACACATATAAATTACGCAATTACTTCATTAACATAATATGCAAATTGAATGTCGTAAAATTATATAAACAGATTAATATTATTTTTGTAGTACTGGTTAAAATTATTAATTAATCTTACCGTTGTAGGTTATTGTGTGAATGCTATCGATGAACCGCAAAATGTAGGTAGTGCAAGCGGTAATTTGTCAGCGTAATAATTAAAATACCGTCATCGTTATTATTATGATTTGTTATATTATGCTTCATCGAGGTATAAAGTAAGAGGCCTTAAATATAATATTTTATTTATCTTTTTGGATCTTCCTGCTTTTTCATACCCACTAAAAAGTAATAATTTTACCAACTTTAACCTTCATAAATCCGTGGTCAAAACATTAAATACCAAGTGGGGTTTATTTATTGTAATTTTTTTAATATTATTGTGAATTATTGGTTTTATTTGTGTTATGCAATCATAAAATGTCGTCAGTAGGGTTTGTGAAAGCATTGTCAAACAATTTACCATCCTTAGACATTTTCATGGTTAGGTTAGGTTGGGTTAGGTTAGGTTGGGTTAGGTTAGGTTAGGTTGGGTTAGGTTAGGTTTCAATGTAGCTGAATTTCGAAATGTAAAAGCAACAGCGTAAATACTTATTTTGTGCTTTTTGCATTAAAAAATGTCTAACTGACTTATTTTTATGAAAATCAACAAAAAATTAAGAAAAGAGATGAATAAATATAAATAAAAAACTTCGCAATATCTCGCAGATACACTGTTTACAATAAAATGACACAATATGAGTAGTGACGTAGGCCACCCGCCAACAGTCGTTTACGCGACACATTTCTAAATTTGAATTTAAGGATGGAATAACTATGCTACAAAATTTTTTTGATTTAAGTTTTTTTGGTTTTTGGGGTAATTGATTGCTGCTCTGTCTTCCTGCATGAACACCGAATTAGGGAATATTGAAATTAAAATACATTCTGCTTGAAAACATTATTATTAAGCAACAAAATTATCTACAATTAGCTGCAAGAAAACAATCTATTTAAAATTGTGTGTACCAATATACCAGAGCAGAGCAGCTTCAGAGCCAGGCCTGGAGAGATAATAAAAATCATCCGATACTGGAGATGCATCCCAAATATAATTACAACAATACAATAAATAGTTTTTAGATTAGTTAAAATTATTTTGGTATTATTATAAAGGTATCATTGCGTGCCGAGCGAAGAGAGGTTCGCAGCACAAAATTAATTATAAATAATGCTTTTTAAATTAGTTTAGGTTTGGTAATTTACCGTCTTATTACAAGAAAGGGAGACGAATATATCGAATGGCTGACCAGTGTTGGTACACGAACGGCTCTAATACCGAGGGAGGTGTTGGAGCTGGGGTACATGGAGGAAATTTTCCAATTTTTGTAATGGAGATACATAAACGTGACTGCAGGAACAAAACTA
This sequence comes from Ophraella communa, assembly GCA_035357415.1. NCBI lineage: Eukaryota > Metazoa > Arthropoda > Insecta > Coleoptera > Chrysomelidae > Ophraella > Ophraella communa. The sequence goes on along the minus strand of CM068991.1, from coordinate 26,669,385 downwards.
CGAGGTCTGGCTATTAAATAACGAGACTGCTCAGGAAAAAGGGTTTTAATTTAAAAATTATTCTACAATCGAATGCTCCTCTTCAATATACTCCCCTTCCTTCGGCACACACCGTTTCATTCGTTTTTTCCATTGGTCAAAACAATGCAATGGAAGTCTTCTTTTGTAAGAGCACTTAGGAGCTCCGCTGAGCTCTTGCCTTTTTCATTCTCGGCGATGCAGGAGTTGGAATATCCAAGTTTCATCGCAAGTGATGATGTTTTCCATCAATTCAGGCTACCCTCTGAAGAAAATCTGAAGAGATCTGTTGACGGACGAGCTTTTGTTCAATTTGTCATGTAAAATTTTTCTGACAGTTTCTTTATCGGCGTTTACAGTCTCAGCAATCATCCGACTGCTCATACGACGATCTTCGCGCACAATTTCATTTATTTTGGTCACTGTTTGCAGAGTTGAAACAGAGACAAGTCGTCCTGGACATTGGTCATCTTCGCTGCTCTCTCGACCTTCAGAAAAACTTTTATACCATTTGAAAACAAGCGCACGAGATAGAGAAATCTCACTTTCAACAACTTATAGCACTCAGTTGGAGTGTTTTTTAATTTAACGAGAAATTTCACACCGATCCGTTCGTTTCTAACCACTACAGAAAAAATACTACTACAGCGACAAAAACGTGCTTTCGTACTGGAATAGTAGACACTTCCAGCTACCTAACGCTGATTTCGTTTTTCACCCTACCCCTCTAGGAAGCCTTCTGCGCGCGCAGTCTCATTATTTTATAGCCAGACCGCGTATATAGGTAAACCATTTCCGATAGCCAGGCGGACCTTCTAGCCAGAAAAGGTGCTGAAGGAATATTTATAGACCCAGAGTCATTCCAAGGCATAGCAAAAACCATAGTCAGAGGAGCAATATCGAACTGGGTAGATCGGAGGAGACGTTCTTACTGGTTCGAGCTAGAGGGTTTAAGACACTCAAAGGCCTCTGTAGGAGATTTTTCTAAAAAGAGGTCTTAAGATCTGCTGAGTATGAGCAGACAGGACCTGCGAATTGTGATAGGACTATTGACTGGACACAGTCGCTTTAATGAGCATATGAAAACAATTGGACTGGTAGAGAGTGCAGATTGTGGATTCTGAGGAAGAAACGTGGGAGCATATCTTGTAAAACCATCGAGAGCTCAAGAGACAGGATCAATAGATTTGGTCTGCATCAACTCGAACCTATAAGTTCACCAATGATTCTAATGAGTTTAATCAGAGGTATAAGGCTGATAGAACGACTATAATATAGAGGTGAGCGACAATAGATCTTTCAGATCGCAGTGGAAGGGACGTTGAACGACCACTCACATAGAACCTAACCTAACCAATATATCAGAAAATTCATATCTTGAGTACAGCCGTACCCCACTCGAGTTTATAAAGGTTAACCAAATAACCCATTTCTTACTGTATTTTAGTATAGTTTTTTTTCAAATCAATGTTTGCTAATAATTAAATTTGTCCACGACCGTGCTATAAAACCTTAATTATACATGTGTGAATAATGAACCATTATACACTGTATGACGTCAAAACAGCGTATGTCAAAACTTGGTATGAGAATATTCTTTGTTCATAACACGGTAGCATACACTCCAATACACACACGCGTAATAAGTGTTGCCTATACAGAATGTACTTTGGTATATGGTATACTTTATACACAGATACACACGAATATTATTCAATACGAGTATTTTATATGAACTTTTATTTACATGCTATTCTGCAATTTTCTTTGTCTTTGCAGTCTTTTTGAATTTTAATTTTGCTAAATAGTGCTAAATAAGAAGTATTTTACAAAATAAAATCCAAATTTATAGGATACAGTTGATGATGGCGGATTATATGATATTTTTGATATTAAGGTTAGAATTTATTTTAATACATTTTTATTAGATTAAATAAATTTGGCACTATAATAATAAATATAATTTTGTCCTAAAATATGTGTTAGTTACATAAAAACTTAATAATCAAACAATATTGTGTAAAAAAAGGTATAAAAGCAATATTTACATCAAAATCAAATATTGGCTATTTGATAGTTCTGACTTAAATAAGGAGTAATTTAAGTATGAACTCAAATGATAATGCTGCTACGACATTGTACTTCATAAAATAAAGATTTTTTATAATTACTAGTAAATTTTAATTGAAAATCGTGAACAAAGTATAGTATTCTACTCGCATGCAATGGCTATTATTCATCTTCGTGAATAATAGCTACCATTATATGCTTATTGAATAATATACTATTAATTTAATTTTAATTTCTAAAATGAAACGTTTTGTATATTTTTCATAATTGTAAATAATTTATTGGTTTTAAAAATATTGGATATGTAAATCCATTCCACACTTCTCAAAATATAGGTATAACAAACTTTTAACTTAAAAATGTGTACTTCTTAAAATGCTTAATTCAGGCTTCATTCAAATGTAGGTAATATTAACAGTGAGACATTTATTTTTATTTTCAATTCGACGATATTTAAAATAAATTGTAAATATACATGGTAAATCAACAGCCCTTGAAAGATCCTTCTTGATAAATTAACTTTAACAAGCTATAATACGTAGGACCTAATTTAAGGAATACAGGGTGAAATGATATCAGTTCATTAAACGTGCTTGAATTATTTATGGTATTAGAATAAATGCTGAAAATGTTTAATAACTTGTTGGAGGTATATTATAACTCTCCTTCCTAACTCGATTTTCTCTCTAAACTTTTCTTATTATTATTAAGTCTGGTGATCGGGCTGGCCCCTCAATAGTGCTCCTTCGTACTTCGTACAATCCTTTTATTAGGAAAGACTACGTATTTAATAATTTCTAAATAGATGTTAAGTACTTTAAGATCAAATAAGTTTAAACCAGAGAAAAACAAATCCATATCAGAACATCTAAACAACTTAACTGAACTAAATCAGCTTCTGATAAATATTAGTTCTATAAAAGAACCACCACCGCAAATCTTATAATATTATAATAATAAGAGAATAATAAATCAAGAAAATTTGATATTTTTTTAATTTTTGTTATCAAAGCTGTAGAATAAGTTTTTTTTTAAATACATCCGTTTTTTCACTTACAAGAGAATGAAGAGACGATATATCGCAAGCCCATACTTTCTATTTAAAAAATTAGGTGTCGTAACTGTCACTCAAAGGGTGTTAAAGGAAGTGATTATAACTTCTCTTTAAAGAATGTCAATAAATGTCTATAAATATGTACAGTACAGATCCGAAATATTGCATTTATTCTATTTGGCTTTTCCACACTGTATTTATGTTAAAATTACATCTTATCTATATATAAAATGAAGACTCAATCAAAGTAAACAGTTGGCATAAATTTTCGAATAAATCTTGAAAGTTCTCCACTATTAAACTGTTTACTTTGATTGAGTCTTCATTTTATATATACAGGGTGTACCAAACTTATGACAAAGTTTGGTAGATGGGTTGTTTTAGAAGATATCAAAAAATGTTATCAACAAAAATAGTAGACGTCGTTAGGGTCCATATTTTGAAATTACCTTAAACTATACAGAGTGTTGTATAACTCCGTTACAAACCAAACATATGATTTATTTAAATGGGAACCCCCGTATATTACACCGAATTCGGACTGCTCACATTTTTTTGAAGCTTTTGATATAAGGTTTTGATACGTTGTACAGAGTCCTTCAGAAGTTATGGACACGTTTATGTGAAAATCGTAGGTAAATCTGTATCTTATTGTACGTTGAAGAAAAAAAAATTGACAAAAGTATAATTCTAACTATAATATTAAACTAAATGTTCAAAATGTTCACCGTTAATATGAATGCAATGCTGCAGTCTAAGTTAAAACAATTGACTAACATTTTTCAGCATTTCAACGTTAACAGATTGAAATGAGGTGTCTAGTATTCGGGAGTTTTATATATCTCATTTTTTGTAAAACCCCAAAAAGAGAAATACAACTTCTCTTATTTGGACACATTCCTCAACCAAACTTAGAGAGACCAAGAAATGCACTTTACCATGGACTAACCTGCCGAGAACAAGAAGAGCAGAGACGATTCTCACACGGCTTAGAATAGGTCACACACAACTCACCCACCGACATTTACTCTCTAAAGACACTCCACCCATATGTGACCCATGTGTAATGTGCAAATAAGTGTATCGCATATATTAGTGCAGTGTCCTAAATTTAAACTACAACCAGAACTCCACGGTATTAAAGGAACGCTAAAGAACATACTAAATGAAGATTGCAACATAGAAAACATATTAGGGTTCCTCAACCTAACTAATCTTTGTTCTCGAATTTAAGCTACCTACCTCTGTATGTATTTTATAGTAAACTAATACCTTGTAACTCAACATTAGTGAAACGTCTTTACGTCGCATGTTCAAAACAATTGGTGGCTATCCATACCGTATTTAAGTTGGACAACGACTAAATGCTGCGGACAAACGTGCAAGAGAAATTTACTGTGGTCGCATGTTGAGTTTAATTTACGAAGATCCCGAATTTTTGAAAAACATATGGTTTTCAGAAGAGAGTCACGTTCATCTTAGCGGCTATATTAATCGACAAACAACCAGATTCCTTGGATTTGAACGTCCTGATGTCATTGTAGAGAAACCACTCCACAGTCTTCGAGTTACCGTTTGGTGTGCGGTATCTGGTAATGGAATGATTGGTCCTTATTTCGTTGAAGATGATAATCAGAAACCACCAACCAAGAACGTTATAGAGAAAAAATTACTGCTAATAACCCTAAGTGGTTGATGCAGTTTGATATTAAAATAAAAAAAAAATTCTCTTCCAATTCATCTGTTATGAAATTCGGTATTGAAATAATGTTAATGGTGAACACTTTGAACATTTAGTTTAATATTATGGTTAGAATTATACTTTTGGTGACTTGATTTATTTAGAATAAATTGTTTATTAAAATTTATTATTTTTAAGGATTGTTTGTTACTTTTTCATAATAGGTTAACAATTATGATTTCCAGTAAATATTACAAAATAACTCTGTTTTCATAAACTTTGGGTATAGGTAATGCTTAACAAAAATTAAAGTTACATAATCGAATATTTTATTTATGATATAAAATACAGGTTGTTCCATTTAAAAAAAGAGAGAAAATGAAAGGTACAAGTTATCGTCCACCCTGTACTTATACAAAAAGGAAAATAATTAATATTTAATAGAATACGGTGATATTGTATCATATTACGAAACTCTGTTAGACAAAATACTCTTTTTTCTTCAACTTACAATAAGATACAGAGCGTTGTTTTACCTACGAGTTTCACACAAACGTGTCCATAACTTCCGAAGGACTCTGTATAACGTATCAAAACCTTATATCGACATCTTTCAAAAAAATGTGAGCAGTCCGAAGTCGGTATAATGTACAGGGTTTCCCACTTAAAAAATCCTATGTTTGGTTTGGTACGGAGTTATACAATACTCTGTATAGTTTAAAGTAATTTCAAAATATGGACTCTAAAGACATCTACTATTTTTGTTAATAACATTTTTTGATATCTTCTAAAACAACCCATACACCAAACTTTGTCATAAGGTTGGTACACCCTGTGGATAAGACGTTATTGTATTAATGGAAGGTTGCATCTCCTCAGATAATAGTTCTATGATTATTATAATAGTTATTTATTTAAGATGAACTTCCAAAAAGTAGAGGTTAACACAATCAATTCAGTTATTTATTTAGTGAATTCCTTAATTCAAACAATTTCACCCTATATTGAACAATTTAGACTGTAAGTGTCATGACTGAATTCAATTTATAATTATATTATAACACAGGATGCTACAGCAAGGGGTGTGCTTGATTCAGTTGAATCACCCTGTTTATTTATGTATTATAAAACATACAATTGAAACAAAACAATTTATGTTTTGTTTCAAATAGAGTAGAATTAGATTTTTTATCATCGTGTAAACTAGCAGCAAAATTCATTGTATTCCAAACTGTATACACACAAATTCATCTTTATAGGAATTATTAGAAAATCGACAATCAGCATTAAAAGCATTTTGCTTGTTATGTTTATTATTTTAAAACTGAAAATACAGCAAAGTAATTCTATTATTTACCATAACTATTTAGTAAAGTTGTATCATTTTATGTAAATAACGTTGCAATCTATTGAATTAGCTCCACAATAAATAACTTAGTTATGCATGACAGTAATGAATTAAAAACAAAACGTAACGTTAACGCGTCGTTTAAAATAATATATTGAAATGTTCAGTAAAATGATATACAGAATAAATAAATAGATAATTTACTTTAAAATAAGGCTTTTTATTGAAAAGGTTTAGTTTAGATGCTACTTATTTCTGAAATGTTCAAATAAGGTTTGCTTCCAGCAATAAATCAGGATTTAAAAACGTATTAATCGGCATTGATAAATATTGGAAATTAATTTCATGTTTCATTACCAGAGGGCTATAGAGCATTATTTGAAATACAGCTTAATTAAAATTTATACCCAGTAAACGCACATTGATATATGAAGTAAAAATCAAAGTAAAATTCTTTATAATAACAATAAAATTTATTGTACTAACACTTGTATGTATGCATGTATGGCTTGTCCAGTATAAATATAATTGCACGTCACAAGTGTCAGAACGGGACTATGTTGCCAAGCATTTAAAATAGTATTAGAATCTAATAAATGTCAAACGAAGTTTCTCTAATATTCCTCTTTTTATTTGACTACTATACTACACCATTTTTGAGCGGCAACAGAGCCAATATCTAAAACATTTTAGCATGAGGTATGTTCGTTTGAAGTTTATATTTTATTAGTCCAGGAGTTGTATTTGATATAAAATTAATTAGGTACGTAACCTTTCTTAAAATATTTATTTATTATTTGTAATAACTTGCGGCCTACGAATTTAAATATTTAGCAAATTTACAGTGAAAAAAGATACTGATTGACATTAGCAAACGAACGAAGGAAGTCAAACGAACAGAGCGATTTGCTCACTTTGATGACGTGCACTTATATTTATACTGGACAAGCTATATCTATAAAGTTATATAATATATTGAGTCCCCCTTTACTTGCCATGGGTCTGATGCTTACAGCAGATCTTCTAGTCCTAATTTCCTAAGAAAGTTTTGGACATCGTCGGCAGCCTTGCCAACTCTACGTCTTTTTACGTAGATCTACGTACTTTAAGCTGAATGAGTATAAATACCTTTACTTTCGCGGCAAAAATATAATGTTGTGTTTCCGTTGCACACAATCAACAGCAGTGCCATGGCATTACCTTATTTTTGACAAAAATACATTTTTTTTATTTTGAAATCGTCTTATATTTTAATTTTATGCATTTCTTTTTATTTTCAAAAATTATTTGGCAACCTCGCGCTGCATAGATCTCGAAGCAAGCTGTCCCCAAAGCATGTGCGGTGTGCCATTTTTCAGCCAGGCACTAGTGGAGAAGAAATATTTTACCAGCAGCCTATGTGAGCGACAGAGATGGGGCTTTGTTGGGCATTTCAGTAATATTTAAATGGTAAATTCACCGAAATTTTTGTGCCCGGCACAGCTACAGGTTATTGCTATTACTGACGTTAAGTAACGCGTGTCTTTTTGTTTTCGATAAACTTGTTTAAATATCTTATTTCCTAGTTTTTAATTTATTGTGACAGTGAATAAAATTGGCGTCTTAAAAAACTCTTTTAGGTAGTGCTATTTTGCAAATAAAAACAAGGTTCAACTTCTCTGGACGTTTGGTCGCTTCTAATTTATGTATTTCGGAAAAGTTTTCGACATATAGGCATCAGTTTCCCGAGTCATTCGTAAAAAAACATACTTAAAAATGAATTACAAGTATTGTATCAGAGATACAATACTTGGAGCTGTCCCACTGCCAATTTTATTAAATAAAGGTTTAAATTGTACATTTCGTGAAACTCTTAACCTTTTAGGTATTTTTATAACAATACCTATGTTAACATTTGAAGCAGAGCGCTGTTTTTCAATGCTTAAACGGATTAAAACATTCCTCAGAAATACAATGAACAATTATTGTCCTTCATTTATTTTTTTAATTAAAATTTTTACCTATTTTGACAATACCGTGATCAATTTTTTTCTGACATCGCTTGAAAGTGGCTATGTTCTCGGATCAATTTCTAACCCCAAAGTACAATAGTCCGTTGCTAGCCAACGAAGACTGTACGAGAAAAATATTCCCGGCCTACACCTAGAAAAATCTGTCTCCCTTGCTAAATATTTTCTATAAAACGGCATATAAGTCTCATTTATTACAAAAGACCTTGGTTTATTAGTTTTAATTTAATTAAAAGCTTAGATCCTAAATCTTCTACGTCGTTCAATGATTAATAAAGGTTTCAATATGCTTGAGTTATAAAAATTTCAATTTGTTCAAGTGACAACATTTTTGATTTCTTTGGTTTGTAATTGTCACTTTGACGTTTTAGAAAGTTATGCATTTATAAAAATGTCTTAATTTTTGTATTGATGCGATTTCAGAAAAAATGGTATGTGCACCTCGGAGTAAAAGCTCATTCCCAGACTCCAGGCTTTACCTCGGCCAACAATTTACATTGTCGTCCGGGAATGTATCGCTTATACTCCTAGATACACAATATACTATTACCCAAAACCAGTTTTTTAAACGATTTTTGGGTAAAAATAGGTAAAAATTTGGGCATGACACCCAAAAAATTTTTCAGGCGGGGTTTTTACATTTCTTAAAAATCTGGCACTACCATCTTGTACTCAAGCAGTGAGAATGATGAAGTTGAAAACCGGAATGCTACTCCCACTAAAAAAAGGTGCATTATGATCAAAAATATTCACACTTGTGGGAAAAAGACGAAAAGTATTCAGGTTGGGTTAAAAGAAGCGACAAAGGGGATTACTATTTTTATTTTAATTCATGTAAATGTGACTTGAAATATGGAGGTAAAAGGGACTTGAATAAGCATATAGAATGTACAAAACATAAGAATTTTGTTAAAGGGTGTGCTTTGTTAACAAAACCAACATAAGGAAGAAACGCTAATAGGCTTACTTTTTACTAAAAGTGGCCTAAAAAATGCAGCGAGCCCTCTTCTGAAGGCTTAAATATTTTAACAAAAAAATGTATAAATTTAAAATAATAATAAATTTTAAAATAGATCATAAAAATGAAATTACTTAGAACAAGAAACACTCGTTTTATTCATTTTACATGCTTTAGCTTCTATATTTCATTAGGAAAAAAAGGACATAAATTTATGTACTTCTTATACTCGATTTTTACTAAATCTACGTGAGAGTATACGTATTTTTTAAAATCTTCTATTTCATGTGCTCCTAGGTATTTGGCCCTAGAATTCTGAGAGTATATATATTAAAGTTTGATCCTCTTCCTTACAGTCTGCTCTTTCCTTCATCTTCTAACCCTAGTTTCTTCATATGACTTCTTAACCGGTAATGCCCAGTTAATATTCCCGTTTAAATCCGGAGCCTTTTTTTACTACGATTGAGGCAGCTAAGAGATCTCTTCTGGTAGTAGTTTCCCAGAAGTATCATAGCTTGTCTCAGTTCTTCCAGCTGATTCTAGTACTTGGATGTTTCCCTCTCCATTTATTTCCTTAGTGTTTCTAAGATTGCGCTGCTGCTGACCCACAGATGTGAGTTTCTGGCTCCTTTTTTGCCATCTTATCCGTCATCATGTCTATCGTCATGTCACCTTGCACTATTATCCGACCGTAAACGATACCGCTATTATTAACGTTAAAACCGACCCCGAATCACTGTTAACTTATTGTACACGAGACACCCCTTATAGACGCGTAACTATGTAGCTGTTTGAACGAGGACAAACAAAAAACAAGCATCCCGCTTGAAATTGAATGTGTCGAACGCATCCCTTTTGACAAATGACACAAAAACACGATTTCCGTCTTGAGCGAGACTATATATAGATGAGTATGATAATTTTATATCCTTTCTGGACTAACATGCCGATTTGAAGAGTCGGAAAAGCGTTCTAGTATCTCATACCTTTTGGTTGTTGGAAGACACAACCCGCTAAGTTAGAGCCAAGTTGCCGTTAAGTTGAAAGCATCCTTTGGAAGGTCCTATGTGGAGATAGTCCTTTGAACCATCAAACCATTTTAACCACTACATCTCAAGCTGACAGAACCATTAAATTAACATCCAGAAACTTTTATCCCTAATTCTCTACGTAGAAGCTGAAGCCGCCCTTCTAGACAATACAGAAACCCAAAGTTAAGTCCACTTTTTACAATTCCTTTCTGTTCATTATCGGCAAGTACAGTTTCAATAAATAATCAATATTTTTAAAAATCGTTTCATTTATATACCTTAGACTAGCTTGGTCGGTCTTTTGTTTTAAGTAGCTTCTTTATTTGTTGTTTAATTAAACTAATTACAACCTTAGTTTTTGTGTAGTTTGTTTGCTTAATCGAAAGCGTACAAAGAGATAGTGGCGCCCTTATTACTTATACATGCCAATCCTTCCTATAGTGAGCATTAACATAGAGTCGAACCACCCCCTGGAGAAGGTCTCTTAGCCGGGATCTTTTGAGAGTTTTGTAGCTAAAAATTGGCTCCCTGTCTATTTGGGACTGTAAAGGTTACAGCCCCAAAGGTTACAGTTAAGGTGTTCTTTTGGCCTAGCTCATTTAGCTTGCTAGACATTCCCAAACCATCTTCAAGGTGATTATATGTGAGCTCAGCGCTTTGATTGCTGCTTGACCATCCGACATGATCACAATCTTTGGTCTGCGGTAGTTTCTTTCAATATTGAATTCCGCAATTCTGCCGATGGCGCGGATATCTGCTGGAAAGATGCTTGGGTATGAACCCAAGCTTTCGGAGTATTTAGCTCTCGATCCAAAGATTCCTACTCCAGTTCTCTCTTCTTATATTAACTCAATATATTTGTATTATATTTACGTCTTATCTTTATAGAAAATTAATAAAAGTAAACAGTTTAAATAGTGAAGAACTTCCAAGATTTAATTGTTCATTAAGAACTTTTAATAGTTGGTCTACTAGATGTCTTTTTATATCGAGTTCTTCAAGAAAATCTAAATTTTCTCTCTCTTGGTACAACAATGTACTAACCAAAGTTAGTACATTAATTATTATTAAGAACAGTAAACAACTAAACGATTGAACAAAACTTCCACTATTTAAATTCAATGACAGCTGTTTCGCTTAAAACTAGTGATGCTAGTTATTATAGTAGTACTACGTTTTGCCTATAAGGCTAACAATTTTAAATTCCAATTATCGTAATATATTGTTGTTATTAAAAAATAATAAAAAATACTAAAAAACAATGTATATTTAATTGTACATTAACGTAAGTATAAAATACTACAATTCAAGATGTGTACGACTGACGTCAATTTTTTAAATGTTTACCATACCAATATTATATAATGAGAATAATTGTGTCACTAATCGTCGTTAAACATTATAAAACAAATAACGTTATTCGAAACAATATTTTACCTAAAAAAAGTGTTTCGTCATCTATAGAGCAATGATAGTGATAGATGACACACGAAAAGCATCTAAAAATCAATAACAATAAAGTAATTTTGTTATATCGTTAATTATATTTAATAGTTATTATGTTAGAAGAATATACGGGGTAGACTAGAATTTATATTAACAGTTATTATATAAACCTTATTTTGCGGTCTTTCATACTATACCCTTCAATAATGTAGGTACCATCGTCAACGAACCCGAGGGCTGGGTGCCTATCAGGCGCGTCCCCAGGTGGCGGATAGGGGATCCCCAGCAGAGTGAACTGCTTAAGCAGGTAACACTATAATTTAGCAGGGAAGCTGTGAAGCTGGGGGTGTGCGTCTATACGAGTGGCGCGGTCTGGTATGAGCAGCTGATAACTGCAAGATTGGTCATTCCTAAGGTCCAACCCCCCCCTAAGGTCCTATTTAAGGACCAATCCACCCAATTCCAAGGTGTAAGGTAACGTGCCGAAGGATGGATGGCCGCTGGGGTATAAGCGGTCGCGAACGTTCCCCTGCGGAAACCGGGCGAAACCCCCTTGTATGTAGCCTTGCTCTGGCATGCGGGGCTCTGCCGGAGTGGACCGACATTCCTCTGCTACTCGTGGGAACAACCATGGTAAGAAAAATGGCGGGAATTAATATCGCTCAGATAAACGCCCATCACGCCAAGGGATCATCGGCGGTTATTTCAAGGACGTTTATCAGAAACCAAATGGGATTAGTACTGATCCAGGAACCATGGGTCCGTGATGGTCAGGTGAGAGGACTCGCAAGTAGGGAAGCCAAACTAATATATAAAGTTAGTAATGTAGACATACCCAGAGCATGCATCTTGGTAAGTAACAGCATTGATCACTTTTGTGTTTCAGAGTTCATGACGAGAGACCTCGTTCTGATTCGAGCAAACCTCGAGTTCGAGAAACGACGTCAAGAAGTCATGATAGCATCATGCTATTTTGCAGGGGACGGGACTGCACGGCATGCAGAACTGCAAAGACTAGCCGGTAACAATACCGTATGGGGAAGCACAGACACCAACGAAAGGGGCGAGAAAATTTTAGATTTTATATTTAATAAGAATCTTGTTATACACAATATAGGGAATACCCCTACTTTTGTAACCAGAACAAGAAAGGAAGTACTAGATATAACACTAAGTACACCGAATCTCGAACCATCCCTCTCTGATCATAGAGTGATTACATTCAGATTAGAGTGTAATCCTCCTAAGCCAACACTCAGGAGAAACCCCAGGAAAACTAACTGGGAAAATTACAACACCAACCTGAACATAAATCTTGCAAGTCTCAAGACTAAAAGAAATGCCAGGAATCATCTGGCATTGAAAAATGATTTCATAGAAATGAACGAGGCAATACTCGATGCCTATAAATCAAGTTGTCCTCTCCAGAGGACTAAAAAAGCAAAAGATGTGATATGGTGGAACAGTCATCTGTCAAACTTAAGATCCGACACGCGACAGCACTTCAACAGAGCCAAATGTAATGGAGATTGGCAGAGCTACACCGAGAAACTTACAACATATAATAAGGAGATCAGTAAAGCTAAAAGAAATGGCTTCAGAAAATTCTACGAAGAAATAGACGCTACACCCTCTGCAGTAAGGCTACACAAAGTCTTGGCAAAACGAAAAGTAGACACTGTAATGGCATTACGGAAGCCAGATGGAAGCTTCACAGAAAGCGAAAAAGAACGAGCTCTGCTCCTGTTATACACTTCCTGGAGGAATAGTCCCTTCGGGAAGAAAGTGAGAAAGCTAAAAGACCTACCAGAGAAGATACTGCAATGGCAGAACACATATGCAGTGAGAAACGGCTGAGATGGGCTATGAACACCTTCCAGCCGTTCAAAACCCCTGGAATGGATGGAATATTTCCTGCCCTACTCCAACAGGGCCAAGAGTCAATAATTCCATACTTGATCCGAATTAGTCGGAACAGCATTAAACTAAGATACGTACCAGAAGCATGGAGAAGGGCCAAAATCACCTTTATCCCAAAAGTAGGGAAACGGGACACTACGCACCCCAAATCCCTTAGACCGATCAGCCTCACATCGTTTGTCCCCAAAACGATGGAAAAAGCTGTAAACAACTACATTAGAACAGAAATCTTGGAACAGGTGCCATTGCCTCCGTCAACACGCGTACCAAGCGGGAAAGTCCACGGAAACTGCCTGACTGACGAAATCCAAGACGCTCTAAATAAAAAAGAGACCGTGGTATGTGCCTTTATAGACTGGGAAAGGGGCCTTTGACAATACGCCACATGAGCACTGATGACATGAATAGCACTGATTGAGAAAGGAGTAGATAGAACGGCTTCCATCTGGATGTTGCAACTGCTATCTACAATAATCGCAGAAATGGAGGCAGGACAAGACACTTCATTAATGTGACCAGAGGCTGTCCACAGCAAAAGGAAAGTATGAAAATGTCCTCTGTGACATTCTTCAAAGAGGACTGAACAGGAACCTAAACTAAAAATCATAAAAATAGGGGAAAACATCGTCGAGTGAAAAATAGAGGTAAAATATCTAGGGCTAATCCAAGATAGCAGGTTACCCTGGAATAAACACGAAGACGAAGTAATATACAAAGCAACCAAGGCCCTCATGCTGTGCAGGAACATTGCAGGGAAGAATTGGGATGTAACCCACGTATTCTGCAATGGATGTACACAGCAATAGTGAGACCATTAATCACATATGGGGCAGTGGCTTGGGGCGCAACGGCTAATCTGAGTAGGACGAGGAAAAATCTCTCGAAGATTTAGACTAGCCTGTTCATGTATCACTGGAGCAATGGGAACTTGTCCCACTGCTGCAATGGAGGTGATTTTAACTTGACCCCACTGCACATTCTGCTTGAAAGTGTAAGGAAGAAAACAATATATACAGTTGACAGAAGCAAACATGAACCATGGGTGGGCGTGTCCTTGTCGCTGTAGTTGTATTTTCATCTCACTTATGCAGCCACTAAAATTGATATTATCGTTAACATTGGCTCGTGATTGGCTGATTGTGATAACTTTGAAATTAGTTGGCATATTTTCCGCGGACCATGTTTGCTTCTGTCGACTGTAGAATGATCAAAGAAGGAATTATTAGGGAAAAACCTCGTTCACTTCAATTTGATTAAACTTGGGAAATGCCTCAAATTGCCAAAGAAATTCAACTTTGTGAGAAAATTCATCACAAAGTTAAGTAATAAATCTGAATTGGATGAAGACACCATACAGAATTTAAACCAGAATGCCATAAAGTGGTATACGGACGGTTCCAAGCTAGACGAGGGAACTGGGATAGGAGTTTTTGGACCGAGAGCCAAATACTCAGAAAGCTTGGGCACATACCCGAGCATCTTTCAAGCAGAAGTCCGCGCCATCGAAAGATGTGTGGAATTCAATATTGGAAGAAACTACCGCAGACAAGAGATTGTGATCATGTCGGATAGTCAAGCAGCAATCAAAGCGCTGAGCTCAAATATAATCAGTTCGAAGATGGTTTGGGAATGCCTAGGCAAACTAAATTAACTAGGCCAGAAGAACACTGTCACCCTCCTATGGGTCCCGGGACACATAGGAATATAGGGGAACGAAACAGCAGATGAGCTGGCAAAAAAGGAGCTGAAACCCCACATTTGGGACCAGAACCATCTTGTGGGATCAACTTCCTCAAGAAAATAGGACTCGAAGAGCTGCTATAAATCTGAGAAAACATCAGAACTTGGCAAGTAAGGGGGGACACAATAGATCCTATAGGTCGCAGTTTACTTATCATCCCTAATTTATACATACATACGTACATCGTCAACGAAAGTGGCCTGACAAATTTATAGAATTGAATGAACCCAAAAGAATGTAAGTTATCGACAACCGATAGGGGTTAATGTCGAAGCGCATACGATTTCGTCCTACACTATAAAAAATTTGTTTAAATATTACAAAGAGTCTACCAACATTTTATTGCTGTTTTTAAATAATCGTAATAGATACTTTTTGGTCCTAATCATTCTTTTACCGTTAATACGATTACGTGCAGTGAATAGTGATTTTCATTAATTTTGCCGATTTTGAATTTTATTCTTTTTTTAGCTATTTCGCACGGATTTTGATTTTGATTTTCTTTTATTTTCTTTCGTTCACTAGTTACAACACAAACACTCCATTTTTAACTGTTAAAGAACTTTTAACTCACTAATTTGAAGGATGAATGAAACTAAAGTTATAATACCTCAGTCAAACTATTTATTTAAATTTATTGTTATTTAAAACTAAATATTGTCATTAAGGGTTCTAATATATAAAGATAATCGGACAAGTTTACATCCTAGGATTAATGGTCAAAGATTTTAACTGTACAAATTTACATACTTTAAACACTAATCACTTTAAGCGGCTGAATTTACAATCTCCCTAGGCAAATACTTAAAATAGTTAAAGTCTCAAACTTGTCCCTTAACATTTGATAACTAATTTAATAGATTAATAAATTACAAAATAATAAACGTATTTTACAATGTAGAAAATAGGGGTATTGATAATCATAGATCTGTTCCAACTAAACAGAAAACCGTACATGTATCGGTCATTTCCATTCGCTCAATTGTTTAATATTTTCAACGTAGCCCAGCAGTTAGAATTAAACAACTGGTCGTACTGAAAAAACCTATAAATATGTACCGTTTTCTGTTGTGTTGCAACAGACCTCGTGATATGGGCGGTAACATGGAATTTATAGTTTCAACGAAAACTCACCCTAGCCGTGTTAGGCTATTTTCATTGACGATAGTACACATTTACTATATACGAAAAAAACCTTAATATGACTAATAAACTTAAGTTTAACAAGTTTACCTAATGGTTACATTTTGTTTAGTGTTTAAGTCAAAATAGCCCATATTGTTTTAGTTTATTAAAAATCTTAATAATCTGAATTTTGTAAATAAAACTCGAGGAGTGATTTTTTTGATACGAATTTTATCTTAAAACTATTAAATCGACGATTATTTCACACTGTCGTCATGACTATTACTTAGTTGAAGTAATTAATGATTGTTGTATTCAAAGCGCAATCAAAAATCATTGTACGTCATAGAATTCAACGTCGACATTCGTCACAGAATGACCTAATGTTTAAAAACATAAAAATACTTTTGAAATTTATTGTAGTAACCCTTACTTCATGGAAGTACGTCAAAAAAATTTGTTTATATAAAAAATTAGCCTTTTTATTTCAATGACAAAATAGTGTTTTTCTTGAGTTAATTTTGGAAAAAAATAATACTTGTTTAATATCAATTAATGTTTATTCTTACTTATACCCAAATGTTTTCTTTGAAAAACATGAAATCTAATTAAGACAATAAAATAATTCAGTGTAACCAATTTTAAGATAAAATGTATTGTACTAACCCTTATTTTTTATAGTCCATCTTACTTACTCTTCGTTTTAATTAAACTTCCAATATTTTTTTAAAAAATTGCTTTTTTAAACTCAACGACAGCCGGTTCGCTAGAATTAGCATCGTCAGATTGACATATTGAAGTTACATTTTGTTTGTTTGTAGCTAGGTACTATCGGCTTCAGAATAGCATATACATTTTCAAACTCAAATCGCTTACATTGAATAGACGGCCTATTTATTCTGTATAACCAATCACGGTTTAAATAATAATAAATTTGAAATCAGTTAAACAGTTGTCCACGCCCACATCTTCACTTAGTTTGGAACCCTCGATAATAAATGTTTGTTTGGGATTAAAATCCCTTTTTTTATTATATCAGTGCAATAATGCGAAAAAAACCTATTTATTCGGGACATGACCGACCCTTGTAAATAAACAAACCATTTAATGTAGGCGTTTTAAACATTG